>JAPZDV010000003.1:4762135-4858637 GCA_029814665.1 Acanthurus lineatus
CTAACATTTAGCTGCAAAATTTCAACAACATTAATTCTAGACTTCAATACAGATATACAGATCCAGACATCTAGCATCAAAAAAAAAAAAATAGAGTCTCCATTGAACCCACACTTAGGAAAATACAGAAAGAACTGTCCACATTCTAATAAAGAATACAACAAACCCTGAATGTGAAAGTATATGAAATGTGTGGACATAAAAGCAGTGAGGCAGTAAGTCTACACTCTGTAAACCACAGAGGGTTGTGCGGTCAAGTGCCTACAGTACCACCACCTTATAAAATATGTACATACAGTTGAGTATCATGCATCATGCACTCGATCGAGAGTGAAAGAATCACAGTGAGAATCGTGCATGTTCAGTGATTCGCTCCTAAATATACATTGTAAACATGAACCCTGAGAGAGACGGTCACAAAGTTACTCATTCTTGCCTGCCCTCTCTCTCTTGGCTTGCATGTAGGATGTAATATCAAGTATTTTACTTAATAAATTAGTTGTTGCGGAACTGTATGTACTGCAGGACTTTGTTATAGCAACTTTTGGTTTGCAGATTGCATGTTTCTTTCAGTATATTCTCAGCAAACTAGCTTAGCCTTTACAGCTGTACCAGCAAGCTGGACCTAACGACTGACCATGTTTGGGTTCAGTGAGTGGGCTCTGGTCTAGTATTGAAGGATTTTGTTAGCAAATCATTTGAACCAGTCTTTGTAATGAACTGAGCAAAATGCTTCAGTACACTGAAAAGTGCTGCTTTCCTCATCATTAATTGATATGGTTGATAAGTATGAGGCCACAGCCAGTGAGCAGTTTGCTTATTTTAGTACAATGTCTAGAAACAAGGGGAAACTGTTCTGTGCAAAGGTAATGAAATAACCAAAGATTTTATTAGGTTGGCTAAACAACGAATGTGCTGTGTTGTTAAACCACATTGAAAACCACTCATGCCTTTTTTTACTTTTCAGTTTTGGTCTCAAATGGACACTAGCCTTGTATTGTCTGTCTTTTCCCCATTCATTATTTCTTTAATACATTAGCCTTTACATGAAATCCTCAATATGACAGAACACATAAACAATGGATTCTCCTGGTTAACTATATGATTGGTTTTGATTATTTCAGCTGTTTTTCTAAAAAATATGTGTTTTTCTCTCATTTTGGCACGCTTGATGGCTCTAAATACGACAATACCCATGTTTTTTTTGTTGTGGTAAGCAGAAAAAAAGCCACACAGATGCACAAATCAGAGCAGTTGTGAATTCAAAACAAGTTACAAGTGTGATTAAACACACAGAGCCATAGCTGCTTATAACAAAGACTTGGCAAAGAATCCAAAATTTAATTACGTGAAACTGCAAGTTAAAGTTGTCTGTACAGTGTAATATTTATCTTCCCATCACTGCTAGCGGTTCACATCACAAGAACTGGAGCTTGGCAATCAGATTGCCCCCTTTTCCATGTACGCAGGTTTGTACATCCCCCCTGATGATTAAAAAGAGAAACTGTGACTTATAAAACATTGTCTATGGGAATTCCAATGAATGAGGACTTTTTACCTGCTGATAGGTGGATTTTGTGTCACAATTTCAGAGCAGTACGTTTGGACCCCATCTCAATTAGCAGGCAGGCAGGATCGAAAAGCAGGATTATTCATTGTGAAAAACATAAACAAGGTACAGGCTGACCAAACAGACAACATGACAAAGAATTAAACTGAGAGCTCAACCAAAGGAGATGATTGGCAGGTGAAAGCACAGGCAACAGGCAGGGCTAATGAGATTGATGCAGGGCAGGTGTGGAGAAAAAGTGTTGAAGGAAAAACAGGCTGGGAGTGAGCACAGAATGAAAGGAATGCAGACACAAGAAAAACCCAGAAAAACAATAAGACGAGACCGAACCATGACATTTTGAAACTTCTGAGGAAAGCCAAGCAAGTTGGTTTCTCCCCTTCCAGTCTTTGTACTAAGTTAATATGCTCCTTCCTTTAAATACAGCCCCTACTCATTTACTTAGCATAATAACTTCAATTTTAATGACTTCTCCATCTCCTTTCATAGTTGCAAGCCTGCAGATTTTCTCCCAGTACAGTATGTTTAAGGGGTAACATTGCTAACTCATCCCAATAATAATGCGGAGCGACAGACATTATAGACCTGTCGGGGATGATGAGGAGTCGCAGTCACTCAGAGCCTGAAACGAAGCTTCTAAACCCACAGATGAAACGGGGGGAGGAGAGGCCTCTGCCTCGATGAAGTCCACAGGGTTGCTCCTGTTTCTGTGACACATTGCCTCGGTGTATTTGACAGAGAAGGAAAGAGAGCAGGCACCGAGGATCTGTGATGGGAGGTGAGCTGAGGAGTACACCAAGTCAAGTCAGTTTTATATAATGAGACATGTTGGTTAGAAGGTGGCAAAGCCCTTAAAGACCCTGCACTGACAACATCGCTAAGATCCTTTAATAACAGTGGTGAAGCTACTCTACCACACAGTCAATGCTCCATTACTCTCTCCTGTTCCTTTCGCATTAGTGATTCTTTTAGAGAGATTTTTTCTTCTCCTGTGAACTTGAGGATTCTCTTAGGAAAATAGGAAGTGGACTGAAGTATGAGAACAAGGAGGAATGTATTCATAATATGCAAGTACAAAGGCTGAAAAGTCTGACTAATATAAACTGTATTTCTACTGATGTTTCTTACATCCTTAATTTATTGATGGATTGTAGAAGATGTCTATATTTTGTAGGGAAATTTTTTTTGTTATTTTTGTTTTTATCATATCTCACTATTGTTTCATAGATTGAGGTCTGTTACGTGAGGAGAATCATTTGCCTGACAACATATCATAATGTGAAAACCTGTATTATACAGGTAAAATGAGCTAAAACTGTGAGGGGAGAGATGGTTTGACATGTTTGGGGGTGATAAATAAAATCACTGATGCCGCGAGTTAAAATGAGATAATTATGTGTTCAAAATGTAGCAATCACTTTTTAATTAATGTCAGAGGTGGCCCCACCTGACAAAATGAAACATAAACTGGTGAAGCTTGTGATTACATGAAGATTTACATTAACATGAAGACTATAATTGGGGATTTCTAGTAAACTACCAAGATTAAGGTTCCCTTCCAGAAGCATATTACTATCAAAGACCACTATAGGCAAAGGCCTGTATGAGCTGGTTTAACTAGATTTTTTAAATGAGAGAGTTTTTTTGTAATAAGCTGTATTTAATTTGTCAAGATAGGCTTCTGCCTCGGGTTTTACTACAACAGCAATCTCTCTATGAATTCCGTTGAGGTCTACAGATTTAAATTTAGAAAAAAGCATTGCAATCACATTTCCCTTCAGTCTTGGCTCATCTTGGCTGATCATAATTCTTTAATTAGTGCATGTGGTGCATGGTATTTGCTTTCTGGCAATTTATAATATACTTCATATAGTTGAATTTTAATTGGAAAATGTTCTTTTTACATTACTGTAACATTGTGTCAGTTTGATTTTCAGTATTTTGGCTAAAAAGAAAACCCATAGTGGTCGCCCTAACTATTGTTTAAAAGACAATCCACTTAAACTGGGAAGATAGAAGAGACATCATAGCATCACAGTTGCATGTTTTACGTTCTAAATAAATTTCTACAGAAAGAAAAAGACCATTAAAATATAGGGAAAAAAAGGTTTTATTCACACATGTTGGAACCCACTAATTAATATCTTTTTGCCTGTCCATGTAACACAAACAACATAATTATTTGTTTCCTTATTTGTCTTATTCCTCTCTGAGAACATGGACACATTGTTTTTTTACCTATAAATATTTCATTACAAGAATCATTGTTTTTGCCTCTAATTACTGTTACTATTTCTACTGTTACATATAGAAATACGACTTATTTAAGATTGTTCATCCAAGTTAGCTATTCTGTAAGTAGTTCTCTGACTCTTGTGATCAAAAATATTGATTTGAAGGTCAGTTCTTAGACCATTATGTAAATAGTTTTCTAATTAATAATAAATACCTTCTTAACAACCTGTTTAAGCCCTGCCCATTCTGAGTACAGATAGAATAGATAATTACATACAGATAATGATGTACTTGTTTACCCTCAGAGTTTAAGCTATAAAATGTTAGTATCTGCTGTGATAAAGGCATTTGACCCACTTAGATAACAGTAAACTACTTATTTATGTAGCTAATAGCCTAATAAAAGGAATAAGGAAGACATTTTAAAAGTGCTTTGGACATTTTGCACTTGTTTGATAATAATTGCGGATTGTAAGATTTGGCATTCTAGCACATCATTACTAGCCTGTAAAACACATGTAGTGGACAAATACATTGTTGTTACATGCTACATGCTAGTGTTAGCAGGACAGTTATTAGCTAACCTGACACCAAATTTATACTAAATCATGATGGAGTTTTTTTTTTGTTTTGTTTTGTTTTGTTTTGTTTAATATTGCAAGACTGAAATAAAACACAACACAAAAAAACAAAAAAAAACTGCCATCATTCAATAAGTCACGTTACAGCAGAGAGAAATGAGCCTAACTTGGAGGAACAGGTAAATCTGGCCATGGACTAAGAGCTCGGAGGCCATAGTGTTGACATGCAATTGACTCACCTAGGTTGCTTTGCATAAGTAGGTACCTGGAAAACCAACAAAGGAGAGAGAAGTCAGAGAATTAGATAACGTGACTCAGTTCTGCTTCGGCTGTGACAAATCTTTTTATATTTGCTTCTGCCCTTTTCAAGTCAGTTTAAAATCAAATTGCAAAGATTTAGAGTCACAGTTGAAAGACTGGCTTCACTTTAGAGGTCTGTTACCCATCCTCCCACTTTGGGATGTCCTTTATCTGGATGGTTGCTGCGCTCAGGAGGAAGCCAGGACAGATCTCACAGACAAACATGGGCTAAAGACTGAAGATACTGCATAACCTGGGGCTCTGATAAATCATGGTCTCAGCTCCTGAAATAACAAGTAAGCAAATACTTGGTACTTTGAAGATTAGAGATAAAACATTGGTAGTCAACAGCCAGCTCTCAGTGCGGATGGTTCTGCATTTTAATGTGTTTTAATCTAAGGTTAAATTCCCCCATTCCCAATGAAGATGGGCTGTATTATGATTTGTATTAGGCCTTTAAATCTGAAGCTAATGGGCAATAACCAAACCAATATCAGACAAATCAAAGATAATTTCTCTCTGTAACGTTTACATTACAGTAACATAGAACCAATGTAAAAAAATAAATGGAAATATTATTGATTTTGTGCATAAAATTACAAGTTTATAGGCAAGCTCAAGGGGCTTGCTTCTCCTGAAGGTGGGGCATCTTCCCTAAGTTATACATATTTATATCTTAAAAGAAAACAGACATGGTTTTAGAGGGGCTCTACCCTGGTTGACCCTTCTCTCTCCTCAGATCCTTTCCAATTAAGATTTTTTTTTACAAGAGGAACTTTGACATGAATTTTGTCATTTCTTTTTCTCCCTAGTTAAGTACTGAGTCCATGACTGTTGACGTTCATGGTAGAAAATTTGCAGTAATAATTTAAAAGATTTCATAAATAATTTATGAATGTAAGTTTGTTTGATTAAAGAGACGGTAAATGCATTATCCCAACAGAAGCAGTAGTCTTCTGTTAGCTGGTTTTTAGCCTCTTGCATTGGATCTGTCAAATCGTCTGTTCTTGCCTTTCTTGCACTTTCACTGCAGTACAAACTAATTTGGATCAATATGTGATGGATGAAGCTGCCATATGCACCCAAGCATGCAAATCTTTGTAGGCCATCTTCCACTTAAAAAAAGCAGTTAAAGCATTATGCATACTACACAATGATCATGTCACACCCTGAATTGTGCATTTTTTAAAATCTGTTGGTTTGTATTTTTAATTTTTAGTTGTTTAAGAGTAGAAGTCTTTTAATCTATCAGAACTACCCTCTTACTTTTGTGTGAGAATAAAACATATCATACTATCCTATGCAGGCAAGCATTTGCAATGAATGAAGTTTAGCTCAGACAGGTTTTTAAAAGTTATTTCTGATCCAAGTAAGTAGTTCTCCAGGTCACTGTCATTTACCGACTAAATATGAAGGTCCAAGCATGAAGTGCTGGGAAAGACGAATTTCCTTTACATACAGCTGAAGTTTTACAAACAAAATAGCACCTTGTAATAAGTACTTAAAGGGGCAGGAATCTTAATTTGTTTCGAACAAAATTATGCTAGAACTCAGTATTTTTACTCTTTTAAAATGCTGACATACAATCCAGTAATTAATCTAACTCTGCAGCTCACCAAGAGCGTTTCACTTTTAGTTCAGTATTATATGATCTCCAGTCCAATATTTCAAATGTGTTACTTTTATATTTGTTTTTTTCTTCATTGAGCTTAAATCACTCTCAAGTGGTGCACTCTGGAGGGCAAATGGAGCTCAGTTAGTCATCAGCTCATTTTTCCATGACTGACATTTAGTGAGGAGGTGGACTTCAAGGGAAAAATGATAATTGACTCTTTTTTTTCTTGGTAATGTACAATTTTTCAAAAACAGAAGCTGTAAATTTAAAAGGCATTTGAACAATGCTAATGACCCTTATTACTACAGCATGTACTGTTTAGCTGCTTCTTCATGAGTAATACGTGGGCTTTTTACTGTTGAGATTTCACAAAGGAAAAGGAAAAGTCATGTTAAGTCTGTGGTGCAGTTACGCTTATGTAATTTCAAGTATTGCTTGTCTTACTAATAGCCGAGGATATATCACTAAAAACAACAGAGGGGACAGCTTGCTTGTTAATTGACTTCTGCTTTTGTTATCTCGGTGTTTTCTGTTTATAACTGAAACAGTGACATTTAGAATGTTTTATCTTTTGAATCTAAATCCCTCTTTTTTACTGTCTTCTGCTTCCTCTTTTTCTATTATTGTTATCATTATTTTGCATTATAATAACAATTTAAAATGTTAATATTACAGGGTTAAATCTCCACCTTTCAGCTCTCTCTTGTCTCGTATCTACACTGCAAGTGCCTGTAATGAAGAACCCATACAGAAAATACTAACCAAAAATGTCGCTCATGATTACAGGACTTTTTTATTTTATAAAAGGAAGTAAAATGTCACAGCAAAAATGCATGCTGCAGTTCATGCAGTGTTTACATTAACTGAGTTGCTCGTGAGTCATGCATGGCTGTTGAATGAGCTCATCATCAGTTAGTGAAACATTCCTGTAGTTCTGTCAGGAGCACTCATGTCATGTTTCACAAGCTTTTTCACTGTTATAAAGTTGACAGCACAGACACAAACAGAGAGTGGGACGAACTGCATCTTTGCTGTGCTTTCTTCAGTCCTGACCGAAATTGCTCAGTATGCAGATAAATCCTAATTGTAGCCGAAATGCAATGTGTTTCAGTTGATGTGTGCCTGGTGAGCTTTCAAAAGCAGAGCTCCAGCTGAGATGTAGCACGGTGAATTCAAGTCAGGAATGTCAGGAAATCTGTCCAAAGCAGCTTAGACTACTTAGACTACTGCATATACATAAAGACATTAAAGGCATGGTGTTAAATTCTGTTGTCAGTTGTGCCGTTGATGCAATGTCTTACCTGCTACAGAACCACACACTGCGCGTTATGTAACCTAAGCTGTAGCCAACGCAGTAACATAACCACCAACAGGTCTCACTGCATTTCAAGCCCACACCATGTGAAGTCACTTTTAACACCACAGCCACAGAAGTTTCCCTTTCAACTTTACAATAAATATTTCCACAGCCCAGCTTGCCATCCACATTAGAAGGGTCTCTGTGGTGAAGTCATTGTGGTCTCTGAAGGTTTTCTGTCTGCTTTCATCTTAAAAGATACATGAGCACGGACAGGAGAGAGAGAGAGCAGAGAGAGCAGGGAGATATAGGAAGCAAGAGAGCTCTCTTTGAAGGAAATTGCAATGTGCTTTATTACTCTTCACCCAACTGTGCCAGACTCAGTCAATCAGTAGTAACAAGGGGTCATTGTGTTGTGGAGAAAATGTATGGTGAGATTTTAAAAAAAAATGCATCAGGAAAAAATTGTCCTACATTTCAGTCCACAGTGAGAATTAGTTGAAAATAACCAAGTAGCACAGAGAAACCAGTGTTACCTGGGTGATAGATATCATCTCAGTCAGAAAAATCTTAGACTGTAAAGATAAAAATAGGAAATGGGGCACAGATCATGTGTGATGTTTGCCAGCTGATTCAGTTTGAAAGCTGCTCCTGACAAAGGAAGATGTAGGAGTCACTGGATCAGCACGAGTGCTATCTTGTATTCTTACTGATAAGTATCACTCATCCTTCGTCTCAAAGGGAACAAAGTATCTGAATCCGCTATCGCACCCCTCTAATTTGCACCTCATTGTCCTATTCTGCGCTTTTATTTCTAGATAAACTCCACCTGGCATCTCCACTTCTTCGGCAGCCATGACTTTCTCTGCATCTGGAGGGACTGTGTTCACCATCCTCCTCATTAGCAGGTAAGACTGCTAACAGAGGGGGAAATACACCCGTTGGGATCTGCAGCCACAGACTTATCTGAACAGGCAGGAAGCATAATCAAGTCACGTCAGCCTTTAATTTGTAACAACCAGTGCAACCACTGCCCTGTATGCATTGAACAGGAGAGAAGATAGAGAGGCACTCAGTTGTCTAATATTCTTGTGAACCATACAATACACAGTAACAGCTTCCCATCCATCAGACAAGGAGCATTGAAATTTCATTACCACGTTCATGACACTGCTGAGCAGAACCGATGAGGCAGGATCCAGCATCACATGTATCAGCCATTGCATACAATTGGTGTTATAATCCCTGCAGAGGTCATACTGAGAGAATGATGGGATGTTTTGGTGCACATTTCGTCTGTTACCGTGAAGAGAAGCCTCTCCACTTCTTGCAAGTTTATTTTCAAAGCAGAGAATGCACTTTGCACATTTTAGATAAGGCAAACCCTCTGGGCCTCACTGAATCCTATAAGATATTCTCTGTATAGTGGAGAGCTTCTTTGCACAATCAGCTCTGGGATTAATATGCTGTGGCACGTTGCCTGCTGTACCACTATGTTGCCAAATGCATCTGCCTCAAGTCTAAATGCTGTGTAGCAAACTTACCACCAAAGCTAATGACATACCCATCAGCCATAGCTGTGCTTACTAATTTCAGATGGTGAACCTGGAAATATTATGCCTGCTAAACACCAATATGCTAGCATAATATTGCTCTCATAAGCAATTTGGCATGCTGATGTTAGTATTTAGCACAGCCTTATGGACTGACTAGCACATCTGTGGAAAATTAGACTTGTTGAAATATATTCTTGCAGGTGGGGTTTGGGTAGGCTTTCTTTACATACAATTTAGACCCATAAAAACTCTATTTGGTGGTACTTTACAGTATATATTGATTTACATATAATAATGATGCTAAGATAAACAGGCAGAAGGCAGTCTGTAGAGAATAACCCTTCAAGCAGACGTTTGCAGGTATATTGATCCCATTTGAGGGCTCAGTGCATCAATGTTTATGTTTGTTTGTTCATCAGTGTTTGCATGTAGGTAGGACAAACTTTTTCTTAAACTACAATCATTCCTTAAATGATAGGTAAAGGGAGAAATATAGAGTTGCGCATGCTATTTAATGCCAGTTTTGTATAAATATTTGATTCTGATTCCAGTTGATTCATCTTATTTCTGATAAAGGACACCTATTCATCTACTAAACTGTCTGTTCACCGTCTACATCAGTGTGCTAACATGATGCATGTGGTCAATGCATCTGTTGAAGAATAGGGAACTTTGATGACTGGAATGCAGGGAAGTAATGAAAAAGAAGTAAAAAGCAAGAATTTAAAAAAGCTACTGTTGACAAAGGCTGCAGACATTGAAAATGAATTATAGAATCATCCTCTGAATATCTTATTTTTGCCTCATCCTGTGAACGCCACAGTAACAGTGAAACTGTGACTGTAACACACAAGCTGCAGAAAGTTCACTACCCTTCTGAACTTACTGCTAATCTATATCACATAAGCATCATCTCACATCCCATTCACTGTTCAACTCGCTACGTTAGACTGCGACTGACATATCAGTCTCTCATTTGTTCATGGAGTTCTTGATACTGAATCTTGCAGGCGCAACATTAACTTTCTGACTCATGGCTGAGCCAAAGGATTTGATGAGCTCAGCAAACTGCAAATTTCTCAAATTATCAGGCTGTTTCTAACTCCTGTTTATTGAAGTGCTGAACATCATTTTCACTGCAATAGAAGCATAGAGTACTGCAGTATATTCTCCAGGTATTAGTCAGACTCACAGGTGTTACCAGGAAACCCTTGACTTATAATAGCTGATATAGCTCCGTCATGTGAGAAGAAAAATCCTTGTCAGCAAATCCTCTTCTAATTTTCAATTTCATCTCCAATTCAAATATTTAGTCAAAACAATGCTAAATAACTGCAAATGCACCACTGTGACAATCAAAAATTTCTTGTCTGTTCATTTATTGCTTGAATTAGTAAACAACTAGTCCTGTGTAAGTTTGTAACAGAAATTCGGTTATAGCAAATGGTAACAAACAATTCAATATGCACTGTCATGACCTCCATAACACTGTTCAAATGAAGACCCTGAAAGATAATTTAGCACAGCCAGCAGCCCATCAGTGAGCCCTATTAGCATGAGATGCTCATCTCAGGACCCTCGATAGCTTCAGTGGTTGGGAAAGACAGCTTGTCCTCTGCCAGTGGCAAGCAAACACACCACAGCCCCTTTTACCAACACCTCTGGCAAAATTATTGATCCAGCAATCTGATAAAGATGACCTATGACCTTGACAACCGTGAAACAGGACTGTCACCTCACCTTACAGCAAACAAGTACCTCATTACCAGATATGGAAGCTCATAAAGGGTCATGAAAGTCTCACATTCATCTTACAGGAAAGGCTCACAGAGACATGAATGGCCTGCTTGAACTCTATAGGAGGATTGATGTCTTGCCTCATGTTCAGGAAACATTTTACCATCAGTGAAGCTGAATTCTATGATGACGTGTTGGTGGATGCTTGATTGTCAATCCAACCTCAGACAGCTTCCTGTTCTTATGTTCCTGTGGCTCTCAGTGAAAACCCTGGCAGCACTGGAACATTGTTTTCCTCTCCAAGTCAAAAGAACCAAGTGAGAAATTCAAGAAGAGAGGCTGTGGATCACTGCTGATATTTACTGCTACTGTTGGATACTGTTTGCTATTTAAAAGGAAAAAACAGTTGCTTTAAAAACATGAAATTGTCATCTGAGGCTGTCAGACATGGCTGTAGCTGACATCTAAAATATTTGCTGAATATTAAATAAAAACAGTAACAGTACAAACCACACATTTCACTGTAAATTTACCTTTTTTTGTTCACTTGTGGCTTCTGCAAGAGAGCAAAATGTCAAAAATGAACAAAACAAAGAGAAGATGCAGTTATGCTACAGTTAATTGACAATGTAAATAAATTCATATCCTAAAATAGTAACACCAACAAATGGGATGTTGTGATAATTAACTGGCCACCTTTCCCTGTTTGTTACAGTTACAGTTAAAAGTATTAAAAAGTTAAGATCCTCCAAACTCTTCAAATGCTAAGTATCCTCTTATAAGTGAATCATGCACACAGCTACTATAGCTACTGCCATGCTAAGCTATGCTAAGTAACCCATTGCCCAGTGAGGAAATTAGCCTAATAAGCCTAATTAGTATATTCCACTTCCTCTCACTCTTTGCTACTTGTCTCTTTAATTATGAAGGTGTCCCAACTCTATAGAGTATATGAGCAATATTATAGTGTAGAATTGACTATGTATGTAATGGAGAACAGTGTAGTTAAAAACCAAAAAGTGGCATTTTTTGTCTTATTTTGTTTTGTTTTGTTATCTTCCTGAAGAAGGAATCACAGGGCTTTTCAAACTCTGCAGGGCACTGCACATTGTGCAACAGCCTCTAATAAGGTATTTTGAATCACAACAGTTCTTCTCTAAACTGGTGGAAACTGGTGCAGTAGATAACAGCCAGGTTCACAAATTCCTGAACAGAATTGGTTCCAGCTTATTTGATATGAAAACACCACAAAAGAAGGTTGGAACGTCGAGAAAAATGCGCAATCAAACGTTTATCTGCAACTTCAGCACCATGGACAGTGTCATGGATTTATCAATATACAATTATGCTGCCTATATTTCCGAGCCATGTTCAGTCCAAAGATTCTTACTAGTACAGATCTCAGTCAGATAGAAGATAAATGAGTTAGGTACACTAGAGTCACAATCAACAAAAAGACCCATCTGCCCCTGCACTCTGTTTCTAGGGGATGGAGACAGGGGCAGACTGATAGGGGTTTAGGGATGTATTCAGATCATGCCTGCTGCATAGCCCTTCTTTACTCCTTAACTTACACTTATCTGATTCAGTGTGAATGTCTTTGATAAACCAGCCTCAGGGCAGAACATCTATATCTGTGATTGAACCAAACGTAACTGCATTCCTCTGCAAATCATTTAGCAACCCACATTAACAAATCCATGCCGCAGCATCAAAGCAGTCAGGCTTGATTTCTCAATTAACCTCTCTCAATAGAGGCTAAATAATATAAAGTAACACCATAATGCTGCATATAGGAGCCAATGATTCTACAGTTCTGGTTACAGAAAGCATGGATACAATTTTTCTGAAGCCTATTAGAGGCAGATTAAAGGCTTATACACAGCGTTTCATGTGTTTACTGAAGACACATGATTTACTCCTATATAGAAATCCATTACACGTCATCTTTTTTATTGATTGTCATTGGTGAGATTAGTTTACCCCTACGCTCAGATAATTACATGACTGAATTGTCTCAAACCTTAGGCTATTAAAAGAAACATTTCAGAGGTACATGAGCAGAAATAATTGGCTTGAGAGAACATTGTACTTGCTTTGTTTTCTGTATGTGCTGGAGGAAATTATAAATGCCTTTAGATTTACCTAAAAAAAGACACTTCATCAAGTCTCATTTTTTAGGTTGTGGATTAAAAGGAAACATCATTTTTGTTAAAGTTTTTTTTGTTTTTGTTTTAAATTCAGACTGAGAGAACGCCTCTGCATGCAGTTTGAAAGTATGTTGGATGTTGAGCCTCCTGGAGATCAAAAAAGAAACTGGTTCGGACTCCAACAAGTGGATGGCACATTGATTTGGGAGACTGATCCTCAATTTTACTGCTTCTGACAAGTTAATACTGGGGGCTGCTAACTGATGTCACTTGTCAAGCGATATCAAAATAAAAAAAAAACACTGACGTCTCAGATTTGATGCCATGGCCCAGCGCAGCTGAAAAACTCTCTATTTACAGCTCAAAGATAACAGCACTTTTCCCCTTTCATTGAATACTGGACTGCATTGTTTAAAGATAAGATTTTACAAATGGTTCTGGACTACACACCACTGACATCATGTTGGTTTTTGTTCATCAATCTGCAGTAAACTGTTGAGATTTATATATTTAGACCTTGAGACCCTTGAGATTCTTTTAAATTTCACAAATACATCACTGCACTGTAGCACCTGTTTAAAATTGCTTGCTTGGCTCATTTGAAACCCATTGTTAATCATTTCATGGAGCAAACTGAACTGAAAAATCAGTTTTTCATGTTCATTAAGTTTAATTGAGGTCCCCTATTTGGAACAATATCGCCCCGCTGTTGGGTTTCTCTGCCTTTTCCAATTTCACAGCAGTTAGTCATGGTACCATTGTCACACATTTCCCTCAGCAAGACTTTCTCTCACTCTAGACCTGATTGTACTAAGTGTTAAACTTTCTGAACCACAGGGCTGCCAATACTTATTAGCTACTTAATTTAGGTGTAAGCAGTTTTTCATCAGCTTATAACAGACTGCAGGGGAACAGTACAAACACTTTATCACAACTATGATTTGTAAAAGTAAATGCTGTTTGGAATTTTACCGCAGGAACTTTTACAGGGAGCCAAGAGCCTTTTTGAAAACTAAAGGCTAATTTTAGTTCCTTGAAATCGCCCCCTACTGCAGATGACCAGTGTGACAGATCGTCTCGTTTTAGATGTGTGGGATTTGTAGACACATGAACTAAAGACCAACATTTTAAGCTTAACAGTAAGTTTTGTTCAATTAATTTGCATAATTAGAACACTTGTGTTTGTTCTGCTGGTCTTGTTACTGACATTATCTGCTGGCCAATGATGGCCCATCAATCCTAATATCACAGGGTATATTCTTCATATTGGACGATTCACAGCAAAGGTCCAGTGCAAATATGTACCAACCTTGAGGTAGGGTTTGAGTGGAGTTTAATGCATGTTAAACTATGCTCGAGCCTTCAATCAGAGAGTTTCAATAGTTAGCTTCCTTTAACCTGTCCCTGATAGTAATTTTGTTGCTTAAACTTCATCAAAACTCTAACCATAACCTCAAGCTTCTCTAAATCTAGTAGGTCCATTTCATACTAAAGGACTACAAAGCTGTAGCCCTGGATAAGACTCTTATTACCATGATAACACTTTGTAGTGCCAATTTAATTAATACAAGCAGAGATCTCACTTTGGCCTTCCTTTGAGCTTTCAAAATCTCAGAGCTTGTAAGAGAAGATTTAATAAAGTAGCATTCTTGCCTTAAGAGGGATGTGACTGCAGCTGATAGCTTATCCCATCGGACAGGAACTCTAAACTTGTGTTTTGCATCCCTCCCACCAACAAAAACTCTTTCTCGAGGTTAAAATCCACTTACGAAGTGACTGCGATGCATCCTCTCCTGGTCTGACAATTAAACACAAGAGTAACAGTGTAATTGAATTATTATCTGAGGGGGAAGAATATTCAAGATGAGAACCTATAAAAAGGCTTTCAGATTTTCACTATTTGGCAGCTTACAGTCACTTTTCACATAAGATTGAATAATGAGGCCATACATGTTCTATCAATATAAGGCAGCTCTGTAAGTTGGATCACTCAGCGGTGTTTGGCTTCAGTAGTGTGATAAAGGGGGATGTGTTGGCTGAAGTAAAATGTGATATTCGTAATTATTTCCATTTGTGTGAAAGCAACTAAAAATAAAATGAGCCTTTTGTATCTCTAAACAGGGAGGGGGTGCTCTTCTCTGGAGTCTGTCATGCTTCACTGCCATGTGAATAACATTTATTGTGGCGCATTACTAAGTAATTTGTAACTGTCCAAATGCTGTTGGGTATTTACTTTAGTGAACACTGAGAAATTTCCTCATAAGCAAAAACATCAGGGACTCTTAATGAGACTTAAGGAGGTTGTAGTGCCAAAGACTGGAGCTTCAAAAAAGACAAAATGAGTGGATGCTCAAATATCCAAAACAAGTTTATTCAAATTTGTATCATTTGAGTATTTATAGCTTCTAACAACAAAAAAAAATGCCCTCTCAACCTACATTTAGAGTCTTTCCCCCTGTTTCTTGTGTCTTTAGATCTCTGTTCCTACCAAAATTGACTGATTTGTTTGATTAGTTTCTGTGGTTAAACTTGTGATTGTCTGTACAAACAACTTGGTTGGTGAACTGGGTCTCCATCAAGAAAATCACAGTTTTCTTGAAGGTACAATAGAGATACTTCTCATTTCTCTATAATGAATCCATGTTTCCTTTACTTGCATCCTTGTGTTGCTTTGTAGTCACTCTCACTAAGGATTCGTGGAGACACTCAAGGAAACAAAGAGAGCAGTAATGAAGAAATGTATTTAGAGGAATGAGACGCTTTGCTTTGAAGCGTTACATGAAATGATGTCTTTTGTGATAATGGCAGCAGTTAAGCTAACAGTGGGTGGCTGTAGCTACTTTTGATGGAGTTTGTGTGCACATGCGCATTGCTGACACTGCAGTAGCAAAGGCATGCAGTTATCAGTGCCAGAGAAGCAAAGTTTTCTCTTTGGCCTGTTACAAGTTTGACAAACACCTGATAAAAGTGATCTACACTTTGCAGCTCATTTACTGCAATGAAGTGTCCCAGCCTGGTGTGCTCCTTAAAATGTCTTCATAGTGAAGAATGACTTGCCTAACACGCTGTCATTAAGCACATTTAGCTTTCAAGTGAGTGTCTTCGTTTTAAAGTTTGTGTAGCGTAATGTAAATGCTTCACAGTCTGATGATATGTAATAATAATAAATCCATTCGTGCTTTAAAATTGTACCTGCACAATATCAGCAGGTTGGTGGCTTTTTTACAGTGTAATTGGACTTATCATATTTGCCCTGCAGACGCTCTTATTTCTTTAATGTTCCAGCATGTCAAAATCTGACTCTCTTTTAAGTGTACTCAGCTGACCCTGGATTACCCAGGAGATCTGAATGAATGTCTGTTAAGTACTGTGCTCTTTCATAGATGTGATAAAAAGCTGCCAACTATTCTTTATATAAAGATATAATATAACAGTTTGTATAGCACCTCTCTTAACAAGGTTACAAGTTGCTTTACAGGGGGAAGAAAGCAGGAGTTAAATACCAAAAACAACAGTTTACTCATTTCAAACAATTGAGGGCTCAAACAAGCATATTAACAAAAAAAAATCACATAATAAAATGTCAAACATGGGACAATAAAATCTAGAAACAAATCATATATAGAGCAACACTTTAGCTTAGGGTTCTACAGACAAATGACATTACACACTACGAATGCTTTTCGTTCAGTTCGTTGTCGTTCAGATTCATTTGGCCAACTATTCCACATTTGATACAAAGTACAAAGTAAGTACAAAGTTCAAGTTGCTGGGCACGACTTTGTAATGACATGACATTATCAACTAATCAACATAACCACTCATATTTATACCATAGCAGGTCCTATTACAAAACTATTATTAAGCTTCATTTGTTAACATTTTCATTGGTGGTTGGTTTTGACATTAGCCATAATGAGACCATAATAGTATTATGAATAAGTTTCTTGAAGTAGCTAAAGTGGTGCAGCTTGGATGCGTCATTTAAAAGTTGCAAAATGTTATTACACTGTCAATAGAATTTTGTGAATGTTTTGTCGATTTGTTTTCTTGTACGCAAAAAACCCCCACAGCAAATAAAAACCACAGGGATTTGGGAGTTTAGTGTTACCTCTACCAACAACTGTGCAACTTGAGAATGTTATTGATTAAGAGTTTTATTGTGCCTTTGCCTGAAAATCTTTAAGACTGTCTTGGGCAGTCTCAAAGACCTATTCATGTTACGTTAAGTCACCTTTGCTGATTTCCTTCACCCTTTGGTGCTACCCTGTGAGTTTGATAGGTGACAAGATGGAACACACAGAGACTGAGTAGTATTGTAAGATTTTAAAAGAGAGGAAGGTAGAGGTGCACAGTAAATTTCACAGTGTTAAATATGCAGTGTCAAAGGTCACTGACTCTTGTAGAGTTATTACAACTACAGATTGAGTAGAGTGCCCCCTTGGTGAAAGTTCTCCGTAGTTAAAAGACGCCATATTAATTTGACTCTGGAAAGCCCCGCCCACCTCGTCCTCGTCCAAATGGTGGAGATTTTTCAGGCGCCATTACTCCCCAGTGAGGCACAACTGCGGTAAGTTTCTTCTTATTATATATTAACCCAATGTTTATGTTGGCATTTCAACAGAAATTGCATTTTAGAAGAAAAATGTGTTGTCCACCGTTTTTGAGCGGGTTTTGTTCGTATCTTAACACCAAATTCAAATGTGAATGATAGGAGGAGCGAATGGCTAGCTTAAAATGCGTGCTTGTCCAACTTGACCCCGTCCACAAAAGGTAATTAACAATAAAACATTGAGGGATAGTTTTGTTTTGTTAAACATGGCTTAAATTCTGGTAAAATTGCTATGGATTGAGAAGAAATTACCTCCATTGGCTGAATGGCTGTTCAAATCAGTTGTAATTTAACTTTGTGCATGCGCGCCTTTTTTTTTTTAACTGGAGACAAAACAAATCTACCAGTAAAGTTAATTACTTTCGTATTTTATCAGCATTTCCCTGTGCTGGTGTGGAGAGTTGGCTAAACTAGCTAACGGTCATGTAAATAACTACTTTAACCTTGATATTAGTCCCGCTGTGATTGAAATTACTTGGGGTCCAAGGCATTAACATTAACTTTCGTCATTATATTCTCTGGTAAATGATGTGATGTAGCAAAGCTTTATTTGGTTTGGGGAAGCAGTTTGGCGAAACTGACCGCGTGTGCCCCCTGCGGCCTTGTCTGTTCTTTGATGTACATCGGTTTAGGCGGCTCGTGATGTTATTTTAGCAGAAAGTAAGGAGGCATCATGTTTGTGTTTTTTGAGTGAGTTTTCCTCTAGCCAACCATAACGTTTACCGCTCAGACTCGTGTGTTTTATTTTGAAGGAGAAAGTGGAAGTTGTCCGTGTAAAATGTCCCTAACTGTAGCAGTGACGTGATGTACAGGAACAGAAGCTGTTGTCTCCAACTTTGTATTTCTTCGTTGCGTTTACGTTAACGTGAAGTAATATGCGAAATAAATCCACACATTTCTGAAACACGCCGAGGCACGTCGTCTGTTTGAGTAGTTACGGTGGTAACTTGAGTCCCAGGCCAAGCATTTGTGATGTGATTTGCGTAGTTAATAAGCTGACGTTATTAAACATAAGCAGAACTGATCCCTGTCAGTCGTTTCTGCTGTTTCGTGGTCTGAAACAAACAAGACACTAACTTATTTTCAAATTGAACATTATTCATACAAGTTGGTCTTGCTGCAGGGCTGCTCTGTTGAAAAGCTTGCACTTGAAGTTATATTTGTGTTGTTGTTTTTTTAAATCATATTAAGCTTATAAGATTGTGCCAATAAGAAATTATGTGTTGCAGAACCATGTTGCTTAAGGCCAGACTTGGTGATGTCCAAAAATCTGTTAGAATAACAGAGCTGGATCTGAAAGAGTTTTTGATAGCAGGTAAGAAATGGACATGGGAATCAGCTGTATGTAAGAAAGTTATGGCAAATAGTGGTAAAATCATCTTAATATGTCACCAGAGACTAAGGAATTACTTTAATATGACATACAGATCTCATCGACAACAACACCACAGCCAGAATATTTCCATTTCAAAACTGTATTTACAGCCAGCAAATCCTGTTTTTGTGTTGAATTTGTGTTTGTTGGCCTGTTGTTCCACCCACCACCGTCTCCCAGTCACGCAATCTGTAGCATTTCATCAGGTTTTCAGTTACTACTGAGCTGCAGTTACTAGCATACTTGATTACAAATGTCTGATGCTACTAAAACAACATGCTGCAGTATTTTGAATTTGGCTGCAGTAACTGTTTTGGCCACAGTCTTACATACAGCTCATTTTAAGGTGCTAATAGTAACTGTAATATTAATTTTTGAGTACAGATGTTACCTTCTCTAACTACATTGAGTAACGTTGAATGCATGGTTTGCTTATAAAGCAGTAATACTATGAGTAGTTTTATTTTACTCATTAATTTATTGATGTTTGTTCAAAAGTAATGCTCCAGATTCATTGGATATTTCTGAGTATTAGACCAACATGAACTCATAAGTCTGGTTTACACATGTATTTGTCTTTTCCTGTAAGATTTGCAACGTTTGGTGTACTAGCTGAGACAGAAGGTGTGAAGGTTGTTAACAGTTCGGAGACGGAGTTGGATGATGATGTATTTGAGGATATAGTTAAGGACCCCTCACATGGAGTGCTAAGCATCAAATATGACACTGGTTTGTATCAGTTACATTTGTAATTTCAATTACGTTATTTAATGGACATGGACACGTGGTTAATATTTTTCCTTCTAAATGCTTCTCCTATCATTGTCAGAATCTGTCTGCATGGTACCATCTCCTGAGCAGTCTGGACCACCAGCCCTTGATTCATCTGATTCTCAAGATACAGTCATCCTTTCAGAGAGTCCTCCCAGTAAAGGTTAATAGTGCTTTTGTACAACTAAAAGTTGAAAATACAAATGTTAAATGCATCTTGTACAATAAAAATTTAAGTTATTAAATGCATTTTTGTAGTATCTTGTTTTTTTTTGATGCAATTTGACACTACAAAAGTGTAAAAATAACACAACGTATTTATCTGTGCAGTGTTAAAGACTGTTAGGATTTGACTCTGAGTTAGTTTTAGTCTGTGTTAATTTTTTACTCAATTTTGAGTTAATTTTACTCTAAAATTTTTAACACTGTGGAAAGAGTTAATTTAACACCAGTTCTGATAAGGACCAAACAGTCTCATACACAGTGCAAAATTTAACTCTTAAAGTGTTGAATTAACACTGCAAAATTTGCTGTGTTCTTTTAAAAAGATAGCTGCTCTTTGGTTTTGATACAGAGACATCTTCTAACTCTTTACATGTGTGTGTGTGAGCACAGGGAGTACAGTATTGTAGTCATGCTTGTAGTAAGTAGCACCTTGAGCTCTCTACATGCTGGTGTCTTCTCTGGCTGTCGGGTTAAAATGGAGCCCAGTGTGTAAGCCTCCACCTGCTAGGACAGAACTTTTTT
This sequence comes from Acanthurus lineatus, assembly GCA_029814665.1. Classification (NCBI taxonomy): domain Eukaryota; kingdom Metazoa; phylum Chordata; class Actinopteri; order Acanthuriformes; family Acanthuridae; genus Acanthurus; species Acanthurus lineatus. Next base: position 4,782,682 of record JAPZDV010000003.1, read on the forward strand.
TCCATCAAGACCCTTGCGGTGCCTCCCAGGGGGCACACAAGGAAACTCAGTACCTTGCAGCCCAAGGCTAAACTGCAGGGGATCTCAGAGCAGCAGTGGGCCCAAGAGATGTGCTATGTAGGCCCACCTGTTTGGATATATCCTTGTGCGTGTCAACCAATGTTCCAGCTAAGGGTCAAAAGCACTGTTGCTTTGTTAGTCTGTGGAGACACAGGCTGAGGGAGCACACCCTGACAGAAAGCAATGCACTGGTAGATGAGTATTGATCAGCCTGGGAAAGCAACGCATCTACAGGGAAAGTCTGATCTCAAACCATTAATGGTTTAAACCATTGATGAAAAAGACTTAAAATTCTGTCTTTTGTCCATCCATAGCTTGGACAGTGATTGGTGTTCACCAGGGTACATCTACACAGGGGTAGCTCTCTTATGTCCATTGCTTCACTGAGTTCTCCTGTTGTTTAGCTTGGAGCTGTGAGGTTCACAGTTAACATGTCTCAAGTCGACTGTTAGTAACAACCTCTAATCAAGATGCAGTTAAAAGGCAGGTCAAAGGATCAATTAGGAGCTTGTTTGCCACGGACACAAAAAGTTTATAAAGGGCATTTAAATCGAAATAAAGCCATCACTCAACAGCCAGTTTCATGTTTATCACAGTGGCACAAGTTCTCAGAAGTCAGGCCGACATCTCTTTTTCAGCAGCAGATCACTTTTGGTAGCTTTTAATTTGGATGTCGGGGGCGGTGGAGGAGGTGTTTCAACCTTGAAAACTGTGAGGATAAGATATGTGCTTAAAAATACGCTTTATTATTCCAGTGCAGTGCTGGGGTTTTACAGTCATGTTTGGCACGGCGGCTCTTATTCATTGTTTTTTTTTTTTTTTTTTTTAAATTTAATTTATCTATTTCAAAAAACAAAACGCAATGTGTTTTTTTTTAAGAGTTTGCATAAAATCTACTTTAAAAATCATTGTTCTTGGCCTACACATTGTTGCTAAAATAATGTTGTTTACTGCATGATGGCTCTGCATTCAGTGCACTTACAGTATGTATATCTGGAGCCCTCGGTTATGATTTGTGTGGACACACTAACAACTTTATCACTGTTTCGTTTGGGGTTGAAAATTCCCCTGCTGTGCAGAATTTTCTGGTTAAATCTTTCCTCAGAACAAAGTTATTTTTCTACCACTTGCCTTCATAATGGATAGAAAAAATGCTCAGAGTTCTAACAGATTTCACACACAGACATAAATGTGTCTTTGATGATTCCCTTAAATTAAACTCCCACTTGTTGTTTACAGTCTTGGTAGGATGAAGTCTAAAGCTTCTACCAATGTAAAATTAAAACAGCACTATGTAGAGAGAATATTATTTGTGTGTGATTCGGCATCCCTATAGGTTCTGAGAGCAAGTCCTCTGTAGTAAATACAATTCTCTAACAACAGAAAGTGTTATGTCAAAGAACTGAAGCCTTGAAGTGGCAATGAGAGCATGCAGAGGCGTTGCACTCAGAACAGCAGCATGCTAAGCTGACATAATCTGAACCAGAGACAATTTGGTACTAAAATTGAAAGGCACACAACTTAGCTAGGCAGCTACTGTCAGCTTCCTATGTAACAACATGAAGGTCACCTCAGCATCTGTCTTGTAGCCTTTTATTTTGTGACTGACTGACACAGATGCCGTTTACCTCATTATGAGCCAGTGTGCAACAAAATGACTTTGAGGATGATGTATTGGTGGCTTTCAGCTTCAGGGTAGTGTTTCAGTCCATTTCTTTTGATTTATTTATATGCAAATTATCATTTACTCTACAAGGAACTGTCTTTTTGCATTGATTCTGTCAGTCATTTTTAACCAAAGAGGTAGTGCTGTCAGATCCAGACGGACATACTAGAACCCACAAAGCAGACAAAGCATCTGAGACAACCGATGCTTAAAAAACGGTGTTTAATAACAAACCAGGTTCGGTACACAGGAGGTCAATCAAGTGAGGCAACAGTACAAAATCAGTAAGCAGAGACGGGTCCAAAAACAGGCGATGGTCTACAACAGAAATCAGAGTTTCAGACTAAGTTACCAAAGAACGCTAGACAAAAGGCAGAACATGAAAGATCAAACTGGGTCAAACACAAGAGAAAACAAACACAAGAAAGCAATACTGGAACACTACTTACATGGACACAAACTGACAATGATGCATTGGAGGGTGTGGTATTTATACACCAGGGAAGGAGAGACACTGTGACACTAGTGAAGATAATTAGCAATCATGAGGGAGGGAAACTTGACAGGAAATGGGGAATACACACAGGATAACAAAATAAGACAAGCAGGAAACAGGGTGAAAACAAACTTTCTGACTCTATGGGTCCTGACAAGTGCTTTGATTGCCTTTGGTTATAAAGAACTTTTTCGCATAGTGTGTGCATGTAATGTAAAATGATGATGGTGGCACAGAAAAAAATTTGTTCTAATAATGTAAAAAAAAACGGATTGTGTAATCTTACAGCTAACAGATTAGGTTCCTAAGAAACAGTTATTTTGTTGTTCTCAAGCTAATGTATCTACATTTATCAGTAAGTTAAGCTAAGCCAGTTTTGACGCAGCATTTGTCATAAACCTAATCTTTATATTATGACTGTCAGACTCTCTGGACTGACTGATTTGACTGAATGCCAGTTTAACCCTCAGTCGATCAAATGTGCAGTCAGAAGAAGTTGAATTTTCTTGCAGCGCGTGATATAATTTTCTTTTGCATTAGGGTCTCTGATTCAACCAGTAGAGACTGGTTGAGCCTTCCATTTGCAGGCTCTCCTCCCCTTGTGTTATATGTGTTCTCCCATTTTGAACATGCACCACCACTGCATCTGGGGACATAGCCCCACCCAAGATGACTGTTGCAAATTTAAAAAAAATACAAACAAGCCAGAGCGTTTTTACACTGTTTCAATAGGGCATGCCATGCAAGACTAGCATGTGGAGGAGGATAAAGGACCTGCTAGCATGCATGACACCAGGGTGGAGCCCACTCAGGAGAACATGCACACACTCAGTCACTCATTGCTTATTCTCAGATCACATATTGCATAAAAAGAGGTGAGCATGAGTGTGGATCTACATACAAACATCAGAATGAAAGTGCTCCCCACAGCCTGCTGGATTTGTCTCACAGCAGGCTCACAAAAACTGTTTAATCCCTTTGAATAACTCACTGAAGAATAATAGTTTTGTTGAATTCCACTTCTAAAAAAACATGCACCACATAATATTAAGACAGCCATATGTTTCTTCTGTCATTTTTGTGAATGTTCTCTCTTTTGTCAAGAAGGTTTTAGTGTTCACACCAGTAAATCCCATTTAAACAAGTGAAATTTCATAACTTTGCCGCAGTACTTCAGCAGCTGTTGGAGGGATAAATTGCATATCAATAGCAGTCTCGTATAAAAGCAGCAGTGGATGTACATTAACAACACAATTAGCACATGGACATGCTGCCAGGTTCACATGAATAATCCACTTAATTGGCTGCTTGATTCAGAATACTGGTTCATTTCTGATTTTGCTGGCGCTGTAACTGATTGAATGCTGTGTGGATGTTAGAAGGCATGACAGGATGATAGTGCAAAGTGAGCAATACTTCACTTTAATTGGATGGGGCGGTGATGTGCTAGAGCACTTCATTGACAAATCTTAGTCTGCCCTTTTATTAATCATCAGCAAAAGTTTCCTGCCCTGTATGTATTAATAATGACAAGGAGATCAGAATAATATAATGGAATGAGCTAAGCGTCTTACATCCATATCTTTAATGGTTAAGAAATGGTATTTTAACATAAAAGTACATCTGCCAGGGTTTTTTAATGTATGCAGTCTTGTAATGGAGCCATTTGGCAGTATTGATGATTTTTCCCTCTACCAGTTAATTATAACCACCTTGTCCAGAGGATTCTGCAAGCTTCTCATTTTTTAAGGTTTTAGGCTAAAATTGAGGTTAAATTAGCCAAAACAACATAAAATGGACATCTCAAATTTCACAACTTTTTCTATTTCACCATGTAATCAATATTTTTTCTAAAATTTAGATTTCAGCAGGCTTGTGAAGACAGTAAATGTTCTGCTCTCCTGTGTGGAGAGGCTTAGGGAACTGCCTTGGATAGCATGAAAGGGAGAAACAGCTGCTTTTATCCACAAGAGCCTGTGACATGCAGGAGGCCTTTTTTTTCTGTGGTGCCTGGTTGCCTGCCTCTGCAGCCCCAAGCATGGAGTGGATGAGGGGTCTGAGGAAGCCTCGAAAGCCCCTGATGAGCGAGAGAATAATCTCTGTATATGAGAGCAGCAGCAACTTCCCTCAAATCCCATTTCACAGCAGCAAAAATGAATATTCTCCCGCAAAAGAAGAAAAGAAGACATTTAATGCAACTTGACAAGCGAAACATCTGGTGTGAAGTAAATTTATTGAGCACACCTTATGGACTGAGCTAATGCTGTATGTTTTACCTGTTCTCTCCAGCAGCCCATCAGCAGACAATGAATCTGTCGTCTGACTTTCGGCCTACTGTACCAAGAAAATCATGCAGGTGCTCTCAATTTGAAACCTTTATGCACTAAAGCAATGTAATTTTAGACCTGTGTAGAAAGAAAATGAACCAATTTCTGTGGCTTACAATTAGATCGGGGGCTGTGAAGTAAGACGCAAATGTCTTTAATTGCCATTTGAATATGAATGAGCTTGAACGTCTGACTTTGAAGGTCAACCGAGGACCTGCCTGATTTAATATGGCGTGTTCTATAACTAATCTTCATACATCCTTGACCTTATTTAAATTGTGATGACATAACCCACTTAATTGGAACCAATCCCACAAGCAGGAATTTCACCATTGAGCACACCAAGCATGATTAAATTCTTTGTACTATTAATGTGATTGATAGTACGAGGAGGACAACTACACCATATGGTAATATGATTTTAAATTGACTATTGACAAATCTGGAAACCCCTCTTATAAAAATGTATTTGAAAACCTGTGCCTGTGCCAGTTTGGAGGACTGTGTGCTAAAATAAAAAATGAAAAAAATGGAGCTTATCAAATCCCACTCTGCTCAGCTCATTTGTGCATGCTCCTGAATGGGGAACATTCAATCAAATTGCGCCCTGTGTGCATACTAAACACGTGTTGTACTCCTTTGTGAGGCTCGAGCATCGTGGCATGCCAATGGCTGCAGGGATTTCTCTGCAGCAGGGAGGAAGCGAGCTGAGGGAGTTCGGGGAACGAGGAATGACATGAATCAATGAAAGAAGAGTGAAAAGCGGGAAGGAGTTGAATGTACTGCTTAGTGAAGGAAGAATGGAAGAAGAGGAGGAAGAAGGGGGTCCTCAGAGAGCGTTACTCAGCTCTCTGCAGGGGTTATGTTCAACTGAATTAATCTGTTGTGAAATGTGCAAGTCCTGCCTGGACTGATGCCTTGTGTGCTCTGGAGATTGGGAAGAAGAGTAGGGGGATGGGGGTCTGTGGGGAGGCTATGTCATGAAACAGGATCTGAAAAGGCAAATTCCCCCACAGGGTTTGAGTCTTTCATTCCAAGTCCCCTGTCACCCCTGTATTACTCTGTCTGAACCTATTCCTCCACCCACACATTCACCATCAAGACACAAAACACATCAGCGTAGCCTATAGGCAGGAAGATGTACAGAGTATGGACATATAGTGGGGGGCCACCCTGTGGTAATAGATTTTGCTTATGGCTCTACCACATCAGCTGGCCAGATGTCCTCTGTGTATTCACTTGAACTCAGTTTCACTTTCTTAAAGTAGTTACTTCTTAATTGTACCTGCTTTGCTGTTTCGAGTCCCAACATGTAACACTGGATTACATGCTAGAAATACAGTTAACTTTGTTAACCAGTATGATTGTTCTACATTTATTCATTTTCATGATGATCTTAGTACATTTGTAATAATTCACTCTCTTTATAATAGCATTAATTGACCACAATTTTGTGTGTGTGAATTTGAGATAGATGATGTAACTAGTTCTTTATATAGTGGATTACAAAATGCTAGATATTATCTGTTCAGCTTTAGAGATAAGTACTGACTTCAGACAGAGAGACACGCTCACTGTTTCCCCAGTCTTACTCCCTAGTTTCTATGCTAAGCTAAGCTAATCACACAGCACCATATCAGTACTCAACAGAGATGGAAGATGATATTTATCATCTTTGTTTATCTTCTTCAATCTCAGTTTACTCAAAATAAGTATGTAAGTAAATAGAAGCATTGCCTAGCATGCTGAACCAACAACATGCTAAACCTATGAGAGGTCCATCTGGAAAATATTTTTAGAAGGGCATCTTGACACTTAAACATATGTACTTTGACCAAAACTTGATTGTTCAGACTTGAAAAAATAAGAATGATTTAAAAAAAAAAACAAAACAAAACAGAAAAATAATGGAACCAGCCTTTAATTAACTTCAAAGCAAAGTCACTCAGACACTGATTGTTACTAATACTGTGAAAAAGAGATATGGAGACAGATGGGAGATGAGAAGAGTCATAATTAAAGAACAAGATTTAGACAAGAGAGAGAGAGCGAGCAGAGCAGAATAAGCAAACCAAAGGGCTCATTAATGAGAGTAGCAGAAGATTCTGATCATGACAAAAAGAGACAGAGTGATCATTGCTTCCTGCTGGTCCTCCCTCCCCACACAGTTCAGAGGGCTAAGAAGCAGTCGCTTGGGACTAGCCAATTAGCATATTAGAAGGTGATGTTTATATCCACACTGTCATGTGTCTGTAGAGATCATGTAGCTGCTCTGAATGCCATGACAGATCAGGCCCTCAGAAATCAGCTGGTGTCATGCAACTCCACTGCTCATGTCTATGTCCAACTGTTGAGCTGGTAGCTGAAGTTGTAATATGCTAGATGCTCTTTTGAAATGTGTTTTGCATCCCTTTGGTGTCACTTCAAAATCTCCTTTTCTTGGTGTTTTTGCTCTGCAATTTCCAGAGATCATGTTTCAGTCTTAAAGCATTTACTGGATATTTTTTGAAGTGCTGAAGAATGTATTTGAGATGTTTATTTGGACATTAAGCTTTTATTATTAATATATAACAATTATGCCAAGTCATTTATTTCAAACAAATTGCTTGCTACTTCCAAGAAGTAATAACTGAGGTTAAAATTGGCATTTTAAAATTAAACTGCTTGCGCACTACAAGAATGTTTAGCATGTTTAAGGACATAAAATACATACAACTGTCCATATAATGTAAGCCGAACCTGGGCTTCCTGAGTAAAAACCAGATATCCTGAACATTAGACTACATGAGACCAGTACATCATAAATCCTGCACTTTATATGCAACCACTCAAATAAGATTGAGTCAAAGAATAAGAAGCGAGTTTGAGCACATATTTTTTTGCCACACTAGAACAAAAAATGAGAGTCAGAGTGAGGAATTGTACTATGCTTGGTGCTGAAATCTTACATATAGCACCTTTAAACATCAGTTATGTAATGTGTTACAGTTTGATAACTGAATGTGTCATTGTTTTTTATTTGTCACTAACATCTGTGCAAAGAGTAAAGAAGGAAGTCAGCAAATGTGACTAAACATTACTTAAAAAAACTTAAATACATTACCTCAGTGACTGTCACACAATGAATTAAACATATCCCACGATCCCATGCTGCTTCACAGTGTCATCGAACTACGTCTTTTATTTGTTCAAATTTAAATTGTCCTGCTCAAGGTTGTGAGGGGGCTGAAGTCTATCCTAGCACAAATGGGTTAGAGGCAGAGCACATCCGGGACAAGCCATCAGTCCATCACAGGGCTAACATTCATGGACAGAAAAACACATTCTCACCTACAGGCAATCCAAATATAACCTGCATGTGTTTAGTTTGTGGGTGGACACCCAGCTGGGGCGTTCACATGATGAAGTGTAAGGTGACAGTGGCGCTCAGCCTCTGTATTACCTCTTCACCAAGAGAGACACAAAGATGTCATAATAAAACGCACTGAATATGACTGATTTTGATGTTTCACCCTGCTTCAACTACTTTACTGCTATTATACATGTAAATATTGTGGTTATTGGGTGTCTACAGCCGCTGATGTTCCTTAGCTAATAAAGATGCACACCTAACAAAAAAAACAGTAAAAGCAATTAAAAAAGTCATTTTAAATATATGCTTATATAGTTTTGCAAATGTGTAGCTTGTCACTTAGTATGGCAGAGCCCCTCTCTGCTCAGTTGTGGGCATTCAACATGTCATCTTGTTATTCTTGATAGGCAGCCAGGTGGGCAGGTGTGTCGAGTCTGTCAGTGTGTATTCTGGGAAACTGTGCACTCCGCAGGCTGTGCTTTCATCTGGGGAGAGAGGGACCCTACAGTACATGAATATGAGTGATGTTTGTTTGTGTGTGTGTGTGTGTATGTGTGTGTGCCCTTGCATACATGTATGTGTTTGTACATTTTGAATTTATGTGAGGCTGCCACTGCCACAAAAAGGCTAAGTATCCTCGTCTTTATGGTCATGCTACTTTAAACAAAAATAACAACGAAGAGTTCTTAATGTTATCAGCCTGTGTGGTTTTAGCAGGATTCTCAGAATCTATCTTTTTTTTATTCACTGTCAGGGCTCAGTGCATAGCTGCTGTTGGCAGGTTGGAGAACTGAGGTCTCATCCTCGGCTGCAAGTGAAGGTTTAGACAGCCAGAAGTTACAGAGTCTGGGGATTTACAAAGATGGATAGAGGGAGCGGAGTGGGGGTCTCTTAGCACACATTCTGGTCAAAGACGCAGTGTTTCATTGTTAGACTACAAACGCTGACAAACATCAAAGATGAGTAACTCTGCTGCTTTCAGTAAGTGGAAATCCATTCTGTGATATATGAAACATGTTGTTCTATTATTTCGCCATTTGACTTGAATTCTAGTCTTTAAAACTCATTTCTTAAAACAGAATTTTTTTTTATTTCTTATTTTTTATTACCTTCTTTCCTCTGACATGTTTTACTTTTCATTTCTCTGCTCTGATTCTCATCTGTGTCACACACAAACCCACGCACAGAGTTACACTGATGCAAAAGCATCTGTAAATTTAAAGAGGGTCACACAGGCGACCCAGATTGATAATGCAGTATGCTGGTATGTGTCATTTCCGTCTCTAACATGGTTTTTCCATCCGAGGCTGTTGCCTGCTGAAACAACAGGCTGGGAGCCATGTGAGTGAGACTTTATGCAGCATAGCAACAGTGTGCTGGGAGCGAGTTACCCTGCTGTCTAAGCTGATTTGACACACTCAGGTGAAACAAGATCTGAGTTTCGTAGGGAAGACTTCTCCTGTGCTCTGCTTCTTTGTTGGCTCTCATGCTGTGTGTGAACTCAACAGTAGATCTGCCTGTCTCAGTGATTTTTTCATAGATGGATTTGGACACTCACAGTGAATTGTGGCTGTTAAAACAGCATTACGTCGAAGAAAGTAATTTTTGTGCAATTTGGCACTCCTACGGGTTCTGGACCTCACTCTAGGTCAGTCTCTCTTTTCCCCTCTCCATCAATGTCCTCCTCTGTCTTTTTTCCTCTGTCATATTGTCTGTATTGGCTCTTCCAAGCAGAGTCGGCTAGCAGCCACAGTTAGCTGCAGTTACAGGTTACTTTAGGAAACATCACAGAGATAAGGCAGAGCAGCAAGACACCATCAGAGGCAAAACCAGAGGGCATTTTCCCTTTAAAGTATAATCTAGTCTCACAATATTCTCTGATATTTTTTGGTGTATAAGATAAAGTGTAAAGCATTACACACTGGAATCCACCACGCTTCTGTAGGTTACCCAAGTTACTGAGTGCTGGAACCACCAATCATTCACCTACATTCACCTTTGACAGGTGAATGTGCCATTCAATGTCGGTGGCAATCCCCTGATTTCTTTTCCTGCACCACCATGAATTGCATCTAAAACTAAAAACTCAATACCTCAGAAACTAAACCTGCTTGCCTTTTTTTAATAAATACAGATCAAGTATGCACTGCTCTAGATCCCAAGATGATTTCATCCTTGAAAATCACTATACTACCAAGACTGTAAAACAGGCTTTCAAGTTTTACGCTTCACAGAACAATTTACAGAAACCTGAGGTTGCACACACTGATCCCTTTTACTCTGTTTAACGTTCTTTTGCTAGCTTTGAGCGGTGTGACTGTGTTCAATTGACTGTGTATGATGCATTCTATTTATAGACCACTGTATATGTATTTAATATATTAATGTTCCTTGTATTTATGTATCTAATGTATGTATTTTTGCTTGCTTTTATGGTCCTGGCTACATAAAGAAAGTGAAATTTTCCAATTGGGCCACCCTGTGCAAAATAAAAATTAAATAAATGAATGAATAAAATAACAGAAAATGAATGTGTTATTGTCTAATCTAATATTGTCTTGTCTTATGTTTCTGGGTGCTAGTCCCGTATATGCTCTATATTTCCCTCCTGTGCTCCTTCTCAGTCTTTTTTTTTCTTGAACACCTTCCGTCCACACCTGTCCTGCATCAGCCTCATTAGCACTGAGTGTAGCCAGTAGTTTGCACAGCCAATCAGCTCCTTGCCTTTGGCATCATCTTATTCCCCTTACCTGAGCTTCTTCATCTGTATATTATCCCCTAATCAGTTTGGTTTGTATTTCAAGTGTTCAGTCTGCCTTTGGTGAGTTTCTGTCATTTGCACTCCAGTTTCACTCACCTGGGTCCACCTGCTTCTCTATGCTAATAAGACAGAATACATGAATGAATTAATGTATAAATGTATTTTACATGTTAGCTAAGCAAAAAGTTAAGTATGCCACTTACTTGCAAAAGTGAACATGATTACACATTAAACTGATATAATGAACATGGTTGACATTGCTGTATCTGCTAAACAACAGTATGCTAGCACTGGCATTGTGAGCCAGTTGCCATTAGCATTAAGCTTGACTACAATAGTGACAAACTCACAGCATGGCTGTGGGCCTTTTTTAGACTTTACATTAGTTTTCGTTGCATAAAGTGCAATGATGCATCTCATTACAGCAGCAACAGCTACAATGGGTTACATGCAGCATTTTACCATTAAATAATCATTATATTTATCTTGATAAGTTGCTATATTTTATATATATAAAGATGGTAGCCACTTACAAGAAACTGTGTCCTACAGAAAAACAAAAATAAAGCTTCTAGATTGCATCACAATCTCATGGCACTGGTTTATTGCAAAAGAGAGAGAGGATGTTGCTTCTCCAGCACCTTATGACAAGAAGCAACAGAGTGTATAGAGCACATAAGCATAAACAGTATGCTAACACTGTCATGAGCTGTCAACCAGCAATCATCTTGACCCAAGTCAGTCAACTTATTACAGTTAATTGCATTACAATTAAGTTAAGAAATTAATTCAATAAAATTCTGATCCTTTCAAACACAAACACATCTTCACCCTATTGATGAATGATCAGTAACTGTCTGGATACTTGATGGTGCTCTGTGAAAAGCGGACCATCATGTTTCTACATTCATGCTCTCTTGTCACACATTTGACTACAGCAGCGTACAAGTGACAGAGGGGACTCTGCAAGTACGTGTAGATGAATGTTTTTTGCCTCTGCACATGGCCTGATCTGTCTTGCTTCGGCTCCTCTTACATCATGGCACGTGCCCTGAGGCTTTCTCTCTACAGCGCAGGCGTTCTGTATTTAGAGCCTGATTTATACACAAACACACATACCACAGGGGAAGACGCAATGAGTGTTCTTACCCCTGCCGCAATTGCCAGCAATATAATCATCTTCCCACACTTCAATGTGCCTTTAAGGACTGCATTCAGAGGCAACAGGGGAAAAAAAAATCTCATGTAAGCAAACAGTAATTTCAAAGGCGTAAGTGAATGGAAAAACCAAGAGATGGATGGTTTAAAATATACTGAAACCGGTCGTTGCAAGGTGATCGCATAACCAAAGGAAGGGGGTTTTTGTTCTGTTATTTCTATTCCAGCTTCATGCTGCCATTTTAATCTCCAGTCTTTTCTTCCTCTCAGCATGGTATGTGAGATTTGCCATGGAACTCAGTCAACACCCTGCAGATTGTGTTAATATAGTGAGGTGGTCATGAAAAGGAATCCACCTGGTAAATGCACAACGAGAGCAGACACAAAAATAATTCGTATTTCTGTTTCTCTTCTCCCTGCTTTCTTTCTCCGTCTTTGTTCTCAGGTTGTTAGAGAGCTCCATGCTCAGCGCAGAAGTGAAGGAAGGAGAGATTCTTCCTCCTACCATTCAGAGGCTGATGAAAGGATACAACAAGTACCTCAGGCCTTTCTTTGACAGTAAGGAAACTGCAGACACATGCAGCCATGGAAATGACAAGAGCACTCAGGGGAAATGTGTGTTTGACAGAAAACGAGAAGGGTACATATTGCAATTTTGTGCTTGCATGCCCCCTCTGAGTAATATACGCTGACATGTAGACATTAAATTTATTGGATATGTAGAATATAATATGAAATGAGTCTTGCCTTTGAAATTGCTTTGCTTCGTCATTAGTTTGGGTGTAATGAAACGATAATAAGGATATATGTACTCAAAGAGCAAGACAGCTCTCATATGAGGCCAGAGCTGGTAATGTGTGTTGTAAGTTAGATTCCAATTTCCAGCAGGCAGACAATTTACTAGCAACAGAGAAACAGAGTCTGTCTCAGTGTGCGCTTCCAGAGGAAAAGATGTTATGTTATTCCCTAGCATTATTGTTCTAAGCCTAGGGAATCCGTCACAATGGGATTATGGTTTGTTCACTCCCTGTTTGATCTGTAATTACACATCGGACTTTACCAAGGCGCGTGTTATTCGGAATCAGCACTCCATAGTCCTCCTGTCTTGGAACACAAGTTTGGCATACACTGATGGTAAAAGCACCATGGTAAGCACAAAAACACATTCACACACCAACACTTATATTAGCATTTGAAACTGTGTGAAAAATTCTATTGCTTTTGTTTATTCCAAAACCCTGAAAGAAAAGAGCAGCCAGAAATACTTCTATACTACTACTAAATATGTGAAACCCATAGCTCATCCATTGTGCCTTCTTTTCCAGTGTTATGCTGTCATTGCAGTATTTGTTAGCTACACATACAGTAAAAGTTAAACCATTTTCAGCATTTCAGTGTAAGGTTCAGGGTTTCAGTGCTTGTCAGTGTCATCTTGTGGTCAGACAGCCCCAGGCACAGCCAGTAGGCTTTCCCAGTGCAGTCTGACTGGGCGGTTTTGAAGCAGATTGCCCCCTAGCTCAAAACTTAATCATATTTTTTTCCAAATGCTAAAGTAAGCTCAAAGAATTAGTTTGACCTTTTGGGTAATACACTTATTCGTTTTCTTGTTCTGAGTTAGATGAGAAGATTAATACCTCTCTATATGTCTGTAAGCTTATTATAAAAGGCACAGCCAGCAGATGGCTAGTGCAGCATAAAGGCTGGAATCATGAGGGAGGGGCAGCTTTCCTGGCTCTTTCCAAAGGTAAATAATTCTGCTACCAACGAACAGACTGTTTGTGTTTCACGTTTACCCCTCAGGTTTTGTATTGCTTCTACAAATAAGATACACTTTATTAATGAGCTTTAGAAAAAGCTGTTGGGTGGATAATGTTACTCACAGAACACAATCAGGTTAGCTGTTTTGCTGTTTCTAATCCCTATTCTAAGTTAAGCTAAGCTAACTAACTGCTAGCAGTAGCTTCATTAGAGAGTCTTTTTGAACTTCTCATCTACTGTAACTTTGCCAAAGAGCAAATAAGCCTTTTTTTTGAAATATCAAACTGCTTCTTCAAACGAAATGCCTGTGCAATGGGCAAAATATGGTCAATTTTTTGGAAATATTTTGGATGTTTACAGAAGTTGCCCACACATCTACAATAGACACAAACAAAGACACATGCAATATCCGCAATACAACAGCTGGCTAATGGATCTCTCGCTCTCTGAAAAAAAAAGATTCATAAGTGAGAGAGAAGGAGAAAGAGAAGATGAAACACAGGAGAGCAGCAAAATTAGCCCTCTTTGATGGTGAATCAGGGAGAACTTATTCCCTCAAGGAGGTTCACACTCGACACACTGCAGCTGCTGATGTGCCAGGAATGTGCAGTCCTCTTAAATATGCTGTCCTTCAACAACCTCCCATTATACAACACCATGTTTTATTATACAATCTCAAATCCATATGTTGCCTCGGTATAATTTGTTAGGTCATATAGGCCAGTCACATGTATGCACTAACACTGACAGACACACAGGGGTATATTTAAACATATGTTAACATATCATAGATGACAGATGCAGCAGTTTATTATTGGTTTCTGCTCTGATTCTAGATGGTCCTGTAACTGTGGGTATGAGCCTGGATATTGCCAGCATTGACACCATTTCAGAGATCAACATGGTAAGACAAATGCCTCACTGATTAATGAAACGAAAAAGCCAAGAATATTAATAGTTAAGTAGAACATGCAGTAATTAAAGGTCAGTGCCTTTTATTTTTACTTAACCTTTTCAGTCCTTAACCAACAATTGTGTTTCTTCTCTAAGTGAACTGACCCACCCTTCAAATCCTTTGTTGGACTTTTTTAATCGAGGATATTTATGATAAGAAAGGGACACATTTGATGTATATAGCTTTCAGATGGTGTTTTTTTTTGAAAAATGCATTCAAAAAGCTATGAAAAATTCTCCAGTTCTCGTCATTTCAAATTCTGTGTGTCAAATATGAATACTTATTACAGAGCTTTATGAAAGTAGTCAAGAAAGAGTTTTTTATTCTTCTCTAACAGTCATTTAGAGATGTCTATAGAAATTTGAACATAACCAAAGATTCGGAGTGAAAAAAAACGTTTATCAAGTGGAATAACAAATGCAAACTTAAAGCTGGCTTGGCTTTTAAACAAGTAAAGCACATCACTCACCCTTTTGTATCCATAGGTTCCAAACATACATTGTGAATTATGTACAAAAGAATCATAAACAAGTGATTAGTCCATGAATAAATTGGGCATTATATAGAAAATAAAGAGATACAGTTTTCATGATTGTTTAGCTAGTCTTCCAGTTTCTGTTTTCTTTCTGACAGTAAAATGAAAACTTTTCTGGAACTATTGGTAGAAAAAAAGAAAAGTAATAATAACATAAATACATTTTGAGAAATTGTGATTGGTATATTAATATGTTTTCAGATTAAACAAATATTGATATTTAAGAGAGAAAGTCCTTGATGGATTAATTTCAGTCTAACATTTATTTCATGACACAGGCAACTATTTACTGTAGCAATAATGAACCCTTCAAGCCTTTTTTCCCTGAGTTCAGAAGAGCAGGGCACGATCAAACCTGATCTCTGTAACAGCATGCAAAGAAAGGTTACAGAAAAGCATAGTAGCTCATTTTATTCGTGTGTAATTGGACTATTGACATGTTGATCGACGGCTAAATTTACTGCCCAGTTCATGGGTAAGCCTCACTTAAACAGCAGAAGGGCAGAATGCTCACATTCCACAGGGACTGGGCTTTATTCTTTTGCTTAACATGTTTGGCTTACAAATTGCACTCACAGCATTTTGCACACGACAGATGAAAATTACTGAATAGTTACACATGCCACATAGCTATATATCCTGCCATTAGGAATGGAGGACCTACACAATATTTGTTCAGTGTCAAAATAGCAGAACAGACTTGCTGACTTGAAGCCCCTCTGGGGATTACTGTTGCTTTAGGCGCAAAGGGGCTTAGAGACCACACACCATCAATACCCAACAATGCAAAAAAAAAACACACCTCAAGCTGACTAATGAAATAAAGCACACAAGAGGAGCTTGGTTTGCAAAAAAATATCTCACTTATTTGTCAGCAAGTTATTGACATACTTGTTGAAACAGTCCATTAGATCTGTTGTGACCTTTGCACCTGAATCCTGCAGGACTACACCGCCACCATATTCCTCCGTCAGCGCTGGACGGACGAGCGCTTGGTGTTTGAGGGCAACAAGAGCCTGAGCCTGGACGGACGGCTAGTGGAGCTCCTCTGGGTCCCTGACACATTTATCGTCGACTCCAAGAAGTCTTTCCTCCATGACATCACCGTGGAGAACCGGCTGATTCGCATCTTTCCCAACGGAACTGTGCTTTATGCACTGAGGTGGGATAATGAACAAGCTGCTGTGGGTTTATTTGTGGTTACTTTTTTTTTTTCCTTTTGCTGTAACAGACAATGAGAAGTGGGCGAGGGAATGGGGAAGAAACTCACTGAGGGAGGAAGTTAGATGAATTTGAGTTAATGTGATTGCAAGACAGGGAGTTGTGTCGATTCTATTACCAGGATATTGAATTGTAAGAAGCATGTGATTTGTCAATAGAAGGAGCTGTGTGCTATCAAAGCAACACAAGTCCTGTTCGGATCTTTCCTGCATTTATTGCTCAGTGTGCATGGGATTCTGACAAGCTCTTGGCAAGCTCCTGAAACGTGCCCGGGCATTTTGATTAGATATTGGGACAAGCAGACAGGTTATAGATAGAAAGGTTATAGATGATCCAGCAAGTGATTTTATTCAGCATTTTTAAGCTTGAGATGATGGGATTTAAACATTTTACTGTTTCTGTGTCAAAAGCTTTAACCTCAGCTTGTCTATGGATTGAGTTAGAGCTGTCCGTGGTCCTGATTCGACTCCACTCACTAAAGGCTTTTGTTCCTGCATCTGAGAGGTGCTGAACTTATTTTCATGCCTACTGTTTGTCGAGGCTGCACATGTTCTGGTTACACAACTAAAGAGACAAAATGGTCAGACGTTCTTAATGTTCTTATGGCAACTCTGGAGCCATAATGGGGGGGAGAAAATGTGCGTGGGTGTCAAGTTATAGCAAATTGGGTCTAGTATTCAGGCTCAGGCCAGGCTGGAGTCACACATAATCATGCACTTTCCTGTGAGTTTATATTTTTTTTAAAATGTATGACATTGTTATGTACAGTGTGACTCAATTTGTGGATTTATGCTTTGTGTGTGTGTGTGTGTGTGTGTGCTTGTTAGTGTATCTGCATGAGGACATTTGCATCCATACAGAGGACTGTGCAGTTTCTGGCCTTTACCTTTATTCTAAGTGGAAACGTGGAGGAGGGTAGCGCTTCGCAGACAGAGAGCAGGACTAGTGAGAGTAAAACATGTCAGAGGAGATTGTCAGGAGAGGGATGGCCACCTCAGGGAATTGGGGGTGTGAAAAAGGACAGAGTGGAGTGAGAAATGTAAGGTGTTGAAGGAAAAGGACAGCTGTGGTAAATGTTTCAATGCTGTGCCAGAGGGAATACATGAGAAAGCACTGAGGTGACTGGAGTTAAAGGTTGAGCAGTTATGAGGGGAATTCATTTAAAATTACTGTATGCTACTTTTATGGTTAAAGGAGGGTTCACTATACTATAAGTCACTTGTAATTAAATAAAAATTAGGTCAGCAGTTAGAAATTTGCATTTTTGAAGACTATTGATGCCTATAAATTCTTTTTTTGTTTGTTTTCTAGTTACCACCACCATTTTCCCCTATTTTTAGATCAATTACTACAGCCTATTGGTGCATAGAAAATTAAGCAATAACCAAAAACAAAATCAGTGTTCTTTTCACTGATTATTTTTCCACATTATGATTCATAATTGTGAAACCACAAAAATTAAAGGACTTGAAACTTAGAAACCCATGAAACTGGGATATGGCCTTAATGGCTCTTAACTCTCATTTATGAGTCAAAATATTCTTAGTGTAAAATAGGATTTAGTATAACAAGTTCAAAGAAACTTTTAGCAGAGTAAGTTAGACTCTTGAGTGCCGACTGCAGTGGCTCATAAGTATTGTAAAATATGGACAAGAATGATATCTATAGCCAACAGAAGACCTCTGGAAATGTGTCATGGCTGCAACACATCAGTCTCCAGAGCCTGATGCAGATCCTGTCATAATTAGGACAACCAGTCGTTTGTTGTATCGAATACTTCCATGAATCAATATATTGATCCTTGCAAGAGGAAAGAGGCTTATAGTTGATTAAGTATTCCTTAACAGTTCTGTAAATTATAGATAATTAAAATAAATAAGCATCAGAAAACTCTTGAATAAATTACAATAAAATATAGTAACTTTCAATTCTCATCTGTGGTGGTACCACAAATGTCTGTATAATATAAAGAAAATTCAGGTTTAATTGCTATTTTCTTCCAAAATTAAAAGGTTGATCTTATTTTGGTTTACTGACAAGTGTATACATATTTGGAATCCTTTGTGTTTGTTTTTTGATGTTATTTCTTTTATTCGCAGCCTTTAAAGTCCAAATTTCTTGTATTTCACAGCGACATTTTTACAAGGCATTTATTCTTCATTTAAGACCAAAATTGCATCATTCCTAAGCCCTTAGGACTAAACCTACAGTACAGTGTGAGAGGCTCTCATACACGCTGGCCCAGATTTACAGCATGACAGCAAGGCAAAGACTTTCTTCTCCCTTACCAGTGATCTCCATGTGCAATAGAGGGCTCAGTTCTCGCATTTCATATATACCTCTAAGTACATATTAAAAACCAAGCCAGTTTTTTCCTTACATGCACAACTTCAGTCATAGAGAAGGGAAAACGGTCACAAATTTACTGATTTTTGTTTTAAAAAATTCCTTTAGCATGCTAAAATCCAAAAATTAACATTTAAATTATTGTCCTCTTTTGTAAAATTCTCCAACAGTAACAACATTTTTGTCTTTTAGGATTACCACCACCGTGGCTTGCAACATGGATCTGACCAAATATCCCATGGACAAGCAGACGTGCACGCTCCAACTGGAGAGCTGTAAGGACACTTCATACTTAATAAAGAGAATCTGAACTGTGCAGCTTGAAGCTGTGGCAGGGAGGTGGTGGGTGGGCAGGGTGTCAAATGAATCTGATCAAACCAAAGGATCAAACAGATCACTTTCTCTCATCTTCTAAACTGCTGGTGTGTCACTCTGTGTGTGTGTGTGTGTGTGAGTGCCAGGCCAGATCTGGTCATGATGGAGAATTCTCCTGCGTATGTTGTCTGTCATGAATTACTTGCAATAAAACGAAGCTGGAAGGTAACTTGTGAAAATGTTCTACCTCTTTAAGGAATAGTTTAACAGTAAAGATAATATGTTGAGTTAATCACCTGTTCAGGGTTTGCTGAAGATATCAACACCACTCTTAGGCAGAAGACCATTAGCTTAGCTTAGCATGTAGATTGAAAGCAGGGGTGAACAGCTGGTCTTCACACATGCATGCTCCACACTCTACACACACATACACTCCAAAATCAACACACTTACATCTTGAAATCACACTAATTAACATGGTGGATCTTGTTTGATGAAAATGAAAATTTGGAAGTTGTCTCATAGTTTCAGGTTTTAGTTTAGTGTGGCTTATGTTTTATTTACTAGGTTCTGTTCTTGTGTGATGAGTTTGTTCTGCCTCCCATCTCTCTGTGCCTTCCTGCCTTCTGATTGTTGATTAGTTTCACCTGTCCCTTATTGGCCTCCCCTTCCTAAACAATTTAAGTGTGTTTTTTGCCACAAATATTTGCCTCCTTCGCATGTTGATGTTTATTTATTATAATGTAGCTTTTTCTCTGCATTTTGGACTTTCTGTCGTACACAAACTTTGTAGTGCTGATGTGCAGACAGGTAAATCAGTGTTTTGTTTTGTGAAAAATGCTTCTAAAGTCACTACATTATCCAGGCTCCAGGTTTTGAAAGTAACTGATGTAACCAGGCTCCCATAGCTAGCCTACTGGTAATGGCTTTTTTCAGGCTTCTAATGGGCCAATATGGTGTTAGGGTTAGGGATACATAGCTTCCCATTGTTTGAGGATGCTCGTGACAGCGCTGTAATTGTGTTGTTGTGTTTTCATTTGGATGGATATTTATAAAAAAACAGCATTTTTATGGACAGTATCTGCTTTGAGAACAAAGGAGGCCAAAACTCTGTTTTAAAAATACACAAAATGTTTGAACAAGGCTTTTGCCAGTTTTGTCTGGCCAGTTTGTCTGGTCCTAAGTTGGCTACCGAATTCTCTTTCTCATGTCATACTTACTTTTGTTTTTGTTTTTCTATTTTTTCTGCTGTTTAAAATTTGGCCGAGTGTGTAATTGGTTTCTTTGTTTTACTTATTAAGGCCCACTTTTCATTCTTTTATCTGCCTGTCTGTGTGTCTTGCTTTGGGTTCCCTACTTGAATCACAAACCCACAAACGATAGTTTTTATTGAGAGGTTATTTGCTCCACTTACATCTCTCTGGTGAAAGGATACAACACATTAATCAGGGAACTTTAGAGGTGCATATACCATGTTTGCTTTTTCCCATGCTTTCAGTCCCTTTGCTAGAATAAGTTAATCATTTCCTGGCTATAGCACAATGGCTAGTTTCCTGTAGAATTTCTGTGTTTTTAAGGGCTCCCCAGTTCTGTTTGTGTTACACATGAGGATACACATGAACACCTGCAACAGTTGGTGGGAATAACACACAAAGAAACAAAGCAATTTGCCAGCAAAGGCAGTGGAAAAGAAAACTGCTAGCGAACAAATACGAATGTCAGCACAGAATGATGTATAATATTTCAAATGAAAGACAAGCTTTTCAACTGCTTATGATAAAAAAAAATACGCTCAGCACTTCCATGAGTCATCATGAATATACGCAGAGTGTTTTTGTTAGAAAACACATAGATGCTAAAACTGTTGTTTACAACAAAAGTCAGAGTGGCACCTTTAACACAGACATGAGAGTGATTTCACTTTCAGAGTATTTTACACTAAAATATCAAATTAGTCTTGTACTGATCCAGTTATGCTTTTTACTCCTGCCATTTCACACAAGCGCTTTGGTGCCATATTTTTATGTCCTTGATACTAAGCCCACCTAGTTTAACAAATCCTATAAACTCATATTAATATCCTAAGAATGCCACCTCTGCCAGTATTTATTAACAATAATTTCTTAACATCTTTCAGAAATAATTAGCATATTCTGCCTGTGCTTTCAGGGGTATTCACCCTGGCGCTCGGGTTTACCCAACCATTAAAAACATGTATGTGGTTAATTCTCCTGTCAGTGTCCTTGACGACAACAATGGCTTAGTGCTGGAGCTGATCCCTGAGTTCTGCTGTGGCTGTCCACTGTTACTCAGGGATGGGCTAAATGCAGAGAACCAATTTCACTACATTGTACCATGTGTGACAATTATGTGACAATTAAAAAATCCCTTGTCCTCCTCTTTTAAATATAAGGAGAGATTTGCTGTAGTTTGACATATTTTCAGTGGATTCAAGTATGTTTATAATTAGAAGAATTGTCAGGATTAGATAACATGCCAAGATATTTTTAGCTCCGCAAAAAAATGGAAGGATGGAAGAAGTCCCCTACTCCTCTCTGAGCCTCAGTCGCTCATCTCTTTCCTTTGCTCTCCAGCTCGTTTTTGCTCCATGCTATTAAATGACAGTCAGCCAGGCTGAGCTAAGTCTGATCCCTGCCAGAAGCCCACCAGGACCTCAGTGCCAAATAAAACATTTAACGGCAGCTCTAGTCCCACTTAGAAGACAAAAAGACATCTGGAGGTTAAAGTTAGGTAACTGAGAGGATGATGGATCCTTTCTGTGCTGCTTCAATAATTTCAGGCCAAATATCTGCATCTTTCTCTCTCTCTCTCTGTCTCTCTCTCTCTCTCTCTTTCTGTCTGTCTCTCTCTTCCACCCTCTCTTGAAATCTCACTCTCATCCTGCTGCGCTATCTCTGCTGGTTTCTCTCTGCCTCTCTCTCCTCTTTCCTCCTCTCCTTGAATCTCCATCTTGCTCTTTCTCTGTTGCTTTACGAAGATGTATATTCAAGGATATATTTCTTTTAATGCTGTGCCAAAAGTAGATCCTCTGCACAGGAGGAGGGTTTAAAGAGAGTATCGTTGTGGGAGGGTGTGGGGTCTTTAAATGGGGATTTGTCGTAAAATATTTAGTGCGTTCTGACTGCAGAAAGAGTCGGAATATACTCACATTCTTATGTGATCTCTGCTATAATTGTGCTTTTAGTGGTGGCCTCATAAAATACTCTCTGATTGTGGATTTTGCTACTTGTTTTCAAGAGGCCACAGGGCACTGGAAGGTTAAATCTACCCCCTTGTCACTCTTTCCATGCTATTGCACTACATGTCACTATCTATTTGTGTCTCTAACTTGTAGAGTAATGTCAGGGCTTTAGGTCAGGAAAATAATGAGTCCTTCTAAATAATTACACTGAGAGAGAAAAACAGTTTACAAAACCTTTTGGCATCAAACCCACCGCTGCCCTTCATAAATGGACTTTGCTCCTAGCATCGTGGCCTACCTTGGTCAATAACAATGACTCTGTATGAGTTTTAATGGGGAAAGCAACAGCAAGATAATGAGCATTTCATGTGTAACAGACTACAGAGGATTATTCAGCCTTAGCTGACTGCACCTCCTTGCACTTCTCTTATTCTCTTGCTCCCTCTGCAGACAAATTAGAAAAATACATCAGAGAGGTTTTTGCCATTTTAATCACATCTTTTTGTCCTTTACAAATTTTATCATAGAAGCCAAACCACTTTTTATTAATTGATATTATAACAGTTACAAGGTACTATAAAAAGCATCACCACATTTAGCTGAGGCATCTTTTGCCATATGAATGTTGCATTGCCTCTTATTCCAAGTTTTATTTGGGTTATCAAGGCTCTCAAGGGCCCAGTGCAATATGCATGATTAGTCTGTTGTGCTATGAGGCAAGAGTTAAGCTCTTCATCTGGACTCTTTTGCGACGCCCTATGAAGGAGTGAATGAACACCACACAACAAATGCATTACATTAGCAGTTCCTGTCGGATCTGTGTGTGTCACACTGTGTTAGAGTGAACACTGGGGAATTGTGTGTCCTCTGTGACTTAAATTACATGCATAAAACATATCAGGTTGTTGTAGTTAAATACTTTGTTAAGATCATGCGTGACTGTAATGGCAGGCATGTTTGAGTGTGCAGACCTTACTTTGCTTCTGAGAGGTTACATTATGTCTTTAACTGCCTTTTAGAGGTTTTCATATTCTGCCTTGTTCTTGCCAGTATTTCTCCTCTGCTGATCTTAAGCATTAGAGGGAATTTGCCACCCACTATGGGTTGCAATCCCAAACAGCTCAACCGTTAGAGAATAAGCGTGAGCAATTAAGATTTCCAGCTGTTCCTACCATAGCTTTGAGGATCAGTAAAAAAAAAACTGTATATGTATGTTTCTATATCATCATCACCATCACCATCATCATCATCATCATCACCACATAATTAAGACTTGTTACGGCTGTCGAGGCTTATGTGTAAACATGCTCATCATATTTCCACCTGCAAAAACACTGAAGTTATTCCAGGGGAAAATGTAATGTCCTTGATGTTTTATTTACTCTATAACATTGACTTGTTATAACCTCATAAATGTGAAAGTAAACAGTTGCTGATGTGCCCACTCACCCAACAGACATGGAGCAACATTAGCATTCATTTGTATTCCACCTGAAAAGTGTGGGTCAGCTATTCACTCTCCTTTCACTCCCTTGTGTTTGCTAGTTGCTAACTTTTTCCGTATAGTGTGGGGGAGGGGGTGTACAGTGGGTTTGTCAGAGCTTTCTAGCTGAGAACAGGTGCCTGGTGCAGCTAAAATGGGAAAGTAAATGACAGTGGTAAGTCTGAACCCAGTAAAATTGCTGGCCTTAAACCAGAGCAATGACTTAAAAGCAAAGAAAGCCTAGCCTTTGGAAATACCTGAGAAGAACTAAATAATTGGGTGATAATGCTCTGTGGGCCAGGAACACATCGAACATTACAAAGTAATTTTCGTCTCCTTCTTTTCTGCTCCAGGGGGTTATAACATCAACGATGTCATGTTCTACTGGACCAGAGGAAATGAGTCTGTCAGTGGTTTAGACACTCTACAGCTGGCTCAGTACACGGTAGAGGACCACTACACCTCTGTCTCAGAGGCCGTTTATGAAACTGGTAAGTCCTTGTGTGTAGGATTTCTCATATACAGCACATGTTCCCTGCTTTCAAGTGCATTGATAGACTTTTGTCCTCTCCTCAAAGGCAATTACCCGAAGCTGGTCTTCCACTTTGAGCTGAAGAGAAGCATTCTGTACTTCATCCTAGAGACCTATGTCCCCTCCAGTCTGCTTGTTGTCCTCTCATGGGTTTCCTTCTGGATCTCCCTGTCCTCTGTTCCAGCACGAATCTGTATAGGTATGTGGCAAAAAAATTATTTTTTCAATCAAATGTGAAAAAAAGAGCAAATGTCATTATATTTACATTGCACCAACCTTATCTAGGTATTTTATGTTAAATTGGGTACTATGTGCTGTTGCTGTATAGGTATGTGGCAAAAAAATTATTTTTTCAATCAAATATGAAAAAAAGAGCAAATGTCATTATATTTACATTGCACCAACCTTATCTAGGTATTTTATGTTAAATTGTGTACTATGTGCTGTTGCTGAGTTTTTCAGTCATCAGGAGTATGTGTACTGCTTCACATATATATGAGGATGTTATCAAGGGAACATCAAAACATATATAGGTCTTGCATTCAATTAGATCCTCGTTTGCTCCAGAGGGCTCTGAGAACACAAAGAGCTTAAAAACAAACACAACTCCATAAAACCTCATTCATTACTGTTGCCCAAGGTTAAGGCAATATTCAACTCATTGTCAGAAAATCCAATCAAAAGAAAAGTAATAAATCCATCTCACAACAAATCTCTTGTCCGTGACTAGTGTATTCATGACTTGTGCATTGAAGTAGTCATCTAATCCCAAACAGTAGTGATATAGCCAATTAATTAGATAGGATATACCATATTTATTTTACCCAAAAACAATCTTCAATCTTTATCAAAAAAACTCTAAAATGTTGCCAGCACAGGAAAATCTAATGTAGGTGGGCCCAACCTTGGGGTGGATAAAATCCCAGATTTTCAATTGGCTCCAAGAGGCTTTTTTGCACATAAGGTTGGTATACTGTTTGACTGCAGTAACATGGATAACAGGAGTCTCTGCTTCTCTAAATACCTTAAGTTCCATTTTTTTAACATGGCATGATGCACACAAAGATCTTGCAAATCTATGTCTGCTCTGGTTAAGTGTTTCTACACTGTTGATTGTAGAGGAGCACTGGAAGGTACAGAAATGTATATAGAAAATCCACCATCACTCCTGTGCATTGAATGGCTTTCAAAGATAACATCTGCCCATCACCACACAGACAACTGGACCCACAAGATTTTGCCCACCATCACTCTTGGTTAACAGAAGATGGCAAAGCACACATCCTCTGCACCCCTTAGCTCACCTGGACAAAAGGGGAGCTATGTGAGATTACTGTTGATTGACTACAATTCAGCATTTCACACCATAGTCCCCTTCAGGGTCGTCACAGAGCTCAAGAAATTGGGACTCAATGCCTCTTCCACCCTCCTAAACAGTGGAGCACCTCAAGGCTGTGTTTTGAGCCCCCCACTGTACTCCCTGTGCAGATGTACCTATGAGGCCACTTTTGAGTCCAACACCATCATACACTTACCTGAGGACATTCTCGATCACACATAACAGTGACATAAGTTGAACTACTGATGTCAGAAACACCAATCTGCTCCTGAACACCAGAAAGACTAAAGCTCTGTTCACGTTGCATAACTTCAAAAGTTGTCAGATTTCTGTACTCTTCAGAACATATAAAACATTGCATTTTACAATCAGGAATCTTGAAATTACTTCAAGAAGTGATTTCACATATGACTAACAACAATAGACACACACTACAAAATGTTTCAGCATGGTGACTTGCCA
The DNA here is from genome assembly GCA_029814665.1 of Acanthurus lineatus. Lineage (NCBI taxonomy): Eukaryota > Metazoa > Chordata > Actinopteri > Acanthuriformes > Acanthuridae > Acanthurus > Acanthurus lineatus. The sequence continues at coordinate 4,808,650 of JAPZDV010000003.1, forward strand.
ATGAGTGTCAGATCTGGTCTCCAAATGTTGTTTTGATGCATGAGATTTAACATGATACCCTGATTTTGCACTGAAAAAAGAAAAAGGAACATAAGACAGACAGAGCTGCCTACTCCTACTGCTTTCAACAAGGATTACAGGTTTTTATAAATACTGTAACTTTATAATGGTGCTCTTTGTATAAAAAGAATTGCATTATAAAACTGGGTTGAGAGAACTGCTGTGGATGACAGAGGAAGAGTGTCTGTTGTCAGTGTTTGCATGGCTGCATGTTATCAGTCGTGATAACAGTTAACACATTGTGGTTGTCACTCATGGGAGCAAGAGTTGAATGTGTGCTATCTTTGATAACTGTTGGTGAGCACAAAATCAGGGCTATAATCCTGAAGCATTTCAGGATAAAAGGAGTTTTTGTTGGATTTTTGGGAGAAACAGGGAGGCCACAGGGCACCTCCTAATCATCAACAAGTCTGCAATGGAGATGACAGACAGCTTCAAGTGCCTTGGTGTCCACATCACAGAGAACCTGGTCGGGGAGCTGCCTACTGACTCAGTTGTGAGAAAGGCAAGGAAAAGACTGTTTCATCTTTGGGGTACCCCCTTCAATACTGAGGCATTTCCACTCCAGGATCATTTCAAAGAAACTGACAGGTAAAATTACTTCCTGGTTCACAAACAGCTCCAAGCAGGACCAAAAGGCCCTGCAAAGATTGGTTCCTTCTGCTCAACATACAACAGATGTTGTTCCACTGCCTAGAGGATATTTACACCAGACACAGCAAGAAAAAGGCAAAGAGAATCAGACATCAAACAGAGAACAGGCTGGATGTCTGCAGTGTAGAACTGGATCTGCAGCTCCAGAGAAGAGTGGACTCTCGAAACTGATGCAGGAGGACTTCCAGGATGATGGTGTTAAAACAGGATCCTGCTCACCCTCGCTGGGTGATCAAGGTGTTGAAGGATGGAGTGCAGTCCCAAGTTAACAGCATTTTCATCTACTACTGCTTATTAATACTATCATAACATTCAGTTTTCAGTAGTAGCATAAGTGCGCTACAAACTGCATTTTGTTGTACAATTGTGTGCTGTTAAATGGTAACCAAATGGATCTTGAATTTAAATGAGTACCGTCCATGTAAAAGTAATGAAAAGAGCACAGTTTAAACCAGCAGTAGGAAAACCCCATGAGTCATAAAAAAGGGGAAAAAAAACACAAACCACAAAATCAAAATCAGTTCTAGCTTTGGAAGAAAACTGTGTTTATGTAATACTCTGTAACTTGTATGAAGCTGGGTAAGAAAATGCATGTTAAGAGTCTTTACTTGTTGAACAAAGAACCTAAAGTATAATTTCTCTTGTTTTTGTGCCAGGGGTGACCACAGTCCTGACCATGACCACTCTGATGATGGGAGCCCGGACGTCACTGCCCAATGCCAACTGCTTCATTAAGGCCATTGATGTGTACTTGGGAATCTGCTTCAGCTTTATCTTTGGAGCGCTCATTGAGTATGCTGTGGCCCACTTCTGCACCCTCAGTCATGCTGATGCACACATGCTTATGGTGAGACCCTTCCAGATGTAATGTGTTATTGTTAATTTATGTGGGAAAATGGTAAATGGACTGCATTTATGTAGCCTTTTTTCCAGTCTATTGGCCCTGCAAGGAATAACTTGTAGCCCTAATAACATGCATGTTCACTTTAACTCTGTGATTTATGTGAGTGATTATGCATTAGCTTTTATGCTGTCCTTTCTTTCCAACATGTTCAAATTCAGCACCCAACTTCTTCATAATGCTGTTTGTAGGGACACCTTCCCCTACTGTTGCTCCCATTTCCAATAAGACCTCCATGAGTGAACCCTTGAGATGGAGATAGCACATTACTGCACAAAGATCAATAAGGTCCATTTTCTCAGAAACTGCTAACTTGTTATTTCAAATGATCTGAAATAGAAATACCTAAAAACTTATTAACTTATTAAGAGTTGAACTGCACAAGCATATAACGAGAACTGTATGATTAATCTCCTTCTATCATTGACCATGAACTTGTCAATCACCTCTCATTCACTGCGTGCAAATATTTATGTACAAACACAGTCAAGCCAATGGTGTCATGGCAGGAGTGTCCGTGCAAAGTTCCCATCTGCTCAACTAAAAAAAGGGCACACTCGCTCATACACAGATGGAGGAGTCATTAGGAGCAGTTCGAATTTCAGTATCTTGCTCAAAAACACTTGACAGACTGAAGCAGACTGAAGGAGCCGTGGATCAATTCGCCAACATCTTGATAAGCAGATTACCTGCTCTATCTATCAAATCAGAGGAGGTTATTGCAGTTCTCTTGGTCACAGTCATTTTCAGTCTTCTTCAATAGAGCTTAATCTTCGTTATGCAAGTTGTGGTCCCACTCAAAGTAAAAGATTTAAAACAGGGTATCTTTTGATGAATTGATAACCTTTATCAAGATAGATAGTGTAGCAATTCAAATCAATGACAGCTCCGCCCTTTCATCCAAACATGGTAACTACTGGTAGCAAAGAACCAAGATAGCTGCTCAGATCAAACTTAAAACAGTAGTTCACAAACCAGTACTTGACATGATGATGACTCTATCCACTTCTTTATTCAATGTCTGCAGGTGAGTTGAGGAGGTTTAGATGTTTCATATTTTTGTTTCCACTTAAAGTCACTCTACCTTCGCTCTTCGCTCTCACTCTCCTGCAGTATGGCCACCACATGTATGACTTTGACGATGAAAAGAACGGCATCGTCACCACCATCTCCAGTCACAGAGCCAAGAGACGCAAGGAGCCTGCTGCAACTCCTACACAAGCCTCCACCTCCCTAGAACTCACTGTCAGCCCGTCCAGCCCCTCAGGCAGTGAGCCTAAGCCAGAGGCACCACCTCCGGAGCCCACCAACTGGTGCCTTATTGTTCTGGCCACCATCCGCAAAGTGCTCCGCGCCATATACTGCTGTCATGTCGAGAACCCCCATCACATAGACAACTACTCCAGAGTCACCTTCCCTCTTTCTTTTGTCATGGTTAACCTGCTCTACTGGACATATTATCTGTACTTTTAGCATTTGTTTGATTGCGGCGTATGTCCTAGAGAGTGTGAGACAGAGGGTGTGTGTAGACAAGAGGTCTATTTTACCGTATGTATGTACAGTATGTGTTATTTAAGTATGTTTTGAGATGAGTGTGTAAAATTTCTACGTCTGGAATCATGAGTGAAGTAGCATAGGGTTGCTTAGGGGAAGAGGTAACGCTTATGATTACAGCTCCATTTTTAGCTATCAATGTGTACTTAAGATGAATCCTTGCTTTGAATTTTTTTCAGTAACTTTTCGTTAAAAATGAGCCCCCTTGACAATGTCTGGGTGAAAACTGATCAATTCTGATACATCTCAAGATGAAACAAATGTTACACGAATAAAAAACTGGCCTGTCTGTGTATTTTTTTGCTGTACTATATTCATTTTAAGTGTATCACCATGCAGATGTTAACATCAGACAGGGAGAAGATGGAGCTGTAATTTAAGGCTTAATGACGATAGAATTTGCTTGCATTGCTGTGGGAGAGCGAATGCCTGTTCCATTTTGATTCTCTGTTGTGATGGATCAATAACTGATACTTAACAACTCCATTTTCCATTTCTGCCTGCAGGTACAACATTTAGAGAGAAATAGGAAAAGGGGAATAAAAGAGAGAATGGAAAAGCAGGAACGCTGGAAAAATAACACAATAAGCAGATAGATTTAAAAGCTATAAACCAGTCTGTCATGGAGAATTACTTGCAGGTGAAATCTCTGTCTTCTTCTGTTTCCTCTAATAAGTTATTTAAAATTCACAACTGTCTCTCTTTGCCTACATGTACTTCTTTCATTGACACTATAATTGATTTCTTGATCTCTTTGGTTGTGTTTTGGAAATCTGGCCATGATGAACATTTAGGGGCAAAAATCTGATATCAACCTTTGATATGATGATTACATGAAATCTTGAGAGGAATTTTTGAGGCGGACAACAGAAGTAACTCTGCTAAACTACACTCTGTAACTGTGCTGGATAAAGAGCATTACACATTACTTTGCATTGCCAGCTCCTCTTATTGACTCAAATTAGCTAGCTAATTTCAGCTAACAGCTAGCTAAAGTAAAGAGTGACTTGTAATTAGATGCAGTGAAAAGTGGTGATGATTTGTAATGTGTATTATCATACTTGCGTTAGAAGTAATGAAATGTCTAACACATCCTTTGTTTGCACTACTTTGTTGAGGTTAGCCACCAACAGCAGACTCCGTCAGAGTCAAATACACAAACTATACCTGCATTATGTGCCACTGCTGATGTGGGAACCAGTGGATCAAACCATTGTGAGGCAAAGGGCGGGGTTGCACAATTGTTAGAAACTTAAAAATGCGCTATTAAGTGTCAATAATCAGCACAAGTACTATCATTTTGAGTTATTAATATTATTAAAATACTGACATTACATAGGTGTTTTTATGGTAAAATATAATGGGTGAAGGGGAAAACTTGGATATCCACCCATGCGAACAGTTGATGAGATATGAAAACACTATTAAACAACAAAATGTGAAATAATAATTTAAATATCATACATATGACATTTCAAAATGATTAATAATTTGAAAGGGAAAGGGAAAGGAAAAATGAACGGATTTTAAAATAATTCCTCATTGTTATATAATTTTGTTTTATGATTTTTACTTTTAACTACTAATTATTAGTTTATTGTTGGATGTCATTATTTAAAGCTATGTTTTTGTTCAATAGGGGCATTTTTTCATTTAAATATTTTTTTTCAAATGAGGCTTTTATTTCCCAACAATTTTTAATTTCATAATAAGGATGAAACTAATTAAGGACTCAATAACCGCTGATACTTCCAAATGATGATAATGTTACTAGCTAGCTCCTGTTAAGTTAAGCAAAAACTCATCACAATCTACAAATTAGCTTCTGCTGTAAATAAACAGTACAAAGAAATAGTAGTTACCCTTTCTCTAACTGTGCTTCAATAGAACTCCATAATTCCTGGCGAGATATGCTAGGATAGGTTGTAAACCTGGCACTGCAAAGCCAGAGTCAGCAATGTTAGCTAGTTAGCTAAATCAGATTCACCTCCTCTCAGCCAAGAGGAGCTATCTGGCTAATTGGCACCACAGCTCTGGCTGGCAGTGGTCAAACCTGCCATAAGGGCATATGACTGCTAGAAAGGTGAATCCTATTAAAAAAGTTGCATAATGCCAAAAGAATAAGATTAAATGAACGTGTCACCGATAAAAATGCTCTAACAAAATAAATACAGACTTTTGAAAAAAAAAAATTTGATAAAAATAACTCTTTTCACAGTGTGATCATAAAAATCCGAGTTGTAAAAAAGTAGTGCATTACAATCCTGCTTGTGTGTGTATGTGTAATGGGGTAGGGGGCGAAATAATATTATTTCTTAATTTATCATTTCCTTTAAAAATGTCATTGAATTTATTCATATGATCTGCCCTGTCATTATGTTTAATATATTTAATGCTGAACACGTCTGGTCTCCATACTTACTAGGCAGGTGTAATGGGACATAATGCTGATATACAGAGTAACAACACATTAGACAGACAGCTGCTCTGTAATAGCTATAAATGCAGCTGTCTTCATGCACTGTTGATAGTGTTTCTCACTATGCTCCTGTTATACATAGAGCAGTAGTTGGACCTAGATGTGTTAGACATTGTAGAGTGATTTGAATATGAATGAAGTGGCCCACATATTTCAACAGGATGTCATCATCTGTGTATTATCTAAATGGGAAAATGCTTGGATATGTTACGCTTGAGGAATCATTCCTCCCCCCCAATCTTTCAGTTTGTTGTCATCTTTTTTTGTCTGAATACCATGTTTCCATTTCAGGTGATACAATATGTTTGCTAACAGTGATGTGAACCAAAGAACCAAAGATTCCGACTTCATTTTACTCTTTTTCTTGGCTCCCTTTTAGTTCCTCAGCTGGGAGTTTTGAAGTGCATTTTTAAATGTTATGTTCATGTTATGTTATTGTTATTCAAAGGATAATTCTGAAAACGCATGCGGTTATTGAGCAGAGGAACATGACACTTTACATTTCAGATAGAAAACTGGATTCAGTTTAACAACAGATGCATGTTATTTATTGCTGTATTCAATATTGCTGTGCATTACTCTCACTCTTTACATGACATGTTTAAGAACTACCATACAGTGTTTAACAATAAGGCAAGTGAAGTTGTCACTTTGTTTTTATATTCAATTACCTTTTAAAGTATTTATGTTCCTATTTTTATTGCATTTCTCTCATGTTTTAATCTATTTTTGAAATGTCAACTGTCAAACTTTTGATTGTTTCCCCTGCGTGATGACAACTAAAAAGTGGAATTTACTTTCATTTCTGTTCTTCCTGCATGGTAATTAGGTGCAACTTTTGTTTCTTCTGCTTCCCTACATTTTGTTTTGGGTAAATATGATGGAGATGAATCATTATGAAATGCTCAGCTGAGACACTTAAAAGGATTAGATGAGAATTTGTGACTCTTTATAATGCAACTTTGACTTGGAGTCTCATCTGGATCCTAAAGTGCAGGATGTTCAACCTTCTGTTCTCATTTTCAGTTTTTTGAAGCCTCTTCTTTCAAAGGATGAGTGGTCAGTGACAGAGTTCGTTTGCCTCTGGCTGAGCTGCGTCTGCTCAGGGGAGGTCGGCGAGCACTGACCCATTGAAATGGGAAATGTGATAAAACAGACTGTTTTATACATTATACTCTAGTTATCTACTCTGTGTATAGTACGAAAAATGAATGCCGATATGGAGCCAAAGAACCACAAGAGCAACCACTACATCCTTTGTGTCAGTGTGGATGCTAATAGTTCTGTCACCCAAACAAGGCTCAAAAGTATCAAATGTCTTATGGCTCCTTTGTCGCAATTACATTATCAATGCCGGATTGCTGTGAAGGGACAGCGTATCGGACGGTTGCAGATGCCAGGAAGATGAAAATACATTGCAGAAACAAAGGTATAAAGCTGAACATCATGGACAAAACTGCCAGGACATACTTTGAGTAAAGACTCAGCAACACTGGGAAACAGAGAAACTAGAAAATGGCGATGGACAGCCCTTTCTTTTCCTATTGTGGGACATGTCAAATAATGCCTCAAGGTGGTGTTGGCTGCCAACCTCACAGTTCCTGTCACATCTTCATGTGAAATGTATTTATATTCTGTAGTATGACATTAATATAGGCATCAGTTTGTTTTACCTGTGTAAATACTAACACTATGCATGTTTATTTGATGTACGAATATGAATGATAGCAATAAAACAGGTTTATCGTGTGTATTGTTGACACTCTATTGTACTTTATTGGAGCTTTAACTGTCTGTTAATTCCTTTCACAGAATTTTATGAGCTAAATTTATCAAGAAGGTGGGGAAAATTCTGATTTCTAATCCTGGAGGACTGATTCTTTGTAGCTGCTTGTTTTTGTTTTTTCAGTCTGATTATATAGAGACATGTACACAGTTCTCTGCATTCATTAGGCTGAGCAGCAAACATCCACAACAAAGCAGAGAGAAAATGCAAAACAATGATGCAGCTTTCCTTTCATGTATAAAAAAATGTATATATGTTCAAACATGACTACCTTGACTTACATAATTGAATTTATTCATGAATGCAATCAGACAGGGACAGATGACATAAAGTTATTTTGACAAGCACCATAGAAGCATTGAACTAGAGTAAACACTGGTAGAATACACACATTTAAATATGTTAACACATAGGCTAAGCGAAGGTCAATATCACAAACAATATAGTGTAATTAGATTTCCCTCTACAGATGAACAGGAGCCTTGATCATTAGGATCAGAAAGCCAGACAATATAACCTCAATTCAATAGGTTTGTTGCCTCAGAGTTTAAAAAGGGGAATAGAAGTAATGGCGTTCTGAAGCTCTCAGGCTTTATAATCCTCACAGTGTATATCCTGATCCTCAAAATGAATCAAAACCTTTTTTTAAAGAGATGGCACATATCAAAGGAGCAGGTTCTGACCTTCTCAAGTCTTCCCAGTTGAAAATATTTTATGTTCAGCTTTGATCACAAAGGACTGTCCAATGGTCGGTCAGGCTCTGAGGTTTTGATCATAGCCTCTCAGTCTGTTGTGCTGAGTCCCTGCGGACCTGTCTATGTCTGCTTTGAATGTACAGCTGACAAAACTGCAACTTCTTATAGTATCTGCTGTATCTGTATATTATTGGCTGTGTCCTGCAGTATCATACAATGTGCTATTTCACAACATATAACCATCATCAGGCTGAAGCTTGAACAGTCCCCCTTTTGGTCCTGCTTACAAGCTCCTGTTGGACAGTTGGTTTTACCAGCTGGCTCAGCAGCAATATCAAACAGCTACGAATCCCCTAAATATTCCAAAATATAACAAAGACGTCTCCTTCAAGCAGAGCGTGAAGTTTGGATATGAAGCCTATGTCGAATATTTTGACTGGCAAGCATTTTGCTCATTTTTCACAGCTGTTGTAGCACCCAAGGCTGAATATGCATTGCATATGTCTGCATTAGTGTGCTGTGTTCCAAGCAAAACCCACATGAGACGGCATCTGCTTATTCTCGCATTTTTAAACAAACCCTTGGATTAATCACAGTTAGTATGCATGAAAAGAAGAATGACATGATTGAAATCACAATCATTTCATACATTACATTTGCATGAAACGTCATAATTGTTTAAGTAAATGTGATATGAAATCTCAAAACCAATCAAGACAACCAACCTTAAAGTTTCAACTGCAATAGTCTTCACACAGAATGAATTTTTAATCATTGTTGCATTTTACATAAAACAGACATTATTAAAAACTGCTGTGAATTATTAAAAGTGATATATTAAACACAGTCTGCAGCAATCATTTCCTCAAAATCATGCAAGCAGAAATGTACAAAAAATGTGCATTTTATACCCAAGTTTTCAATTATATCATAGTATTATAATATTTGTTTAATATGTTGTTGTAAACCTAGATAATGAAGTTGGTGTGAGACCACTGTGAATCTATTTATAGAAGGAAAAATGATCATTGTGGTTGTACCTCATTGCATCAGTTCATTGTGTCTGTTTTCATCTGCAAAGTTGACTGCAAAATTTTTAAAGGCATCAAACCTCTATTAGACATTTCATTTTACAATGATCTTTCACACAGTCATGTAATACAATGCAACAGTTTGAGTCATCAAAAAAGCACTTTCTTTTCCCTTTTTTCATCCTCTACCGTACACACACACACACACACACCACCACCACCACTGCCATTCATCTCAAAATGCCATACATGGGAAATCTATAGCAATGACGTTGCAGTGATTCCCATTGGAATAAAATTTTAAAATAATAAGAAAACTCATAAACACATGTAGCCTTTTAAAACTAATTAGATGAATGATAATCATCATCTGCTCACAATAGTCTAAGGACTGAGCATTTATTTGGTTTTAGTATAGTATAGACATCATTTGTATTTTTTTGAGATTTTTCTCAAAGAAACCTTGCTGAGTCCAAGCAATCATAATAAGTTTATTGACTTTGGTGTCAAACCATTGTCATTCATGTAAAAGTTGTTATAACAGCAAACACTCTAAAACCTATAAATAGGAGACAACAATAATCAAAGTTGAATGGCCAAAAATCTATCTCTAACAATGACTTTGACCGCAGACACAAAGCTTCTTAACATCCCAGACAGTTAATCTGAATCACAGCTGTATGGCACTCTGATATATCAGTTCCATCTGTGTAAGAACTGATAAGAAGAGTCACATTTTGGAGCCTCTTACTGTCCCCACAGGACACAGGGTTTGGATCTGGTTTGGATCTAAACAGACCGAAGCAGGAAGAATTAAGGGTTTATCAGCCAGAGCGATACAAGAACTCAGGACTGGAATTTGTCTCGACAGAAAAATGGCACAGGAGTGTGAAATAATGTGTGCAATCATTTTTTTCCTCTCAGTCCATGGAATATCAATAGTGGACTAATCAAACAGACAGCAGCAGGGGGTAGAGGCCACGAGTAATTACAATCTAGCCGAGCAGATAAAATGTCTAAAGTCACTGAGATTACTGACACAGAATTGATGAGACCTTTTGAAAGCATGCAGCAGATTGATCATACTGCAAGTGTGTGTGTGTTTGTGGATGATGGATTGTGGAAAGATTTCTTTAGAGCCATCCGTAAGTATATGGCTCTTGTGTGCAATGGTGGAATGAATAACTGCGCACTTCGGTACAGTTTTGTCCTTGTACTTGACAAAAGTATTTTCACATTATGCTACTTCCATTACACAACATTTTTTTTTATCACCAGTTATTCTACAGTTTTAGATTATTTATACAAATTTTAAAATAGCTTATGAATGATGATATTTGATTAACAGGTCAAGCCAACCAGCCATATATAACTAAAATGAGCCTTTCTTTGCCAAATGCAGCACTAAAGTGATGCTGACTTTAATGCATTAGCAGTTATAATCCAGTAATACAATACTCTGATTCTGAAATGGACCATTCTGCATAATGAGAACTTTCACGTTTGGCAATTTCAGCATATTTTAATACTTATAAAGGTGCACAGAAATGAGTCATAAAATCAGTGAATCAGAAATTTTTGGTCCTCTCGCCTTGATGTCAAGGTTTGCAGCAGTTGTTTGTTTTGTTTTTTAAATAGAGACATTCACATTTTGTTTTAAGGACATAAAATCTGTCAGTAAACAACCCACACACCATCTCTGAAACCTCTACATGTCTCATAAGAAGCCAGTTTCAAGTGTCTAAATGAGACTGCAGAAGTTGCCAAGGACATTAAATGTCATTATGCTGAGGTAATCTACTTCTCGTCCCATTTTAGAGCCTCATTGTGTTTATACTTATTCTTCTCCTTCTAACTTAATATTCCTACTTGTTGACTCATCAGCTTATTTAGTGTGTATAGTATGACATCAGTCATGTGACTGTGGTGTAGTTTGTTTATAGTTTGATATTAGCTTTTTATCTCCAGCTATTACATTAAAAAAGCATAACCATTTAAAAACTTAATAGTAAGGATCATACATGAGGGATATCTTTTTGAACAAAACATGCTTTCTTGTTTCCTAAACTTTTGTTCACCAAAGAGCTTGTTTTCAGTCATGATCCAAAACCCATTTAAAAAGTCCCCTTAGGTTGGGTCAGGAGAGCTAGGGTGATGCTAACTTACAGGCTGGCCTACTAATGTTGGTCATCCCTGCAGCACTCTATACTTTGGTGTTTTTTTGTGAGTAAAATGGCATTTGCAGCACACTTAGAAGAAAAAGAATAACTAAGCTGCATATTATGACTGTTACATAAGTGAAAAATCTGACACTACATTGTGTTTTTAAGCCTTATGTTCAAAAATAAAATGATGAGTGTACCTTATATACTTCTACCTTTAAAGTCCATGTTTCTTGTCTTGCTGCAGCATCGCTCACTTGCACTGTTTGTGTCTGTAGCTTTAAAACCCATTATTAAGACCCACATGGCTGCTTCATTACTAATCAGCTAATTTTGTAAACAGTCACAGTGCAAATTTCAAATCAGTAAACCATTTAACATTGTGATACCATAACATGTTCTCCTGACACTGCCAGCACAGCAAACAAAAACATGCTTCTCCGTGCCACCACAAGATGGCAGTATGGAATTATATTTCACCATCACAACCACTGCAGTGCAAAGGAGCTGCAATGTGGAACAAAGAGAGCATGAGATTTACTCACATGTTGATGCACTGAGGACATACGAGCTGTTATCAGACTTTATTGACAATCCTCCTTAAGTGTTAAGCTGATTACGAGTGTGAAACTTGTGCATTTTCGTTGTGTATGTTTTTGTTAAGCTGTTGTTTAGTTTCAGTGCTGACGTCCTGAGGGAGCTGCAGGTTACAGTCACAGGAAGATACATGTGTGAAAAACAACATGATGCTCATTAAAATGAGGTTTGGCCTGGGTGAAAGAATTGTTTGTACAGATTAAAGCTGCAGTGTTAACAAGCATCTCACTAAACTGAGAAGAATAAAAGATTCATCTGCTGATTACTTGATTGATTTTTGCTCTGCACTACTTGAGGTGATTGCACTGATTCTTCTTCTGTGCATTTTTTCCCCACCATTTACTTGAAATCCTTGGTAGTACACAAATGCTTTACATCAGATCAAGATTAATACTGGATTTTTTTGGGCCAGGTCGATACCAAAATGAGGGGATAAAAATTTCTGTTATTGACATTATCAACCAGTATTCTAATATTCAGTTATACACCCAGTGTGCACATAAACACGCATTGTTACAATGATCCCTAAAGTAGTGTCAAATATCTGTGATATATGAACCTAATGGAGACAGAATATTTTACAAATTGATGATTACCTTTTTCGGCCAAAACACAGTGCAAAGAAAGTGTAAATTTCACTTTTTACTTTTAGGTTTAAAAATTAACAGGTCATTTGTTGCATCCTTATACAACAAAAGGTTTCACAAAAAAATGTACTTTTTAGTCCTTTACACAATACATAGAACAGGAGTTTAAAAAAGAGCAGTGTTTACAGAAACTTATATCAATGTACATACATGATCCTACACCCCAAGAAAATTCTGAGTATTTTATGAACCATGAGAAAGTGGAATGCAAACAGCAGGACCAAGAAAGTAAGGATCTTAAAAATAAAAGTTAAACACTGAAGAAAAAACTCTTTATCAATCTTCATTCAATTTTTAACCTTAACCTTTTTTTAAAGAAACAATAAGTTTACCATTATAAATTACCCTAAGCATCCTTTGCTACATAATATCTTAATGCTTTCATAACAGTACATATCTGTCAGCATATTTGTGTTGATACATCTCTGATATTTTTGTGATTGGGTGATATCGGACTTATTTTATGGCCCATTGATACAGTATTACTCTAACTGCACCTGAATTAACAAAATAAGGCTTGTTATAGATCCATCTCTAAAACCATTTTTCATTGTATATGGCTACAGGCATCCACTCACATCAATTGCATATATAAGTTGGCACCTGCACAATGCAGAACATTACAGTACATTACAGCACATTCACATCCTTAAGTGCTTACAGTTGCACTTATCCAGTGTATGAAAGACCCATTCACTCACTTTATTCATAACTACGCACCTGTAAACAGCACAAAGTCCATTCAAGTTGCTAAATGCTAAGTGTTGCACAATGATTGACTGTAAATAGAGACCAGTGGACCACTACCGTGTAAAATCGGACCTTTCAATTACTATCCAATTATCCCATTACATTTAACAAGCTCCCCAGTTTTTCATAAAAGAACAACTTGCACTCAATCCTTGTTTTCTAAACTGGGACTTATTGACGTCCATGGGTCGGGTTTCCAAGGGTCCCTTATAGGTTAGAAATAGAAATTCTACATTCTAGAATTCACACATGTTGATGTATATAAATGCTCCTATTTTGTTAGGAAAAGAAAAATTTTTAGAAACAGTTTTGCATTTTCTGCTATGGAATTGAAGAATCTCCACCTTTTACTTGAAGATGTATGTTTCATACCTTTACAGGTGGGGGGTATTTCTCACATAGTTTACCTGTTGTTTTGAAATGGCTCCGAGAAGAACAAAAGGCTGCGGGACATATGGTGCTGTGGCACACCACAGAAGCTGTCAACACTGACCTTTTTCCCACCTGATATTTTGACTGTCATAGCAGGAAAAGCACAGGTGTTATTAATCACATTAACAATGACTCCTGTTCTATTCAAGTGACCCAGTAAGCCATGACAGTTTGACAGCGAGCCAGCATGCACACCACTAACACCCTGAGAGCGAGGGCGCTAATGTGCTACTGTAAGTCAGCCGTTATGAATTTTCTTATGAAAAATTTAAAACTCTTGCGTGTGTTTATTTTTGCTGTGACTTATCAGAGTGTGTTTTTGAGCCCTATTCAGGTGTAAATGAACAAATGACTCACCTAAACAGAATGCAGTTGTTACAATTGGTGTTTGCAAAACATGAGCTTTGCAATGATGCTTTGAATGCTTTGAAAAAGGCCCTTATTCATATTATCTAACTACACTTCCAAAAAGCTTAGGATGCTGTGCAAACAAAGGTCAAATAGGTAAGTGAAAGCACCTGTGCACTGCAGGTGAACCACAGGTGTGTTGATGTGTGTTTTTTATAGAGGAGCTCCCATATTAAATCATGTTCTTTACACAGCATATAATCACATATTCTTGTTGGTGTGTGACGTTAATTCACCGTGGCATTTTTTCAGCCAACACATGCTGTTTTTTGGGCTTAAAGTTAGCTTTCATTTCTCTGCGTGGATATAAAAGTACAGCTGAATTCTCGGCTCTGAATAGACTCTGAAGTCTATTGTGCATGTTCACACTGAATGCCTCCAACACTCTGACTCACCGGCCAACTCACAACCCACATCATAAGGATGGGCAGAGTGTTTAGTTTGCAGTTAGACTGTTAAGATTTCTCGCTCAGTTTGGCTCTGGTGGGTGACTTGTGGTATGGCAGGTGTTTGCACCTTTTTTCCCATCCAATTTACTGACTACACAAAGTTAAACACAGGTCATGACGTTAAAAAAGAGACTGTTGCAAAATAAATAGCAACGTAACCCAAGTAACCTACTGTACAGTGAGTCAGAATATAGCCACTAACCAAGTTACTGTAAAAGCTGAGGATGTGGTTTTATTATCTCTGTTGTGGTTATCATGCAGCCTTCAGTTATTCAGAATTACACAATCAACCACAACAGTGTTATCAGATGGGGCTGTCTAGCACAATATCTTATCAAGTGTGCTTCCCCACTGGTTGTCGTGTGCAACCGCAGAGCATGAACAAAACCCTAATCCTCCCTGCTTCTTTCACCTTTGTTTCCCAACAAACACACGCAAACACACACATACACACACACATACAGCCCTACCTCTATCTGCCCCCCACCTTGCTCATCTGTGAGATCACAGCAGAATGGCAGCGTTTAGCCTCTGCTGAAAGCCGTGCCGGAGTGATCCCTAATCTGCCCTGAGATCTGTGTTTCCCCCAATGGCCTGTGAGCACCATGTAATTGGGCTCAAATTGGAAGCAGGATCTGAGCTTGTTTATGTAACAAGCATTTTGTGTGATAACGACACTGCGCTGTCTGGTTTGTCCGTCTCTTTTCTCTGCTGACTTGTGTCCAAGGACCCTGCAAGGCTCCGAGGCGGCAGGAGTGTCCACGTTTTTGATGGTGGCCGAATGAATCTTTTTAGGAGTTCAGTATCTGAAAAATGCTAGTAAAAGCAAGAAAAGTAAATTCTGAATGGTCAGGTAGCTTTGACCCTACATGCTGGTGGATTTCAAGCCGTATATACATCATTATTGAACCTATTTCTCCATGCATCTCCTCCTCCCCCTCTGAGTGTTCCTTCTATTTAATGGTATACTCTCTTACAGGTTTTTTCAGTGGAAGAGCTACAACCTGGCGTTGGATTTCAAGCCCATGTTCATGCGCTTGTTAAGTCTGTTCCTCTTGGTATGTCTCTCTGCCGCTCTGTCTGCCTGTATTCTTTTGTGTCTGACCTCAGAGATCTCACTGAGAGCCCATGATGAGTCATAGCTCAGTCTGAAGCCTCTGCATCGCAGTGGGGAGTCGGGAATACAGAGCAGCTCCAGCGCTTCACCGACACACACAGAATACACAGGGTCGCACACATTTGCACATGCACAGCGGCGGACGAGCAGACAGAGGAGAGGACAAACTGATTTGAGGACAGATTCACAAGCACACAGATTCACAGAGGAATGTGTGTGTGTGTGTGCATACATTTCAGAGTGAGCTGTGGAGACATTGCAGCAGGAGTGTTTTCAAAGGTGAATACATTTGACAAGGTGTAAGCTTATAAGCCATACCTTCCAATTTACAAAAAGGAAATTCATAGACACACACACATGTATGCACATACACACACACACACTGACAGACATTGTTATTCATAATAATGCTTCATTTCCAGCAGCAGATTATCTTATTGTCTAACTCTGATCCTGTAACATGCGGCACTGTGACGTTCCTGTGATCTTATTCACTTTTTTCTGGATTCGTCAAGAGCCCTCCGCATCCCCCGATTAATTTCGTTCAGTGCTGTGATTGAAATTCACGCTGCTACCTAACACTACATTAAGACAGTTCCCGCTGTTGTATTGCTGCCATTTTTCGCCATGCAGTATTTGAGTTTCATCTCTGTGTGACTAAAGAGCGTGTTTTCCATTCTCCCACCCCTGCACCTCTCGAGACTGCAGTGAGATCTTAGTAGAACAGCATGCTGTGATGTATATTTCAACTACTTCCTTCGGCAAACCCCTATCTGAAAACCCCCTTTTTTCTTCCACCCCTTTTTCCCTTCTACGTCTTCTGTTGCTCCTCTGCAGTGGCGGCTACGTAGTCGTGACATCGACCCTGGAAAATGTTTAGCTGTTCAGTTCCTACTTTCCTGTTTTCTTCATCTGAATTCTCCCCTAATCAATGACTTGGGTTTGAGCTATTTGATAGGCCTACCATGCATCAGAAATGAATAAAGTGGAGCAAAAAGGAGAACTGTCTCCAATTTACCCAGGTGAACCTCGCTTGGAGTTTGAATGCATTTGGCCTCCTGTGAGTGAATGTATAGAGATAAGTCATGGCTCTGACACATTCTTGCTGAAGTAAATAATCCACGTATCCTGCAGCAGCACAATGCAGCCTGTGAATAATGCCAGGCTGTTTACTCACAGTTGCATTTACAAAGCAAAAGCAGGTGTATTTGGGCATGCAGGTCCTGATTCTCTGTTGTAAAATAGACGCTGCCTTGTGAACTCAATGTAGCACAGTAATATGACTGCAACATCTCTGTTGAATTTCATTCTGCGCTTGTTAAAAGCACTTTACCATCACACACACAAACACACACCATCTACAAACCTGCAAAACAAGTTACAACTCACACCATGATGTTGCTTTTAGATTTAAAGATTTGAAGACTTGATGAGTTGAAGAATGACAATTAAAAACATTCTAAAAAATGCAAGAAACAAATGTTAAAATCGGCATCAGAGGCTGAAATATCCCGATGTTTGGTCTCTAGTATGAATAAAAGCTCCACATCGGCAGGATTTCCCAAAAAGCAAGTCAAGGCTGTGTTTCATTACGCCATGAGCCAAGAAATACTTTGATTAAACAGATCAGAAACAATGTGTTACTTGGTGAGCTTTAAGCCTCGTGCACACTGGAGGATTTTTTAAAATCTTAACAGATTTTTTTAAACGTTTGATTCCAAAGACAAAACCACAGTTTTGACAGATTTTTTAAATGTTGTAATCAGAAGAGAACACACACATCAGATAAGTCAGTCAAGACACAGCAGCACACACTTTCTGTTTTTACTAGGATTCAGAAAGGCGATGGCAGGGCTGTGGGAGCTCACAGAAACTTGCATGATCAAACAGGATTTATAAAACTCAAACATGGAGGCAGCCAGTTTCTGTCAGCTGGTTGAACTTGGGCTTCCTATGTTCTGCTCCTGCAGGGGAGCTGGAAATAAAGCTTTGTTTGGTCTCAAAAGTGACTAGAGCATATACTAATGTTTCAAACTAGCAGGTATGCTACATCCATAGCATGCTTTATCAATTGTGATGCCTCCTGGTCAGCTTGCTCTTTAATTTACAGCTTCATCTCCATTGTTGCTCCCTTCATACAAAAGAATTTTGATTCATAAATATCAAACATGTTTTATTATAAATACTCTGACACCACACCAGCTCTTACTTCATTGGCCAGTACAAGGTGCATCCCTCAGGACAGGGCCAGATTAACCTGCTGGTGAACTCTATTATCTCCCCTACACACACACATGTATTCTCCCAACCAGTTATGTATCATAAAAGCACATCAGCTGAAGTATTAAAAGTATTAAAGCTGGATAATCTACTAAATGACATTAAGAGTCTCACCAAAAGGACAAGTGTGTGGGATTTATTGTCAGCTAGTGCCTTCACCCTCCCCTTCCAACCCTGTAGGAGAGACTTAAGAAGCCACAAAACTTCTGAAAATAGAGGAAAGTCCTCTTTACAGTTCCTGTTTGGTTTGTCTGTTCTGGGCTACTGTAGAAATATGATAGTATAACATGGCAGTCTCCTCTTTTAGATATAAAAAAATTCATTCCACATTATTATAGCATGACAGTTCTTATTTTCTTTTAGTGACAATATACTAAAAAAGCACAAAGAACACATCTGCATCTGTGTGTTGCTTTCATCCCATTCATTATGATGCTGCCATTGTCAGAAATATTTTTAGCTTCTCCACGCTATGACTGCTGTAAACATATTTTTTCTTCAAAGCAAAATTTAGCAACCAATTATTTATTTAACATGACTTTCTGCAAAAACTTGTTACGGATACATGGAGATAGAGACTGTTGAAGAGAAAAAAGGCATTTTCATTCAGCATCATTTAGCAAGTACTAAAACCAAGTTAATAGACTAAAAGGTATTTTATGTCAATTTTATAAGAATAAATTCTAATCAAGTATGGCAGCACTAGTAGAGCATTAATGCAAGTGGTTATTTTTGTAGTAAGCACACACACACATTCCCAGCACACACACACACACCCATACACACTTATATGTTGCCCACTTCCCATAAAGCAGACGGTCATTGGCTTCTATTTTTCCTCTAAGTGGTTTTCCAATGAATCATAAGAGGCTAACTGAGAGATATAAACAGTCCACAGAATCAAGCTCCTCCAAATAAGCAGCTTTTAGTCTGAGGAGCTCTGCGGTAACTTCCTCTCAGTGTTTACCCTCCAGATCCTCATCCGTTTGATCCCCCAGCATCTTTAAACTCTTATATTTTGATTATGTTTAACTACCAAGATCCTTTTGAAGACTTTAAGAAAAAAATCATCCTGGTTTCTTTTTTTTTTTTTTTCTGAGTAGGGTTTTCCTCTATACACCAGGGAACCTGTTAAGGATGGCTTTTTCCTGCTTTTATTTTGTTTCATATAAAAGTTTTATCTGTGCAAAAATGGAAACTGTCACAGTAAAATATCATGCCAAGATGGAGATCAAAGTAACGCCATACTTTGATGGCGTTTTGAATCCTTTTCCTTTTATTTCAAGCAGTTCAAACACATGTTTAAGGTTACAAAGGGGGAGCGGTATTCTTGACGCCTATGTAATTTTCATTTATAGAACCTTTAAAAAAAATGACTGCTTTCAAGTGAGACAGAAAAGTGTGAAATGTCAAAAGAAAAACACAGAAAGCAATTCCACACCTGTGGAATTCATATGCTATCTTTGTTGCTGCACATGGTGTTAAAATTGGCAGCAAATGGAACCCACAAGGGGGTGAGGGCAAAGAACGGCAGTGGCAACAGAAGAAGAAGGAGAAAAAAAAAGGGAACGCGTTCTTGAGATCCTTCATATCACATTTCATCGGCAGTCTACTCCATGTGTTGAGCCGGAGAAAATGGAGAAAGAGGGTTTTTATGGCATCCCCCTGCAGAGTAATCAGAAGCAGTGGCTAAGCAGAAGTGACAGCAGCGGTTTGGGATTAGGGTCAGTAGCTGCACACAGCTCGCTGCTGAAAAAGAGACAGGAAAAGGGGGAGGACGGGGTTGTGTCAGTGGGCAGGGGCCAGCTGGCGGAGGGACGGCCTCGAGGTCTGGGTTGAATCAGAAAGTTTCATTCCCTGTACCCATAAGAAACAACACATCTGCAGCTAAGGCTGATTAAGCAGCCACCCGCCTGGAGAGGGAGGTGCTCTGGTTGTTGACTCCTCTGCAGGACGGCGTTAATTAGCAGGTGTCAGAGGACTTTTTATAAAGTGAACATTATGACAGCACCCCACTCCACTCTGGACCGCCATTGACCTTGTCCTCATTAATGGGCTGCTGCAATCAAATTTTAATGCTCCTCTGAGGTTTTGGATAATGCTTGACCTATAATCAGAATGCTCATGTTATGCAGCCATGAAGGCTAATATTTTGCACTCAGTGACACTTATGATTGGTCTAAATCCTTTTGCAATCAGTTTATTTTGGGACAGAAGAGGCACACGTTCAAGCAAATGAAAAACAGACCACTCTAGGATCAGAAACAGCATTTGTACAGTTAGAAATAGATGCTTCCTCCTCCATCTTCACCCCACAAAGTCTATTAGTCTTTATTTTTGTTATCTTTTTTTTTATTGAGTCAAGTTACTCCTGCAGAGGACAAACTGGGCTCCTAAAGAAGAAGAATAAACCCTCCTCCTCCTACAGTATAACAGACACGATAGGACAAAATGAATGAGTCAAAAAGGAGACATACATTATACACACAGGAGCAAGTGAAACTGTCTCTAAGGAGAAATTATTATGACTGTCTCCAATACACTCACCCAAGATAACCCTGAAAAGTACTCTAGAGTCAGTGAGACTAGTGGTTTCTTCTGTGAAATGAAGGCAGACTACAGTAAAAATATCAGCTGTCATCAGTTTGCAGACTAAAAATTCAGAGGTGTGATGTTTTCTTTTTTTAGTATCGAGAAATCGTTATCGTATTAACACCCCGTAGTGCGGGGAAAACTTATCACCATGTCCTTGATAAAAAGAAGTAAAGTTAAATAACTACACGTAGCAAAGTTAGTCACTGATTAGCCACATGGGGACTGTATTTTCACACCACAATTTCATGCAGCTTTTCTCAAGTTTTTCCGCTCCAGTTTAATTAGTTGGTTTTGAGGACTTGTTTGTATTTTCATTTTTCTTTAAAAATGTCTGGCTTTTGTTGCAAACTCAGTGTTCATAAATGGATCGTTTAAACAGAGAGTGGATAGACCTGGTTCAATAAATAAAGTAACCATGAAATAAAATTATTTCAAACTAAGCTCTTGCCTACTATTATGAAATGTGATTTCATCCTGCTTATTTTCATGATTACTTTCGGGAAAGTTTTTTAAATTTTGTTGAAAGTCTATTTGCCTGAGAGTCATAACAAACAGAGCATAGTCGGTTACCTGTTTTGTTGTTGCTCTAGTATAAAATGTTAGACAAAAAAAAATTATAAAAGAAAATGTTATTGGTTTCAGATCAGTTTTAGTGCCAAACATGGGATAAATGTTCAGATATCCTGTCTAGGATCTTGGACTATTTAATTTATTTATCTATTTTTTATTTTAAAATTTGTAGGAAGCCTAATTAGACACAGCATTGCTGTGAGGACTTAGATGTGTCAGTACAAAGATAAGTTCACCTACAAAAAGTTAGATATAGTTCTCTTGGCTCACTAACTGTTACTGCTGCTAAAACTACAACACTTCTGTTACTGCTGAACTACACCACCTGCAGTCATCATAACTGCTGCTCCAACAAGGTTTGTTTACAGACAGCACAGAGATTTGATTCAGTTTATACCATTTAATGATAAAGAAAGAAACTGCACATTGTTACATGGAATTACTGTTCAATATCTATAGAGAAACAACAACAAAAAAAGGCAATAAACATCCTACTTAAAAATTTTTTGATCCTTTTCGATGTCCCAGTATTTTCAGACTCACTGTCTGAGACTCCATCATAGCTGTTAGTCCTGACAGCATTCAGAGATAGAGAAAGAGTCTCAGAAGTAGTTGAGCTGTCTTCAGTTTCATCTGTTTCAGTCATTGGTGATTCAGTTGAAGTTTCATCAGATGAGGATGAAGTGAGTGTGTCTTTGTCAGCTTGAACAGCTTCATACGATACAGTTGCTACAGCTATGGTTGAAGCTTCTGTAGAGTCAGGGGTGGATGCAGCTTCATCTTCATCACCAACACCTGCATCTGTGACTTGATCATATAAGTGACCATCATCTGAGTCTATACTTTTTAACTGGAGATCTGGGGAGCTTTCAGTAATGTAGCCATAGGAAGCTGAATCTTCTGCTCTTTTACCGGCGTCATATGACTCTGCACTTACAGACTCCATAGAGTCTTCATCCACAGAGGCAGAGTCTTCAGATAACTCAGCAGTACTCTCTGTATCAGCTGGAATGGCGTCATTTTGGCCACTCACTACAGGTGCCACTGAATTGCCATTTGATTTGGCAGTGCAAACATCATCAGACACAGGAGCACAATCAGAGGCCTCTTTAATGAGGCAAACAGCAGGTAAGTTTTCAACACCTGAGAAATCAGTGGCAGCAGAGGCTTTAACCATTGAGCTCATTATGGCTGAAGCTCTGTCTGCTGTATCCACTGCAGCCGAATAACCTTCCTCCACAGGCTGTTTATCAGTGTGGCTGGATGCATTTGCAGTTTTTGCCGTTTCCACCACTGCAGAGGTGCTCATGGGGACACCTGTGTGACTGCACAGAGAATGACAACAAAGAGATAAGTTAAAGATTGAACGAAGTGAGCACAGTAAGAACGTCAAAAATGCACAAAGAATCTGGACTTTGAGCTAAAAAGTTGGCTGGGGTAGAGAAGTTGCTATTTTGATAAATGCAAATAGTGTGTAAAATGGAATGAAAACAGATGGTGAATAAATATTGATGTACAGAATGCATGTGGCTGTGAAACGTGCAAATAATACAAATTAATTACACCATCTTGTTGCAACCTTCTCTCCTGCAATGGCGTAATAACACCCAATTAGTGAACTGGCACCACCCACCGCTTATCTCAATGGTAGTGTGTAAAAAAACAAGCATTCATTCACAATCTTCTTTTGCTGATTTTCTCGAAATTCAGTAAAAGAAAATTGTGATACATTTTGGATCAAAACTTGCTCATGATAACACACAGCACACATTACTTACTTCACGCTGGAGTCTTTATGGAGTTCACTCTGGGTTATAAAGGGATGAACCAGAGCTTCACTGGGTGTTATTCTCCTCTGAGGATTCATATGCAGCATTTTCCTCAGGAGGTGGACAAACTTTATCTTGTCCTGCAGTTTCTCCTTTGGGTGGAGCTGCATTTGGAAATTAAGTCAACAGTTGTTAAAAATAACGTAACATTTTAATTCGTTATTGATATTTCTTTACTTTCTTTTCTTTTACAGTGAGTCAAGGACAACCTACCATTATTAAGTCACTCAGACAGTTGAATATGGTTGAGCTGCGTGAAAAATTTATGGCGGGGGAGCCAGTTTCTACTTTGTACTCATTAGCTGTCTGAAAGAGGACAGATATTCAAGATTGTTTTTCATTGTATTAAAAATTGCAAGAGCTGACAAATCTATAAAATATATTTGCTTCTCTTGTTGTCATGCAGGACATGGTCACATACCTTTAGCCTCCATGCAGGCTTCTTAGAGTCCTGGTTCAGGCTGAAATAGAGCAGAGTGTAGATGCCGTCACACAGGAGTTCGTCCTCTGGCTGACCCAGAGTCTCCACCATAGTTTTTATCTAGAGAGATAATATGCATGTTAAAATACATCAGCTGAAAGGAAACTCAAGGTAGGATTTTACCACAAAGTTTTTCAATTAAGTCCAAGTATACTGGATGGCATACCAGCTGATACTGGCTCCTCTGAGGGAAAGGCAGGCTGCAGAGGTACAGGGTTGCCAAAACAACACCCAAAGACCACATATCCACTGCCTCTGTGATAGGCAGGCCCAGGATAACATCAGGAGACCTGAAGGTAGGAGACAAGTGTCGATCATTAGACTGTTTTTCTCCACAGTAAGACATATTATTAACCAAAGAAAATAGAAAAAAAGGATAAAAAACTTGTTCTGAAACAAAAATTCCTACCTGTAGCTAATAGGCTGCATGGTGAGGCCACGCTTGACTTCAGCAGCTGGGACAGCTGAACTAAAGTCAATGAGTTTAACTCTGAAGGGCTGGTCTTTGTGGTTTACCAACATGATGTTATGGGGTTTAATGTTGGCATGAATGATGCGAACAGACTTCAGAGACTTGAGTGCAGTGAGCAGCTGCAGAGAGACACAAAGAAATAAGGATGTTGCAGTTGAATTTTGTTAACAAAGTCTTTGTGTACACAATTTACATCTTGCTTTTATTGCTGAGTATTACATAAGTAACTCAACATGATACTATTGCTTAGATAACACATCCACATACCTGTTGTGTGATGGGTCTGATCTCCTGAAGGGACAGCGGTCTGCCACGTCTCACCCTCAGCAGCTCATTCAGATTCTTGTCCAGCATTTCAAACCCTAGACAAGTTTTTCCATTGTGTTCAAAGTCCTCAAGGAAACGAACAATGTTTTCAGGATCGACATTGTTGATCCTTTTCAGGATGGCCAGCTGGAGAGAAAAAGCAAGATATTGATGCAGATGATGCAGCAAAGTAATTGAACATTAGCTAAATCATGAAATGTGCTACTCAAAGAGTCAAAAAGTCTTAGATGATCTACCTCTCTGCTGGTTTCCTGTGAATCACAGGCTCTGCCCTGGAGGATCTTTATGGCAACGTATTCGTTGGTTTTCATATCTTTGCACTTAGCGATATCGCTGAAGCAGCCATTGAATGTAAAGTACTGAAGCTGGTACCGTCTGGTCTTGCTGTACAGCACATCTCTGGGTTTTAAATCTTGGTCAACAGGAACTTAAAAACATGAAAAAAAAATGTAATGAGTCACAAAAATATGTTTTATATTCAGACTAAGCTGAATACAACCTGACACCAACTGATGTGTTTTGTGTTTGTCTGTACTTTCTTTTCTATATTCAATCTGATCCACAATATAACTGGCATTTATTAGACAAGATAAATGTTAATCCAAACCTCTTTTATAAGTTTGAGTTTACTGTTCAAAAGCTTGGTGTACAAAAGCAAACTTATTCTCACTTCACTGAAAAGTAATTAAACATAAAACCTCTTCACAAAACTAAAGAACAGCTGCCACAACATCTTTCAACTTTTAACACAAGGATCATGACTGTTAGCAGTGCAGACTATGGGAGGCCATGTTGGAGTTAGGCTCTCTTACCTGTTTGACCGGAGGTTCCTGGTGACTCCACTTTTCTTGTTCTAGTCATCATGTTTTTTTTTTTTCAAGTTTCGCACACTTAAAGAGCAGTTTCACTTAGTGTTTGCATTCACTTTGTGACTCTGAGCTAACAGTCAGCTGCAGTATGTTGAGCTTAGTAGGAGCTTGGAACAGTAGATAAGAGATGTCATAGTGAGGTGGCGTTCCAGAGTGGAACCATGGGAATCCATCTGACCTGAGCTCAGTTCTAAACTTGTTGGAACTGGAATTGGAATTATTAGCAAAGAATCTTATGTTTTTTTTTGTTTTTTAATCCTCATATTTTTCTACAAATGCAGCAATGCTGTTTTTTATTTTGCAAAATTAACGAGGGACAACTGTACCTGTGTGAAATGAATCATGCTGATTTGTCTGGGCTCCACACTTCATAGCTAACCATGAAGCTAACGAACCTCTAGTTCAGACACTTTTGTGGCTTTAGTTGACTCATGGAAAAAATAAATCCCTCATCCACTTCATACAGCTATCCTATGACAAATGATATAATGTTGTGTCTAGCTTTCAATATTTATGGTTAAAAATAACAATTTGAACAAAAAAAACAATGAGAGAATACCAATCAGTGTTTTTGGACCAGTTGACTGGCTGGTATTCAAGCAATTAAAAAAAAGAAAGACAATAAACAAAACTTACATGGACAACATGCAGATGCAGCAAGTGTTTAAAGCCTAACTAATTCAGTTACCTGATACTTTCTGTAGAATAAATATCACAAAGACTGTAAATATAGAAATGCATAAACAATATAAACTGCAAAGTTTTTACACTTAGCTCACTCAGTTTTTCTGTCATAAAAATAATTAAAGTATTATCATACATTGAGACCAGAGTACCATGTTTCAAAGATGATTTTTTATAAAATAAATATATAAATAAATACATACAGTTGTTTTTTTTAATAAAGAGAGAAGGACAATCCAACATTAATTTAAGAGTAGAATAATAAGTGCCACAAATGTATTAAGTTAAAAATCTAAACAGCATTCAGGGGGTCAGAGTTGATGTTGTCAGATGTAAGCAAATCACATCACCGTATTTCAGCATTAAAAGAAATATTGCTACCACTGTTATATCTACATATTTCTAGTAATGGTTGTTTATTGTTAAGACCATTAACTTAACTCACTTTTTACCATCTTGAATTATAGTAAACAGCAGATTCAAAAGCTAAATACTCTTTATGTTTCCTGTTATTTAAGACACATTTGCATTTCTGACAGCTGTACTGCTCCTAATGCAACCCACCGACCCACCTGCTGGCCTGGATCATCTTTTTCTGTGACACAGTGAGTAAGGGAATGTGACACTTCAGATTCGTAACTGATGCACAACATTGCCTGATCATGCAAAACATATCCATCTTGCAAAGCTTCACCAGCAGGAAGGTTAAATATCTCTCTGCTTGGACTGAAATGAACAGCCGAATGGATATTGCAGGGTTGCTAGAAACAAATAGGAGCTTTACTGTACAATGTTATCTGAATTGATTTTTTTGTGTGT
Source organism: Acanthurus lineatus (assembly GCA_029814665.1). Taxonomy (NCBI): domain Eukaryota; kingdom Metazoa; phylum Chordata; class Actinopteri; order Acanthuriformes; family Acanthuridae; genus Acanthurus; species Acanthurus lineatus. Next base: position 4,835,298 of record JAPZDV010000003.1, read on the forward strand.
AAATACAGGTAGCATCAAAGCTTGTTACATCATCTACAATAAAAAACAGTGGAGCTTTCAGTGGCACAGTGCTAGATTTAATGGTACATCTGTTGGATTGCCACGACAAGAAAAAGAAGTCCAATAAAAAAAACTGAACTGAAACACTGAGTCTGTGCCAAAGGCAGATAGTTAAAGGACTGAAGAATTGATGGAAAAACATTTGTGATTTATCCTCTTTTGTCAAGATGACAACAAAACAGAGTGATGATCAGTAAAATAGGGGCTCCTTTGTTTGCAGTAATTAAACCAAGGTATCATAAATATTATAACAATAACACAATGAATACAATTTCAGTTGCAATTTCCTTGATAAAAATTAATAGACAATCATTTGAACAGGCAATAAATGACACTCCTATGTGCTGCTGCTCTGAGAAAAAAAATCATATAAAATGAAAAATGCGACTATATCACTGACTTTCATTTATAGCATGTGAGATAGTGGAATTGCAATAGCTGGAGACAAATATCGTGTTTACATTTAAATCCCATCCACCCTCGTGTGTTCTGACCCAGAGAAACAAATCAGTCATCACTTCCACATAGGCTGCGTCACCCTCGACTGTTGCCATCTAGACAGCAATCTAAGTGAGATTTGGCAGCCGCTGGGCCGCGTTCGCCTCAGCCCGCTGAATCATGATGTATGATGTTTACATAGCTGCAAAATCCCCTCCAGAACTGCAATGCTCACTGCTTCCCCTAATTAAGAACAAGTGGATATAAACATAGACGCAACCTCAAACGGCACAGGCGCACACAAATACACAGGCGAGAAGATACACAGTCATACGTGAATGACTCTAAAACGCACACGGAAACACACAGGACATCATGCACACATACAGAAAATGCAAAAAGACACAGTCATGCATATTATATAAGGTAGATATCAGACTTGGTGTGCGTCAGGTTTCTGATCTGTTAAGATCAATGGGACCGTTTTCACATCAGACAGATGCCTCCCCTTGTGTTGACACACATGATATGAAGTTATGGATCAATATAAATCCTTTGATATTCCCAGTCAAACAATACTACCTGCCTGTCTCTGCCATTCATTATATGGGAACAGAGGCGTCTGGGGACAGTAAAAGCAGGGTCAGTGTAATATCTTTAAGTAGGGATGGAAAGTTGTTGAAAGAGCTGTGATTTTATTGTCAACGCTTGAAGTCAAGTGTGTGTGTGTCTGTGTGTGTGCTGCACAAGTACCTGAGGCAGACATGCCTTCACACACATTGAAAGGAATAAGTCCAGCTGAAGAGCAGCCCTCTTTAGATTAACTTGTCAGTGAAGTTGAGGGCCACAGTCCTCAGGGGTTGTCTTCTCTCTGAGCAGATTGGCCTGCTAGCTGCTTCTTGTTATTTAGTGAGCTCTTATCTGCCACTCTAGTGCCAGGCGAGTCAAACGAGAACGGGCACACATAGCTGCTATCTCCAACACACTGCGAGGAAAGCAGCAATGTTTCTTAGGCAGCACCGAGAAAACCTCAAAGAATTTTAGATATAAGATACATATTAGACATTACAAAAAGTTTTGATCATTATGTCGCGTATTTAGATGTTTTTATCATTGAGAAATAATTTCTTTAAAAAATATTTGATTTAATATTCTTGGCATGTTCAAAATGTGTACTTTTTCAATACAAATTTCATGGGAAATATTGATTTAAACTACTCAAAGTAAATATTCTTTATAAATATATATATATATAAATATACAGTTGATCAGTGATGTTTATGTGGATTTGGTCAACTTTGTATTCATGTTACCACTATCTAGAGCGGCTTTATCTGGACATTTTAACATGTCAAGTTATCAGGTGCTTCAGGCTGTATTAACCATGTATCCTTTCTTTTTAGCTAAAAATCTAAGCCATCTGCTCATTACTATCAGCTATGTCATCTCTTCAGTCTTTTAACTGACTTTTTAAATAACTTTTTGATAACAAGTCATACTTTTGGCTTTTTTGGGCATTTATCCATTACTTTAGCTAACTTTTTTAAACTTTCCCACTTCCGTTGACCTACATGTTGTTCAGGTATTATAGCTCACACAATATGATGATAATGCTTTTACTTTTTGTCAGTTTACCTTAGTTTCACTTTGGTTTAGCTGCTCCTCAATCTATCCATCTACACACTCATTGTCAAGTGCAAATACCCCTGGGGTATAAATACCCTTGGTTGGGAATTACTGCTGGAAGGCACCATGGAGTGACAGTCAGAAGTGGAACACATTTCCTTCCAGCCCCAAGAGACAAGAGAGCCTGATGGGTGATAAAATACCTCAGCATCCACTGAGTTGAAAAAGTGCCATCCGCAGCCTTGCTAGAAACTGACAGGTGTCTAAAAGCCCGTGACTAAGGCAAAGTAACAACATTTCCATGAAAAGATGTGCAGGGTCAGTGAAGGTCACGCTGAATTTGCCATCCCATCAGCACAGGGGACCTGTGTCACAGGTGTAGGATAAATAAAATATAAATATGAGATTCAGACTAGTTGTATTGACAGAAGTTGTGTGTAAGTATGAGTGTAAGTACTAGAATGCAGCTGCTACTTTCCAAGAACTGGACTTATCCGGTGCTACAAGAGCTTATATGTATTTTTCAGTGTTGATTTATTTGATCCCCAAATATCAGAAGAACAGTTAAGCAGAACAGTAATTACAGCTGAGGGAAGGGTTTGAGATTTAGATTAGAGACAAACTGTATCAAGACACATTATTAAAGCGGGATCCCACTGATTCCAACACTGGTGGTGACGGTTCAGAGGTGCAATGGGACCTTACTCTTTAAATAACTTGGAACAGCAGCTTCTCTGCAGTATGAATTTGTTTATCATTGTGAGTCAGAACAGATACACAGAAAGTTTGGGGGCTGCTGGATAGTTTAAGGACACCTAAACAGAATCAATAGATGTTTATACATTATACAAAGCCATGCCCACTTATGGCCTCTCACACAGGCTGTGTCCAAATGACTTCTGAACAGGGCTGAGGAGAAATGGTCTCATCTCAGATTAATTCATGTATTTCCTTTTTTTAATAAGTAAAACTGTTTAGTACTCACAAGTAAAAAGAAGAAAAAGGCAAAATAATATCCAATGTCCAAAAAATAAAAAGAGTTTGCATTAATTTTTGCATATCTTTGTATGGGTCCACATTCTGAGGTAGAGTCCAGTTCTCCACTGCACTTTTTAGACTGATGTCAGTTTTGATATTCTAGGATCAAAAATATGATATAGATACTGTTCAGTATTCTTTCTTGAAATAAACACCTATGTGTTCATGCATGAATCTGGACACAGTGTAACATATATTTGGCAGTAAATCTTCATTGACTACAACAGTGCATTAATTTAAATGACACCAATTTAAAAACACTGATTTTATAAAGAAAATTGGTTTAACTAAATTTCTCTAATGTAGGCAGTAAAAAAGCTTGAAAAAGTTATCATGATAATGTAAGAAAAGTTCAACAATTTCATGAAGTTCAGCTCAACAACTTAGCTTAACACAGCAGTGTAATTCAGAAACACACTGCTAAGAGATTTTCAACAAAGACCAAAAAAATAAATGCTAATTTGCTTCCAAAGGATATGACAGTTTAATTATACATCTACAAAAACAATAAGGCACTGCGTATTATGTAAAAACAAATCATTGGGCTTTATAAACAGACAGTTATTAATTTCACCAAATAATGGGAAAGCAGTCTAAACTGGGATTTCCCATTATTTTCACTATTCTACAAAGAGATAAAACTGTTTAATTGTTCCGGGGCCAATCGAGAATAAATGTGGTTTGGCCTGGAAATGACTTTCAGCACGTGCAATTAGTCACATACAGTCAAAATACATTTGTCCTCAGCATTTATCAACCATGACAGAAGCAACTGGCTGTGGAGCTAATGCCTTATGTGACTCATACGTCTGGACTCAAGTTTGTTGTTCTTAAAGTTTTCCTCTAATTGTAAGCTCTGTTGTTCTTGGTGGACACAGTCTGAGACCTGATTGGGATGTTACTGGCCCTCTCTCACTCGTCTGTTCAGCTCTGTGACCTTAACACAATGACAGGAAGTGATGTCATGCAGTGCCAGTCTCCAGGCTGCAGGCAGGCTGGGCTGAGGCCGGCTGGCATTCAGGGTGCAGTGGTGAGCAGTTACCCACAAATGAAGTATCTATAAAGAGCTCCGTCTCATACAGAACAAGTGGAGGAAAATCAAAGAGTCAGATGGTTTATTTCAGTCCCTATTTAGAATGTTTGGGTACATCTCTGTGTATATGCTGGTAAAAATTTAGTGCAATGTTTATTTGTGAGCGTTTTCTGAATATTTTGATGTGAATTCTGCTGAATGAAACGAGGTCAAGTGTGCTCATTTTGGTGCTTTTCATGCTGAATTAAGTTTTTTTTTCCACTTGAGGTTCTGAGAATAGCTTGACCCCTTGGTGACTGACCGGCAGGCACATTAGACATGTCAAGCCTCTTTGAAGATAAATCCTGTCGGACCGTCTCCTTGGAGACTTGGGGGACAGACAGTTATTTCAAAAAGCAAAATCAGTGAAAAGCTTTTTCTCAAGCCTAAAACAGACTTCTGTCCATTTTTTGATTGGCTAGTTCTGACTGAAATGGATTAACAAATTCTCTGAGGTATCCTACCTGTTGGCTATGTTTAGCCAATCATAGCTCGGCGCTGCTGATAGCCAGAATCCTGCAGAACCAGCTTCAGGACTGACGCCGGGGAATCAGGGTCAACATTTTGTTTGGCACACTTCCAGTGTCATGAACTGGAGGGAGTGAAAGGGAAGGCAATGGAATGAGGAAAAAAAATGGAACAGGAAAACGAGCTAATATTTTTAACTCCTGCAGTGCGTCACAAAGATGTATGGGCCAGTCTGCTGAGGATAAGGGCAGCCAGAAAGGGGAGTATCCTCATCTTTCATCAGTTTCTGATGTCATTCACAGCATACAGTTTGCCTCAGGTTATATTTCCATGATGTCCATGTGAGGCAGTAAATATCTCATTGTCTGTTTTCCTACCCATATTTTTTTTATTGCTTTTCTCTTCTATGTATATACAAAAGAGACTGAGATGTTGTGCATGTGTGTCCTTCTGAGTGGGCCGTTTTCTGCGCATAGACTGTTGATTCAGCTGGAGCCTCCTGAACGCCTGACAGCCAACTGACAACCTCTGTCACTGGACGCTGGTGTGCAATCATGACTCAATAAGCCCAGGAAATCAGGGGAGAGCAAGAGAGTGAAAAAACACACACATCAGGGCCGAGCAGAGTGGAGAGCAGCGGGGCAGAGGTTAGCTGGCCTCAGGGGTTTGAAGGCCCCGCCACTGAGCTTCAAGTTACATCCATCTTGTTCCAAGACCTCCCTGTAGAGTACAGTATGTGTGAACATGAGAAATCCTTTGGGGTAAGTTGACTTTGCCACAGGTTTATCGGCTCTCTGTAGGAGGAGAATATTAATACGCCACATAGATGTAGGAGGATTACTGTGAAAACAGCACAGTAAATTTACATTTATTACTAAAAAGTTAAAAACCAATACAAACATGACACAGTATTTATTGCCTAGTATCACTTTTTGATGGATAGTTCCTGTATTTAGGATTTATATAACTCATTCTGCTCTAATAGAGTCAGACAACTTGGCAGCTAAAGCAAATGAGCTAACATCATAAGCTAACTGGTGAGACAGCAATGACTAGCCTTGGCTAAAGCAACAACTCAATTTCTGTATTAATTCTTTTCTCAGCTGTAATTTATGACTTAATAGTGTTTTGATTAATTGTCAAAGTTCAGGTTTTTCCATGTAACAGAATAATGGTGGAGAGTAAAAACCTTGCTAACTGCTGCTAGTGCAGAGTAGCAATAAATGACTATCAACACCAAGCATAACAACAGCAACAGTGGGGACTGATTTCATTGGAACACAATAGAAACACTGACAGGCAATAAAAACTCATTAAAAATGAATAAATAATGTCACAAGAGAGGTTATAATATTTTTTTTAACTGTATCCTACTTCTTTTATGAAAGCCAAGATAGCACCTCTAATCACTTAGCTTTTATTGTAGAAGGCCCAAAGCTCGCTTTTTACACGCTAATACCATGTAATACTAACCTGCAAATTCAGATTTTTTTTTAAAAAAATGCCATTTTACCTGAGACATACTGACAGTGTTCTCTGGCTCTTTGTGGTTCCTATAGTTTTTTTTTTTGTTCTTGTGATTTTCTCTTCACTAAATTGCCAGGACTAAAATATCCTTAAAATTTTAGCTTTTCTTCTTCTTTATCTTTAAAAGACCTTATTTATCTCTCTATTTATCTTTACTCATCTTGAAAGAATTTTGCAAACAAATATCTTTCTGGTCTTCTTTCTCTTTCCCTGCCAACTTAATGTCACCATTTACAGAATGATGTCATTCATAAGTATGAATGCTCACATATTTATCATCATTGTCGTAATTGTCATTGTGGATCACCTTAACTGCCATCTCAGCTTCTAAATAGTGAAATCTGCATGACTTTGTGTGGATAAGCAACCATTATTTCTACATAAGCAGTTAAATGAAACAGTTATGTTGATTTAAATATAAGTTCATAAATTTAATACAAAATAATAAATGGAAAAGCAGACACCAAAAATAATAGCTGAATAATAACAAAAAAAAATTCGGACTATTTTTCCCAAATGGATATGAAACAATAAACCATTTTTGTTGACAGACATTGCATTTCTTTTGGCTTTAAGTGAAGAAAAAAGGCTGTGGTGCAATGTCTGCTCTTCTTAAGTGTTATAAGTGTTTTATGGAAATGATTTTGGGTGGAAAAATAATCAGCCTAAGTTGGCATAAAATAAATGCATTATAACTTATGTGTCACACAGTTTATTTATTCGTTTATTAGTTTAAATGTGTCTTTATTTCTCACCATTTCTTTAGTTACTGTTCTTTGCCATTTAGCAGAGATGGAAATGCAGGACATTATCAGGTGAAAGAAAAAAAAACTGAAAAAGGCTGTTTTTCCACAGACCTCAGAGCCCATCTGTTGGAGCAGCTCTTGTATTCTTTCCTTCATTAGCACCAAAAGTTTTCTTGCTCACGGAGTGGAGGGCTGATTAGGGCTCATTTTCCTTTGTATTGTTAAAAAGAAAGTGTGAGCTTGTCTGTGAGAAATATGTTTATTTCGAACAGCCGCAATTAGGATTAAAATAAAAATGAAGGCAGGGGACGGGTGCTGTACTCCATAAGTCTATCAAAAACCAGTTGTAAAAATAGTGCAGCTCAGAGGCCCTGTGCTACCAGTCCAGAACTTAGGGGACTGAGATCTTTATTGCCTCATGACAGTTATGTAATAAAGGTAATAAATTCTCTGCTTAGTCATGTGTTAAACTTATGTAGCTACTTTACCAGTGTACTTGTCCATAAAGTCCTAACATGTTGAGAGATGTACGTTGTTAAACTAGAACTCTGCTTGTTTTCATGTCTATATTTTGCAGAGTGAAGGGATTTAATTGACATGAACAATGAAACAAAAAGAGTTTGGCTTAAATGCTGGTTGAATTTCAGTCAATAAAACATTCCAATGATCCAGTAAGTGAAGAATGAAACACTGTGGCTCAGAAACGGGTCAATAGCAACTGCAAATTGGTATATGGAGACAGATTGGTGGAGATTAGCTGCAAAAGATCCTGAGAGGAGACTGGAAACTATCACAGAGAAGAATCTGAGGATGATTTTTGCACATTATCTATAGGTAAAAACATAACAATTTATGGATTCTCACCTATCTGATTCACAAATAACTGAGAATGGTTATTTACAAATGCACCAAAGCCTGTTTTGATCTGTTCTTGGCTGAAAAATACTAGAAAGCCTGAAACATCAGCCCAGTTTCTGTGCTGGAGGTGGATTTCCTCTGCTCTGTCAGTTTGGATGATTCTACTTGGTACAGTAGAGTGTTGTGTTGTGTTTTTGTGCAACCTTGCCATGAGGTAACAGGGGCGGCTAATAAATGCAGGTATGATAGCTGCTTTGTTTTCCAGCTGCAAAATCTACCAATGATTCACTTGTTTGTTTAGCAGAACCCTCTCGTTTTTTTCTCACAGAAGCCCTCGGTTTTAATGAGCTCAGCTGTTCAAGGCTATCTGCTGTTTTAGCTCAGATGGGAATGCTCCATGTATGACCCTCTGGTTTTTAAAGGCCACGACTTTATTTTCTCCAGCCATTGCCAGCCACACCCCTCCTTCTTGTGCCCACAGCCGGCTGCATCCTCCCAGTCTTTACTGTGGCGGAGCGGTGGAACATTCTGCGGGGACGCCGAGCCACACCAGCCAAATAAGTGGTTTTGACCAATTAGAGAGCGTTTTTGAGCACAGGGTTCGGTTTGGTTGGCAGACTGAGGGGCTCAAGAAAAGGTGTGAATGCATTTGAGCACTCGGGACGTGGGTGGGGGTAAAACTGCCACTAGCACATCCCGACCATAAAATATCCATGAGAATGAGTCTCTGAAAAGCCCAGAGTTGCTTCACTCTCTTGGCGAACTGTCTCTTGGTGCGAGGCAGGGCTTAGCCGGAGGTTTCTGTGGTGAGCGACATATGCTTTCTTGATTTCCTCCTATCCATCCTCTTTGATGAGGGTGGAAACAGAAAAGAGATGTTTCTGTATGAAGGCCATGTTGAGGAAGAGTGGATTTGCAATGAATTAAGGATGGTTAAAAAAAGAAGCACTTACTGGGCACAAAACTGTAGTGCAGCAGGGTTGAACTCAGGCCTTGATACACTTCCACCAAAGTGTCCAGCTTTAAGCCTCTCTCAGCAGCAATGAAGAAGACGTCTCCGGAATGAGCCAAAGCGTGTCTTTTTAATAGAGAGGGAGGCAGAGAGATAAAGAGCGATCCACCGACAGGCGTGAAATATCTGCCGTGGGAGAGCTTGAGCTCTGACTCTGCAATGACCTATCTCACCACTGAGAACAAGTGGCAATTATGCTACTGAAATGGGCATGATAGGGCCGAGCCCTGCCTGTTACCCCTTGCTATTCTAAGTTTACAGCCATGGGGGTCAGAGTTCACACGCAAGCCGTTCCTCTGTTTTAAGATGAAACCTATTAGACAATACGCCTTTGTTTAAAATATGTTGAAAATAGATGCCGGTAATACATGCTCATTTTAAACATGTTTTTGCTTCTTTGTTTCCTGTTCATTGTTTGCACTCTAAACAGTGAAAAGTCACTCAGCTGGTGTATGAATCCCTATTGGTTTCTGCACACATCTTATAAAGAAGAATATAATAAAGTGCAGTTGTGCCCTTTTCCCCAATAGGGCCCAGTATTGTCACTTAATTCCCATATCCATTATTGGATCACACTGCTGGGACTCTTTGGTGCATGCTTTCCCAATCTCTTACCCTGTGTGTGTGTGTATGTGTGTGTGTGTGTGTGCATTTTATGTATTCTGCCCTTTCCCAGCTCTGTAAAATACACAGAATTGCACACAATCCAGGAATAACTCAGATGACATGTAAAGGGCAGCAAATGTTTTTTTTTAAAATGTTGCTTTAAAAAGTATCAACAGAAAATAAATCTGTTATTCTTTAATCTTTAACCTCTAAAATCTTTTAGAAAGAGAAAAAGCCACAGGAAGACGTCTCTGCTGCTCGGAATCAGCATGATATGTTTCAAAATGTTCTTCCTTGTTGAAAAAGAGACCTGAGATGAGCTCAAAGGTGCAAGTGAACTGTGTGCACCCTGCTGGCAGATTATTTTCAATGTTTTGTTTTATTAAAAAAAAAGTAATTGTAAGACTGGGAACATAATAAAAATGACTTGTTGAAACAGGATTTCTTTCGCAGTGCCCTTCACCCCTGTCTGCTCTGCCAGGAAACCTTCCCATGGCACTCCATCTTCTCATTTGGTCCCCGCTCACGCAGGCCGGATTATGGATGGAGACCAGAATACTTATAAGGCCAAATACACTGCTGCACCACAGACAGCTGGGCTTCGTATCCCCTATCTCTGCACTAACACTGTGTCTGCAAAACAACAAAATAAAGGGCCACAGTAAACAGCCTTGGAGTAAATAGCTTTTATTTGTGTCAAACTTAATGTTGAGGATCGGCAGACGGGAGCAGAGTGACCTCCATCAGCACTCTAATGATGACAAACGACGAGCTGATGAAATTTCACGACGACCGTATTGAGATGTGAAAACAAAAGAGGAGTTTATGTGCAGCACGTTTATGAGACTTGTGGGGGAACAATGAAAATGAATGTACCCGACTTATTATCCGCAGGCTCCCCTTGAAAACAATTTTTTGTGAAAAAAGCTGTCATGTGCCCGGTTTGTAAATGGGGTGAAAACGACCGGAACTCAAACTCATTGTTGGACATGTGCCCTGCCGTGCAGCGCTTGTATTCTCAGGCGAGGGGAAAAGTGGACGAAGGCTGTGGAGGCAATAACAAATCCACACTCTCATAAAAAGGGCCTCATAGGATTAATTCCAGTAGTCTCTGTTTGAATCATTATGCATGTTCCCAAAGCGTTACTAAAGTCCTTGTGCCGTACCCTGGTGGTTGGTGGTCAGTGGGTCCACCCTGCCGCTGTAGCAACACTTACATGCCAGCTCACACCACACCGTCCTTCTTTCTCAAGTTTAAAAGTAGCACTGGTTTTCCCAAACCCTCTTGGCACCTTATTATAGCGAGCCTTGGTTTATTGATGGTAAATTCAACCCAGGACCTCTTTTAACCAGGAAATGAAGCCAGATTTTTTTTAGTGCATAACATGGATTATATTTGTGCTGCTGCTGTACTTTTGTACTCTCTGATGAGAATTAGTATTATCACCTTTTTGACTGCGGCAGCACTGGATCAGATGCCAGCCACTCACAGACACACTGCTTACTCATTCTTTCCTCTTTTTTATGTCTATAGAGAGTGATAAAGCACTTTGAAAAAAAAGTGTTTTATGAATAAATCTGACTTGATTTGACTTGATTTTTCCTGACCATCATCCTCAGGGCTATAAGCTGGTTAAAGGCCCTGACCCCATGTTGGTGTTCGCTGTGTCAAAACAATACATGTCACAGGTGCCCAGTGCCCATTCGCATTTCATCAAACTTCCACAAGGACATCTTGACATGTCAAAAAGAAAGATTGCATATACATGCTGATTAAGTGTCTGGACAGCTCATGTCTGACTCACAGAGACCAGTGGGTCATGACCTTCAGGGATTTGGACACAAAACTGCTTTACTTTTAATAGATCTAGTTGTTTAAAATCATGATTAAACTACATTTAACTTCAGTTAAATTCCTAGATTATATATGTAAAAGCAGCAAATTGTGGGTTTAAGACAAGGCAAAAATATGAACTTAGAAATATAATGCAGGCCACATTTGACAAAGGGTTGTGTTCACAGTATTGTGTCTTAGAGTTTGGAGATTCAAGCAACATAAAAATATCATGCAAATTATACAAGGTGGGTTATATAAATACTGGTTCCAGTTCATTTTAAAGCTCTGTAAACTTGTACCCACTTGGGGAAAGCACAACATGAAAAGATGATACAATCCAGCAAACAGTTGGCATTTAAACACGCAGATGATACATGACAACGTTCCATTAGGATCCATTAACTCATGTTTGTGACCACCCAGGAAATGTAAGTATGGTAGTCACACTCCTTTTAGCTCTGTTTTGGTTTCCACCAACTCCTGAGGAAAATACTTGGAACTAAGCTGCTTAATCTTTAACTGTGCTGGGCAGGTAGTGTACAAAGTTTTATCGGCTACCTGATGTGCCTGCAGTTGACACTAACGCGAGTGGTGATACTGAGACTAAACAAAAGTTGCGCCCTGTACGACAAACAATTGGTTGAATGATCTTTAGAATGATCTTCAAAAGGAACTATAGATTTCTGTGATATTTTCATGTGAGTTCATTAATACAAACAACCCCTTTGACATCTCATATAGTAATTTATTCCATTTCTAATATAAAAACATTGAATTGTGACAAAAATTAGATCAAAGGATTTAGTATTTGGTCCTGTTTAGTATTTTGTATGTTTGCTAACACAAAAACAGATATCTGCTTTTTTAGGTGTAATTTTATCTGACTTTTATTTTTGAAAAACAGACACACAAAAACAGAACAAAACCTGAACACTGACTTAAACACTAATGGTGATTTTTACTGTCATCCACCCTTCAAATAACACTAGTATGAATGACTGTAGCACCATCATTCATACTGGTGTTATCTGTCATGTTTGCAAAAAGCTAAAACAACAATCTCGCCCTCCTTTGCACTTTATCAGCGACACTGTGGGAACTCTATGAAACCAGAAGAAGTTAACAGCCGTGAGCCTTTATCCCAAAAGTCATGGAGTAATAATGAGAGTCTGTCATCTTGCTGTAGCCTGACCTCTTCAAGTGCAGCAGGTAAATATTTAGTGAGGACTGTGATTGCTGCCGGCCATGGCCTATTCATCTCTGTCACCAAGTCGTAATGGAGAGTCGTGAACGCTAATGTGAGAGAGGGAAAACATGAGAACATACTCTGCAGAGCGGGACAGTTTGCATTGCTTCGGTGCAACTGACTCCGTCCCTCCATTGTTCGCTAATGACTTTTAATCTTGAGTTAACGCTGCAATTTGGAGTTCTTTTAACGATAATTTTTGACTGTAAAAATTTTATAGATCAATTATTGTTGTTTGTGCTGATTAGTGATCCCGTACAAAGCAGGTTGTTGGTGTGAAAACACTGCCTCTGCCAAAAAAGAAAAACCTTTATAGAATGGGCCCATGTGCAAGGTTCTGTTTTCCATTAAGAGCATACAAGTAGCTCAGTGAACAGCCATGGCTCTCATCCAAGGAAATGTTTCTGCAGGCTCCATTAAAGATGGATCATTTCAAATGGTAATGTCAGCTACACTGGATGACTCTCCTATTGGCTTCCCAGGGGTCAGCTGGCGGGAAGATCCTCCTCTGCACTTACAGGCACGAGGTAAATATACATCTGTGTAAACATGTGTGAGTGACAGTCCGAGAGGGCGTCATGGGAGCACAATAAGAAGGGAATCAGGCCTCCATATGTGGATAAACACAGAGGGGTGGGATGTGTCCTGCCCTGCACAGCCTGCTCCTGTCGGGAGAATGTCCATGTTCGCCTGTCAGGCAGAAGAATAGGGAACACGGACTGCTTGCAGGGTCAGTGGGAGCGGCTTCAAATCCTCCTTTGTGCTCTCGGGGGCTGCGTCGGAGACAATGTGGATAATGAGGGAGGAATTTGGCGCAGGGTGCAGAATGTGCACACACACACACACACACACACACAGTCATAAATAGGGGAAGCACCTCGCCCCGAACCCTGGGAGCCCAACCTGCCAGCTGTCTTAGCTTCTGTCTCCCCGGGGCAAGACATTTTATAGCCTACACAGCATCCACAATCACTGGACATGATTGATGCTGGTGGATAAACTGTGTAAGCTGTTCAAACTCTTCTTCCTCTGATAAGAATAAGTGAAACTTCTGGGACTGTAAGACTTCAGGACTCATTGTCTTTAGTATTCTGTCAAGAGCCAGTGGCTTGGACTAGAATGGCTTTTACTTGTATAGAATAGAGTTCATGACAGCTGAAGCTATATTTTTTCTGCAATTATACCTCTCAGTCGACATGCTTTGTTGACAGATTAATCTATTATCAAGTCACACTCAATTTCTAAGGCCATGAGAAAACAAGACAACTTTAAGACAACTAAAGCTCCCCTTTTCTCTTTCTTTCAGTCCATTTTTGAAATGTTTTTGAGTTCAGCTGTAAAGATAGAAGCTATTAATCATCTCCTTGGGCCTAACATTATGTAACTGTGTCAACCTGGTCACTTTCCAACTCATATTCTTTATTTATTGCCATCATTTAAATGAATGTCAGGTTTACAAGTCTGTCCTTTGCTCGTAAAGTGCCTAATGCTGCAGCAGCTTCTCTCACTAGCACTAGAACTAATCAAAGCAGAGCAATTTCGATCTTGATACATGCTGCATATTTTTCTTCATTTTATTTTGAAGGACACTTAAAGAAATGATGTGTATTCGATCATTATTTTTTAGGATTCATTTAAAATCCATTATCCCTCCAAAAATCTAAGTACTTCAGGAAAATGCTTCCTTATAAAACAGGAATGATTCGGAAGTGATTTAACGCTTAGATTATTTTCAGTTTGTATACAGGCCTCCCAAAATGGATACAAACTGCTCCTTTGCAGCTGTTTCTGAGAAAATGACGAGACTAAAACAAACAGCAACACTTTTCATCAGGCAATGTAAATGTTTGGGTTGGGGAAATCATGCCTGACACACAGTGTGCACAGCCACAGATCCCACAGTGGGGCCCAGGGCCCTCCAGGGACCCTTGGAGGTGGCACAATCCACGGAGGAAAACTTTAATTTGAGTTTAATTTGAGTTCATCTGGTGATTACTGTTTGGATCAGATGATTTACTCCCTTTTAACTGTAAATAAAGCTAGGTGAATAGAGTAAAAGGAAGCACTTTTCTCTGGTGTGGTTCATTGGTATCAGATGTTATCAGGCTGCTGTCTGTGGCCTCATGTATATTGGATAAGGAAAGTTCAGAAACCCACGCTGGAGTCTGTCAGGACTCGGCGGGGAGGGACTTTCTGGACACTGCGCAACAAGTAGGGCGCAAGAAGTACAATATGAGAGTTAATGACAACACGGCATGCAGTGGCTCAGACACGAGAGGGATTTCCACTGGATAAATAGGTAAAAATCTCATATCTATACCTCAACCACGTATGTGCTGCCGCTGGGAGAAGATGTGTCGCAGTAAAGTTTATCCGGACGTTGAAAGCGCGCCGTTGGAAGTTTTTTCCTCCACATGCTGCAGCACAGAAAACAGTTTGGGAGACTTGCTTTAACAAAGATTGGCGAAGATACAGCGTCTCCCAGCCCTGATGCTTAACGTTTCTCTCAGGTTGAGTCGCAGAAGTCGCGCTGTAGGTTTCCAGCTGTCGGCAGGTGACCGGCAGGGCAAGCGATTCGGACCGCAGCTCGATCACAGACTGGGCTTTTAATGTGACGGCAGACAACGTGAAATGGTCCCGATTTGTCACAGATGCTGGGAGGATATAACTTGAAAGGAGCGTGTATTTAGGAGAGCCTCAGTCCACCATGAGAGCGCTGAGTTTGCTCTGCGTAATAGTCGGGCTGTGGGAGGCGAGCCTGAGCAACAGAAACTGTCCGGATCTGATCGTTGACAGCTGTCACTGCTCGGCTGAGAGGTCCAAGGAGCTGAGCAGGCAGCACGTCCGAGTCAAAGTTGTGTGTGATGATGTGGACTTGATGGACACCCTGCAGCCCAGCTTCTTACCCAACAGAACCGTTTCCCTGTAAGTAGGTTTTTTACAGCACTGCCAACACCACAGGAGACACTAATTAGACACTAATTAGGGCGGCAATGTGTGTCCCAGGGGGGCCCTACCAAATTCTGGAAACATCTCTTAGGTATTTGTTCTGTGCTTTTATTGGAAATAAAAATAGTAAGAAGAAGAATTGGAATAAAATTTTGTGGATGGATTTTTTTTCTGGGAGGCCTTAAAGGGGCCCCTGGAGATCCTTAAATCCCAGTTAGAGGGCCAGGATTCATGGACAGAAAGAGCATGAAGTGGTATGAATTGATTCCACAAGGTTAAACGGCTTGGACACAATTCACCAGTGAGGCTCCATCCAGGATAAACGAGATCTGGAGTTGTGCCACAGAAATAAAATAAATCAACAACAGCAGTTTATATTCTGAACAATATTATCCTCCAGCAATTTTATAGGTACATATTGATATGCATTGATTTAAGTATCTGAGTGTGGTTGCTGAACTCACCTCAAATGCACTCCCTTACAACAGCATATAGGAAGTACTGCAGTGATTCCTTATATAACTAAAGGAAAGAGAAAAACGTGCTGTTTTTTTTATATAACATTACAAGAACAGTGCTAAAATCATCAAATTGAACATATTAGAGCTACTGATTTCACATCATTTAGTCCCATAATTTAAGATGTGAGTTGGATGTGGAAGTTTCAAAATCTTTTATAATTTATTGTGTTTGCATGGTCCACAAAAGTGAGAGGCAGTCGTCACATGTTTAGTATTTACTTGGACAGTTAACCAGACCTGAAATCTGCTCTTTGAACAGTAGTTTTGAATTTAAAGAAAGATGTAATGTGCTGAGACAGTGTTGACACTCATAAACAAAAATGATAGTGTGTTGCTCTTTTCTTGCTGCCAGTCAGGATCAAGTTTTTCATATATTATGTATAAACACACAGATTATTCATTTTGCAGCTGAATTAGCAACACCATAAGATAGTTGGCAGAAGCACCAAGTTTTGGTAAAATCTCGGGGCCCTCAGTGGCTCCCAGAACCCATGTTTGAGAACCACCACCTCTGTGTAGGCCATGTTGAAGCCTCTCCTGTCTTGCATTGCTACTCCTGCTGCCTCTGCATAAATCTTTGCCTCTCGCTACACTCTTTAGGGATATCATTTGCATTATATTCAAAGTTATTCAAACATAGATTTTGTGCTTTTGACGGGGGAGAAACGTCCCTTAGTATTCATCTGTGGCTCTCTTGTAGATGAAATAGCACTTCAAACACTCAAGGGGTTGATAACTTTCCCCACACGTTCCTGCTCTCGCTGCAGGTGCACAGATTGACTACAAGATTAATAGACTGTTTTATTCGTGGAAACTTGAGGTCTGCCTTCGAAGTGTAAAAGCAAATACTAAATGTAAAGCCTCTTGACAAGTTACAGCCGACCACTTGTTCTGAACTAAGAGCACTGTTGATTAATTGTAGCACTCTGCTTACTGCAATTTATTTGGAGTGGTGTTTGCTTCCGTGTAGGCAGGGGTGCTTTTGTCCCTTTATGTGGAGAATGGTTAAAGGCTTTGTTTTCTTTTCCGCATCCATCAAATTGGGGCTGTTTTGTAGCTTGTAGGTAATCAAGTTTGATTTTTAAAGTGGTCTACAAAGATAAATAGCACTAAGGTTTTCCATAAAAATGTACAATATGTTCAAAATGACTGGATGCAACTTGAAGTGGCTCCTTCACGTAAGGCTGCTCAATTATGAAAAAAAAAAAAGAAAAACAAAAAAGACAATCACGATTAATTTGGTTAATACTGAGGTCATGATGATTTAATACAATTACTCGCTCACTTACTGACTGAATAATATGCATTCATTCAACTTGAGACAACTTTTTAACAGTGGATTTCCAAGAACTTTAATTTTGTTTAAAGTTCTAGGAAATCTCATAATAATAATGTACCACATTATATTAATATCTGATTTAATCTATCTAACCACTTATTTTATACATTCTGTAAACAGTAATGTTGTTTTGGTGTATCAAATGTGAGAAATGATCGCTGAAGTTGGACTCTTGGACTTTTTGGTCAATCTGAGTATCAGTGCCATAACAGCAGAAATAGATGCTCACCAAAAATCAAGCAGCGCCTGGCTCCACTGGGGTATTGCTAAACTAAACATGCCCTGAAGCCTGGCTGAGAGTGAGTTTGTGCTTTTATGGAGGTGAGAAAGTGTTAACTCTTGCCCCTGCCCTTTAAGGGAAGGAGGTGAGCTGGATCTATAAACTCAAATCAAAAGGGAGCATCATTAGAAAACAAAAAGTGGCACAAAAATTTCATTTCAAAGATCTTGTTTGAAGGCAAAATCATGTTGAAAATGAAACTAGATTAATTTTGCTGCCCTGCCTGACAGAATGACACATTTCCTCAGTTTACTGAAGAAATGTAATGTTGTTTTTATGATTAGACCAGTAAAAATAAGCCTATTCTTCACTCAATCCTGCTCCTTGGTGAATGAAATCCTGCGGCCTAGCTCGAGCTGGCCAGGAAGCAGTTTTCCTGCGTTAGGAAACGTGACCTTTGTCAAGCCAAAGTGGCCTCCCCGCTCGCTCTTTTGTTTAGATTTACTGTGCAAATAAACAGATATATCAAGGGAAGTATGCACATACCGATCTCTCCCTGTAGATAGCCCTACAAATCTCCTAAATGTCTCCCCCACGTGCTCAATTCATTTTCTCCTGAACTCAACACCAACACAGAGTATGAGCTCCCTGCAGAGCCATTTGTTCAATGACAACTCAAGCACAGTGTGTCAAGTTCATGTATACTAACCCAGATCCAAATGCCACCTCTGATTACAGGCACGGATTGGGCTTTGTTGCTTTTCTTTTTGACCTTTCCCATTGTATCTATAAAATGTTTATGAGGAACAAAAACCAGCTATAATGCAGCGCCTTGCAAATTCCAAGAAAAACAACTTAACAAGCGAAAAAAAAGAAAATTAGCATGAAGAAAAGAGATGAAAATGAACTGTGTGGGAGTGTGTGCCAGCAACTGTGTGCAGCACAATGTTCTCGATTAACACCTCCGACTGTTTTCCTTATCGTCCATGCGGGGGACAGGGAGATGAGGAGCCTGGAGCTCGGCCTGACAGCTCTGTTGACCTTGGGACCTGGCTGGTGTAATGGTTTCAACGCTGTTGAGCAGCAGAGGCACTGCCTCTCTGCAGAGAGCAGCAGCTGAAATTGTAGCCGACACCTGTCTCGGGCTGCGCTGTACCAGGGGGAGTCACCGCCTGTCTGGGGAAGAGGAGGGACAGATTGTGGAAGAGACAAGGGTATAGAGCAAAGATGGGAGATAGACATGGAGAGGCGGTGAAAGAGCCATTAAAGGAACCGAGGGAGTGACAGAGAGGACTCTGGGAAAGTGGGAAAGGGGGAAGTGTTTAGTAAAATGTCACCTGATGGCTCAGACAGAGACTGATTGAGATGATGTGACGAATTGTCTGGACAGGGAGGTGCTTGTCACACGGTAACAGCAGATTTTAACCGAGTCTCCTCACTGCTGGAAACTGCATGCAAAGAGATAAGCACTGCGCACTTACATAACTGCAAAGTTCTTACCAAGTTCACATAAAGTAACACAAACTGCTGATGTTTTTCCTCCTACAGAGCTGTTGTATTATAACCACACCTGGCTGCATCATTTACATATTATTATGACCTGTTCCTGCTGAGTCTATATAGTCCAATGCATGGGCTTGAATTAATTTGACGTTTATTCCACATCTGCATAAATGTTGCAAAACAAGAACTTTCCAAGAGTACCCCCCTATAATGTAATCAAAATCTTTTCAGTGAGCAAACCACAGTGTCAGTTTGGACACCTGATTTTGATATAAATTTAGTCTTTTGACAAAAGTTGGAGTAAGTTAAAGCCACATTTTAGTTATTCCATTTTTTAAGAATTTGGATGATTCAGATGATGGCATCAAGCATGTATTTATTTGAATCAATAGTCAGGGAGCACAAAGGATGGCTGACCAGAAGTAATGTCAAAGGAACTATAATCTGTTATTTTTAACAACATATCACATGGCTAAGAGTTCCTTTAAGGGATCTCACAATTCTTGTCTGATTTTCCATTTCTATGAAGCTCCTTACTTTAAAATTCAACTGCTGCAGAGTGAAAAAAAAGCAGAGTAAAGGTATTCTTGAACAAGTACATCATCGTGCCTTTAATTTTAATTCCAATCCGGTTCATCTGCAGGATAAATGAAATGTTGCTGTACTTTCAGATGCTAAATCTCATCATCCCCCCCCCCGGTAAGGGTGGGACTCACATGTGGAGGCTTTTGGCACAAAAAAGTCCAGTTTGTGGCCTCATCATTATCATCATCACCATCATCATCATCATCCTTTCAAGGACAGACAGAAGAGAGTGTTCATAGTGTCCGGAGTGTGATTAGGACGAGGCTGTAGCTGTTTGCAAAAGAACTCAAAAACTTATTGCTCATTTTGAAAATGAAAAGAAGACACCACAGGAAGAATGGCTGTGTGGTAGTCAGTGGGTTTTACATAATGTGCTGCAGCAGTGTAGGTGGACAGTTTGTGATGTCCTCAATGGCTTTATCAAAAGGGTCAAAGGTTAGTATTGATCTGTGTGCATCCTTGCAAGCAAACGTAGCATGTCAGAGGACAATTCATTTTCGTGTTTCTTTTCCTAAAACGAACGTCTGCATACACTTTCATTTTCTTGCATAGCTATAAATATCATTCTGTGTATTCTACTCTCCCCTCCTCTCATATTCACTCTCTCTACCTTATTTTTCCTCGCTGTTATCCCTTTGGGGCTTTTTTCTCGTCTGCCGAGGTGCTGTTTGTGCTCTACCCTCTTCAGAGTTCTGAGTACTTCTACATGAATATTTCATTGACATGCACACACACAGCCCGTCCATATTCTCCTGTGCATTACCTCACTGAAAAAACCCAACGAGTGCACACAGCATCAAGACATTCAGAGCGTAAAATGCCCTAAATGATATGTCACACATTTACATAGAAAGCTGGCTGTTAATCCAAGGAGACTCGACCAAAATGACCCTGATACAACATGTTGTATCTAACATCTCACGCTGAGAGGAGTAATGCCAATCTCGCTTTCTCTCTCTGGCCCTCTGTTGGCTTCTCTCTTGCTTATCTCCAGTGATATGGAAGATTTTTAAAAAAAGCAAAAGGTTCATCTTTAGATGAGTGCACTTTCTAATATCAGTCGTCTAAGCCCCAGAGGGTGTAATACTTTTAGATCCCCAGCACTTTACCCTTTGCGATAGCTAAAGCCAAGAACATTTGCCCTTGTGTTATCTGTGCGCTCAGGAACCGTGAGGTCAGGGCCGATCAGTAACGTTGCTGCACGTTAGAAGCTGCCAGTCTCCTTAATAAGGAGCTATTGATTTATTTCTTTCCCAGCGATGGGTTAGTATTTTTGTCAAGGTTTCTTCCAGCCTTCTGTGGGTGTGTATTGATACATCACTCAGAGATGGTGCAGGTCCACTGGCCTTCAGATTGGCTGGGTGAAAGGCTCTGTAACTACCACTCATGTGGCAGGCTTTATAGAAACAGCTGATCAGTTTCGCTTTAGACGATAATGAATCAGTGATTGAGAGTTCATGACCGCTGGGGGAGAGAGAGGAGTCTGCAAATTGTGCTTTAGCCTTGAAAAACCAAGAATGTGTCGAAACCCAGACTTACCATCTAAAAATATTAGGTAAAGACAAATACAGTGTCTGCCAAGGACAATCCTCTGCCTCCCCCCCTCCACCACAAAGCAAATACTAAAGGTATTTAAAAGATCATCATTTTGAGAGAGAAGGCAAACTTAGAAGCTTGTTATCTTTTTTTTCCTGCTTCCTGACTCATTGTTAAACAAGGTGATTAAAACTGTGATGTGTGTTGCTGCTGTAGCAGGGTGTGATCACAGTTGAAGGCATGAACTCTCCTTCTTGTCTCACAGGACCCTTGACAGGCCATTATCACTGCTGTGTGCTGCTGTGTGTGAACATACATGCATGTATGTGCGTGTGTTTGCATGCTGTCTTTGAGTCAGGGAGTCCCTGTGTATGGATGTGGGTGTATTTGTAGAAGTCTTGACAAGTGCTAGCTTCTAGATTCATCACTTGAAATGCCACCTCACCTCATCCACACTCAGCCAGATCAATGCAAATCATTGTTCCCATGTGGTTTTATCACATGATTGAGAGGCGATGAATACCTTTAGAGCACTCATGACTCCAGCCAGGTTATTGTAGGCAGCTGAATGGTTTAACAGTTAGATAACTAACAATGACTTCAAATGTGTCTCTTTTTCTTGAAGGACAATTAGAGATTCATTATTTAGCTATTAAGAGCCTCTATCTCAGATTGACCTTCATGAAAAAATGGCGAGACTACAAAAATTGTGAGACTATTTGAAGGTTGAAGTGAAGACAAACAATTTTAATGCCAAAAATTAAAAAAAAAACAAAATCTGAGCTCTTTCTCTCTTATATGCAATCATCATCAGCATCTGTGTGCTGGCGACTGTCCATTCATTCTGCCAGTCCAACCTACACAACACTTAAAACCTTGCGATATGCAGATAATCGACAAAAGCAAATGTTGTTCTTGAATTCAAATGGCAGTGTTATGAATGAAAGCGTGAACCTTTAAACTGTGCAATACAGCCCTACCAATGTTTTTACATTCTGAACTCAAACATTAAGATCTGAATCCATCCTTTGTTAACTGAAAGGAAAAAAAAAACATATATATATATTTTTTTGGGGAGATACAACCCTACAGCATAAGAATATTGATACAATTAATCTGACACACTGTGTGGAGTGTAGCATACTTACTTTGAACAAGATTTTTTAAAAAAATTTATTCAAAGCTTGCTCCAAACTCATGCAGATCCTGGTACAGAGCTATCAAGTTGATCACTGTAAATATCACATTTGTCAAAGGGAATCAGAATATATACTGAGTGCTATCAGGGGATCAGAAATGACTAACTTCCATGTTCCACTGCAAAAACACAGAACCTCTTTGGATTGTTTGGAGGTGTCGCAGATTGGTGCCTCTTCCTCCTCAGATCTCTGGCTGCATGCAGCAGACACCAGTTTTGCTAAAAGCCCACCGACCGCACCCCAGTCAGAGTTACTCAAGTTATTCGGAGCTGATATGATCTGCTACCAGTGATGTTTGAATTTCAAATGCTGAAAGTGAAAGTCAGTGCTGACTAATAACATTCCTATCAGCGCTACATTATTTCATCAACTTGCATGGAATAGATTTGAATGTATAATAAATACAGCATTAATGTTTGTTGACCCCACAAGGCAAAATCAGGCTCAGCATGGCAGCGAGTCCAGTGAACTGGCTTGTAGGCTTCACTTCATATTTCCTACACCATCTTGATTTTTTAAAAAAAAGACCTTAAGAGATAAAATGATCAGTTAGATATAAGGTAGTGGGTCGGTTTAGTGATTCTGGGTATTTTCCTGCCTGAAAAATAATCTTAATCTTTATAATCTGATTTAAAAAACAGCTATTGGACCCAACACACTTGTTTACTGAAGCTTCTGCTTTTCTTTGTTTTCCTGCTTTGGTATCATTAAGAGCTTTATGTGTTCCACAGAGACATTCAGCAGTGGAAAACAATTTAAAAAATGTGATGTAAATGTTGGACAAGCTTTCAATATTCTAACTGATAATGTCTTTTTATTAATGTAAAATGTTGATCTATTAATGTAAAATGTATTACAGACTTAGCCATTTCTGTAACATCAAATATGTTACATCCATGACATTTCTTGCCAAGCTGGAAACAAGTGACAGTATCATGGAATTGTCCACAGTAA
>JAPZDV010000003.1:4868545-4909631 GCA_029814665.1 Acanthurus lineatus
GTGGTTGAAAAAACCTCTCTTTTGCTCCCGTGTTCTCGGGGTTTTTTAACTCCCCCCCCCCCCCCCCCCTTTCAGTCAATCATCCTCAGATGTATGCGTGCACGCTCTCGCTGACACTTGGAAGCCCGCATATTAAGCTCACACGCACACACAAGCCACATCAGAGACTGCTTTGAATATTATTACAGTCAGTTGGCCTCATTCTCACTGAGTACTTGACAGTTAAATTCAGACCGGAATAATGTCAGTGGAATAATTCCGCCCGTCTCACATGTCTCTTTGGGTGGCTGTGTCGCTGGTCGACCTACAGGATGATGTCACCTGTCTCCCTAGGCCTTATTAGTGCCATTAAACCTTTCGAGCCTCATCACTCCACTTCCAGAGTGATGGAGAGACAATTGCAAAGCTTTTAAGGACACTCAGCCAAAGGTTTGTCGAGGTTGACCTCTTGGAGCGGCAGCAGTTTGCGTGCTCCGTCCCTTCCTGCGCTTCACTCTCTGAGTACAGCCTGTCCATCCGTCCCACCACATGCAGCATTTGGCACAGATATTTCTGTTGTTAGCAGCTGATGCCAGGCCAGGTAGCCTCAGTGAGTTGAAAGTGGCGGCCAGCTGTTCCCTTGTCTGGCCCAGCCGACTGACTGACTGCCTGCCTGCCTGCCTGCCCAGCTGGCTAACTGACTGTTGTGGTGAATTGGCAGCTGATTGACAAGCTTAATAACACATATGTATGTGTTTGCAGCACTCGTGCTGCAGCTGTGGACTTTTTCTGGCAGGAATGGGACCATGATTTTCCCAGAACAAGTTTTTAAAACAAAAAGAAAATTGGTTTCCGTCATCCAAGGGTCATTTTACTCAAATTACACGACATATTTACAGCTGGTGGTACCCGGCCATACACATACAGTAATTTTGGTTAAATATGTCCTGGCTCTGAGACACGCTTCTGCCTTTACCCCAGGATAGTGGAGGTGATAGGGATTATGTTCCCTGTAGCATACAAAAGTTTCTTTTTAGGAGAATAAGGCCTTGAGGGCACTTCTGTGAATCTGTACTGAGGCACAGCAGTGCTCTGAGATGAATGCTGCAAACATGCTGATGTGCTCACAATGGCATGCTGATGCTGAGCAGGTAAAATGTTTACCATGCTCCTTATTTAGCCCATTTAAATTGTCTTGTTAGCACTTTGTAAATACAGTTAAGTGCCATTAGTTTTATAGGTATTTAGTTAAAGTATTGCTGAGCAAATAAAAAATAATGGGGATGGCACAAGATTTATAAGGTTGTTACAATATATCCTCCTTCCCAAAATCAATAGCATTTCTCTCCTGGGGATAATAAATGCCTGTACAGGGTAACACACTTAATATCTGTTGAGATATCTCAATTTTGATGAAAGTGGTTTACTGACTGACTAACAAATCAACACTATCTCTAGAGTGTCATGAAAATTCAGTAGTATTGCACCTTTTCTGCCTATTACAGATTTCATAGGAACTATTTTTTTTGGTAGAGAGCAGATCCTGTTTGAGTTTTTTCAAAATGGCTTTTCATTTTCTTAAAGGGGTTAAACAATTTCCTAAATATGTTTATGTCATATTTAAATAAATTGTGGAACTGACTAAAAGCATGTTCATGAAGATAATGGTTTGAGTTGGTGCAACAGAATACACATACCGGACATTTCTATGTACGGGTCAAACTCGACAAACTCTGAATCCTACAGTTCCCGCAATACATCCAATTACCTCTGTTTACAAGAAACCCTCATGTCTGGTAAATGCATAATGTGTCTGTTTAAAGTTGAAGTTTAAGCAAACCTGAGAAAATAATCCTGGTGATATCCCCAGAGTCATTTTCCCAGACATCATACAGCTGTTTTCAGAGGCTAAGAGGTACCCATCATGGCAAGAAACTAATATGTATGTGTACAATCAGTGGAGTTTTCCTTTAGCTGTAACTTGTGTATGCCGTGAGCACCACGAATGCAATTCAATTTCCACACATTGTATTGAGGTTGAGGCTGAAATCACAGAGGCAGATGCTTGAAAACCCATAAAACCTATCTACATGGCTGCCTCTTAGGGTAAGAGAGAAAATGTGTTGTGACCTCACAAGTGCTCCATCCTAATACTGTCATCACCATCACTGCATTCAAGTCAAGCGCGAATGCACGTCAGCAACTTTATTAATCCCCCAAGGAAAAACGCTACTAATGTGATTTGCCCCTGCAGCTCAGATAGTGTCCTCTTAATGGATCCCTGTATGTTGGATGATGGCCTGGATCCCCCCATATGGACACAAGCCCATTACCATCAGCCAAACTGGGTCCCATGGCAGCAAAGCGGGAACAAAGCCCATCACTGTTCTCTGGGCAGGACACTGAATCTAGCTTTTGCCGCTTCATCATGGGTTCCCACCGCAGAAGCCCTCGGTGTGTGAAGAATCAGTGTGAAACGGATGAGGCTGGCATATTTTTCAGTTTTCACACTGGTTACACGGCATCCATTTTGACTCTGCGGTATAGTAATGTTTTCATAGATAAATTGGATTAAAAAGTACATTTAATCCAGCAGAACAAGACTTTTTCAGCAGACATATATTATCTCTTCACAATCCATATCACGAAGGATGAGTAGAGTCAAAGTAACAAGTCTGTTTCTCGGTAGATTTACACACTTTTCACACCTACACTGAAAATAATTTGACTAAATTAAAGAGAAGAAATATGTACATACAACACAATCTCACAATGACATTAAACAATAAGATACGAAACTCAGAATCATATATTGATTCAATAATAAAGTGAAAGTATTTTTAGATTGTCTAATTTACACACTGCTCCTGACAGAAGTGCGCTTTTTAACCGGCTGCAATTGTTTTCTTTACAGCAGGGGTGAGAATCTCAAAGCACCTGATGATTTAATTCAAATCTCATTCAGAGGGCTGGAAAATCAGTTATAAATGCATTAAGATACATCTTTATTTACATTTCTATTAAACATTTATTGACACCTGATATATGGAAGTTCTTTTTTTAAGTTAACTGAAACAGACTGTGATCAGAGTTGTTTTCTTCACCTCAGAGTTGCTGTAAGTTGTTTAATGCTGCAGTGTGTGTTGGTCTGCTGTTCTCATTTGTTACAGCTGATTGCTGCCGCGCTCCATTGATGGTAGTCTCTGGGTGATGGTGTAGAAAGTTCACAATATACTTCAAGTTATGTTCTACTTGCTAATGAAATTATTAGTGATTAAATCAAAAACACACTTGTAACCGCTGTGGTAAAACATGAAAATGTTGAGAGTTTTAGGTTCATGCTAGCATGTTCTTGCTACAGACTGTCAGCGTGCTTCACTGTCCAACCAATTAAGTTCCACCTCTTTGGTTCAGTCAATATCATGCAAGAATTTTTAAGATGACATCCGCATCGTGATGCATCTAATAATGGATGTTTTCCCCAACTCTTTCTTTCCAGTAGAGGTTATTAAATTGTAATTGAGGTGATTGTGACAGGGGCTCTATTCTCAGCAGATTCTCTGAATGTTTTTATTGAGAGCGGCCAGTCCTTTTTTTCTTTTGGTTCATTTGACGTTATTTGTCTAGCCTGAGGAATTTGGAGGCAGGCTGAACAGACTGAGTGGACCTCAGCCCAGGGCAGAGGCAGTATCAGAATTCAAAAAGGGGTTTGCAATTGCTCATTCTGAAAAGTAGATGTCAGAGGTGTGACGAGGCGTCCTTTAAAAAGTTTTGCAACTCCTGCTGTTCCCATCATGGAGGTGACGTTTATTCAGTCTTCCTCATGAATGCGTCTCCTTGGTAGGTGATTGATGAGGACATGGCAAACTGCTGAAGGACACATTCTCTGGCTGGTTGTGCATAAGAATGTATGACAGGGGGAAGTCCAGTTTGAGCTGTTTGAATCAATAATCTTTGATTAAGGCAGAAGATCATTCAATCTAAGATATTAAACACATATTAGTGGGCTGTGCCACCTTGTCAATATTTTTACGGCATCATTAAATATTCTTCTTAATTGAGCTCACTAAGTAAAAAATAACAATTCAATGTGCTGTGATTTTGCTCTACAACTCAAATTATGGATCATTAAATGCTCATCAGTTTTTTTTTCATTAAGAAAACTTAAAAGATGCAAATCATCCATCTGATTAAAACTCAAAAACATATTTCCGGCTAATGTCACAGTTCCTTCTTTATACTCTTTTAATTTGTTAACAATTACAACTGTAATTTATGATTATGGTGTAATTAAGTCATATTTCTATGGAAATGTTCCTCCTCACTGCTCCTCTGTGGTTTTGATGTGTCAAATGGTGAAACGTTGCAGTAGCAGTCTTCATTTTTCAGATTTCTCATCTTCTTTACTGCCTAGAAGTATGGCTGTTTTTTCTTGTTTACCTAAGAGAGGAGATGAAATAAGATGAAGCCTTAACTGGATCAAAGCGCAGTCTTAAAATATGAATGGTTTTATTGTTATTTTACAGGGACCGTTGCTGGGTCACAGTTGAGGCGAAACATGTGAGCGCCATGGGTGTAACCAATTTACTGACCAAGTTTGGAGAGAAAGGAAAGACAAATTCCTCTGCTGTCTCTCCTGTGTTTTGCTTCCTGGGGGCTGCTCGTCACAGATTGTCTCCTACAATTTAAAAAAGTAGCAGATGGATGCTGGAAAGCGTTGTTTAATGGAGACATTTACAATATTTATTTCCAGCTTGGGAGTATTGGGATTTATTTCTTGTTTTGTTTTGTTTTGGTATGCTTTTTGAAAAAAGCAGGAGAGCAAGAGTCCTTGCATCAAAAGCATCTCTTAAAAGAATTTGTGTCACACTCTCCCTGAACTTTTGCTTTGTTCTGATAGAAATATCATGTACTGATGAGAGCAGCTCCAAAATAGAATAGTTTCTAAGCTGTGAACCAGGAAAGTATCTTTTTCACAGTTCACGGTTTCTTAGAGCTCTTTGTCTGTCTGTGGTTAAATTCATGCTGCTGGTTTTGCATGACTGTTTTAAAAGTGAGTGGGGGCTAAAATCAAGTGTCATATCACAAATGTAGCTTTTTTTTATTTTAAGACTCATCTTGGTTCCACTTAGGTAGCAGATATATCTGAGAAAATCGCAACAAATATATCATAAGTACCACTCATTCACTCGCTAGGAATAATTACACTCCAGTGATGTTTGCTAAATGTTAATCACTTTCTCAACTGGGCTCAGACTGTGGAAATGTTTAGGTGTCAAACACTTACACCTTTCTCTAAATCCTATTTCCATAATGCAAACACACACATGCAGAGGAAAGTCCATTGCCGTTTTGATGCTCTGGCAGCTGTAGCAACAAGCCTGTCACAACGTGTCCACATTCAGCCTGTTTAATTGGACTGAACTGCCTGACTTTCCACCGTTTTCCCCCTACTCACTGAGCTTTCAGCACATATTTATTTACAATCCAGTTGGTGGTTATCTGTCTCAGTGAGAGGTGTAATTCAGAGTGTGTGGCCAGACCTTCCCTCAAAGCATCTGTATAGCTGGCTCATGAATATTTAAGAGATTAATAAATGGTTAAATAAATAGATACCACTTCGCATTAGGGGTTGAGTCAGTATATATAATGCTTTGTCTTGTTAATGACGGAGACAGTGAGTAATTTTAAAGGGAGGGTAGCATAAAGTGAGGAATATGGTGCATGTGTTGCAAAAACATTAACTTTGGCAAGTATATTGTCCTCTGTGTCTGTCTTTAGCTCTCTATTTCTATGCATGCTGCAGCTATTGAATAGATTTCTTATCAATTAATTGTGATTTACTATTTTAAGATCAAAAGTCCACAAAGTAGGCTATGAACAACAGTACAGGTAGCAGCCCTGCGAGGCTGCGTTTATGTCTAAATGCTAACAATAGTATGCTAAAACATTAACAGTGACAGTAATAGCGTGATTATTTTTAAACAGTTATAACATCAGTGAAAAAAAAACACAAAAAAAACCCTGACATCAGTCAGGAGATCGCTAGCACTACAATGATTTAAGTAACACTATTATTATCTGACAGCTAACATGGTCAAGCTGAAGAGTAAAGATATCTCTTACTACTGCATTCTAGGTTTTACAGAGTGATGCGTAAAACACATTATTGTTTAGATGCATCCAGCTCCAAGTGCCAAGTAAGGTTTGGTCTTCTTCTTCGTCTACTTCTGCAGGAACTGTGTCTAGTTAAAACATGCTGCCCTTGTAAACGTTATGTAGCTAGCAAGACGATGTTGGGTGTCCAAGGTGAGGTAGTGGTGAAGGGGAGTGGTTGCTAGTAGTGGGTGTGGTCATGTCATTGATCTCATGATTAACAGCTGCGTGCATACTTAAGTAGTTCAAAAGTGTAGTGTGATGGTTAATCAATTTTGAGATATGAATTAATTTAATATCTTGAAAAAAAATCTAAAATTTGACTGTCAGACAGGATGTTTTAAGAATTAAATCAATGACAGGAGAAGGCCTTTAACTCTTTTCCCCACTGTCTCTTCTAAATAAGATAAAACCTGGATGTAGCTTGATTGAATTTGTATGTGTGTATTCATGCATGTGTGTTTGTGTGTGTGCCTGTGTGTGTGTGTCTTCACTGCTCTGACCTAATTATCAGCCCTCTGATACATATGAGATTCCTCTTGTTGACTGGAGACAAGGTGCCTTTACATATACACATCGCACTGGAGGCAACAACATGCCACAGAGAAATATGATACAAGTTATTCTAATGAATGTGTGTCATCTTCTCATTTCATTAAGTGCGCATACAATAGAATACATCATGCAGCATCACTTTCCATTTGGTTGAGTGCCCAAGCGGCCGCAGCTAGCCTCAGTTTTATTTGCTTATACTTCATGTGCAATTTGACCTTTGGTGAATCTGATGGCATTTCAATAATAACATCAACATTGAGATCTATTTAATGAGACTGCATGATTAAATAGTGTTTGGTATCAAAAAGAAAGCAGTGCTCTGTCCAGTGGCTGTGCCTGCAGCATGTGTGTGGTCTGGTCAGTGGCCTGAATGTGCTCTCAAACAGACGAGAATGCACGGACAGCTGTGGACACCAAGGAAGCATGGTGGTTCTGTTTATGCTACTTTTTGGAGTCTTCTTGGAGGTCGGGTTCAGTGTGCAGTAGATCAGCATCTACAGGGTCACCATGTAGTGGCCAGACCACAGTGAGAGCACATCCAGGTCTGCACAGAGCCCATGCATACACCCTCTGATGACAAAATATATGTCTTCCTGACCCTAGCAGCTCTTATACGCTTGCAGTTGCATAAAGTAAAATCTCAGCTTGAGAATGTGCATTTCTGCTCACACTGCTCACACTTTTTGTGCACACCTCTTACGCATTGTGACTGTGTGATGTGGTAATCATCTGGATTCAGGGAGGAAATCTGCCCATTAGTGTCACTTAGTGAGCAGGCAGATATTCTCGGGGTCACATTGCCCGGGAGAAATTGAGCGGGCTAATATATACAGTGCAGTTTAAATTAATTGGGAGGCTCTTCAGTAGCTTTTCAAACATTAACCACAAATGTTGAAGTTTTTACTGAGGGCTGCTCCTGCTCTGCAAACATGCCTGGCCGGGGGAGTAGAAAATGGTTATTGTTTAAACATTTGTCTCATTTGAGCTGCTCCAGCTGTATCTACACTGGATATGTGAGGTAATTCTCCACAAAGGTGGTTATCATGTTTGTATGTGTGTGTGTGTCGGCTACTATAAATTCTGAAATAGTCACCAGGGCTTTTGTTTACTTCAACAAAAGTAAGAGTGCTTTTCTTTTTTAACCATAATCAGAGCCATTACGTGGATTATATATTCCCTGCTCTAAAGGTATATTGAATATTACATATTTAGAAGACTCCCAGTTTACTGATTATCTTCACTTTATTGTGTTAAAATGTTGATTTGTAAGTATGCTGTTACTGCTAATCACTGCTTTCTCCTACTTTGGTCAATAAAAAGTCTCGGGTGGCATAATCGTCTCTTTCCCTCAGAAGCCTTTTCCGTAAAACACTGACAGTGTGTACACAGCAGCGTGATAAAGTACAACCAAATAGTCAGATTGATGAGAACCATATTGCCGTTAAAAAAACAAGCTCAGACCAGCAGACTGGTGAGTAGGGCTTCCCCTGTTGTTGCATAAACGGAAGTAAAGTAGATTATGCTGCATTTACAAAAGTAATATGGGCTTGCATTGGCTTTTATTTGAACAATGAATTGTAACAGGATTTGTAGGTGTTCTTGTCAGCATCAGTGTGCATCATCTAGTTGTGTGAAATTAATAATTTATCATGGTTATGTCAAATTCTATATATGGATCATTGGGTATACAGGACTGATCACAGGAAGGTAAACATCTAAAGTGTTGTTTTCTGCCACACACAACAAAGTGCAGCTATTAAGTACAGCTAGCCAATTAGGGCTGTTGGTCATGTGGTCCTCGTCTTGGATGTTATAGCTTCCCTTCTGCTCCTTAATGTGCACACATGTGGAAGTGGAATATTATTTTAATTTAGTTTTAGTCAGGCGTCAATCTAGCTGGATAACTACTTTTCTTCTCTTTAAGCCACTGGTTCTCATCTACAGTGGTAGGATCAACTATGGAGGCATATTGTTACTGAGTGTGCAGCATGTGAAAATTGGTTAAATGGATGTGATTAATATAGGGAACACAAACAAAGAGTTTGCCGATGATATTATTGTTAATGATTGATCATGCTGTTAACTCTTTTGGCCTCTGAAGAGGGCATGCCAGAAAAAGTTTGAGAACTACTGACCTTTTTTTTTTTTAAAAAAATGAACAGTTTTTAGACCTTTTTTTAAATTGCCAGATTTTTTTTAACAGGAAATTGTGCAAAAACAGCTTCTGACTCCTGTATTTCCATGTGTTAGCTTGCTTAGGGGTTAACACAGGAAGAAGGTTCTGAGTTTGATTCAATGATCCATCGGAATTTTCTGTGTGGACTACCCAATGCCTTCCCTCTGTTAAAACACGAGCCACTAAAGTAAATTGAAGGTTACAAGCATGTCCCGTAGGTGGTCATCTGTGTGTGTGTTAGGCTGCTGATATGTCTTCATGTACTCTTTACTTAACTTGCGCTTGGATTGGATCAGACTCCTTGTTACCATAAACAAGATAAACAGAATAAAGCTGAATGGGTGTTAAACTAGCATTTGTGTGGACTTTGACTTCATAACTGAGAGGAAATATGAATCCTAAGGCTGGACCAGGTGTGAACACATGGTGTCCTTGTTTATGTGTAACAGTTGGGGAGAACTGGGGAATTGTCAGGGTGACTTCTTGAACTCATCAGTGCCGCTCCTCCCAAAATTGTATTGAAACAAGTATGTGAAATGGTTCAGAAGTGTTGCACACACAGTAAGAGGCATTATTGCTTTCTGTCTGGGGCGCACATAAAACAACAGCAAGTAGTTTGTTCCACAGTGACAGTTTGAGGCCTCTGATGAACTTCAGAGCCGGACTCCAACACAAACTTTACAGTTTGATGCATGCACTGCAGTAATTTTTTCGTTTGTTTTATCCTGTTTGGAGTACCAGATGTGTCGAGCTCACTGACAGAAGACATTACAGATCAGGCCAGACAGTTCATCACAGAAAAGGATGCAAAGAAGGATGCTAAATCGACTTCCAGATCGTTTCCTCTGATTGTTCAAGCTTTTTGGCAGCAATTCTGTTGTATTATGTTGCAGACCCCACCCGTCTGGAACCTCAGCATTTTATAACGCACAACCATAATTCATATCATTTATTTGCAGATACTTGTTGGCTCAGATCTGATGACTATAAAAGGCTGCTGTGTTGCCTGCGATGCCAGTGTTTGTTTTATGTCGCTTTAAAAATGACTTTATACAGAAAGCTGGTAAAACAAACAAGGACACAGTTGATTCTGTGGAAAATTGAAAAACAACATAGCAAAGGAAACTCATTTTTTACTTTTTTGTGTAAATATTGTGATTTAATAACATTTTTCTATTATTTCCTCTATATGTTCTCCTCATTGATTTTCCATGTCTGGGATGAGAGTTAAAGGCTTTCTCAGGTCATTTAAGTTCCTTTTAAGTATTAACTTCCATGCTGCTGTTGTTAATGAACAATATAGATTTGTATTGAGCATTCCTTGGAATATTTTGTACTGCATAACATTTCCTGTACATGGACTCAGCAAGCAGTGACTTTTTGCCCTTGGTATGACAGTCAGCAAGGTGAAAAGTTTTGGACACTCAGCAAAATTCAGAGACGGCAGAGCTGTGAGCCAAGACAGTTCAGAATAAAAGGAGGTGCTGCAGGCACAACAGATGCCCTGTTGACCTGCACCCTCCACCCGCTCTTTTGTAGCATATTGTACAAGATCAAAGACATTTTTGGATGAGAGCGGAGATGAGAGCTAGCCGTTTGCTGACCTGAGTGAACCCGGAGATTGGCCTGTCAGGAAGGCAACCTCAGTGCTCCTCCTAAGGCGTGATACACCTTGCTGTGTGAATGACCGATCCTTTCTACTGAAACTCTCATTAGTGATTCTGGTTTTAAAAAAGTCAGCAGAAATAGGGAAGCTAGTATATTCAGGTGTTAAGGTCAAATCAAGCACACTGATTCATTCAAATACCAGATTACTGAGAGAAAAAGGCATGTGACACCTTCTTAGAATATGAAAATGCATGAGGTGAGTGCTATTAATGCATGCACGCATACTTTTATGACCTTTACCCGGGCCACAACCTGATCGGAGGGTTAATTGGGAGTCCTAATGGTGCAGATAAAGTGTGTTTTAAGCGTGGGAAGAACACAGTTTAACACAGGATAAGGATCATTAACCCTAGATGAGAGTCATTTTTCTGCCGCTAATGATGGCTCATCTTCTGTATGTGTAACTAATGCTTTTCATTGACTAAATTAGCATCAGCAACAGTAAAACATAAAGTTGAGGCGTTCCATATAAAATATATAGCAGTAATTGTATAGAAAAAAGAAAAGAGAGTCTGTATTACTTGAGGACTCTTATAAATCTAAAATTCTGGATCTAGTATGGTGGTTATTTAGCTTTTTCTTAACTAAACTGTCCCGAATGTCAAATAAAGAGAGTTCTAGCATTACTTTTATTTTCTCTTTGGGACAATGGCTTAGTCTTTGACAGTCCCACTGGTCTTGTTTTGTTTCTTTTGGCTGGCCCGGCACTAGCTTTTGAGACCGTAAATAAAAAAAGAGAAGTTTTGGGCTTATTTGAGCTCTGCTGTTGCTCACATTTGAAGAAAAGGCACTGGCCTCCTTCTCAGTCTCATCACACTGGACATACAGTACAAAGTTAAAGGAAACCAGGGACACAATTTCAGGAAGTTTTCTTTGGCCTGCAGAGAAACCCAGAGAGGAGATTTTTCTCTGACCCATTTTTAGTAGCGTCAGAGGTTTTGGGGTGGGCGGTGGGGGTGGACAAGGAGTGCCTGGTTAAACCGCAACACGTGTGTTTGTGCCTCTTGGCTGGATGTGATGTGGGTCTCAGGCATGCAGGAAATGGTCCGTGCTGTCCAGCCAACAGGTGCAAGTTTACCCACTTATGAATTGTCCCAGTATATCTCAATTAGAAAAGTACATGAACAAAATACACACTCTAAATTGATTTGAAATGACCACTGATACTGAAAGTTGTATCATTTTGAACATATTGTTCTTAGTGTGATTTTGGTTAAAACTGCAATCATGCAAGACTTAAATTCTCCTGATTCTGCTAACAGGAAAAATAGGCTCATTCCTTTAATTCTCAACAGATAGCAAACTATTTTTCTGTGTACTGCACTCTACTGTGTGAACAGTATAAACATTTCTCATGTTCTTTGTAAATTAATAATGTTTCCTTGGGTTTTTAGTCAGTAGGGATGAACTCACCGAGCTTCATTTCACAACTAAGTCTTACTGTTTATAGATGGATAGACAGAAAGAGATCACTAACTTAACTGTCAACTCAGATTATTTCTGTCTCTTTCTTCTCCAGGGACCTGAAGAATAATTTGATAAGTACAGTGGAGCCCGGGGCCTTCCGTGGTCTGCTGGCTCTGAGGAGACTGTAAGTATGATGAAGCCTTGTAATCGTCTTCTCCAGGGTCATGGGGACAAGTTCTGTGGCTTTAGAGACAACGAGTGGGAGTGTCTTAAGCACAGATTGATGACTGGATCATTTAAGTGAGGCTAAAGTGCTGAAACTTCCATTTAGCTATGTTAACAATGCAGGCCCAAGTGGCCAAAATTAAATTTTTCCTACTTACATGATTGAGATCTGATTGTTTCTTGGCAGTGAGAACAACACAAAACGCCTGGAAACCATTTCTTTCAATTTTGATTCGGGCCACTTTCATATGAAGTTCTAAATCTGCTACAGATTTGATTCTTTTTAAATGCATCCACAGTCTAAACAGCCATGTGACTTGAATTCATGTGACTGTCACATCCTCCTGGAGGTCATCTCCTTGAGGTAACTTCATATTGTCAGACATGAGGACATGGTGTATGACTTTGCAGAGCTTGGGGATGACTGAGCAAATAAAGGACTTTGCAATGCAAAACATGCAAGGTACCTCACACCTGTTACTGACTAATTCAACCTAATGCTAATACACTTTTTCAGGGAAATGGATCTCCTGAAGCGAAATGTCTTACCGTGAGACTCTTGGGGTGAGATCTGACAGGTGCAGCTAAAAGTAGCTCTTGACATCCTAAGATTGTGAATGAAAACCGGTTTACTGACGTCATTTACGATACCATCCTACCACTCCTGGGTCCGACCCTGCACCCACACGCACCTCTGTACAGAGTTAGAGGCCCTCATTTCACAAAAAGCCATAATTAAACATCTAGCTCAGGCACAGTCTTTATAAAGCATTGCATCTCCCTTCACTTACCAAACAGTTGGTAGTTTAAGTCCCTGCTCTTTTTGTCTGTATGGACAGGATCTTAGTGGCTGTTTCTTTGGTTTGTGCATTAGTTCCTGATAAGCAGGTTGTCATTTAGCCCCACAAGGCTCCTGCCATTACTTTAAGCACTTTAAGTAGTCAAAAGAATAGAAAAGTGCTCTATAAATGCTGTCAATTTACATTATTATGGACACATATACAGGTGGGAGCTTCTTTGCGTATGACTAGTTTGCAGGATTTGGAGGTTTTCATATTTTACTAGGGAGAACATTTGTCACCACTTCTTCATGAGATTTTGGGAATTAAACCGCTGATCCTGTGCTTACTAGTGTATGAAAGTGAGAGTATGTAACCTTTGCCAAAGGCTAGGACAAAACATGACTCAGAATTTGATTTGTTCATTCAGGTTTGCTCTTCAGTAGTTACATTCGACTGTTCTTCTATCAGTCTCCATGAGTCTAATGTTTACTTGTAAGACATTTTACTCACTGAATAACCAAACAGTCAGAAAAAGTGATAATAGGTGCTCTGCTGATGGTTGAGTAACAAATTACCAGCACCTCCCTAAGTGTCTCCCCTGCCAGGCTGTTAACAGCGCTGTCACTCACAGTGAACAGCAACAGAGGAGATTGTACCACTGTCTGGTTCAAAAGTGGTTTAGTCCTCTTCAGTGACAGTAATCACTGCAACACAAAGCAGCCAACAGGCTGGAACCATGTTTGCCTCTGTTTTTTATCATTTCTGTCAGCTTCCATCACAGGTAGCTTTGAGGTTTGTGGACATTTTAAAAAATTGGTTTCTAAAGTTTACAGCCTGCCATGCTGTTGCTCCTTCAGTGTCCTTTGGTCGGATGCACAGTTAATAATCAAAAGTGCACTGACTCGACTGACACAACTACAAGTCGGCTCAGGAACTGCTCAACTCACCACTCGAATCATCACCTTAAGGTGACTACACTAGGCAGTTAAACTTCCTTCCATGTTGCTACATTTTTGAGTCAGCTGCTTTGTAGAGACATACCTTGTCTGAGTTCAAATGTGACAGTGACAGAAGTAGAGCCATGACGTTAGCCAACAGCTGTAGATATTAATCGGTCACACAGCTAAAATGTAGCCACAATTTGCTAAGAGTAGCTGCAGTACAGAGATTCACTAACTACGAGGTGAGGGTTAATGTTTGTCAAAAGATAAAAAATCATTGATTATCCAATCAGAATTCCTTAAAGCAGGATGATAAATAAACTTAAATCTTTCCAGTTTTACTCATTTACTGGGACATTATCTATTTTTTTTTCTACAGTAAAAGCAGACCAAGCTAACAAAAATGAACCTGAAGTGCCTCAGGGTGTCTCAATCATGTGACCCTTGTCTTAAATGTCTCACAGCTGACATAAACAACTGGTCATACCACAACCAAGTAATGCTGCCATGACAAACCCTCGGGGATATTACAGTAAGCATATTAGTTTAAACAAAGCTTCTATATATATTTTGAACTCTATTAAAAATATCAAACCTCACCTTTCAAAATTACATTAAACTTGAAATGGCTCACAGACACAGTTGCTATGTAAACATGCATAAAGTAATGATTTTGTCCATAGAAAAAGTATAAGATGAAGGGTTTTTTGTTATTGCTTTGGGCTTCTTCTACTCAAGTAATTTTCTCGACAATTACTCTCATCCTGGCTTTCTACATATAGGCTTCAGAGTGAGTGACATGATTGCAGCCTGATAGTTAGTGGGATCTGGGCTGGCAGGACTGCGAGCGGTGAGTTAGCCGTGCTGATTCGGGGCGCGTGTGCGCCAAGCCTGGGGAGCAGCAGAGTGCTAATTTAAGTGCTCCCCAACTGGTGATTACTGAAGTGCTCTGCTTATTTTCCCACAGCTGCTCCGGCAAAGCAGCTCTTTAATTACAGAGTGCGAGGGCACGGAGCCACGGACGCGACAGCGCTCAGCCACTCGCATACAAGAACCCACTGCATTTGCATGTGTCTGGAATATAGGGGTTTGTGTGCCAGCACTGGTTATACGACGAGTGTAAGGTTACAAAAGGTCAGAACAGATATTCCAGGAAGTGATAGATGAATGAACACCGCACTGGATAGTAGCTTGGCTTTCACAGCTGTTTAAGTTCTTCGTGTTTCAAGAAGGCAAGTGTACGTGAAAACAGATACTAACACAGACACAAAGTTTAGCAGGTGATTCCTTTTCTGCCTCCTGTTCTAACTACGGTATCAGTAAAATTGATGTTCACTGTATAAACTGAAGGATGTTCTTTTTTTTATCTTTTTTGTCCTTATAGGGACCTATCCAACAACAGGATTGGCTGTCTCTCCCCTGAAATGTTTCTTGATCTGGGCAACCTCTCAAAATTGTGAGTAATCCCTAAATTGAAAGCATGTGTTGCACGGTTACACTGTTTGATATGGATTTAGTAATGTATTAAAAAAAAAAAAAAAGAGTGACGTGGCTTCAGTGCATGTGAGGACTGACCTGTTTTCATTTCTTCGCAAACAGGAATTTATCTGGGAACATCTTCTCCACTCTGACTGTGGGACTTTTTACACACCTTGTGGCTCTCAGAGTGCTGTAAGGCAAACACACACACACATACGCACACATGCATACACACACTGTTAGCTAAGTTGTGGTGAAAACATACACTTGAATTTCATTTGTTGTCATGCAGGATACAGAAGCAAAAATCAAAACATAATAGGTTTTTTTAATTATTGCAGGTATTTTGATTTGATGCAACATTAACAAAGGTCTAACTTGTGGCTTTAACAATGGCTTCCTGTGAGTCATTGCCTGTTTCCTGTGACTGACATATAGAAAAGAAATGAAAAATCATGAGTGATTATTTTAAACACACTTCTGTTTTTCCCTGTGACAAAATGTCTGCTGTGACAAACGCAAATTGAATGAATAAAGTCAAAGAATTGTCATTCAAATCTTTAGCCATTAATTGCAAGCTATGGCAGCTGTCATACCTTGCAAACATGATTTTTTTTAATACAAACCTTTTTTGTTTTTATTTTTAGAGTTACTTGCAATCATGAGCCAATCATGAGCAAAACAAGGGAAACACAGCAGTCTTTCTGTCTCCCTCATTGCGGTTTGTGCCACAGTGAGAACACGGTCTTTCAGAGTTCAAGTAATTTATACTTGAAATGTTGATTAGCCTCATTTTTATACAAGCAATACTACTATAAACTGATTAAAAATAAACAATTGAGAGGTATTTTCCATTTTCGGAGCGAGGGTTTGTCCAGAAAAAATTAAAAACAGTTCCTTATATGTCCCGAACAGAGCTGAATGTAATCAGTAAAAACCAGGCTACTATATGAAGTTTAAGATGTTTACTGCATGATTCAGTCTTTGAGCAGCCAAAAACACCTTCTACGCTTTTGAAAACTGTTAACAGACACATACTTCATTTTTTTCAAGTATTGCGTGACTTGAAAGAATCAGTGGAAACACCTTTAATCTATTATGGCTCATATTTCAGCACCATGGACTGAGGGCAGAGGTTGAATCTTTATTAGTCATTTGTTTAAACTACACAGAAAATAAGAAATAATAAGAAATGTATTACATTACATTACAAACAGCACGAGTGCAAGCTGTTGGGCCCTTTTGAAAATCAGGAAGGAATGAATATAGTCACTCACTGATGTGGATATTGTAAATTTAGAGAAACAGCTTTAACATGTTCTGCACCTATCAGGGGTCTGTTACCTCCTCATGGAAAAACAGGCCTAAATAAGAGCAGTTCAAAGGGCTTTTCTGAGCCGTTCAAATCTACTTAAACATCCACAAGCACACAGGTTGTAACTGTTTCCTTGTTCCCATCAGGCACTTCAGCACTGAGACTTTGTTCTGCGACTGCCAGCTTAAGTGGCTGCTCCTCTGGGCTCGAAGCAACTCGGTGAGGATTGGCAACGACTCGGTGTGTGTGTTCCCAACACACCTGCACGGGCTGGAGTTTCGCAAACTACGTGAACAGCAGCTCAGATGTGGTAAGGACTTACTATAATGATGTGAATTTAACATGATTTAAGCACCACCAGGTGATATTTGTTAACATAACTGGCATAAAATTGTGTAAATGTAAGCAAAAAGAGTTTGAATTTAAATGAAAATAATCACCCTAAAAGTGATTATAAAAAAAGCATTCAGTGTGTGATTTTTGCTCATGGATAAAAATAAAAATGAAATGATCAACGCAGAGTTTTAATTAACATTCCAGCAGTTAAATGCGTTTCATTGAAAAGCTTTACACCAGCTTGCGTATTCGCGACAACAATAGCTGATGTGTTGCAGCAGTGTGAATGTTTGCTACCAAGAGAGTAAATATAATGTTATTTACACCTGCATTGATTCTCTCGCTGTCTCCAGTCACTGAATAAATAGTTCTGTGTTTTATGTAGACTCAGTCTTTTTCTGCATCTGACTGGATTTATAGCAAAAGAAATAATATCCATCGTCCCCGAACAATCCTCCTCCTAATTAGCACTTGTGTTAATTAGTTCATTAATTGACTCCACCTGGCATCCCAGGTGTCACTTCCTCTATGAGTAGAAAGCCAGAATGAAAACCAGCAGGTTGCTGAGATTTGATATTGACTGTCCTTTCCAGAGAATCTGACAGAATAACCCTCGAGTTTTACTTCCTTTAAGGAGGAATATTCTCATGATGTAAGTTTTATCAGGAAAAGATGATAAATAGAGAGTATAAATGCTTTTGGTTTGTTATTTTCTAGCTTTTAAAAGCTAAGTAGAGTGAAATAGTCAGAAAAAAACAATATGCTTCAATAATTTACAACTCTTTAAGGGATTAAGCTGTCATAGAGGAAATAAACATTACTTCTGAAGATGTTGTGGTTGATAATTTCTTTTTGTAAGAAATCCTTCTGCTCAGTGTTTACTTGCTTACTTAAAAAAATATGTAAAATACAACATAATTTGACTTGGAGTATTTTTTTTTGTAAGAGGAAGCTCCTTAAATGTCAATCTACATGTGTGTATTTTAATGAATCAGTTCTTTCTGTTACAGTAAATAATATTTTACCTCATTCATCCCCTGACCAATAAATTCCAATTATAAATTCTGGGAGATTTTATCCCCTTTTTAATTTCAGAACAACTGAGAAGAAAATGTTTTAGGTCTGAAAGGCAGATTATATGTTTCCCTAAAATGACATTTTGCTAATCCCTTACAAAAATATACCTTTAAGATAAGGAGCATCTTTACTCTTAACTAATGCCTCCTGAGACTTCCCATTAGCACCAAGCAGTTTAATTCCCCTAACATTGTGTTTTTAAGTGGTTAGCACAATGAGAACAAGATTAAATAGATCTATAGTGATAATGGGTTTCCCTCTCCACTGTTATCTCTCCACCTGCTGTTTGACAAGAATGATATAAGGCAATGATTTAGTGCAAAATTGCCAGGGAGAAAGCTCCAGGCAAAAACTGGCTCATAATACAGTCTTGGTGTGAACTTTGTCCCATTATGTTCCACTTGTGTTCGTGGCAGCAGAAGGTTTAAAAGCCAGAGGAGAGAACATGTGATAGAAGCTGCTAGTTAAAATCTTAAGGTCAAAAAAAGAGGTTGGTACGAGGAAAATGCATTTTCTCAAGTGCATTGTGTAGAGGATCAGACATTTGGGTTAGTAGTTGTAATACTGAAGTTGCTCAGTGGACAGAGATTAAAGATGAGAGGTGAACCAGCCAGATGTGACACATCTGGATACACAGCAATGCTCAGCATTTTAGTTTTGGCGAAGGGTGTCTTTCACATAACTACTATGCTGTGAGTTTATTATCACCTTCAACAGGTAGAGAGAGAGAGAGAGGAGGAAAGAAACAAAAGAGATGGAAATAAATTAAGGAGGAAAGAGAGAAAGAGAGACAGAAAGATGGAAAGAAACAAAGTGATTTAATAGAAAGAAAAAAGAAAGAAAGACAGACAGAAAGAAATACAGTTCCACTGTAGGACATTTCATGTTATTTCTCAGTTTGCACAGCCTGAATTCCTGCCCCCACCTCCTCTCCTTGTGTCAACCAAGATGCAACGTAGGAGGCAAAGAAGAGAGAGGAGTTTAGACGAGTTGAGGCAACAGGCATTTAACAAAATGAGACGTCCTCTCTGGAGTCGTCACTTTAAAGTGGCATCAGTTC
Source organism: Acanthurus lineatus (assembly GCA_029814665.1). Taxonomy (NCBI): domain Eukaryota; kingdom Metazoa; phylum Chordata; class Actinopteri; order Acanthuriformes; family Acanthuridae; genus Acanthurus; species Acanthurus lineatus. The sequence continues at coordinate 4,887,702 of JAPZDV010000003.1, forward strand.
AGTATGATGTGAGGCACAGCTGCATCATCTGCCCATTGTTTGCTTTACAGCCTACAGCTGGATGTTATTATCTCTCTCAGATGAACGTCAATGATGTTCATGACAACTTATGAATTTACGAATAAAGAGGGCAGTTGAGGTTTACACACAAACACTGTCTTGCTGTCCGTCTTTGGCCTACAAATTATGTTTTCATTCTTTTTCTCCTCTGTTTGTCTGTTAGCTCATGTATTATGAGGGGCTGCAAACACAGTGAAAGGCAAAAAGTTTGATTTGTATTTCAACTGTGTGCAACGCCTCCCTCATACATCATGCAATTCCAAAGGAATTCCACAAAGGATACACCTGTGGATCCTCACACATAGCTCCTCTATCAAGCAACCTCTCTGCTCTTCTTGCTCCTCTCTCCTCCAGATGCATTTTAGAAATTGAGACGTCCTGCAAGATGGTGCGCTGAGCTCCATTTCTGGCTCACGGGCAGGCGGATGGAGAAGAGAGGAGACAAAAAGATACAAAACATGAGAAGAGAAACAAGAAGAAAACTCAGTGTTTTACAGTGTTAGTGGAGTTACATGTCTCGTTTAAAGAGAGTGAGATTTGGGAAAAAGCAATTTCATCATGCAGACTATTTACAAAGCTGAAAGGCAAAACTTTAAAGACTGAATTAGTTTTCAGACGGAAAGATTCAGACAGACATTGTTGCAGCGTGGCAGCAGTTGGTGCATCAAACAGAGTTTTTAAGCAGAACAAAAATGGCCTCTTTACTGACTGGAAGCTGTAAGCTACAGTAAAGAGAAATCCAAGAGAAATCCAAGAGCTTTTACTCCTCTTTTTTTTTTCCTTAAAGACTAGTTACAGACAGGCAATCTCCCCCTCGCCTCCCCCACCCCCGTGTGCCTGCTCTGTGCTGTGGTCCACAGGGGAATTGTATCTCATATGTGATAGAATCATCCTCCTCCTCTCCTTACATCTGGCTCATGCAGGAGATATTGCTCTGGAATGAGAAAAATCATTGGTTAGTAGTGGGGCTGTGTTTGTGTGTTTTCAAGCATGTGTGTGTGTGTGTGTGTGTGCAAAGTGAAGAGACGCAGTATTAAGATGCACTGTATGCACGATATGAAAACAGTTTACAGAAATGAGGAAAAATGTGTCAGAGTCTGCAGCGTGAACATGTTCTCCCCCTCGACGGTGGGTGTTTTTGCATACACAGACAGTGCCACCCTTACACGTCTGCACCACAGACATTTTTTTTTTCCCTCTTTAATCCTAAGTGTATGTGTTTTTCATTTACACTGAACAACCCAAAGCAATTACAGGGTAATTCTGCGCAGTGCACAGACAAAGAGCCATGAGTGGTATCCTGTGGCAGGACGACGAGCGCTCCTTTCCAGCCCTAAAGCATCCATTATGGGATTACAATGATAACGTTCTATGCTGCTGCTCTTGCTGTGTTTGGATCCAGCTGCCTCTCCAAAGCACATCTCCATCTTGCACTCTCCTATTCATTCACTTGGCAACAAGCAATTTTCAATTAGATGCAGTAGGATGCACCAACAACTATACGTGTTAATCTTTTTGGATGGTAGTTTTATTTTATACAGCTGTACTTTTTAAGGGAATGTCACACAATCATGAGCCCAGACTAGAATTTTGTTTAGGCTGTGCTGTTGGGATGTTCCTCAGCTCCTGATGCTAGGTTTTTGTTATCAAGAAATATGATGTTATGGGATGAAAATGTCCAACCTCCAGACTCACATATCATCAAAAATATTGATATTTCCCCATTGAGATTTTCCATCTAGATTTTATGAAGATGCGTTATAGAAGATGCATCTGTTTCTTTCTTCCTTCAGCAGCTCCAGCATGATGGTTAGCAGATGTGTGCACCACGCATTCCAGAAATGAGCCCTCAAGCTGATTTGCCTGATACAGGTCGGGTACTGCCTGCAAATGAGGGGGAACACAGAAGTGCATGCAGCTTCCTGCCAGGATCAGGTGCTTCCTGTGCTGGGGTCAGGGCGGGCGTCTGTTGGGCTCATCTAGCCACGGCCTTCTGGGTCATTGCTAGCATGAGAGTCACAGCACAGACAGAGAGTTTGGAGCTAACGTGGCACTGCAGGAGAGGCCTCTGCTCTCTGTAGTAGTATTTTATGCATGACGATACTGCAGAGCAAAGACACTTTGTGGGCATCATGTCATTAAATTAAGTTTCATGTGCAGGCCCATAGCCTGCGGAGTGTCTCTAATAATTAAATGGTATAAAAATATTATGAAGTATAGCTCAACACAGTCTGTCATAGGGTGTTTGAAGTTCGGTCACATACCTCTTTAAATCAGCTACGTTAAGAACGGGGTAATAAAGCGCCTGTAGAACCTGACACTGAAGCATCAGTCTACTTGCTTTTCATTTTTTAAAACAGTTAAGGTATGAATAAGCATCAAAATTTAAAGTTAGACCTTGAACAGTGTGAATAAACAAGAAAAGGAATATCCAACATGTATAATTTTCTTTTTTTTACCAGACATTGTTGTAAAAGTAAGATTTATATTGTTACAAGACTTCAAAGTCGTGACAATGACCATAATAACTTTTGAAAGGTGTAGAGAAATACGGAGTGTGTGAATAATTATAAATGTTTATAACTGCCTTTGATTAATGATTGATTTAAAATGCTTTTACAAATTGATTTAATTAAATTTGCATTTCAATGATGCAGCAGTAGGAGCTTAGAGCGGCCTGATCCATCACATGACTCCTGCTGACACAGCCGGTCAATTGAAGAAACAGCTGGCCAATAAAAGCTCCTGTTGTGTCTCTGTGGGTTGCAAATCCAATTTTAGGTGACACACTGTGTACACAAAATGTGATTTAAAGTCTTTAAAATGTTTTGTGATTCCATTTTGAAATGATAGTAACAATTCATCATTTAAAGTCAGAATATTATTTAATAATATTATAATTTCACTCAAAGTTCTACTCCATTAAAGTTGTAAGTCAAAAAAATCAAAATTAAAAATGTTTCTGTGATGAAAAAAAGCCAAAGTTATGAACAATCCACAATTGTAGTCAGGTCCACTTACAGTATCAACATATTGCACTTCTTGTGGCTTCTTCACAATAAACTGCACCACCTGTTTGGCCAGTTAGTCAAGTTTAATATAAACCAGCAGCAGTGGGACTTTCACAAGCAGAAACTTAATACAGTTCTGACAGGGTGAAGAGAGTGAGCAGTAAACAGTGAGGCTGTAATTAATGGAATGAATACGTGTGGAATCACATGTATCTTCTTTTTTCTAAATCCTTTTTTTTTTTGTATAGCATCCATTACTCAGCCTGATAACAATGAACTCTACTGAACAATAAAAAATGATGGAAATAGTATAAAAAGTTGCTTTGTTTTAAGGAAAATTGCATTAAGGATTTTGGGGGAATTTGCTAACTTATAAAATTACAGTAAAAGTCTATGAAATCTATAGTTGTTATGGCTGCACGGTTCAGACTGTTAGTGCATTAAGGAGTTACATGTGTAAGAAAAAAACCTGCATCAGTGTTTGTTCCAGAGCATCACTGCTAATGTCCTCTCATACTCACACACACAGGCCTACATATCATCATGCCTCTGTCACTGTCACCATCTGTCTTCCTCTCCTTCTCCTACACACACACACACACACACAACCAATAATAGCATTTTGCTCTGGCAGTGTCCAACAGGCGAAGACAAGCAGCCACACTCTGATCCTTGGCTCAAAGCGTTGTTTCAACAGTATCAGCATCAGCCAAGTCAACAGTCAATTGCCCCCATGCTGTTTCTGCTCCGTGTCACCCGCGGGAGATAACAAAGCCTCAGCTACTGCTGCTGAGGACTATCATAAAGTCTTAACACTGTAACAGGGTCAATTCCGGTAATTGCGCAGAGATGTCATCATGGAGAATCCAACATTAGAGTAAGATCTGTAATTTTAACCTGGAAAGCATTGCACTCTCGATTATGCCCCCAGGATTTATTAATTGCTTATGTATAAAATTAAGGTCAGAGCTCAGCATGTGTTAATGGCTGTGATTGTTTAGTGGGTTGTGCGTTACCACAAGTAGTCATGCTAACTGCTCCTCTCTGCTCAAGGGGAATGTTAAGCTGTGGGCTGTAGACATTCTGCCACATTACCTGACATGGATCCCTCAGTGTTTTTCTTTCCAGACCGATGTGTGGAGCAATAAAAGACTTTATGACCCATGTATCGGATTGCCTGTCAGCAGCAACATCCACAATTGATTGGAATACAAGTGCTCGCTTACGCTGCTCTTTGGAGAATGTCCAAGGAAATGTCTTGTATGAACAAACAGACACACAGAGAAGAAATTCCCTGAGTGGCACAAGGAGATGGCAGGATAAAAAAAACAGACAAACAAACAAAAAAAGGTCCATTAAAGGTGCATTACATTGTCTTATACTGTGTATCCTACATCTTCAAAATGATTAGATCAGTCAGGTCCTGAGATGCTTTCACTTGAAATCAAACTCCTCCTATATTCTGGCTCTGGCCTAAACACTCTCCCCTCTCTTCTAATCTCATTCTTATCATACTCTTATTCTCTGGCAAAAAGGCTGGAGGACTTATCCAGCTGCTAGGTAAGTAATCCTATCACTGTTGTTGCGGCAGGCCTCCATTGTGAACATGTTAGGAGTCAAGGAGAGTCCAGCAGAGTGCTCAAGGCTGTTTTAGTTTATCAGCTGCTGTTCATCTCACAGAGCAACAGCAACAACATGTGGGAACGACGGGGGAGGAGTGTGACCTTGACAGAATGTCTGCGTTTTGGTGTGTGTGTGTGTGTTGACAGTGTTTCGTGGGCATGCACATGTGTTTGTGGTTGTTTGAGTCAAGGTTGATTTGAGTCTGATTTTATTTGATGCGTGTAATTCTGCGTTTGTAGATGTAAACACCACTGGAAAAGTAGGGTAAATGGTAAAAACACTCAACAGTGATCCCTGAACACCTCCACCCTGCCTCTACCCTTTTCTCTCAAGAATGGAAGGGTGACCTTTGACCCTCTTCCTCTACCTTCCCTCCTATGGAAGGGGGAAGTGAAGGTTAACAAGCTGACCCTCCTGTTTTCTCCTTTCCTCTCCTCATCTTTCAGACGGACCTCTGGAGATGCCCCTCTTCCAGCTCATCCCCTCCCAGAGACAGCTGGTTTTTCGGGGTGACCGTCTGCCCCTGCAGTGCACCGCCTCCTACCTGGACCAGTCAGTGGAGCTGTGGTGGCGTCACAACGGCCACGTCATAACCACACAGGAAGACCGTGGCGTTTACGTGGAGGAAACCCTGCTCCACGACTGCTGCTTGCTGACCAGGTACACACAGAGAGGAGGGGAGAGGGAGGCGAGGGTGGATGGATGGATGGAGATGGAGGAATGTCAGCTGAGAGCTGATTAGCTCTTATTTGGCCTGTTGCACTGGCAAATTTACACAGACATCCAAGATGAGGTTCACCCCAGCAGATAAAGTCAAAATACACATGCAGACAAGCCGCTGCGTAAACAGTGTGAAACACACACATGCACACTTGCAAACAAAAGTAGAACCTGCATGTTCATTCAAACACACAGACGCCCCCCCCCTCTATCTCTCACTCACCCATACGAGCTGTGATTTACCTTTTGTTATTGCTGCCCTTGATAAGAATCTGAAAGGACAGGACAGAATTGGCTTGGCAGCTAGCCAACACCTCAGAGCAATCTCCGGCTCGTCTCTAGAGGTTGGCTGTCCAGCCGCTCCCTCAGCGCCGGCGGAGCGCTAGCTGATCACACGCTAAGAGGAACAGATGCTGAATCATAATTGCGGTGATAAAGTGGACTGGCAGCATTGGCTTCGCACACTTTTCTGAGGATGTTGCCGCAAGCATCCCCACTCTTCCTGCCTTTGTTTTCTTGATGGTCTGTGGAGCGTGTGTCTGTGTGTGTTCTAGTAAATGTGTTTACTGTAATGCTGTGGCAACAGGACTCAGATGTAGTAGCAACATTGCTGTTGATTACTTAAACTGCTGCCTGTTCTGACTCTGCCTCTCTAGCATATTGATGGACTGCTGACGGGATTTTTCACAGTTTTGTGAAGCTCTGTTTAGACTGTGGCATCAAATTCTCTAAAAAAGGACAACAGGCTATCTGTTTCTGTGTTTCTGTCTGTCTGTCTAGCTGTCTGTCTGTCCCTCTGCCCCCCTCTCTGTCTGTCTCTCTGTCTGTCATTGATCATTGTGTGTTTTTTCTTTAGACAACAAAAAAGCCAGCTTGTCTTTCAGTCTATTTTGATAAAGATATAAACTTCCACTAATTGAGGCAGGCAGCTGTTTCAGCAAACAGGTAAATAAACCCGTTTACACAAGCTGCCCAACAAAAAATGTTAGCTACTAGCTAGTAAAGCTTTAGCAGATGAAATGCCTCAGTTTTCTCTCAGGAGTTGGTGAAAATCAAAATAGAGTTTAAGAAAAGGTAATTTTTATACATCTTACATATCATGCTGACACAAACACATCTCAGGATGAATGATAATAACACTCCATGTGTGGTAAATGTGTTGCCACTGAGCTACTGCTAACAAATGCTATATCATCGTTATATGGTAACAATAATGGATGCTGTCTAGTTTTCTCAAGTAGGGCTAAGTGTGCTAAATAGCAAGCGATGCACTTCAAGGCAACATTTTGAAAGTAGCTTTTAAGTTTGAAATAAAAGTTTTATACTCTGCTATTAATACAGGTGAGTAATGTGTGTGTAATTTAACATTTCCCAGTTAATAGACTGTGGCTTTGCAGACAAACCTATAAATAATTTAAAGTATGATGTAATTACACTCAGATGCCACTCATAGTAATCTCAAGTGAAGAGTTTGAATACAATTTTTAACACAGATTATCAATAAATAGAAAATCTCCTAAATATACAACATTTATTTTTTTCAAGATGATCAGAATGAATTAATCCTTATTGTTTATGTCCGACATAATTTCAGGGAAAAACTCAAGATACAGCTGACCCTCATTGTTGGCTGTGCACTGACTGGTGATGTCTGTCAGCTTGTGCTTCCCCGCTTGTCTCATCAGCACAAACTGTTCTGCTCTCCACCAACCCCCCCAACTCGAAAATGCTTCCACCAGAATTTTGACTTTACTTTTCCAGCTCAGTGTCCCAGTGGAACGTGGTGGTGAATTTCTCGCTGCTCCCATTCTGATTGGGGCTCCGCTCTCAATTACCCACTGCTCTTCTCTTGTATACACAAATACAGCACCCCCCCCACCAACTAAAATCCCATTCGGGTCATGTTGCTCTTGGCACCAAAAATGTCTCCGTCCTGTAGAAAACCTGCACCGAGCAGACATCATTTCCATAGCTGATGAGTGTGTAACAGAGCTCCATCCAACGAAAACAATCTGCTGCGTCTGGGCCGAACTTAACCTCGAGCCCTGAGCTGTATCTCAAATTGCAGTGATGAGAGAGACGTGTGGGGGGAAATTAAAGTCCCGTGATTTCACTGGTCCAGCGCTTGTTGAGGCAAAAAAAGGCAAACTAATGATTTGGCCTTTGACATGCCAGACACTGTCAAGGCTTTTGTAGCCACAGTAGACAAGATATTAGTCATTTTATCCCATGTAGATGTCATTCACCTTGGACAAAAGTGCTCCGAGTCAGTCAGCTTGCCCTGCATGCCCCATCAGAGGGGAAAGACTGAATACACAGGATTTAGTTCGTGGCTTAAAACCCTCGTCTGGATTTGTCGCATAGTGCTGCAGCAGTGCGAGCGGAGAGATGCCAAAGCCTCTGTGAAGTGACCTCTTTGAAGGTGAACTCAAAATGTTTTGAGGCTATTTTCTCAGCTAAATTCTGCTTATCCTGCTTCAGGCTCTATCAGGCAAACAGCCAGAGCAGACAGTCAAAACATGACATGATTTTTTTTTTTTTTTTTGCTCACACTAAAAAAAGGCAAATCACTATGAAATTTGTTTTTGTAAATTTTGTTTTGTATTGTATTTTGTTGCTCTTTAAGCTCCCTCCCACTTTCAAACTGTGCCGTGTCATTATAGCCACTTATTAGCTGGCGCAGGTGGGCCAATAAGCCGATCCGTTTACATAGCTCACAGTGAGCAGCAGCAAAAAAAACCCAGGCCCCCTGAGGCCTGATGATTCTGCAATGTGGGCCAGACTCCTGCTGAGTAATGGTGTCAAGCCAAACTCCCAGTATTAGCTATGCTAGCGGCAGCAGTGGGACCAGCCTGTGATTCATGTTTCATTAATCAAACATTTTAGCGCCCTGTAGCTAGCCACCACAGACACTTTGGATGTATCTTTCTTAATCCTCTCCATTTTTAATCAGGCTAATCTTGCAGCTAGAATGAAGAACCTGCTTTGGAAATTTTACTGAAGGCAGAGGAAAAAGGAAAGTGTCTGTCCTTGTCTCTTCCTTTATGTCTCTGCCGGTGGTCTTTCTTCCTCACAGTTTATAAGTGCTCTTTTTTTTTACAACCATCTTCTCCTGCTAACAAACATGAGCTTTTATGCTTTAAATCTTTCTCTCTCTACATGTCTTTTCTCTGTTATTGCATTCCACTGTGTATTCTGCCTCTGTTGCACATTTTTGTCATTTTTCCTCATTTTCTCTCTTGAACTTAGAGGTCTGTATAGAGCTTTTGTGCAACATCAGTTGCTAAGGAGACCAAATTTGACTGTGTCCACACCACACATATACGATGTTACCTCTGGGATCATCACTTTGCTGCTGCCAGTTCCAATCAATAAAGGAAATAAAAGCTCTCAGTTACATTCGATGAAGTTTAACAAGGATCGAGTCAAGTGTTAATTATTAACAGTCCACATGATATATTTGGTAGAGTGGAATTGTGTTAAATAAAGGAGCTAATTTGATATGGATGCTGCAATAGGAGTAGAATGTACATGACATCAGAATGATTTAAGACCCATGTGTGTTATGGTTTACATTGATAATGAATTGCTCTTCTTGAAATATAAACATTCAAGAAATTAATGGCTACAGGTGTTGGTTCAAAAAAATTCACATTTGTAATGAACCACATAAAATGTGATGAAACACTAACTTCCAAACTGTGACTAGTTTAACAGTGCCATGAAAATGTCCCGGCTTTGGAACATTTCAGGAAGAGAAGACAGATGGAAAGTTTACAGTCTCATAAGCAACATTATATAAACAAATTGTTAAATATCAGCGCGCAAGCATAAATGTTCCTAATGAGTCCTTGGGGAGCTGCTCCACAATGGTGCAGTGTTACTGTGGATGTAGGTCAGTGCTTTGTGTATGGCTCATGTGTGCCCCTGCCCTACTGCTGCTCACATACTGGGGCAATTTCTCCCAGTGTTTTTGTTATGTGTGGATAGGCCTTTCTGAAAAACCTGACTGGCTGTCGGATAGTTTCCTCTGCCTGTTTTGTCTGGGTGTGACAGTTCACCAGGGATGTTTGGGATTATGCTGCAGCAGAAATACGCCTTCAGTAGTGAAGTTTGCCTTTGTGAGGCAGGCTGTGGGAGACGGTGAGGGAGTATACAGCAGCAGAGGAGGAGAGGAGAGGAGAGGTGGGCTGTTGGGTGTTTATGAGTGCTGAGGTGGGGGATGGTGGGGTATTTCCCTGTGTATTTCCCAGCATTCAGACATTTGGCTCATGTTCAGTGATGATGTAACAGTCCCCTCTGCAGATTAGTCATGTTCAGAGAGGACAAGTGCAGCAGCCCTGTCTCACACACCTGCACACATACAGTAAAACATTTGCAAACAGACATGGCAGCCACCAACTGAACCACCATCACCACCGTCATCACCATTATCATCATCCATCATCATCAGTAGCAATGAATCTGTTTCTGTTTCATGTACTGCTCGAGGATACCGACAGGTCTTAACTGTAAGAACTGTCTGATTTCCCCTTTTTCTTGTTTGAGCTAGAGGCTTAAATGTTTACTGGTCTGGAAATTTAATTTGCCAGTAACATGAACAAACAAGACCATATGTCTTGTTTATATGTCTGTGTCACATTGAATTAAGTACCATGTGACTGTTTTAAACACTTCTTGTGATTAAAAAATAAGATACTATTGTATAACAACTGCACTTCTTTTAAGTGAAGAAAGGATAATGTAAAAAATTACATAAATTACTTGTGAATGCAGACAGAAGGCAGACAGATATTGAAACAGGCAACAGAATACAGAAAATTTATAGTGAGAACAGTAAAAAGAAATCAACACAAGACAAAGAACCACACAGCTCACATCCAGTCAAGCAAGTAACACTGACGATTACTAAATCAAATGCATGAAAGAAGTTTCCTCTTTAATGGCAAATTACTGGAGTCATGAGTCCTGCTTATATTATCTGCAATTGCCTGCCAATCCAGGAGTGAGCAGCCACAGAGAAGCTAATGTTACTGGCTGCATCCACTTTCTCATTTTCACTCATTTCTGGTTCCCTGCTGATGATGAAACAGTACATTTTTACTCTTAGACTAGGATACCAAAACAAATTAAACAGTCTAGCAAAGTAATGGTGCAGTTTTTGACTTTTTGTTGCACAATAAAGCCGGTTTTCTAAGCCGGTTCCCATTGTGTTTGTCTAGTGCATGCACACCAAGATGCACAAGTGGTTCTTGCAGGTTAAACACAGTCCTGCCAATGACTTCACACTTTTATAATAATCTACGGAGGCAGTGATGCACCAAGAAACAAAGAAGTATATTAGCAAAAGCAGGTAATGAGAAGAAAACTCTTGTGTAAAAAAAGCTGTTTCATATTTCTAAGAAAAATGTGCTTAGGAAGCGTTGACTAACTGATGTTGACTAATATTGAATGTAGACATAAATTTTGTTAACTTAAAAAAAACTGACACGTACCTTAAAAAAAAACACTGTGCTTTACGAAAATGAACTCACCTATGAGATCACTGTGCACAAAAGATTACTGGAATTGAAATGTGGGGCCCAAAGTGGACCAGATTAAGTGGAAAAAGGGAGAAAAAGCAGCCAGATAGAGGAAAGCATGAATGATTCAGTATGTTAATAAACCTCTGTGAATTTGTTGCTGAGGACTTTGCAATTCTTAGTGTAGTTATAACCCCCACCCTCCCCCCAACACTGCTTATACCCACATTTGTTTTGTGAAAACAGATTTCCATTAGTCAACCTGTGCAAATTAAAAAACCCTGGTGGAGTCTGTAGAGAAAGGTCATCAAGTCAGGGTCTGTATTGTTAAATCAATAAGCAAAGTGGGAAATGCTGGAGTTCTTTTCAGTGTTTGTAACATGATATTTGGCATTTCTTCCCAATTTCATTATTCCTTGTGGAAATAAAATAGAGTTTGACTGTTATTCTACAAATCAGTGTGATCCCTATGTTATACCAGTCCTGTGCAATTGGAGACGAATAAACATGACTAACAGAATTGGTTTGCCATTTCCTCCCTCCATACGTCCCAATGTGCCATCTGTATTACCTGAGCAGATTAGGTTTTCAGTTAGCATGATTAGTTGTATAACAGTTTAGAGACAGGCTGAGCTGAGCCCAGAGGGTTTTTACTTTAAAGCCAAATTCACATTTTAAACCCAATTTGTGTCGTGTGGAAGTTGAGGAAAGCTGTTTAAATGAAGGAGGTGGAGAAAGAGAGTTAGAAGAGTGTGAGATATTGTGTAGAGGCAAAATGCATGAGTGAGATTGTACAGTATGTCAGAAGTTTGCAGAATTCTGTCGCAGTGACAAAACTATAAAAAGCTGCCGTCCAAACTGTTAAATCATTGGTGCAAAAATCCTTCCAGACTAGCTAAAAATGCCCTGTGGTGCTTTCTGGACAACTAAAAATGGACTTACTCGCATGCAAAAAATCCTCACATGTATTCACAGACAGTCACACAAAACAAACACACACACACAGACGCACACACTCATTCTCGCCCAGAATGTCATCATCTCAGTCAAGCGTTCAAATCTGATTTAGAGCCTTTTAGAAAAGCAATCAGAAAAGAGAGCTTTAGTGGAACACAGAAGATGAAATCAGGACTTATTTTATTCATTTTAATAACTCGCCCACAGAAAAGACATTGGAGCAAAGTCATGGGGGAGTGTTAACAGCATTCTCCGATTTCTGCTGATCTTCACTCACAAAACAAACAGCAGAGGAGACGAGTTCACAACACAGAACAATGTGATTTGGAAATATTTAGATACACATAGGTTTTCTTTTTAATTGATTCAATACACTTGACCTTTTTCAGCATAACAGCCTTTGTAAGTCTTCATCATATTTGCTGTTATTTGTTTGCATTTATATGTTTGTAATAAATTAAACACGTTAGACAGTTCACCCTCAGTTCTGTCCTAACTTATCAACAGAGGAATACATTTAGGAGGAAGAGGAATTTTTAAGGTTTATTTATTTCACTCACTCCCACTAAGACTGTCAGCCTGTAAGGACTATGGATCACATGCCAATATTGATACCTCCATATTTGAATTGTAAGCAATGTTAGCAGCATTACTACAGGGCTGGAGGTGTTACTTATTTGCTTCATCAATCTGTGACTTTAGTGACTACTAAATGACTTGTTATTAAATTTAATTCAGATTTTTATGTTTTCTTAAGGATGAACAGAAGTAACATTTCACGTAGCGCCACCATCAGGTTTCATTTTAGCGCACTCAGTGCTCTGCTATGACTAGTTACATCCCAGCAAAGTCTCCATCATGTCTACAGACTTTTTGTTTTGATGTTTTCATCAATAACTCCCCAAATGCACACGACATGGCTTGACATCAAATAGAGCAACATAACCACAGTGGAGTTTTGTCAAACTTTGTTTTTGTTGCTACAAAACAACAAAGGTCACATTGAGTTATTCAAAATCTAATAACAAAGTCCTTTGTCTAAATACACTATTTGGGACACACGATCAAAAGTCACACAGGGAAAAATCCAATTTATGCACTCAATAGACCAGAATGCATTTGCAAGCCTTATTGTGAGCGGGCCCTTCTTGCGTGATATTTCTGTGTTCAGTAGAGTTGGCTGATCCTGTTCTCTTTCCTATTCCAATCACGTTTTGTTAAAAGGCAAATGGTGTTTCTGCTAATATGTTGGTCCTGTGATGGTGTGTGGTGTTCCCCCTGCCTGCATGCTCGGGCAGACTCTGGTCTCACACAGCTGTGCTGGTAGTAGGTATAATGAGAACAGAAAGGGGAGAAGGACACACAGAGAGAGAGGCAGACAAAATGAAGGCATTTAATGTGTCTGAATAAGTATTTCTCTCACACCCTCTGAGAAACGATTTCTGGGATTACAGCTCCTCCACATCAGAGCCGCTCAGCAGCTAATCATCTTTACTCTGAAAGATTTCAGTTTCTTGTCCAGCCTGTCACTTCTAATTTTTTAAAGTCAACTGTCACTCATCCCCATTTGTCGAGCATTGTTCCCTAAGTCGCATTTAAAAACTTTATACAGTATTGTGTGGGTATCCTGCGACTTGTATTATGAATGCATGTGGCTTAATTAAATCACAAAAAGGCATTATCTTCTTAAGTACACATGAGTAAAAGTGTATATTTGATTACAACTGGATTGTATTTGGAAATTAAACAGTTGGCACACTCAACGAGGTTGCATTTCCATGGTGATAATGCCCGTTGCTTAGCAATCTCTGCCGGCTTTTCTTCTTCTTCTCCTCCTTTTTTTTTTACATAAGGAGTAAAATCCTCAAGATTAGCCGCTTTGGCAAATGGCCTGCATTGGCTCTTTGTCACTGTTTCACCATCCTTTGTTTAATCAGGCATTTTCCATTGAGATAGAAATCGCTGTGACAAAGAAGGAAAGATAAGCATGAGTAATGATCATCTTAAGTCACAGCCAACATTTTAAACCACTGCATACACACACACACACACACACAAGGGTCTCTTGAATAATTGAGATTTTTGCGAAGCACACACAGGCACACACACACACAGTTTTAGTACAGTCCCGTCCTGATGAGGAGCTTCCGCTGTCAGATTCCTTGAGATGCTGCCCTAACCTTAAAGCTCCCCACTGCATGACTAACTTTAATCCTCAGACTAATCCAATCCTAACCGTCCTAAATTCAAGTCCTAACACAAAGACAATCCCCAGTCTACATTTGACCCTCAACCCAGTCCAAATCCTAATCCAGCACCTTGTACAAACCTTTTAAGGGCATTTGAAGCTCACAGAAAGAAAGTTCACCACACAGACATGTAATCCAAAACACACTCCTCTGTTCTCCTCCCTTTCCTCCTCCAGTGAAGTCATCCTCTCCAACATCGACGTGGGCATTGCTGGCATCTGGGAGTGCCTGGTGACCAGTTCCCGTGGCAACACCTCGCAGCAGATGGAGATAGTTGTCCTGGAGACGTCAGCTCCGTACTGCCCTGCTGACAGAGTCACCAACAACAAAGGGGACTTCAGGTGAGTCACCTTCTCAGCAGCCATGCGAGGCCGCTCGACCATGTGAGCTCCAACCGGACTCATCACCATGTCGGCTTTAGCATGTTGGTTTACGCAGAATAAGGAGGACTACAAGAATGGTTTGACTTTTTAGGAAATGCGCTTATCCCCTTTCTTGGCAAGGGTTGGATGAGACGATCAATACCACTCTCATGTCTTGACAGTGAATAGTGTATAAATCAACCAGCAGCTTAGTTTAACACAGGACTGCAAACAGAGAGTGGCTGGCCTGGCTCCGTCCAAAGGCAACAAATCCCAGAGGGATATTTTGCTGCTCAAAAAAACCCCTCTTTTCTTTGTCTGATCAGAAATAAATCATATTCTTTCTTGGAGATTAATGAATTCTGACCTGTTTCTCTTAACAGCCCCATAGGAGAAAAAAAAAGAAAAGCAAAAGAATAAATCAATCTAAGACAGAGCGTTCTGTCCGGTTACAGAACAGCAGAAACACCGTGTCCGTCTCCGTGTCCATATGTCCATCTTAAACCTTAAGGGAGACCGCAGCCTTCATCTCCTTAGGCAACAATGTATAAATACACACACATTCTCATATATTTATGTGTTATTCGTATATATTTACATGAGGTCACTGGCTGCTGGCATTAGCTTCATAACTGTTTACACACTGACAGGATATTGATGTTTCTATCTAACTCTTTAAGCACATTTCCCAAGGTTTTTCCTACTTTAAGTATAAAATAGCAAAGCTTATATAAGTCCCATCCTTCAATTAAGTGTCTTTTTCTTTAACATTTTTTTATCATTGTGGTAAGTGATAGCATCATTGGTTTTCAATGGTTACCAGCACAAAAAGGCAATATCTAAACCTCACTGTGATTTAAATCAGCAGATATATTCCCAGTTACAGAATCTACTGTATAAAGTGTATAACTGATATCAGAGGTCCTCCCTCTCTTTGCCTGAACTTCATGTACAAAGCAGTTCAGATATTTGTAGTCTGGTTTTGCTGTTGTCATGCTGGTTTTGTTCCACCTGACAAAAACCTGCCACACCTGGCCTGCCTTGCTCCAAATGAGGCCTGTTAACTGTCAAAGACTACACCTAAATATGTACAGGAGTACCTGAGTGCTTCATATATTACAATAATAATCTCATATGTGATATTAAAACTCATTATGGCTTAATGTAGTAAAGTTTTATTGCAGGGCTTTTAAAAAAGGGGAGTGCTTGATCCCATGACTGAGGTTTCTTACGAATAGAACAAGCGCTCACATCCCTTTGCCCCTCATTTATCCTCTTTCCTCCTGTTGTATGCGCTCCTTCCACCTCACCTCCTTCACCTCTCCATCCCCGTGGGTGTGCTGTTGTCGTGTATGCTCCTTTGTAGCCATCGTACTTTACAGCACACTTTGAGTGCCGCAAGCGCAGAGGCTTTGTTTCTGCAGAAGCATTGGAGTAATGGGCTGTAAAATGAGCCCCCTTTTTTGTTGGGGGCGAAATTAATGCCATTTATTACTAAGTAGCTGCTGCTGCTGCTGCTCCTGCTCCAACAGTGTGGATGAGAGTGAGAGGAAAAAAAAAAGAGCATGGGACGGGGGGGGTGGCAGAGAGATGGCAGGTCTCTACCCTCAGAACAGATTACCAGCCTCCTGAGTGCTCCGCTCCTTTATTTTCATTTAGATAGAGTCAAAAGTGTTGCCACATTAAACATTACTTCAGCTACTTTTTCTGCAGTAGGATTTTGACGCTGCCTAAAGGAGAAAACAACCACCAAGACACATGTTTTTCCTCTGATTGCAGACAAATTGATCAATATGTGTGAACACAAACAACTCTTTCCTAAGGCTGCAGAAACACAGAAATAAGACCTTTAATCTGCAACAACAGCAAAAAAACAAAACCAGGAGTTTTCTTATTTGAAAAATGGAGAGGCTGACTTTTTTACACTCAAATGAGCTTTATTTTATTGTAACACTAACAGGCATCACCCAGAAAATGGAAGTTTTCCATTTTCCCGTAAAAATCACAGGTTGGTCGGTAGAGCAGCTCCAGTATTTGGCTCATGACCACGTTATTGACACAGTCTCATTTCCTGCTTCAGAGGAGACTTCACTGAACTTTGCATGGCTATATGAACAACATGTATGGTTATTCTTTAAGGTTGACTTTAGCCTTTAGGAAGGAGCATGCAGGACTCTGCTTTCATAAAGTTGTGGGACTTGTGAGATTAAGATATTAAAGAATTTATGATTAACACTAAGCAGCAGAGGCCAAGAGAGATGAACTTTAACACCAAAATCCAACAGTTTCATTATTCAATTTAATAGTGTCTTTAAACGACCTTCCCTGGCTCGTAAAGTACCATTTCTTTCACCCTCTATTCTCCCCAGTGTTCAACAAAACTTTATTTTGAACAATTTAATTGACAAGTCAACAAAAACATTAAAAGAAATCCATTAAAATTGATGGAGTGTCCCTTTTGAGTGCATGGGCTGTCATTAGAAAGTGAGCCTAATTGTGCAAAAATGGGGAAAAGACAATAATATTGATGAATAAAGTTGGCAAATAAAGCTAATTAAATCAGAAATCATTAATAAGATAACACATTGTTTTGCAATTAAGTATCAGGATTTGGCAGTCTTCTTCAAAAATGACTAGAGGGGGCTGCAAATCAAACATGCAAATTCATAATTTCCTAAGTACAGGAAGTATGAAATTGCCATCTGGTGCAGTGAGAGTGGATCCCTAAACTCGCTTCATTCCTCATCATTCTTGCGTGGCAGGTGGCCAAAGACTTTATCTGGCATCCTGGCCTTCCTGCCCTGTGCTCCTGCCACTTTTGGCTCTGCCCCCCGTCCCCCAGGCAGCCCTCCTCATCCATCCGGCCAGAGGGAGAAGAAGGCGTGGCGGCGCTGCGATCGGACCGGACGGTGGGCTGAAGAAGACTACACTCAGTGCCCATATGCCAGCGAGCTGACCCGCGTGCTGCATGAGCTCACACAGGTTATCTCCATTCACACGTTCTATCTCACACACTTTTCCATTGTTAGTGAATCAGTTTGAAGTTTTCAGATTTACTCTGATGTTCAACACACTGAAATATTTGCCAACCTTCTCAGCCTGATGGAAAAACTTGAAAAACATCGTATTCCTAGAATACAGAAAGTAGCATTTCCACTGATTCATCTGTAGCCTGCAGGTATTTGCAGATCTGTACATGTAAGCCTTTAAATACATAATACAAGCTGACTGATGATGAGCTGTTTCGTTTGACATTACTCATGGGATTATTGTACCACATTAAAGTAATCAAGTTCACAAACCTACATGCGTGGCATGAAATAGCTTTGCAGTGATTTATTATTTATCTCATGCTGTCAAAACTGTTTCATGTTATGTCTCTGTTGAATTGCAATGATGGACTGTGTGATCATCCTCTCTGAGTCTTACTGTATATGTTTTCTTCTTAATTCCAGATAACTATTAATACCACCAATGCTCAGCCTTTAGGCCAGCAATTAGTCGCCTTCACCAGCAGGGCGGCTCACTTCACTGATGTAATGGATGTCATCTTTGTCACACACCTGGTGGAGAGACTGACCAGGCTGGTGGAGAAACGTAGAGATGTAAGAGGAGGGAACACACACAAATACACCTCAGCCATTCAACCACAGTGCATAACACCTGAGACTGAATTCCATGAATGATGATTGAAAATATATATTGTTAAACCTAAACTCTAATATGAACAGAGCCAACTGCAGAACCCCAATATCCTCTGTGGGCTACAACTGGAGCCCATTTTCAGCATACGTTGAATTAAATTTTGGCAGATTATCAACATGAAATTGTGAAATTGTATTTTAGCACTTCCTGTTTGCATGTCACCCATGATTTCCATGTATGTGCAGAAAAATATCACTATAATACTTCAGTAGTAGAGAAAACTCAAAAATATGATGATTTTATGTCAAGGTCTTGAGTTTTGCTATATCCAGATAAGTCTGAGGCTGAATTTCTTCCTTGGTGCACCTCTCTGTCTGTACAGCAAGTGTTAGGATTCCTAGAGGGAGTATGATTTCTAACACAAATCTGGGCTCCGCCCCTTTATGGTCCTTTTCTGCTTTAAAGGGCAGACAGTACAGTCTGTCTTCGGCCAGTGTCCAGATAGCTCAGATTGCATGAACCTAATATTTTACCTCTTTGTCAAATTGCCATGCTGTAAAATGCTGTACTTGCACTGTTGGCTTCAATTATGAATATCCTATTCATACACATGCTTTTTCACAGTTTTCTCAAAGATTTACTGTTACCTTCCTTATTAAAATAAGATGAATTTTATAAGGAGAAGTGTTAAGTAGCTCCTCAAGAGGTAGCAAGGGCTTTTCAAGATCCTGCATCAAGCAGACAGTGAAGGACACTTCAGAGGATGTCAGCGCTGAAGAGGCAGGCAACATGCTGTTGTCCCGGCGTCAGTCCTTCAATCGATTCCAGACAGCTTAACTTTTCACCTCACATGCTTCCCTTCTTGCCTTGGACCTGAATGACAATCATGGTTATGAAGATGCATCTCTTTTTGGTAAACTGTTTTTACCTGAAGTGAACTTCTCCTCTGACTGTAGCCAGAGGCAAATGTTAGGGGGAGGTGGGGGGTGGGGGCTCTACGTCACATTGAAGGTCAGGTTGTGCGAGGGGAAGGGTGTTGAGCTTAGTCAGTGAAAAGAATCAATAGTAGCTCTCACTCGTCCAATTACTCATCATAGGTCACTCGGGAGGACATATTATAGGGAGATACTTTAAGTTTTATCATTCCTAAGACAATACTGATGAGACCACCCTCATTCATCCAATAAAGAACAGTTGAATAAAGCAACAAGGAGAAGTACAGTAAGTAAATAGAGAACTGCCATCCCAAGGAGGTGATTATGCCCCATTGGAGCTGCTAATCTAAATTAAATCTCCCTATAATGAATGAAGCCACCATTGCCTCCCTCACAGTTCTGGCTGGAGATTATAAATGTGCCTGTTACTGCAGATATGATTGATGTGTATGACGAGTTTGTATTCTCGAGTGTGTGCCGTGTGAGTGTGTGTGGGCTTTATGCATACAGTTTGCATAGCTTTGTACAATGCATGTGTTTGCATATGCGTCTGCTCGTGTTCTTGCAGCTGGGGGACTACATATCGGACATAGCGAGTAACATGATGCTGGTGGAGGAGCACATCCTGTGGATGGCACAGAACGAGGCCAGGGCGTGCACCCGGATCGTCCAGTGCGTGGAGCGGATCGCCGACCTGTCGCTGACCGGAGACAATCAGGTCATTTCTAAGGTATGGCTGGACTTTGAGACAGTAGCACTGACACTAACAGCCGTGCTCAGTCAAGGCAAAGGTTGATTATCTGACTAAATGTCCCATAGCATTACCTTTTGTCTTGGAGCCTGGAATAATGAGAAGTTAATCTGGCTCCAGCAGATAGCTAGAATAAGGCAAGAGAAAGATAAATTGCTTCCTTTTGTTTCTTCTTGCTTCTGTCTATTTTTTAAC
The DNA here is from genome assembly GCA_029814665.1 of Acanthurus lineatus. Classification (NCBI taxonomy): domain Eukaryota; kingdom Metazoa; phylum Chordata; class Actinopteri; order Acanthuriformes; family Acanthuridae; genus Acanthurus; species Acanthurus lineatus. The sequence goes on from JAPZDV010000003.1 coordinate 4,907,732, forward strand.
CTCTTTGCTGTCACTTGGGATGAAAGCATCTGCTAAATGACTTATATGGAAAAAAAAAAGTCCCAGCCCTCCCTCGTTTCGCCACCCTCCAGACCTTCTCTCTCCCACCCTCCCTCCACCACTGCTAATTCCCTTCTCACCCTCCTCCCCTCACAGGTATCTGCTAACATAGCTCTGGAGGCCTTCCTGATCCGGCCGTCTAACTTTCTCGGCCTGTCCTGCACGGCACTCCAATGGCCCCCCTCATCGCCCCTCCCTGACAGCCACTCCCAAGCTGACAAGGACAGGAGCCGAGAGCGTGATGCCGTCGGGGAATCGTTGCTCAACTTGAAATGTCACACTGTCAACAACAGCGGCTCACCGGCCAGTCAGCTCAGCAAGGTAGGGCGCAAGTTAATAAATGATGTGAAACTTTCTAAAATATGCTTTTCCACTCTTGTGCTCGGCTCTGTTGGCAAAATCCACCGAATCCAGCCTCGGGTGAGGAAACAGTGTTCTTTGAGTGCCTCTCTTTCTCGCTCCCAGAGGGATTTTTCTTTTAAAGGCCGCACACTTTTGTATTTCTTGACACTTTGTTCAAATGCAGGAGTGAAGAAGGGGAGCGAAGAAGGAGAGAAGATGTTCTATCAGAGGACAAAGAAAGCGACTGAGAGAGAAATAAAATATTGGAAATAGAGTTCAGCTGGTGCAGCAGCTCGTGGGCACAATAAAATGAATTCCTCAACACCACACGGTCGAAGCATGTGAGAAGGATTACCACCTGCCTTTCAGTCTGTCTGTTGTGTGTGTGTGTTTTTTTTCCCCCAAAAGATGACACCTTGTTTTGGTCTGTCGGCACACATAGTTCAGCTGGTGATAGGTGGGGTTGTAGCAGAGGGGGAGGCAGGGCCTGGAAATAGGATGGCAGTTTGGGAGTCAGTGAGCGCGGGCCACTCCCCTGTGATGAATAAGACGGCCTTCCATCCCTGTCGCCTTAAATCAGACTCAGCTCCCACAAGACTCCGGCTGTGGCCGTCCCAAATGATAAATAGCGCGTCAACGGGCGAGGGATACTCTGCATCTGCAGACAGCAGGGGAAACATTCAGCTCCTCCTGGAGCCGAAGTGGCAGAGTTCTGCAGCATTTGAAGAGTTTGCTCCCTCTAGCTATTTAGTCCACCCATGAATTTAACAGTGTGCATGTGAGTGCACCCTGTCTGTTAGTGTGTATTAGCGGGAGAGAGTGAATGGGTGTGTGTGTGTGTGTGTGTGTGTGTGTGTGCCTATTTCATTTCCCTCATCCTCTTCCCTGGTTAAGACTGTGTCAGGTCTCTGTGGTTTTGTCAGCAATTATAGCACTTAATTCTAGCTCCAGGCTGTGTGTGGAGTGTGTGCATGTATGTACTGTACGTACTGTATGTATGCATTTCTGAGAGCTGAGCTAAGTCAGCTGTAATGGGGACAATTCTGCAGCTCCAGAGGCCAGTCCGCAAATTAGCTCAAAAGCACCTCTTAAAGATTTTTCAGATGGGCTTTGACAGAATAAACAGCAACAATGGGAAAAAAACATTAACTCCGGGTTAAATCTAAGAACAAATCTTTATGCCTACACTCTGTTGTTTTGACAGATTATTTATGCTCATGAGTTGAAAACATGGAACAATATGCTGTTGATTTCCAGTCTGTGCTAAATCAGTTTGTTGGACACAATCCTGAGTCATGACACTGCGTGTCCTTGAGCAACATATGCTAACATCAAAGTCCCAGTATGATGGATTCTGCTTTTTAAAAAACTCCAGATATAAGAGAGGATGTGATGATGTGTACAGAAGTCCCAGACCTCTAATCAATTCAATTCAATTCAATTTTATTTATATAGCGTCAAATCACAACAAAGTTGTCTCAAGACACTTTACATATAG
>JAPZDV010000003.1:4909731-5017416 GCA_029814665.1 Acanthurus lineatus
TATTTATATAGCGTCAAATCACAACAAAGTTGTCTCAAGACACTTTACATATAGAGCAGGTCTAGACCACACTCCATAATTACATTTATATTTTAAATTAATCATGGACTTATGTCAAAGAAGTGCTGATTATGAAATATGTGTCTGAAATGAAACATTTTACTCATCAAATCTGGTGTTTTGCAACATTTTGGTGTGTAATACATTGGCACATTATTAAGAGCATTTATAACACCACACATACTTACATATTCATATGTGTTCATTATTACTAAAATGTGACTTTGAATGCAGGTGTTGTTTCTTTTAGGTTGTTCCTGTTGTTTTATCCCCTCTCTGTTTGCAAATCTGTTAGCAGCTGTTAGCAAACAGTGATGCACAATGGGTTGTCAAAGGGCAAACAGCAAATATGAAATGCAGCATAAAAATAGTGAGGGATAGATAGAAGCAGCCACCCTTGCTTGATGAAACAAACATCACGTCAAACTGGTGTCCAGTTTGCACCAGCTCTCACTGCTGTGGTTAGTTCACATGCAGGTTCAGTGCATTGTAAGTAAATAAACCAGCAATCTTTTTAATTGATGGTTGCTAAATGAGTAGCAGAATTAGTATTTCCACTGTGTGGTATTAATTCCAGTAGTCACAATGACATGTGAGTGCCATTTTTTTCTTGCAGCAATATTAAAAAAAAAAACAAAACATCAGGACAAGCTTGAAGAGTGCTGATTAATTCTAAACTAATAGATGCAATAATTAATTTAGAAGGAATTACATTTGACAAAAAGCTGTCAAATCTCTATTCTAATGAATGGTGATAATCATAGAATCATGATCTACAGACTTGGTTGCCATCTTTCTCGGCTTTTTTTCTTTTAAACTAATGACATTGTGCATACAAATCTGTCTGGGAAAGAGTCCTGCCCGAAGCTCATTGGTTGTTGCTTTACTGCGTCAGATGAATTTCTCACCCAAGCTGAGAAATTTATACTTGAGCACTTCTTCACCTCAGTTCACACTTGTTGTGTCCATGTCCGTCCTGCTCTCCCTCCTTAAAGTTTGACTTTGCATGCAGTGATGCTGCCTGGAATTTCATATTTCTCCAAGTAAAGTAAGACAGATCGTCTGAGAGTCTGTACTTCATGCAGCGAAATTAAATCTTTGCAGTATTAGAGGTTTTAACATCATGTAATACATAAAAAAAATGAGGACCAGCTTTGTAATTGCATCCTCACATAATCGCTCATATCCTGGCTTGTTTCCGTAATACAGAGCAGTGCTATTATGTATACACTACTGACTCAAGACTATGATGGTTATTACTGTATCACTGGCTGGCATGGAGAAGTCATACTAATAGCAGGGCTGCAGAGCGTTAGAGGCTAAAGCCACTACTGTATCTCCATTAAGTTAATCTTGATTTAACAAGGCACACTGACAAAGAACATCACATAAATGAAGTACCCAATTTACAGCAGCAGTCTGGGGGAGTGTGGTAGCTGAGGAGAGGGTCACATATTCAATTTCAATCACCCTCATAAAAGGCTTTTCCTTGAATATTGCAACAGTGCGAATCAGACAATATACATGTTAACATACTGACATATTAAGAGGACGATGTGAGAATGGGACTTTAATGCAAAGTCATTGTGCAAAACAGCCAACAGTAGAAATAGATATCATTAGAATGAGTCTAGTGCCCAATGGCTGTGCTGCTATTGTTCCGCAGGTTGGTCTTTATTTCTTTAGAGCCAGACTTTTTTTTGGTGTGTGTGTGAATGTGCTTGAAAATGTGTGTGTCACTTTTGCTTTTAAACACTTAATATATTTTGCCGATTTAAAAAATTTGAATTTCTTAAAAGGTCAGTTTTTTGGTGTTAATGAAAAAGTAAAATACTATTTCTACCTCATTTAGCATTTAAAATAAACACAGCTCGTCACTCTCGCAGCTAAAAGCAGCTCAGGATCTACAGCTCCAGCTCTTCTGGAACAGTTGTGGGGTGAGAAGTGGAGCCCTGCTTGAAAGCACTTTAAGGGTTATTGTTGAGGGACACAAAAGTGACTTCAACAGCCTATGAGAGGCTCTAATCAATTCAGGCTATTATCACTCTGCAACTATGTCTTTCTGTCTCCTCCTCTTTCTCTCCACCTTTCACAGGATATGTGACAAATCTCGCCAATTACTGCTAATCTGAGAAAGTCTCCTTGGTTGAATACTCGAGCACATTCCTCAGGAACCAGTCTCACACACAGATATAGAGTAAACATACAACCGCAAGCAAAAAATTTTATTTGTTGATAAAACATGGAGAAATCTGTGAATTGAATTGCATCATGAAATATCTGTGACAATTTTCTTTGGTTATGCTTCTGTGGGTTTTTAAGACTTCAAGGCTGCAAACTTTTTATTTTAGTATTGAATTTTGTTCCATTTAAATACCTTAAAATGTGGAAGGTGTGTAATATCCGGCAAAAGTGCTGCTGGCATCTTTTAAAACATGTTATATGTTATTAATGTAATGTAAACACCAAGTGCAAAAATGGCTTTTAGGGCTTCTTCAATATTTGCTGCTAAGCAAGAATCAGCTGGAGCTTTAACTCCAAAAATGCCAGAAGTTTGAGAAAGTAACTGTGTAAGCCAGTTGTCGTTTCAGAATGCATTTATTGAGCACATCTAATCTGTTGTTCATGAATTGTCTTTTACAAACATGTGAAGGGAAGCCTTGCCAATCAGGAATGAAAAATAAACACAAAGACGAGCTAAAAGGGTCATTAGATTGATTTATTTGAAATAGTTTGCACAACAGGAAAACATTAAAGTTGTGTATGAGGAGTCTTTACACCCCATAAAGGTTATCATTTAAAGCTGGCCTCACATGAGAGGATAACTGGCAGATTATGGTGTGATTTTAAGGAGGAGTTTCAGATTTTGAGGCTGGTTTGAAAGGATTATCTAACCAAATGTCGGCGTACTCTGGGGGGTTTACAGATACAGACATGATCTTAATGTTAGCGTTTGGATCGAATCCCTCCAATTTTTGATTCTGACATTTTTTGACATTTTACAACTGGGAATACTTGAGTGTGAAGGAACCGTGATAGATACTGAGCTGAAACTCAGTAAGTGAGATGACCAAGTGTCACCAAGTGGATGTAACATACTTGTTAGCTTGTAGCACTACTGCTATTTGAAAGCAAACAAAACTTTATTTTTAAACTTAATTTTTTTCTTACAAAACATGAGCCATGCTGATTCCACCATGACTTGTTCACAGTGTTTTGCTTTTTTTTGTTTAATGTCCCGCTTGAACATGAGAGTGTCTGGGAGCTCTGACAGTCCTGGAATTACCACTTTGGGTTTAGTGTCTTGACTGAACTGTTTGCTATGTACATAGATAAAATTAGAACAATAAAAATCAGTTATTATGCCTGTGGACCCCAAAGTTTTCAATATCAGTAAAGGTTTGAAAACCCACTGGTGTGTATCAGGCATGACAGGCATGATACACAGGAATAAAATTCCCCCAGTGGTGTCCAAGCAGTTGGCGGTGAAGGTGTGAACCGATCCTGATGATTTGCATGATTTGTATTCCCAGCATTACAGAGAGCAACCATGTAGTGTGTTAAACAATGGCCATATTGTTTAACACACTACATAGTTTAACAAATAGTATAACAAATAGTTTAACGATGTTTGGAGGAAAAATCTGTACCTGTTAGATGTTGATTCTGTATTAAAACTACATTTTTGACTGAAGAATCGGATCATTTAAATCAACCTTTAATACCTTTAATGTGAGCACATGCTTCTAATGTTGACTTAATTTAAGTTAGGGATTTTTTCTAATCTCCTAGAAACTATGTGTGAAGTAATTAGATTTAAAAAGTTTAAAATAACTTCCACTAGTTCTTCCATCTCCACCATTTTGATGAGTGTTTTTTTGTTTGGTTACAATACTGCAGCTTAAGGAGTCTCAACTCTGCATAGATATTTGGGTTTTATATTTCAATGCTTAAAGCATTGAGCGTATTGTTGCCATGACAATAGGTAAAGCGCACATCATTCAGCTGAGACAAATCTAATAATTCAGGGTCTCACAGCAGGCTGCCTAAGCCAGTGTTAAGGTGAACGGGGAGACACATCAATATGGGAGAATAGCTTCAACAACAATTCATCTTTAAACGCATCCAATAAAAACCAAAACCACCAAGTGTTTAAATGAAACCGAGGTCTAGATGTGGCAGGAGATATAAAATGTCTAATGTCTTTTGGGCGTAAAAGACAAAAATGACACAAGCAGTCATTCTTAACTGTGGATGAAGGCCTGTTGTGTGAAAGTAGCCATCTTTTTTCCCACCAGGAAGGCATCATGTGTGTGTTCAGAGTGTGAACTTTGTGCGAAATAAACACAATCGGTGTATCAGGAGCACAGAAATAAATCCACATAATGCACACACACGCACACTCGAGACACTCCCCTATGACTCATCAGTCAGCCCGTCTAACAGCACTCAGTTTAACAGCACAGTGTGAAGGCTGCGATGGACACACAGCACCCACGCTTGTTATCAAAAAAGGTGCTCGTAAGAAGACAGAAAAGGATGACAAGGTGGATGCATAGTCATCACGTAGTCATGATTCTTTTTTTAAACCACGCTGCTGTATTTTTAGCTATGACTCATGTTCAGACCAGTGGTTTTATTATTTATTTTGCTCACTATGTTACTAACAAAAGCATATAAATGTGTAATTTATCGAATTTCAACTGAATCATAAAACCAGAATTATGACTGATGAAAGTTAGTTTGTATTAGCTTGTGTGACATTGACATACATGTCTTCATTGACCCCCAGTGTACTTGCCAGTAGCATTTAAGTGCCTTTGTGTTCTTAATAAGAACAGTGACATGAAAACTTTTAAGGCAAAGTTTTTATGGTGATTAGTAGGCTTGCTCCTAGAACTCTTGCAGACCACATAGATTCGGCTTCATCTTTAGGCCATTCCTTCATCCTCTTGTAAGTGACTGACTGGCCAAGTGATCTGCTGTCTGTCTCACTCTGGCAGACGCTCAGCACCGTTTAAGGCCATTTTGGGTCCAACTGGACCAAGACAGACAGCATATGGCCCCGCTGTGCCAACACCTTGCCCAAAAAAGTGCAGCAGTGGAACACAGCTTGAAGGTCTCTTTCCAGATTTGACATTGACATTAATATTTAAATAGTACATAAAAATGTCACGGTTTTACTTGTATACACATGATAGAAAAAGGGAGTGATCAATATTCTGTAGGGGCTGTGAGAGAATCCATAAATCATACAGGTTTCATGAGCATCCCAGAGGCCTAGTGGTCTAATGAAAAGTGTTATCTTCTTTTCTTTCTTTGATTGCTCTTTGTCAGTTATCAAAAAACACTAAAATATCATAAAATTATGTAATTATTATCATTATTATATCATTATATCATTATATCATTATTATATCATTATCATTATTATATCATTGTCTAGACCCCTGGAGTGTGACGGAAAAGATAATTCAATTTTGACTATGTTCGGGCATTTATATGGTTTTTTTTTTAAAAAAAAAGACAAAGAATCTGCCACATTAGTAACACTCTTTAATTAAAATTGTTTTTAAGCACATTTAAGCTTTAATTTCATTCTGTCCTGTAGTATGCTAACATTCACACATTGGCATGTTCATATTTAGCAGGTGCAGTGTTTGCCAGGTTTGTTTTGGTTGACCTGTTTTTGCATGTAAACTACATGACTCATATGAATTTAAAACAACAACAACAACAACAAAAATAAACTACAAATTTACACCAAATTTGTCACACAGACCTGCTAACCCTGGCTAGTAACAGCATGTTGTATTGTCTTTGGTCACTTACTACCTTAAAATTTTGTCACACTGGTTATGAGCCTGCTGGCAAGAAGGTTTTCAGTCATGTCCAGGTTATGCATTAAGCAATTTATATTGGATAGCTTCAGCAACTACATGGAGCATATGGTGTGCCCTCTCTCTCTCTCTCTCTCTCTCTCTCTCTCTTTCTCCTTGATGAACATGGCATACATGTGTTGTCTGCCAGGATGGTAGTAAGTCACTCTCCAACTCCTGCCGTTTGAGGGGTTTATCCACCTGCTTCAGTAACAGGAGTGTTGAAGGTGTTAAAAGGGGCGAGTAGGCCGACTCATGATTGTGTAAACAAACATTATCATCTAGCTTTGAATGATTTTATTTGTGCATGTTTGCTATATTGTGCCCTCTTAATCATTTCAATCAAAATCCTCCCTTTATGTCCCATCGCCTACACTGTTTCACCCTAAATTACATCATTATGCTAAGGCTCCATATTCTTGAAAATGTCACCTGGACTGTCACATCCAAACAAATTTCATGGAAATCCATACATTGGTTGTTGCAACATTTGGTGACATAACATTCTGTGCATGCAAGTATTCAAAAGCTGACCTGTTGTTGCATTTAACTGGGTTTAACTGGGTGTATATACACTCTTATGCTTGATATTTGTGTGTTTTTATAACATCCTGCACCAAAAACTATAACAAGCATCTCTTTTTTATCACTGTTCCCACTAGAGTTTTATTTTCACACGTCTGTGTGTAGAATATTTCACCCACATATTAGAATTACAACATTGCACAAATATAGTAAATGCAAATGAGCACACAATTCTTTTATAGACACTGAGTCACTGACTAAGTGGTGTTTGATTTGATTGCAGACAGAATTCTTATCTAGCACACAATGTTTCAAAGGTGTGTTTTGAAACTAATTGGCTGGGATGAATGTGACACAGCAAATGCTTTGGTTATTGAACGTTTCCAAAAAGTCACCATAAAAAAAAAAATAAAAGTCTGCCTCCTCCGACTTGTATCCTGCATCTCCACACACATCAGAGAGGTGGCTTTGATCCTTTTGCTTCAAATGCTTTCAATATGAACACTCTCTGCAAGAATTTGAGAAAAGAACTATTTTTTTTGTCATAGATAGAAACCGCCACACCTTTAAATCCTTTTTTTGTGTGTCAGAGCTGAAATAAGGTCAGGCTAGGTGATTGACAGGTCTCATGAGGTGATTGTGGTGCAGTTGCATGGATTTAATGAAAGTACTGAAAACAGTCTATCACAGTGGTTCCCAACATTTTTAACTCATGATGAAAGAAAAAAAAACTCATTCACTACAAATGAGCCTATTTATTTTCACCATCTTCACAGCATCTTGCCTGATCACTGTGTGTCTGCTGGCTGACCTTTAGCTGGTATCACACTGTCTAATACCACGGTGTCACTTTGTTTGGAGCTGATTTGGAACTAATTATCCCTAAATTACACAAACATATGGCATCTTATCCTATTTCCCAAGTCAGTGGGCATTATCCTTGAACTGAATTGCCGAGTGTATGGTTCATTGAGGATGACAGTTTGGGACAATATTTACCACTTTAGATCTCCCTCTGCCTTGTCATTGACAGGTAATTAGTTGAAGCCTTTAGGCTGAACGGGTGGAGTATTCCCACCTGCCTCTCTCCTCAGATAGCCCCCTCTCTGCTCCACAGAGCTCCACTGCTTTTTAATTACAACCACCGGCTCTGCGTGGGTTTGTGTTTGTTTGTTTGTTTTTATTTCATTGGAGGGGAGGAGGGGAGTGGGGGGAGGAGGGTGTATGCGAATTCGCTCGTTGGTGTGAGAGCGTCTTCGGATGTGTGTATGCGTCAGCAGCCCCTGCAGGTTAAGACTCTATCTGGGGACCCTGTTGCAGCAGAATAGAGCCAGGGGCCGAGGCAAAGTAAACGAATCGCGTGTGTCGGCACAGCCATCCAAGACAACCAAATATGACCCAGTTTGTCCTGAATCAGTAAACATGGCGCTTTATGAATGTGAATGCCTAATGTCCTGATAATTTGCTTCTAATTGGAATATGTTAGAGATGCGTTATGTACACTTCTCTAATAAGCAATGGAGGATTTAAAGTACTTAACTCCTGCACGAACTAGTGCAAGGACTCGTTATTAGCTTGTTGAACTGCGTCTGTGTGTGAAGGGGGGGGTTGGGGGGTTGCACAGATTGAGGCAATCTCCCATCCGTATTTGACATGCAAACGATTGGAGGTTAATTGCATGGGTGTTGAACTGCAGTTAAGTGTCAGAGTCAAATGGCAACGGGCATTAACATTGGATGGGAATTAAGGTTTTATTAGTTCATGTTATGCTTCATAATGAATGGCGGGTGTTGTGCATTAGTGCCATGTGAAGCGTGCGGAGGGCTGCATAAATATGAAGGCATGCTTGTGTGTCTTACTGAAGAGAATATTTTTATATGCACAGTTGCATCACATTGTTTATGCATAGAAGTGACTTTTAAGCATTTGCAGCCCATGCACATGTGGCTGCACACCCATGCAGGCCATGTTGTGCTCCACAGCCAGAATGCATTTAAAAATTTGACTCTGTCTCTGAGGAATTGTGTCTTTTTTTTCCTCTCTTTGCAGCTCGGTGAAACAAACAGGCCTGTGATGCAGCAGTGAGAGACCTTGAATGCTAAACACATCATAAGAGAGGAAAGCAGTGGAGAGGAGGAGAAGGAGGAGGGCAAGGAATACAAAAAGAACTGGAATTGAAAAAAGAATAAGGGAGGATGCAGTATGGCCAAAAGTGACAAATCAAGCACTAGAGAGAGACAGGTGGACGTATCCAAGAAATAGGCAGCGAGAAGTTAGAGAGACTTAGCGGGGAACAAGGAATAGTGGTGCTGCTAACAGGACAGTGAGAGAGAAAAATGCTCCTATCAGTGGATGGAGATCAGCAGGCCTTGGGGACTTCTGTCCATTTCCAGAGAATGAAAGACAGATATTTATTTCTCTTTGTAGAGGAGCTGAGTTTATCCTTCACTTCCTGTGTAATCTATTTGCTGGCCCGTTTTTCCCCAACTGAATCATTCATCCCATCCCATCCTGTTTTTTTCTTAAAATCTACCATGGGAAAACCCTGGGGACCCCTGACAATTTTTATCAGAGCTCATGGGACACCCACAACCTTACGTTCCTTTTCTCCTCCACCCAATTTCCCAATAATGCAGGAATACTTTTCTGTGGCATAATAACGGAGCCTATCTGTGAGCTGCGCTGTCCAATGCAGTCGTTCACTGCTGCATCACTGAAAGATGAACGGAGGCATTTGCTCATCTCTGACTGTAGTTTTTTTTTTTTTCATGCATTTACCCAAGATCTCATTTTCTCTGTGGTGTGCCACACTCTTATCAGGCAAGCTGCAACATACAGTCAGCCAGCTATGCTCTGACTGCTACTGTAGAAGTGACAACTTCAGCCTGCCCACTGCTTTAGGGAAAATAATCCTTTGAAAAATAGGTCATTTTCAAATATATATTGTATCTGCATCTTAATAGTTTCTTCTGTAATCACGTCAAAGAGAATATGGTTAAAAAGTTTTCCTCAGTCACCTCAAATAAGAGAAGTTTTATAGTGTTGTTTGAAATACAGAAATTCAGCTTTGGAAATACCATTTAAAACTGTTTTGAACGAACAGAGGAATGTTAATGAGGTTCTGATTTCACAGATTAATTCAGGTACAAGGAATAAAAAACTTTCAGCTTTCATTTCAGCACTATATTATATTAGCATAGGTTAGTAAAGGCCACAGAGGCGACTCCATTCAGAGCCAGAGTGTTCGCAGCGTTCTGTTACAAGGCAGACAAAGAGTGAAAGCGTTTAAGTGACTTATGGTTTTTAAATACCAGGTTCCAGATCACTTTGCATAAGACCTCATAAAGGTTAAGATAAATTCAAAGAAAAACAACTTTGTGTCGTTCTGTTTGTATGTAATTATACAAAAAAAAAAAAATCATTGGCTTATGAAGACTATGCGGTGGTCAAACAAACACAAAGTCCAGTGTGCAAAAAGTAAAGTGAGAAAATTACACACAGAGTCTCAGTCAGACAGTTAAAAGGGGCACAAAGGCTGTTTTCAAAAAAGCTTTATTTTTATTTAAAAAGTATATCAAAAAGTACATAATCACCTGTTATGGAATGGAAATTCAGAGTTTAGGACTTAATTCAGGATTTGTCAGATTTGACAAGAGACTTCACTTGGAACATCAGTGCAGATGTTTGAAACTTACTTTTAACTTGCAAAATACGACTTTGTTTCTCCTTTTGTTTTATGCTTTAATAGTTTCTCAAAGAATTTTATAAAAATGAACTTCATCTCATGATTGTGAGGGTTCTGTACTGACCTTGAGAAAATTAGTTTAACAAAAAAACAAAAAAACCTCCCAAACAAATAACAATCTGATGCCTCAGTTCATGCTTGAACATAAGTACACTGTGTTCCTTTACAGCCTCTATACTTCATTCTCCATCTGCCTCAGCGTTAACAATTCAGTAGAATGACTCGCTCATCAAACTGCTAATGAAGCTAGGAGCGCTGTGCTGCACCTTCTGAAAATGAAAATATTTATGAATGTGACTGTAACAAAAAATCATCTGTATTATCACCACAGTATAAAGAGAAACTGGTATACAAGCGCAGTAATAGGAAATTTTCACGTTGTGTCTTCATCTACCGGCTGGGAAAAACACTCTCTGCCCTCTGAAAGCTTATAATTCATTATGCAGACTGAGAATTTGTCATGTTAAAAAAAAAAAAACAAGGCTGTTTTCCTGGAAAGTTGACGCTGATAAAAAGGTTTCCTGCCAACAGTAGCAATATGGTACATGTCTCAGCGTAACTCTGAAAGTGAATGAGCAACATTTTTTTTCCTCCCTGAACAACAAACGAAGCCAACACTCGAAGAACTGGCCAACACTGAAAGCCTGTTGTACTGGGCACTTGCCAGCTGTTTATGTTTGTCACTAAAATTCAAAGTTTTGCTGGAAAAAAAAATCCTGTGTTTTCGAAACAAAATTAACATAGATTAATAATATAGATCTTTATATTACATCTCCTGATTCTAACAGTTTAAATGACTGTCGACTTTTAACACTTACTGACATTTTAGCTCTGGAACCGGTAATCTGTGCCTCCATTTGACATGACATTAGGTCATTATGGCCCAGTTATGAGTTGGACTACCTCCCCCCACTGCAGTCAGATGGCATTCATCATCCGGCGCCCTCTCATTGGCACTTATTTGACCCCTCGCTTCAGTAATAAAGAAGCATGTTTTAGCATTGGCATTTTCCAATCTAGACAGCAATAACCCTTCCTGCATTTCATATTCGCACAGTTGTCTGACCTCTTGGCCTTTTTTCTGTCTCATTATCTCTCAAACACACACACACACCCACGTACCCACCCACCCACATACACATACACACACATAAATTAATATTTTAAATGCTGAACCTTGGTTAAATCCAACATTTTTTCAACATTTCTATTGTTGCAGAGGTCAAGAAGTGATCATAATCTTTCTCAACCTCTAATGTATCAGAGGCCATCTAGAACAATTCATACAGTAAATGTTTCTCTGCTTGCCTACACAGATTATTCTGCTTTTTATACCTGCTATTTTATGAACTTACCACTGCAGCAGCATAAAGCACACAACTCCGAACACACACATTTTAAATATTCCTCTCACTTGCGGCTCTCCTTTTTCCCTCCCTCATCCTTCTTCTCTGGCTCTTTTCATATGGCTAAAAGCAGCAAGCGCTGAGCCAACTGGCTGAGTTTGCCTCCCATGCCTCCCGTGAGCTAGTTAATCTTGCCTGTCCTGCTTTATCTTCCACCTTTGCTTCTGGTCTACAAATCACAGCTCAATTGACTCCCATTTCTATCCTCCTTTCTCCCCTTCTGCCCTCCTTCATATCCAACAGTGGGCGCCTCCCAACCAAAAGTAGGATACAGCAGCAGGGAGTCCTTAGCAATCCGTCTCCCTGCTTCAGCTTCACACACACACACACACACATAACCCCCCTCTTTCTCATGTGTTTTCCCAGTGTGATGCAAGCTGCTTTCATCCCACACCTTGCACTACATGGGGTAATTAGGGGTAAATAATGAAGCATTAGGATGCTGTAAAAGCAGGTTTCTCAAGGTCAGAGCTCGTAGTGTACAAGTATTACAGACAAGCTGTAGAAATCGGATAAATTGCAGCGACCCTGAAGCTTGATGTTAACATGACAGCATGCAAAATCCACATAAATCATGCCGCAAATGACAACTGAGGAGTTTTGGGTGTCTACCCCCTGTATTACTTTGGAATGAGGACCTACATTTCTGTTTGACATCAGCTCCAGTGTTGCTCTTTTTAATCCTGAACTCTGTTTCTGTGAAAAAATTGGAACTAGAGCACACTTCTCCTGCACTTTAGACACACGTGTGATCCGTTGGGGACGACATTTAAACTGCTGTGTTTCACAGTTTAGATTTGAAAGTTTGTAACTGCATTAATATGTGTTTTTAATAAGTAAAAAAAGGCATCTACAGACTTTCACACATATGAAAGGAGCATATCTGAAATTCTTGCATAAATTACAGTTTTATTCTTCCTTCACTGTTTTTTCTCAAAATGATCTTTTCCTCTGACTTCCACCTCTTTTATCAGCTCCATCCACATCAAGTTCTTGTCTAATACCCATGGAAAAAAAAGGGGGAAAAATGACTTTTTCTAATTGCTCTGCAGTGTGTTTGTATGTTGCACCATCTGTGGAGCCTCTGCCGTTTCCTCAATTAGAATTCTTAGATCAACGAGATTTGAGTCGTGCTGCAGCGCAAGTGTTTGCTACGAAGGAATCTGCTGCAAGAACACCGGCTCTCACAAGTTATAATTACAGTTACACTGTGCTCCTCTCTCAACAGTGGGATCTCTCTCCCTCTCCCTCTCTCTCTCTCTCTCTCTCTCTCTCTATCTGTATAATTCTCCCTAATTATTGTTATTCCTCATGTGGAAATGGTAGTTTTCACCCCCCTACTGTATCTGTTACTGCACTGTGAAAAGCTGTAAATTTGGCATAGCAGTTACGAGTCCTCCCACAGAGTGTCCATAATTTTGGATTTACTGAAACAGTATAAGCTGCTTATTTTTGATGAAACGTGCGTGCGTGTGTGTGTGTGTGTGTGTGTGTGTGTGTGTGTGTGTGTGAGAGAGAGAGTGTGTGTGTCTTTTTCAGAAATAGTAGAACAAATAAATATGCATGCTACTCACACACAAACACATACAGTTTTTAACTAATGTTGAATGTTTTAAAGGTATACATCGGTCCTGAAGATCTCACCTGCATGTATTGTGCAATACACTTTAAATAGACCCTGATGTGTTTGCCCATTTGATTTGGTTCATTTAGACCAGTGTGAGTTTTGTGAGGACTAAATTGTTTTGGTTGTTGTCTGAGCAAATACTACAGTTTATTTGTCTGTAATGTAAAAGGAAAGTTGACCAAACACACTGCATTTTCTGAAAAAGAAAGCTTAATTACTTCTGAATTCATGTGCGGATCAAACAGGGATCTGCCAGTAAAGTCTGGAACGTTACAACATATGCTTGTCAGTACACGTGTGATGGTTTTTCCCTGAAAAGTTAATGGACTGCCTCACGTATTGTCAGTCAATGGAATTTGATTTCCCAGCTTAGGTCCATTTAGGGCTGATGCATGGATGGACGCAGGATGACAATGATTGAAACTGTCTAATGAATGAGTTACCTGTCAGTCCGTATAACTTCATTTTTAGAGCTCTTGGTTCATATCCAACAGAATGTGCGCTAAGTACCAAAAGCAAGAATGGATCTTGAATGACGTTAGTGCACTTCAGTGGTGCATTGACACCAAAAATGCTGGGGCCTTCCTTTGGTTTCTTTGGATAAGTAAGTTCATTTAAGTTTGAATTAATTTTTTTCAAAAATATATCCAGTTTTTATGGCCATTTTTGTCAAAATCAGGCGTTGCAGCGATCACTGCAGGTTTGTGCAGAGGTGTCATCCTGTTTGCGGTGCAAATTAAGTCTTTGTATTCCCTCCTGACAGGGTTGTTCACCTCTAATCAGCTGATTAACTGGTTGGTAACTGCACAGTGACACAATGCTGCATTTTTTTTACAACCCCCAATATCTGCACCTCCCATTACCAAATATATTCAGAATATAGACTGTGGGTTTGATCCCTCCACTGGGTAATTATATCAGGCAGCATTCTCCTCCCCTTTCCCCACATACTGCATCCTGTGCTTGGTATCGCCCAAGCTGATCAGGAATCAGTTTAAAGTCATACAAACAAGCCAGAATGTATTGATAATCGGTGTATCCAGCTCTTTCTCCAGCATTGAAACCATGTTGTGGTGATAGGGCCGGCTATGTGAGCCTAATATTAAAAAAAATGTAGTTCTGAGGTCTCCTGGGGTTTAATAAGAAAGAAATTGACCTTCAGCAGCCAACAAGTTGCTTGTTCTTGGAAAATCTTGCCATTAGAAAATGAACAAACCACATTATACAATCCATCATGCTTAGATTAAAGTTACAGGGGCTGAAATCAGATTTGTTTTGATTCCCTATCTGTTGAGATGACAGCTCACCCACACTCTGTCCGGTTAATGAGCTTCTTCTGAGCCGGAGGACTTTTGTTTACATGCGCTGCTGTGAGTCTAATTGTGATCCTAAATGAACTAAACACAAAAAAAGTTCCGCGCTGCAGGGCAAAGCAAACAAACTGGAGGTAAGCCTATTGCTGAATGTTTAGATTAATGCAGAGCGTGCATAGCAATACCTCCTTTTCTAAATGCAGCTGAATATCATGTTTGCTATTCCTGCTGATTTAATGTTTTACATGCTGTGTTCAGCCTAATGCTGGTTTATTTTAAATGCATATCCCAGTAACATTAAAAGCATGTAAAAAAGTCATAAGGCCTCCCCATAAGGTAAACACAGTTGTGGTGCAGTAGTTTACAGCTGTATAACAAATCCCTACCTTGTTTCTCCCAGGATGCATTTCAGCCCCGCAGCCCCATACATTGCACAGAGGGAGATGCTACATCCACAGAATCCACAATGCATGTATTATTCTGTGCTATGACGGCAGAAATGTGGAATCCTCAGCCCTCATTCATACCCAACGCTGGAGTTCATCGCTGCGTCTGCCACCCACTCCTTCTGCAGTCTTCTTCTCCCACACACTCCTTCACAAACACCCTGTTATCACTTTGCAGCTGGACTCGGAATACACATCAGCTCTCCCTCCGTTCAATAGCGTTTCCTGTAGCTCATTGTCCAATTTCAGGGGTTGTCCAAAATTCAATAGCCAATATGCATGAACGTATCAGGGGAATGGCTGTGACAAGAAAAACATGCAGTGTGCTTGTTCGTGCATACACACATCATTTTGCAGCAATCAAAACAATTTCCATTCAGGTGCAACCTAGCTGTGTGTTGCTCTGTTTAGTTGCTGGTTGTATAATCTGCTGTATACTCTCCACATCTCTGCAGAAGTATGTGGTGTCTGGTTTCTCTTGTATCTTGTGGGTATATTTTGTATTCTGATCCAGATTTCCTCAGATTCGAGTGATGCCTGCATTGAAATGGCTTGGATGTTGACTCTGTTCAGTCTAATAGCTACCTGCTGTAGATATGGAGCAGGGGTGGACTGCAGTAATTACAATAGAGGAGACTGATCCTGCTCCACAGGCCTGGAATGTTAATGGCTTATCAGGCCCGATACATGTGACTGCGGCAATGAAGACGAGGAAACTGGACTCCAAACTGTATTCTTTCACTGCCTTATAACTTACCTTTTATCTATTTCTAGAAAGACAAAAAAAAGTTCAATATTGAGGGAAAATCCCATTTATTGATCTGTGTTCTTCTGCCCTGTTAAAGTTGCTGATGCTAGTTTGAGACTTACAGATACTTTCCAACTTATTTAAAATTTCAAGATACAAGAGTAAATAACATAAAAGGCTGTAGGTACAGAGAGTAGTTTTCGTTTTTTGTGTCTTGCAGTGCATAATAGTACCATTTGTTAAGCTCATGGTTAAAGGATAAAGCTCCTTCTTTTGTGTTCTACCATGAAAATATTGAAACCACATTACATATCGTTCACTTTCCAACTTCCACAGTTTGTCAGTGGCTCTCAGCTCCAAGCCAATTCAGTGCTACTGAATCTGTGAATCTTGTATAGTAGAAGTGTATATTAGTTTTATTAGATTTTTTGGTTTTAATAAATTCCCTGAACAGCTGGGCATTCCTAAAATTAGAAGCAAACACTGCATAGTATTTTCATTTTATCTTCACATTTAAGGTAACAAGATGGCGTATGTGGGACAAGTCATTACTACTGAACTACAGTACTCATGGTCATAGTACTGAATAAACAGCGATAGTGTTACTCAGTGATGTGTTTGTTACATCTTTTGAACAGTTATTGGGGTCTGTGGCATGGATGAAGAAGATGTCAGCCTTTAATTAAAGCTACATCCCTGTAATCCAGCGCCTGTCCCTGCTCACAGAGCTGATTTTCTGTGCTCTGTATCTTGAGTCAGATTCCATTTATGTGGTTTATCATGCCAGGTACACGTACATTATCCATGTTCACTAAAAGCATGATTGAATAGCTGTCTTTATTCTATCTACCAACAATCCTCATGTATCTGCATCATTAATAGGCCACTGTGAGCCACTTCTTTCTAACTGCTGATTAAAAGCAGAATCTGAGGCACACTTTTTACCATATTGCAAGAAATACACAGGAATTTGTCTTGGAGACCCACGTCAGGAAACGTTGCACACATAAAGCCCTGGCCGGCCAGCAATGGTTCTTTTATGCCAGAGCACGAGTTCAAATAATATTCCCATCCAGTCTACATAGGAACACCTGTCTGACTATGCTGTCAAAGGGAAGGAAGGTAGACTTCTCTAATTATCTTTGCTGCTGTGAGCTTGTTCTTTCCGTTCATCCCTCTCTCACAAGCATTGAAGTGTGTAACCTTTTCCCCAGCTGTGTAATCCAGTGTGGCGCTGCTCTGTGTTCTCCTGAAGAGCATAAGCAACTCCCAGCCCCACTAATCCATACAGGAGCTCTCAACTCTTTCTATGCACAGCATCCGACTCAAATCCTAAGACGAGAGATCATCTGTATGTCTTTGCCAGCAGCTCAGCTCATCTTGTTAGCTGACTTACTTTGCATTCACACTGCTACTCACAATATTGTCCTGCTTCAGTCAGATGACAGAAGGAAGCTGACAGCCTTCATCACTTTGGACAAAAGTTGTGGTTTGGAAATTATTGCTGCATTGACCAAGAAGTAGACCAATTTAGTTGTGTTAAAAAATAAAAAATAAAAAATAATAGAATATGCAGAAAGATTAAAAAAAGTTACAGTTAGTCTGGGTAGTTTAGCTAATTTAGTTAGTTTGGGCTTAAAAGAAGTACAGTAAGTTTTATGCTGACCATACCTCAGCTAAACATTGTGCTTTTAATAGGAAAGAGGCAAAATATACAAAATGTAAAAAAGGTAAAACAAAAAAAGATGAAAAAAGGTAGACAAAAGACAACATACATACTAAATGTGCATGAGATTTGAGTGTGCTGTTGATAGACACCAATGCAGTGCAAAAATGAAATAGAAGATTTACTCATTGCATGAAATAAACTATTACAAATTGTAAATTGTGATAAGCAGTGTCAAAAATAATAAAGGAATCAAGTATTTTTTTTTCTTTTCAAATCAAATTAAAATAAATTACAAATGAAAAGGTTATGCAGCTGTTTTTTCTCTTAGAGACACCCTGTAATGTTTGTTTGTTTGGCTCAGTGAAAGCAGCACAAACAAAGCCAAGAGATAACTGTTGTGATCACACGTCACTCTGTGGGGAAAATTAATGCTTGTGCCAAATATTAGGAAAATCCATCAGATAATTGTTGAGACATTTGACTTTTTACTGCTAAACCTGTCAGTGGCTCTGAATGAAAGGCCAATAAATTGATCAGGATGGGATTCATGTTGGCAATCCATTCACTAGCTGTTTGTTAGAGATTTTCTGAAACAACCAGCTGACTCTGCCATTGTTAGAGCTCCTGACTTCACAGGTTAGCAGCAGGTTGAATTGTTTGGTCTGGAGTAAAATGTATTAAAAAAATGCTGAAAAGATTTACTAAAATTTGGTTCACCACTTATCTGGTTCCAAACAGTTTCATATTCAAATTAGCATAACTGTATTTCTAACAGATTTTGGCCTCTCTGACAGTGAAATGCACATGCTGGAAGAGTTGTAGGTTATCACTCTTCCCGGTGATACTGCACTTAATCATTCATATTCATTAGTTTAATGTCTCCAAATTACAGAAGACTAATGCACCCATTAAAGCTGGAATGTAATAAGTGGATGAGTGGCTAGCAAGGTTTCTCTTTAGAAAAAAAAAGAGCTTCATTATATAATAAAAAGTAATGCTTGCACACAGACTTCAAACCACAAATTTATTCAAAAAGACCATTTTTGGGGTTTTTCATCAGATGCTAATCTGCAGGCATGTTGATAAGGTCTCTTTTGAGATGGTCCCTATGGTGTGTCTTTGGGCTGAGGTTTGATCTGGCCTGTGGGGGATCTCTGCACATCACACAAATGTTTGGGGGGCAGATGGGGGCCACAAAAGTTTCAATAATTCATCCCAGAGGTCTACGGAACAAGGTGTTTCTGACTGCAGTACCTCATCTTCCTGAGCTGTTTCAACAGAGAGGTGGGCAGACAGTGAGATGTGTTTCTGTCCCGGCCACTGGACAGTGGACGTTCATAATTCATGAGAGTTTGAAAAGAACTAAAAGCCTTCCCTTACTTAGACAAAAAGCAGGTGACAAAGAGGTAGAGAAGAAGAGGAGCCAGAGAAGTAGAAGTCCATCAGGCGGAGAAATTAAAGCTATAGAGCGAAGGCACCGAAAAAAGGCAGAGAAAAGGTGAGGGTAATTATAAATGTGGAGGACTGAGAGGAAGAGACAGGGTGAGCGATAGAGACAGGGGTAGATATAAATAAAGTATGAATAAAGGAAGGAAAAGAGAGTGAATTTAAAATGTTTTTTTCCCCTGAGAAAGCTCAGGTTGCCATTTCCATCACATATCCCGAGATGCTGTTTGTGCCACAAAGAGTGTACGGCGTAAAATAGTCCACCTCTGAGTCATCCCTGCAAAATATCCTGCATATACCTGAAGCGGCAATGCATCAACGCAGAGTACATTCGGAGGGATTCTGGAGGACATTCCCATCCTATAAAGATCTTCTCCGATTGAATTTAAATAGGTGATTATTGTGGATGACAGATAGATAACCCTCAATACACCTCTGAAAAATAGAGAAAGTATGATTTTTTTTTTTTTTTTTCCCTCCCCCCCTGGTCTGTCCCCGTAAGCACTCTGGTATTTGCAGGTCTTTCTGTGCCTGTGTGTCCCTGGCAGTGCTTCAGTGGCAGTGGGTGATCATTAGAGCTCTTTGCTCCTGGCAGCCACACAGTAGTCCGAGGATCTGGCTGTTGTCTGGAAAGCCCGGAGCACGGAACAGCAGCTAATCCCAGTGGACTACAGGAGGAGAGGAGGTGCGAGGCACGCTCCTTGTGCAATGATTGGTGCATTGTTTCAAGGCACTCGCTGCCTGGCAGATTGACAGCTCGGGGTGCATTGAAAGAGAGCGATAGGAAGGGGAGAGAGCAGTGAGGGATGGAGGGAAAAATGAAGGAAAAAAACAAGTGGCTGCTGCTCTTTTAGATAACAGATTTTTAGCAATTTTACTTTCAGTGTTTGAGGACATTTGATGACATCTGGGTGATTATGTGAATAAGGTTTTTCATAAGGAAACGACAAAAGAAGATTTGAAGGACAATTTCAACTTATTACAGTTGGTGTCATATTTGTGTAGTATGGGCCATCTTTTCCTTTACTTTTTAATCTTACTCAAAATAACTGACCATTGACTGAACCCTGTTTGCTGAATAAGGATAGACCAACCATGTCTCGAGGCCATAATGAGGCACAGCAGGCTTGTCTTAGGACTTTTCAATATTTTAAAACGTGTGCATAAAGCTTTATGAAGAGCAATTCTCAACATTTAAAATCTTTAGAGGGTGGTGTCTTCTTTTCAAGCCTCTCCAGTTTTAAAAATACAAAAAAAATGTAAAGAAAGATGAAGAAAAGTGTGAACATCTACTCCAACATGAGATCATAATCATAAGCATTTCCAGGACTATACCTGTTTCAGCTCTCTTGTGCTCGTAAATAGATTCGGAGAACTTAAATCTGACAGACAAGTCGATGCATCCTTGTCCTGATAGGCCTAAATCATGTGATTTTAGGAGTAAAAGTCTGTTTTAAAATATGAACATGTACCCAAGGATATACCACAATGAAAATGACAGTCTGATTTAGCATTTTTCCTTATCATTCTTTTAGTGCTGCGATAAAAGAGCAGCCTTTTTTTTCCAGCCATGGTTTCATCATACTGTAAATCATCAGGTCATGAGGATGCTGACCTTTGAGAAAATCAGTTGAATGCAGCATTTTTCTACAGAAGCCTGTAGCTTTTAATAGCGTGTGCTATAATTTTTAAAATGCCATTATCAAAAAAAGTCGTATTTCATTATCTCGAGAAAACAAGCTTTGTTATCTCTAGAGATAGTGAACCTGTTATTACAGGAAAAATTAAAAGGTGTTTCCTCACACTTCTGTTTATCAGAGATCAGGAGTATTTTTATGCTTTATTTGAGCAGCTGCTGGCTGAATCAGAGAGATTGGAACTGGTGAACTTTTGGCTACAGCAGAAACATGAGGTATCTGAATCAAACAAAACTATACATTGTTGCCTGGACTTACTGTTAAGTTGTAAATCCTCCACAATAGTTATGAAAGTGATTTTAAAGGCAGATATCGAGTGTGATCGGAAGATCCTTTTTTTTAAAGTTTTTCATAATTCTTGACAAAACATTCATTGTTTTCTTGTCATAAATTATATAAACATAAATCAAGACATGCAGTTTGTAAATGAGTCACCAAAAGCAGCAGTCAGACAGTAAATGGTATGTAAACAAGCCAACAGTTCAGTCACATTTCCTAAACCACTTTATTTTAATAAGGAGAACTCAATCAGAAGTGTCCTCTATAACAATTACAGTTCAAGTGTGTAACAGAAACTCGTAAATCTCAATGATGTTTAGACATGAAGACAGGATGTGGGACAGGATCTCACAGCTGTTTGTGGTGGTGGAGTAAAACCAGCAGGCAGGAGATAGAAAGTCTGCTGGATGATCCTGATGGTAATGGTACTGTGACAGGATTACAACATTATTTTAACAGAATTTGCTCCTTGAATGTGGGCAGAGAGAAACAAGAATTAAAAAAATGAAGGAGGCTCTGACACTGTGGGAAAGTGGAAGTGACAGAGGAGATTAGAGAGGAAACACATGGGGGGAAAGAGAGGATCTTGACTAATTTGGAGGTAAACCTGAAGGAGACACATCCAACGTGCTGCTCTTAATCCCTCTTTACACCAGCAAACTGTGGCACGTCCGTGGTTGGTACAGTAGACTGTAAACTGTAAACTGTGATGGATGTTCCTGCCAACGTGGGGTTTTGTTTACAACCTGCTTGATCCTCTGACTGTTCAGGGTTTTTTTTTTTAATGATGTTGCTTCAGTACGAGAACTCAGCTAAGTTACTATTACTGAAAAGGATCAGTAGCAACAACAACAGAGGAGATCCTTTAGTACTTCTGTACATTAGCCTATATGTGCTTGTGCCATACAAAAGTCCATTTTCCATTATTTTGCTCTGCACACATTGTTTATTGTGTTTGCCCAGCTGCTCTGTGTCTTTACAGGGCAAGTGGCTTTATGAAAATGACACGGCTGTGTGACATGGAGATCTCTTATTTCCTCATTCCTTGGGACATGTACTGTCACATCCCATTATGGTGCAGCAGCACTGGGAATAGAACAGGCCCTGACACACTGAGATGAATTTAGATGTAGCGATCTTGTCTGGGATAAGCTTTAATAGATTACATTTTATGGTGATGCGGCCCGTCCCTTGTCGCTCAATGTGCACTTATCCTCTGAGCTTTACACATGCATGGTAGCACACACAAATACACAATCCCAAACAAACACACACCCCCCCACCTCCGCCCACTCTCATCGAGACTCTATCAGTCCCTATTGCTTCCTCACCGTCTATTGCTCTGTCTCTCACTTGTCGCTTCATCACAATCTCACGCTGCGGTGTTTGGCTTTCCCTCTCCACCTGTGTCTCTGATGAGATTTGGAGGCGTCCTGACTGATGCGTCTGTTTGCTTTGACATTAAGGAATCAGATGCGCTAATGTTAACTGGGCCATAATTGCATAGATTGAATATGGTGTTGCTCCACTTCGCCCTTGTCTCTCCGCTCTATTTTTATCAAGACAGGCCCTGGAGCGACGGCGGTTGTTAGCAGCTAATGGTGGCAAAGCAACAAAAACCTCAAATTACGTTTGGCACCAGGGATTTAATGGTTCAATAAAAATCAGTTTTACCCACCGCTGCCCTCCTGCCCATCCATCCTACCAACTTACCTCCTCCACTCCAACGGTCTCTATCCAGCTTCTCACATCTGTGCAAGTGCACTCCAATAACTCTCTCCTTGTAGACTCTGGCTTTTTTATGGCTGTGTTGCTCTACACAGTCCAGAGAGCTTTTCACTTAAGACAATTGGCTCCAGATGATGTAGTTTTAACTTGTTGGAGCATTAACTTTCAGCTCAGTTAATCCTCCGTCAATGTTTACGGTGAACTTCTTTTGATATTGGTGAGCACCATATCAAATCCCAATCTGTCCCACCTCACAATAGGGTCTCAATCAATGTGACTGATTTGATTCTGGCCGTGGATGAATGACTTCATGCTCCTGTTGTTTACTGTACCTGAGTGCCCTTGATGAAAAATGGTCAAACCTCCCTAGTGATTTTATTTATGTCTGCACATGTAGTCATAGAGGATGAATATGAATTACATTTCAAACCAAAGTTGGGGGCAGATTTGGAGGACAAATACACTCAAACTTGATTACCATATTGTTTTAAAAAAATATAATCACAGCTGCTGACTATGAAGCAAAAGCTGGTGCTTAACAATCACTCCAACCTTTCTGCCTCTGGGGGAAATATCCAGTGCGTCCCGATCCAGCCAGTCATAATTTATTCATTAAAAGCTGTTATCTGATTATCTCCATTAATCAGCATTGTGTGTTCCTGTAAACAGAGCGTGAGGACAAAGAAGGGATCCACCTGAAGTTGTTCCCCGCTTTGAACGCCTGCAGCACAGGAGAAGAGCCAGCAAGATTTGGGTTGTGAGCAAGTGTAGGCTTCAATTAAGAATTTATAATGTGAGGAGTGGGGGTGGATGGGACCCTGTGTATCAGGGGACGCTAGGCAAAACATTCCAGTGCCAAACATGGAGCAAAGCCTCTCCTTGAGCCCATAAATAATATAGCAGAGGAAAACACCACATTGTGTTGTAGCACCCAAATCTTAAACAGACAAATAACATAATAACAGAAACACACACTCATGAAAACCCCTCAGTGGAGGCTGTGACCTCAGTGTGCAGGGTAGCGCTAATTGTGACAGAGCTCTTCAAAAGAACTTAGATATATACATGTGAGTGTAGTATGAAAATATTTTTAAAAAATAAGTTTAATTTTCACTTTGTTGGCCCTCTTTGCAGATTTATAGTCTACCCTGCTTTGAAAATCTGTCCTCCAAAATGTATCTTTGTTCTATATTTATCCCAATGCCCTCATTCTTATTCAGTCTAGGCCTTCTCATAGATTTCCTTATTCAGTACTTACTTGAATGGGATTTTCAAGGCTGCTCTCCTCTAACTGAAAGTGCAAGATTTACACAAGGCAGTGGTTTGGTATTACTGATGTCTCCTCCATTTATTTTGGCCAATTAAGGCATTAACCTATCTAACAGGGTCAAATTTAGGGCGGGGTCAAATTCTCTCAGTCAGGGTCTATAAGCTTTTGTTTACATCTTGGGATTTTGGCTTAATACTACTTAATTTGATCTTTCTTGCCCTTTTTAATATGGTTTTTAATTATTTTTCTCTATGCACCACAGTCCTAACCTAACGAGCTAGCTCGACTTTAGAGATCACATGATCCATTGACCTAGCAAACTACAGTGATTCAGACCAATCAGTGTCCCCCGAGGAACTGCTGGCAGCTACATATAGTTTAGCTATGATGGTCTACCAGAGAGGCAAAAAGTAACAGTTCCAAAATAAAAATAACAGAACCTACAGAGATTAGCATAGGTGCTGTGTAGCTGTAGTTATAACATAGCTGGAGAGAATTTCCACATTAAAAGCAGAGCAAAGAATGACACTCAAGGCTTTTCATAATGAAAAAGAGGACTTCACTTTTATCTTTATCACAAATCTGACTTTTGCAATAGTTTGAATTACCAACTGGCTCTGCTGGTAACATTCTCCTGTTCTGTCATATGGTTTGATCTGTTTAAAGTTAGCTTGTGATAGATGATGAGATGGTTCATCAAGCCACCTGCTGGCTATTTTTTAAACAACACAACCTCCACTCAACGTTTTCCTGAGTAGTCACTGATTAAACGGAAACATAAAATAGTAAAAATAAATCAGATTGATTGAACAGCCATGGCCAATCCACCAGATCAAGAAAGAGGGAACAGCTAAGTTTGGTTTCATGCAAATGGAGCTTCTGTCACTCGCCGTCTGTGATGACAGATTAAGAACAAATCCGAGGAATGAAAAAGCCATATAGTTAATCTTGTAGAATTCTCTTTTGTAACTCTGTCTTGTTGTGTGATGTGTCACTGAAAGCTGCTGTGTGAGTCATGAGTGCAGCTGAGTTGGACAACAATTGCTAAGTGACATTTTCAATTTATGAGGAAAAGAAAGGATTATTTTTTTTATTTGTTTGTTTAAGTGATGAGAAAATTACATCCCACCCCGTGAACCCTCTCACTCTAACAATCACTGCTGCACCTGCTGATCTCAACAATGAGCAAAATGCCTTAAAAAATGGAATCAGTTTCAGATTTCATTTTCACAAGGGGTTTTCCACACAACAGCTCTCTCCATTTCACAGCCGACTGAGGCTGCTGCTCTCTGTTCTTTACTCCTTTGAAAAAATTAAAAATGATACGCTGACAAATCCATTGCTTTTCTTGTGAAGGGTTCACAATAAAAAGACACCTGGTGTTTTGCCAGTTTAACACTTCAGATGTGAATTAGCAACAGGAGGAGTGAACAGCAAACGCTGCGTTTGAGTCTGTCAATAAGATAAAAATGATAGCAACACTGGACTCCATTCATTTCCTGTAAGTGCTTTTTGACTATTTGAATTTAGAAAAGGACTCCATCACAGACTGTAGTAACTTCTATACGCAGGTAATCACAGAAAATAAATACCTAGAGCAACAATTGCTGAAAAATTGTACCTTTAGTAGTACAGCAAACAAGGTTTACCTCTTCTCAGGTAATAGCATGAGCTGGTTCAGAGGCCTCAAGCTAGTGAGAAGGCCACAGCAAGGAGACAGTATATGGATAAAATATCATACCATGGTTTTACACCGACAAGAATCTTGCCCCCCCCAGGAGCATTGATTGACAGCACCTGTTTACACACCCTGGACTGTTTGAGGCATTTATCTTGGTCCTGCATACCCCTTGAGTGTACTTTGGCCTGGATTGGCAGCTTTGGAGGGACCTGTAGTTGTGAATGAGGAGGTAGATGTGATACATTATGGCCTCGAGGAAAGAAATGGATGGCAGAGTGTGTTGGGTTAAGTCTTGTAGATATAGACCTAGGCTGTGGCTCCCATGGGGGGCCAACAAAGGTCAATGGTGTCAGGGATTTCATGAGGAGTCAGTTGTGTCTTATACACCATAACTCTCTCTTTCTCTCTTGCTCTCCCTCCCCTGCCCTGGGACCAGGGACTGAGGGCTGTCTATGGAAGGTCATGGAGATAAGGCGGAATGTTGTTTTCCTGCTGCGATAGGGAACTGCTGCATTTACTGCCACGTCAATGAAAAGGCCTTTAAATATTGGCTGCTCATTGATGAAGGGAGCCGGGGCCTCCTCCCTCCAACTGCTCCTCCAGTGCATTGTGAAAAAGAAATTTAAGTTTTATTTTTATTTTTAAACTTTTCTCAAAACATGAACATGTTTGTAATATCTTCAAGCTGTTCTCTTAACATACTCTTTTAGAATCAGATAATATCACTGAGATGATGCAAAAATGCACAAACAACATGATGCAGCATTTGTGTCCAACAGCCACTCAGTAAGTACAGTTGATGAATGAATAATCAGTTGTCATCAACGAAATTTTTTTTACTAGAATGGCAGATTCATGCCAAAAAATTTGTTTAACCTTTATCGGATATAAACACAATATGCAAATACTTGCTAAAATTTGCAACTGTAAAACACCATTTTGCTCCAAATTAATAAACATTGAGAATGTTTAAAATAGCCTTATCTGTTAGCCTTCTTAAAAGATAAAGCTACTGAATTTCCAGTCTTTATTTTGAAAATCAGATTAGAAAAAAACATGCAATCACAAAAATCAACAATAATAAAAACTGTAGCCTTCAAAAGAAAAGGCTATCATTGTGACATCAATACTCCAACACTTCTTTACCACCGAGGAACTATCTATTTGAACTTTTTACATCCTTCTGTTAGTTTGATAAACTATACCCATGTCCTTTGATTTAGTGTTTCTTGGAGGTACTACTTGCACATCATCATCGACATTTTAGCACTCTCTGCCTACCTACTGTGCAGCTCTTAGGTCTGCTACAATTCAACTGTTGTGCAGCTGGTTCTGTTAGCATGAGACACTCAGTAGCTAGCCAAACCACCAGTTAAAAGGTTAGCAAGATTTTTCACTACAAAAAGTTACAGACTTATATCAACTGAGGTCTCACTAAAAGGTGTTTACCAATTTCCATGACTGCAACACTGTGTGAAATTAGATGTGATTATTTTTCTTTTCCAGTATAATATACTCCATGTGTTAGACCCTTATACACAGTCAGCACACCCACTGTGACTTCAGCTCAGAAAACATTACTTTGTGACCTATCTGGTGATTGTCACTGAAAGTAAAGATTACACAGCATGCTCCTCATCTCCTTTCTTGTATGTTAGAATACTGTAATTTTACTCAATTTAATCATAACAATTAACTAACATGTGATAATGTTGTAGCACAGTAAGAATATATATCAAAATCCCTTTGGAAACAGTTTTAAACTGAGGTAGATTTAGTTTTCCTCTCACCCATCATATTGATGTGTTTTTTTTCAACTGATTTTGAGATCTAAAGGTTGGAATATCGGCTGTGTGAAATTGGGTCCCTCAGTGGTACATGCATTGTGTGGATGAAGGACAGCAGTGGATGGGTTTTGAATTATGTTCAAGTGGGACTTATTGCAGGTGATGCAGCACTTCTACAGCACGAGTGTGTGCCCGGACCTACAGTATGCATGCAAGCATATCCACAGATTGTCTCACACTGATTTAATTTTCTCTGTGTTCCTGGCCGTCTCTTGCTGACTCTCACTCTCACACCTTAATCCGGCATCCGAGGCAAGGAGGTACCTGAGGTGCTTTAGCTGAGTGAAAATTACATTTACACTGACATGGAAAGGCAGGTCCATCCCTGGAGTGGAACTAAAGTGTGGCTGGTGCTGGCTGCTGTCAAACATCCATTCTCATAGAAATCTCCCTAGAGGCCACAGGTTTCCAGTTTACTTTTGAGCAGCTTGTTTGGGGAAGACGAATCACAATCACCGCCATTGTTTCATTGAGCTGGTTTCTTATTGTCTCACCAGTAGCATTCATATACTCAGATTTTTTTTATGTGTATCTGCAAAGTCTGCACATTTTGTTCCTTTTCTCTTTTCTGATTTGGTTTTATTTGTTCATATCACCTACTCCCCTGTCTCTGTTGTAATCTTCTACAGTATATGTGCAAGGTGTAAGGCACGTTTTGTTGGTAGTACAGCTACATTTATTAGTTTATATTTGACCTGAATAGAAAAAAAAACATGTTTGAAGATGCATTAAGAAATCCCAGAATATTTTGAAGCAAAAAAAGACACCTGATATCCATTCAGCCAGTAAATTTGATTTTGTGGTTCGCTGTTTGCAAACATGCAGTTGATATCTATGGTTTCAGCTACACAAATACATTTAATATGTACAATTTGAGAATTTACACACAAGTTTGAAGTTCATTTTAGCTAGTGAGATTTTGCATTACCTATAGCAATAGATTAGTTTTATAAAAGTTAGGAATAACTAGGCAGTCAGCATAAACAATAATGTCCACCTATTGAAACTCTGACTTTATTAGCAGATAATTAAAGACCTCAAATTAATATTTGATGTAAACAAAACTCTTGGAAAGGCAGTTAACAAACTCAACAATTGGTGACTTGCTTGAGCATGTCTGCATTTTTTAATGTTTTTTAAAAAAAGGACATGGAAACATAAAGTGATATTGCTTTAACATGGCAGCTTTAAGTGGTGAAATTTACTTTTAAATGAATCAAAAGTTGAAGGAAAGAGCAAGTCTTTGTATTCACCCTTCACACCACTGCTTTAGTCAATTCTCTCACAGTGATGATGCCTTGATGACAGTGCTAACCTCTTTTGAACAGAGTGTCTAATACAGACTCACTGCCATGAAGTGACCAATTAGCTCCGACCCCTGAGATCCATGCAGCTCAGATGCTGTGTCAGAGCGGCGCTCGCTGGGGGCTCTT
The DNA here is from genome assembly GCA_029814665.1 of Acanthurus lineatus. Lineage (NCBI taxonomy): Eukaryota > Metazoa > Chordata > Actinopteri > Acanthuriformes > Acanthuridae > Acanthurus > Acanthurus lineatus. Next base: position 4,938,531 of record JAPZDV010000003.1, read on the forward strand.
GGCAGCCTCTTTAGCCTGATGGAGCCGGAGATGACCAGCAAGTGGTAGTCCTGGGTCAAAGGACTGCAGATAAACAGCTAGATAGTGTCTCTCTCAGGACAAAGGGGACAGCTTGTTGGTATAAATCAACCCTCCCCCACGCACACACAGACACACACATTCCCTTCAACATTACCACAGCTTAATCCCACGCAAGTCTGACACTGGAGAGGAGAGTCAAGGTGGAGTATGTCTTGTGCCTCTTCATGGAAATGCTATGCTGTATGTCCATGCATATATTATGGTGTTTATTTAGCTTGTCTTGTTGGGTTCAAGGAGCTCTCTCAAGATGATGGATGGCGCATATTTTAATCTTGTTCCTCGTCTCACAATCCATTCCACTTCATTGAACATATTTAAGTAACGAGAGTTTTCAAGGTAACATGAAAGTTTACAGGTCACAAAGTGGCCATCACCTCAGCTTGAAGTATTCCATTATGTTTGGTAAAAAATAACAAAGTAATTTGATTTGTTGAATTTATGAACATCTGGAGATCCCTCTCTCGTAACAACCTTCCTCCACCTGATTATTTCCTGGTTGGATGGAACTATACAGGTAGCCAGCTAACATGTGGCAAACTTTTTTTAAATAAATATTTTCAAATATTTTTTTTACCCATAAATAATTTGGTGAGATGACAAGGTTTTTTTTGCCCTCAGCTGCAGTTCTTAGTTTGTTAGCCCAGTTTCAGTTAAATAGATCTTACATGGGATTTTAAAACGGAATTACTGCCCAAAAGTACTTATTTATTTACTATTTTAAACTGTGCAACTTACCATATTCTAACTATAGATACAGATGTAGACCCTTATTCACAGTTTTATTTCTTCCCATACTACCAAAACTGTGTTCACTGTATGCAATAATAACATGTAGTTACATAGCATGTAGAACTCCCAAGTGAAAACGCCACAACTTATAAGCTCGTAACCCAAGCTTTAGGGGTAAATCATTGATTGTACGGTCCAACTTGAAACAAGCACAAAAATCAATTTAAAAAAAAACACTTCAGATCACTTTGTTCTACCTTCTTCGAGGCTATGAAGCTTGAATCAAAGATGATTGTAGCATTTTGCAGCATATGTTAAAGGGGAGGATGAGATGAAGGGCAGTGTTAACACCATTACTCTGCTCGTTTCCTAATCAGGGTGAAAACAAATGTCTGATGAATGACTTCTCTCCCTCCCTCTGTATCTCTCTCTCTGTGGTCACTGTGTACACTAAGTGGGATGGTTAATAAGTCCCTGTTGGGTTATGGCTGGCTTCCAGCTAATCACTTTTTCAGACAGAATCTTCAAAGTGTGCCCTCTTGTCTAATGCTAATCTGGGCCAAATGGGGGCTCTGTAGATGGATGAGCGTGGGCTGTGGGTGGATTGGCTTGAGTTAGCGTTGCTCCATCCAAATCATCTGTTCGTTTATTCCAGCAGAGTGGGAGCGAAACTGTGTGGAAACCCTTTAAACCGACATCTGACACTGATATTATTATCCGCAGCCATTAATTAAAGTTGCTAACCTTGGATCTAAGTCAAAGATGAGTAAAATGTTTTTTGTCTCTTAACTTGTTTGCCGACAAATACAGGGGATTGTCTGATAAACTAAAAACTAATGGAATGGATCCAAAAACGTTAAACAGACAGTGCTACAAGGGTCCCCTGAGAATCCCATCAACATCAACAAAATAAACATGACTTTAAGGAATTGTTGCTTGTTGGGCCACTTAACTAAATTCTGTGATACTACAGGATGAACTGTTGTCCTTTGTAGTCCTTTGCCGTAGGGGGCTTTACACCTTCTTAGTCATCCATTGTGGGACAGTTGGATTTGATAGATCACTTGATCATGTGAATCCTTCTCATTATTCTTGAAGCTACTGTATGTGTCTTGTGTCTTAACCACAGTCAGATGATGTTTATTCTCATAGAGGACAGAGAAGAGCAGAAACTGTTCACATTTGGAACTGGAACAGAACCTGTAAATAGTAGGGTTTTTTATTGTTTGTGTTGTATTTTGGTCTAAAAAACAACATGAATATCAAAGTAGTTGCCATTTATTATTCTGTCTGTCAACTGATTAACTGACTAATCACTGCAGCTCTACTTTCTAGTACAAAATATTTATATAACTCCATCATTATGCTGCCAGTATACTCTTAACATAATGAAATTATTTATTCCTAATATTCATGGTGTCACTACAGAAAACACAGCCCCACATGATAAAAGTAAGAAAGCAATAATAGTTTAAAAAATGTAAATTAAAACTCTTCTGTGTGTAGCAGCGCTCAGTGGCAGCTCAGCAGTTAGTACTGCTGTCACCTCACAGCAAGAAGGTCCAGTCACAGCAGTTACCTTTCTGTGTGAATCCAGGAAGTGTTCCAGGCCTGCTGGGATCGTTCCAGCACCCAGCCACTCAATCAGAAATGAGCAATTACAGGGGTGGTGTTTCTGATGCTGATCATGTAATTCCTACACTCCTGGTCCTGCCAGGGCCCTTTGTTGACACGTGTTCCACATTACTCTTTTCTCTCAATTCATGGTAGCTGTCAGCTATCTTATAAAGTCATTAATTCCCACACCCCTAAGAGATAAATAAGGAAAACACAGCTAAATTAAATGTTGGTCTGAATGTTAATCTGATTTTTTCACCAGTAATGTTTTTTTTTATTATGCTTTCATGCATGTTAACCTCTGGGCTTTTGACCATTTGTAATTCAGCTTTGTATTACAATATACTTTTTGACACAATCCTGTATCTAGTTCACACCACCTCTATTACAACATGGCTTAGGACAGCATCTTACTGCAATTGTGCTAAACAGGCAGTGGATTGACACCAGCTTATTACCCCTGTTTAACAGATTTAATGGCTGACAAATCGAGTGCAGATCTCAGGGGATTTCATTTGCTCAAAGTAAGCTCGGAGCATCATCCTTTTTTCCCCCATCTTATTAAAAGAATAGTGATTCTCATCATGGCCATCACCATCATGCTTCTGGAGAAATTACTGCCTGCGTGATCATTCTTGTAGGAATCATGGTCCTGACTGAGAAATACAAGTCTTCTTCCCCTTTTCACTACATATATGAGCCAATTGGCTCTTTTCCCACTGTAGCAGCCAGGGAGGGGGGTTGGGTTGACTATGGATGGGACCTTCATTGATCAAACCATGGAGGGGGGTTGCTGGAAAGCTGAGCAGTCAGAGTGAGCTGATTATGGTAATGCTTTAACCGATCGATCAAAGAGATGTGCGTTTGAGGCACAAGAATGCTCCAATAAGTCCTCCATGCTACCCTCTGCTTGTGATGAGGTGTCTTGAATTCCTCAGCATGACCAAGACTGGAGATGTGTACCGCATACCAAACAGCAGTTGAGGACCAGGAGATGAATAATTAAGGATTTTTTTTATTATTTCTTGTTACATTAAAAATTTTGTCAATCATTTTCTTTTTTAAAAAAACTACATACATTTATTTCTGTTAAAGATTAGCTAGCTAGCTCTTATCTGCATTCAAATTTCCCTTTGTCTTATGCATGAGGAAAATACAAGTATGTGTGTGTAAAACTGAAGATTATGAACAGCACATTCCACTGCCTTTATAGCACCTTTTTAAAAATGTATGTCAGAAGGTATGTCTTGATTGTCTAATTTCAGTGGGTGAATGAATGAATGATAATGAAGGAGATTATTACCTGCAAAGTCCATCAGGGTCCCCCTCGTGTTTATAGAACTAGGGTTATAATTGTGCAACCTGCTTTCTTATTCTCTGAGAGGATTCAAGGTTTGAACATTTCAGAGCCTTCCTTTCCAGAAATTCCTCAACTGTAGATTTGTCAATAAAATGTTTTTACTCAGTCTTGTGAGAAAACTCCGTTTTTTGGTTTTTTTTTCAAAAATGTGGAGACTAATGCTTTAATAAAGCTAAAGTTATGTGGCTAAGCACAGTGAGGCAAGGCTTTAAGATAAGATAAGATAAGATATTCCTTGATTAGTCCCACAATGGGGAAATTTGCATAACCAGGGTGGGTTCGGTAAATATACATGGCTGTTCTGGCTTGCTCACATTCACACAATGACACATATCCATGTCCTAAAGCTCCTAACAAAGCTACAAATCAGCTCACAGATCCTTATAACCATCTCCATCCTGGTGATGGTATAGGATATTTTTATTACTCTTCTGTTTTCATGTGTTGATCGTCAAGGATTTTTTTTAAACTTAAGGTATCATAAATGTGCCTTCACAAATTATGCACTAATATCGGACACACAAGGACAAACAGTATAGAAGCGTAGTATTTTTTTTTTTGTCAGTGAGTTCATCATCAGCCTGATGAGATAAAGATGACCACCAAAGCCATTACAGTTTTATTTGGTGCAGCTGAAGGATTAGTGAGAAGGGATTAATATGGTAAAAGGAGGCCATAAATATACAGCAGTTCCCTTCTCTCCCTTTCCTGTGTTTTAATTTCCTTCCCAGATCCACTAGATTTGCCCTGCCAATGCCCAAGGGCATTTCCCAGGCGAGAAGTTGAAATAAAAAAATTTAAAAAACCGGCCAGTGAAGACAATCACATCTCTAAACAATGCTTATGGGAGCTTAAATATATTTAAACTGAGCAATTCTTGTTTTTGATTTGTTATGTATTCATATTTGAAATTGCTGTGTTGCTTAACAAAGAGCCTCTATAATTGACAATTAACACCCTTTGTTAACCATGTAACACTACCTGATTGTTCTCAAAATCAATCACAGTGTGGAGGCTTTTATGATGATTTGCCATGTAACATTCTCAGTGCAGCTTTTGTCTTTTCCACACAGCATTGCGTGATGGATTTCATGTTGTTGTGTTTGCCCTGGCTCACAGGACCCGTGTGTGTGTGTGTGTGTGCGTGTGTGCATGTGCATGTGCATGTGCATGTATGTGTGTGCATCTGGATTGGTGGTTCGCTGCCTCCCTGCTGCAGGGTTCAGCTGGAAGCAGTCGGCTTGTTGCATCATCTACCACGGTGATGGTACAGCAAAAGCCTCATTATGCTGTTTAGACGCGTGTGCGTGGAGGTGATTCATCTCCAAAGCTTTGTTCTTTTGCCGTGATTCGTCTTGGCTTTGCAGACGGCAACAACCCCTGGACTCCTCTACATCTCATTCATTCACACAGCAGCAGGTGCATGTAGGTGGGATGTGAGGGATGATTAGGTCTGCAGCTCTACGTCACAGTGTAGGAGAAATCCTATGGAGCTTCTGCTGTCTTTGATAAATTTCCAATAATGAGCAGCTCCCAGACTACTCTATAACTTGCGTCAGTGTGCTCATGAGAAAATACCTGTAGTCTGATCAAATCTCATTCAAAAATTTATTTACATCTGCTTTTTAAAAGAATACATTTTTGAAATCTCAGCAGCTTGATCCCTGCTGAAGAATAGGGTTAGACAGGGAGGTTATTCTTGCTCCCAAGTGGAGGTCTACTTCAGCATGGTTGACTGTGGTATTTTCTGATAAATGACCCCTCAACTCCCCACAGTCATGTATATTCATGGGTGCCCATGTTGATGTAAAGGCACTTAACACAAGTAGCGCCCACTAGCCCCCTACTCTGCTGCTGTGGAGGGAATTTGTTAAGTCACTCAGATTCAAAAGCAGGTTACCATGGAGACCCTGAGACAGCAGTGGCTATACCTTGTAGCCACTGAATCACAAATGGGTGGTGGCACTTCGGGCCGACATGTCTCAGTGGTTATTACTACCAGCTAATACCACAATGCATCATGGAAGGGAGACAGTGTACGCATCTCAAATCTCATGTGTATCTGCATGTATGTGTGTGTGTTTTTGTGTTACAGCAAACAGATTAATCACAGCATGACCCTCAGCTGTTTGGGTCCCACTCTCAAGCATAATTATATCATTACAATTAATCTGCAGAGTTCACCTTTCTCCCTCAAACTGCATACTGTTCCATGACATATGTTTATGTGATCAATACTTGGCTTTGGTTCGTCAAAACTGATAGGCTGCCATAAGCCGTCACACACATGGAAAATCAAATCGTGACAGAAAAGTAATTGAATGATTCAATCTGCAAAGCGCACACACCAGTTCACATTCATTTCACCTCCGAGCTGAATCTTATATTTCAATCTGAAAAGGCCCGAAGAGATCACAGTTGTTTAAGCCCCTCTCTCTTTAAATGGAGATCGACTTTAATCACCCTGGTCGAGGTGGGATGAACACTTTCTGCTTAAATCTACGGTTCTGACAGCAACACGAGGGACGGACAAGTTGTGACATTTTGATATCAGTGCAGTACATTCATCTCTTTGCTGAGATGCAGTGTGTCTGAAATAACACCACCTGACAGGTGGAACAAAAGTGAGAAATCTATTGATAAATTAGTGGCTCAACATGACCTTGGTCATTTCACTGTCCTGTCCTTTCTTCCAATTGGACCACTGACCCAAAGTGAAGACAACTCTGGATGTAACTGAAAATGAAACAGAGCTCATGGATGTACTGAACTAAGGGGGGCTAGTACGTCCATCCATCCATCCAGCAGTCCAAATAGAGAGGACAGGAACCTTCGGCCTGATCCAAAGTTATGGCTGTGTTTTACCTCTCAGGCAGTGCTCGCACACCCACTTTGTGTGTCAGCCAACTGTTATTGCTGCACCAAATGACCACCTATTAATCCTGCCTCCCTGCCCTGCAGCTGAATCAAACTTGAGAAGCGTGAGCGTGGGAGAGAAAATGTGGTGATAGTAAAGCTCGACCTGGACTGACTCCAACAGGACCACACCGTCTAGTGTGTGTGTGTGTGTGTGTGTGTGGGAAACCCTTACTCAATCTACTGCAAAAATGTATATTGTTTAGTCCAGGATGCGGACTCTTTTCTTGGGATTCCGGTCATACCAGTTCAGACTTATTCACAAACAGATGTCTTATTCACAAAACGATTAGAGCTTGTTCAGCGGTATTTAGAGTTAGTGAATGAACAGGTAATGAATGGCTTAGGGAGTAAATGAATACATGAATTTATAAAACACCTGGGGTCATCATTGACTCTCTCTTTGCTGGAGAGCCATTTCCTCACCTCGAACGGACAGGGATATGAATGTTATTAAGTTAATGACTCATCCAAACCTTTGCTCTGTCTGTTTATTAGCTGTGAGGGAACAGAGACACAGGTGTCACGTTCTCACTATTGATTTCTCACAACACGAGCTGATGAACACATTTGGAACATTATTTCCCTGCACTTCCAGATGTCAGACAATTTTTTTCGCAATGAACTGCTTCTATTTTCTAATCTCAAGCTTCCAAAGCTAAAAGCAGAGAACAAACCTGTTCTCATAAAGTCTGATCCTTTTAGGTCAGCGTGTCCGCTAAACTGGAATTTAACTGAAATGAAAAATGAAGATCAGTGATGAGAAAATGTTCACTTCATAGACAATAAAAACTGAATTATATTAAAGGTTTGGGTCATCAAAATTGTAAAACACAGTATTTTCTCAAACACTAGCTAACAGAGGATTCTTCATAACCAGCCTACTCATCAGGCTGTGATGTGATTTATAAAACCTGAAGAAATAAAACCCAAACTATCTGCATTTTCTGATACCAACAGACGTTACTTGGAAGATGTTGTTTTGTGATTTGGTTGAGCTGACCTTAAGAAAAAATGGGAGATGACTCAGAGAGAGATTTTTTTCTTTGTATGACCAAATTGTTTCCTATCATTACAGTGCTGAATGAAAATATGCACTGAGTCACTATCATCCTTGCCTTCACTAATAATGGTCATGTACTGTAGGCTACACTGACGTGGCATGAGGAGACTGATGAGACAAACTCTTATAAAACATTCCTGGTGATGGTGTGCATTACCTCCTAAAGACAGAGTCATATATTTGCATGAATTAATGCTGGAAGTCTGCAAATTTCCTTTCTAAGATCGGTTTTGTCTCATAGACTTGGCTGCTTTTGGCTCATTATAAATCACCCTGCAGCTAATATATTAGTCATGCTTTTACACACAATATATTAATGAATTTGTAATCCACAGTGCCTTTTTAATCAAACAATGTTGTCCATCTGTTGCAGCCTCTTGAAGGTTTTTTTTGTTGTTGTTGTTGTTGTTGAGACACAACCCTGTGATGTGACAGTTTGAGTCAGGACTGACTGAGGAGAGTGTGGCTGACAGCTGAAGCACAGCTCTGCCTCTCCAAAGAGCCCCATTTCCTGCTTCAAATCGGCTCAAATGCCCCCCTCCCCAACTCCAAACCACCCTAACCTGTCGGGAGGGAAACAGACTCCTGTTGGCATGGCAACCGTGTGGGACTGTGTTTAATTTCTCTTGATAAGTAATGCTAACAACAGCAACTGTAACATTACGAGGCTCAAGAGGAAATTACCTTTTAAGCTGCAACCATGGCAATCACTTTTGTTAAGAATTATGTTTCTTTTGTTTATGGTTTTATCATCAGGCGACTTACAAAAAATCAAAAGTAGCTCCAGCAGAGGCGTGTTTGCACAAAGTCTTGCTTAATGTGGCCTGTGTGCAAACTGTGATTCATTTTCAGGCTCTAAGACATCATGAGTCCACATGAGCCTTCTGAAGTTGGAGTCTACACATTTGTTATGGTCACTGTGTCTTTGACCATGTCTGTGCTGACAGGACTGCCAATGATTCCAGGAAAGAAAAAAAAAAAATTAAGTTATGCAAATCTCCCATCATACTCGTCAGCAGTTCCTCTCGGCTGGAGCCGAGCTCAGCGAGATGCCGTTTGAGCTCAATTCATTTTATTTAAAGTTTATTTTCAAGTTGCCACCTGCGTCAATAAATAAATAAATGTATTTCTACAACAGATAATCTACAAAGGCGCAGAGCTGTAGCTTTTACTAATTTTTGATTACACAATAAAAAAACAAAAAACACTAAGTGGCTCTCTTAATTTTCACCTCTTTGTATGAACACATTCGACTGCAGCCCCCCCCCGTGAAGTCACGGAGTCGCGTTTAAGCGTGATGCTTACGCTGTGATTCGCTGGCTGCCGCAGGTCAAACCCCGCTGTTGTGTTTTGCCCTGCAGGCTGTTTTGCAGCTTTGTGGTTCTATCAGGCAGGAACGTGCAATTGCAGAGCAGAGCAGAGCAGGTGGAGGAGGGTGGAGGGAGGGAGGGAGGGAGGGAAGGAAGGAGGCAGACAAGGGGGGGACAGCCTGGAATAGGAGGTGACTGCTGACATTCACCTGGATGCCCTCTGTAAGGAAAGGAAGAAGTCGGAGGGGGGAGGAGGAAAAAAAAAAAGGAGAATGATCCCGAGGCTAGAGCGAGAGATGGAGGGGAGTGTGTGTGTGATTATGGTTACTAAGGCTACGGCATGCTGCCCTGTTAGAAGAGGGAGGGGCCTGGAGGAAGGTCAGACGGCTGAGGTACAACCAGCTAAATCAACTCTGAAGTGTGAGGTCCCCGGTGGTGTTGGGGTTGAGGAAATGTAGCTGTTTAGGTTGTTCAAGAGGAACATAGATTGTCGCTTGGAACAGGACCTTGTGCACGCGGCAGCTTGTAGCACACCCCCTGGGCTGTAAATCCCTTTGATACGCCACATAAAAGAGGATAAAAGATGTAAAAAGGAGATGAGGAGACAAGTATATGAGATAAGAATTCTTTTTGTGAGTTGTGCTCCTTGAAAGCTTCCCCCCCTCCCTCTCTGGGACGAAGGTCACCTGACATCTGTGTTCGACATATAAGAAGGGACCCCTCAGACAGCTCGCTAGCCTTGTGTTAACACTCCCACATCTCTAGATTGTCACAGATGCTCAAATCCTCCCTGCTTCTAACCCTGATGTCTGTATACCAGGATGTCCTGGAAACAGGCTGCCAAGCTTAAGCTGTTTTGCGGAAAGGAAATGATGCAACATAAATTTTAAAGCAAGGATTCTCTGTCTTTTTCTTCCTCTCCCCACACATACACACACTGCGGGATGAAAATCAATAGCCTTCAAGAGTGAGTCAATGCAGAAACCAATAGCTAACAAACCCCATGCTGTAAAATCACCGCTGGCCCCTCACACACGACGGATGTAATGTAAAGGAACAGTGCTTAAGCACACCTTTGCTCTTTTTCGCCTACAGAATTATTTTCTGAAATAATAGAAGGGTCCGAAGGATCAAAACAACCCAGACTTGTTTATCTGAGACCTTTTAATACAAAAATCCGGGTTTTTAAACAAACACCACAACACTAAGAAGGGACAAAGGAGATGTTGTTTAACCTAATTAAGAAATTTGGCCATTTTTCTCCTTGACATTGATTAGGCTGACGTCTGACTAAGCAGCTCCCAATTAACTGTAAGGGCACTTTATGGGCATCCACATTCATCTTGGGCAGGAAGCTTCTCTCCCTTTCTAGGCTCCAAGTGCTGATCCTCTCACACTGGAGGGGCGATGTGATAGAGAGCTGAACAAAACAGTCTTTTTTTGGAAAGCGAGACCTTGCGTAACACAGTCATTATGTGTTTTTTTTTCTTTTTCGTTTTTTAAGAAGATGTATCATCATCAGCCTTGCAATTAGCATTATTCTCCATTATGGTCACTCATTAGGTGCATATGCGGGGGCCATAAGTGTTTTTTTTTTTGTAGCTTCCAAGAAATCTGTTCAAATTGCAGAAAAAAAGGGTTAATAACCTCAGTTGTTTTGTTTATTTGAAGAGCAATTTGTCTGTAATTACCTGCTAATATGCAGCAAAATTGATATTATCCTATTTTGAGCTCTGTAAGGTGTATCATACACAGAAGAAAGGCTCTTTTTTGAATGAATTACAACTGAGATCACATGTAAAATCATCTTCTTTCGACGACATGTGTTTATTTGTCTTTGCATGGCCACTTGAAGTCTTCTTCTATATTGCTACATATGTAATATTGAGCACATTTGAGCCTCATATCAGCTGACAGGATGCATGAAGTAGAACATGCTGACAGTGCCTGGTTGGGAGCTTTTTTGATGATTAAACCTGATCTTTTGGCGGGGTTAAGTGCTGCCTGTCCTGTCCTGTAAGTGCAGTCAGTCACTGGTCCACACACCCTTGAACAGCATTTCTGTCCACCAGGGGCATCGATTCATTAAAACCCTGAGCTGTGGCAAAGTTCCTGCAGCTGTTATCATGCAGCTTCAAAAAGCCTTGATCCTGATTTTAACACAGATGTTCCCAGGACAGGAGGGATGTGGACCCCAGGTGAATATGTTACCTTGAGTATACAAAATTATTAGCTAGAAGTGAAAAATTATGGATTTTAAAAGCAACTGATGGGATTTTTGCACATGGCAGCCCAGAGGAATTCCTTTTTTTCCCCTTTCTTTCTTGCAGTCACAGTTATAAAAATAGTTTTCAAAACCAGGTTGTTTTTTGTTTTTTTTTGCTCAAAGATGGCGAGTCCCTACACCTTGATATATGCCATGATTTTCTCCTAGAAACCCCCTTTTTCCCCAAATGTTGCCAGGAATGTTTTTTTTTTCGGGAGGGTTCTCCGGTGTTTATAGTCGGTGAAAAGAAGATAAAGTCAGACCGGTTGTCTCTTTAAATCAAGCTGCAGTGTTGATGTGCCCTCAAGCTGAAATGGTAAGAACCATTTCCACCTCTGCGGCAGGGAGCCTGACCAAATAGGCGCACTAGAGCGCTTCAAACGTGATTCTCATTCCCTTGGTCACTTGTGGTCTATGGTCGCCTCCACTCCTGGAGAGGGAAGCAATTTGTCAGTCTCTTTTTTTTTCTCTGAGAGTTTGTTTTTTTTTCCTGCGCATCTGGGAGACATTATTTAATTTTTATTTTTCTCTCTTTTTTTGTTGTTCCATCCGCAGAACTCAGTTGCAGTCGCCTCAATCCATTTACCGCTGGCTGGTACGCCTATCTCCAGCTCTGCGTTGCAATCTGTTGATAACTCCACTTGCAAGCTGCAGTTTATTGTGTTTCGCAATGGGAAACTATTTCCTTGCACGGGGAATTCGTCAAATCTCGCAGACGATGGGAAGCGTAGGAGCGTTTCGACACCAGTTGCTTTCACCAAATTAGGTAAGAGGAAATCAGTTTTTCTCATCATGCCTGTGATGTCAACGCTGTACTGTAATGCCACTATGACTACATGCGTACACACACACGCACACGTACACACACACACAGTCTTTGAGTTTGTTCTGCGCAACATGTTGATACAGACGCTTCACAGCCTCAGTGTGCATGTTACCGATATGAATCCAAACTCAACGAGCGTCACTGTTTATATCACATAAATAAATAGAATAACTGCATTTATGTTCACATCAGTTTGCACGTCACTGTTAACAATCCCCTTTGTTTAAAAAATGGCTACTTTTGATCTCTGTAAGACATTAAAGTTTACCTGCAACGCTGCACACATCAGTCTGTCAACTGCAGTAACAGTCTGACACATAGGAGCATAATGGGCGCGCGCGCGTGTGTGTTGTGCATACAGAGTTTGTACTCTATGTGAATGTGCGCGTCCACATCCACGCTTCTTCTTTTTTTTTCTTCTTCTTCTTTTTTTTAGCTACAGCACTCACAGACTTTCCACTTGGTTTACTTAAACGAATGTCTTGCTTTTCTTGCAGATGGGTGCAGCCTCGGGAGCGCCGTGCACTCCGTTACTATTGCTCTCAGGCACTTCGCACTGGGTGTAGACCCCACCGCAGCCTATTGGGATTTTGACCTGCTGGATGGACACGGTGGCTGGAGGGCAGAGGGCTGCCACATAACAGGCTCCGGGGGCAACACGACCACTATTCATTGCACCCATCATAATAACTTTGCTGTGCTAATGGTGAGTAGTCTACTGTGTGGTACCAGTGTCATTCATTTTAGCACAACCATGCCTCTACTGCTTAGGGCCTATTATGGATCAAATGCATCTTTTTTTTCCACCGTGGAATAGATGGAGTCACGTGTTTTAAGAAGCACTTCATGCAGGGACCTTTAAAAGCTTCCTTTATTGTTGCTCTTCAGCAGAGGGAAAGGATTTTTCAAATGCGCTACGGGGATTTATTGGCTTTGGAGTATGCGCTCCTCTATATTACCCTCATATCATGGAAACGAGAAGTTGCGTGTGTTGTATAGTCTGCCACCTTTTTTCCAAAAAGCAGCACAGCAGCTGAAATAGAAGCGATGCTCAAGAGAAGGAGCGCCTTGTCAGGAGCTATTCGCCTCCGAGCGCAAGTGGTATGCTAATTGGTTGCAACCATCGCCGAGCAAAAAATGTTGGACTGTAAAGCATAGCATCGTTCATCTGTATCGCTCAAGTTGGTCTCGACGCCGCCGAGATGCCTTCTCCTGACGACGTCCCCCTGCTCAAATTGATTTCATGAGGATAATACCAAAAGCGCAATGGCATCGCATCGCCCAGTCGCTCCATAGAGCCGCTGCGCCTGGTCCGCTTTTTTGGATGAAAAGAAATCCTCCGGATGTTTACCGAAGAGTGGGATTCGTTAGACTGGGAGGTCAGTTCTCAGTAGAGCATGAAAAGTGGTGTGCTTGAGATGTCGGTGCTTTACGAGTTGCCTTTTTACCTGCATATTTTATGAAGCCGCTGTTCAAATCCGTTGTTGTTCGTGTTCGTAAGCTGGCTCGGAAAAAAAAGCCGCATAGGAATGAGAAAGAGTTAGGTACGGATGAAAAAGCAGCATAGAAGAAAAAAAACGGCATGGGGTGCTCTGAGAGAGAGTGGGGTGTCTTTGGAGAATACTAAGCTGTTGTCAGAAGGAGAGCAGATGTCAGATTATCAGTGTGCATGCATTTTTCTCTCAAACACGGGCTTGTGGAGGCGCACCGTCTGTGGGCACATTGTGGCTGTCGGAATAAAGCGAAATCGGCAATTTTGTCATGTTTTTTTTTCAGTCAGCAGATTGATTTGAACTTCACGACACGTCCAGGTATATGGCAGTCGTAGCGCTGGCTGAGGCCGTCATAGGAATGTCCACATTATGGTCTTACGTGAGGGTTTGCGCCGGGGATTGCGCGTCTACTAATGCAGTCACCACACCCGCCTGGTCTCTGCAGTGCCCGAGAAAAGGACCCTTATTTACGGACTCGTGACATCATTCTCCTGTTGGTCTCCTCTAAATTGCTGTATATTGCAACAACGACCCTTATAGCCTAGCTTCTGCAAGTACTAGACCTGTTGCATAATCATGTCATTTCAAACTGAGAGAAATTGCCTATTACTGCCTTGCACTGCAAGTTGATCATTTTTAATTTTTTCAGTGTTTGTGAAGTGAGGAGCCTCCATCAGTGAAGCTCTCATTTGTGCCTCATGCAGGGAAAGCACTGGAATAGCACTACAGCCACTGCTGTGGTGCTCTGGAGGAAAAATCGGGGTTAACAAGTTGCAAAGTCTATATGATCAAAGTTAGACATTTCAGCTGCTGTGGAAACGCTGTAAAAGGTTTCAGAGGTGTTTGTGTTGTCTTCAGGGTAAAGTGTGCTTTGTACCCTGATCTCAGCAGTTATGTCAGTTTCCAATAAAGCTGTATCACCTTCCTGGCTTCTAAATGATACAGCTCAATTCTTTCTTAGATCAGCTGTCTGCAATATAGCCTACAGTGTAAGAATCCCATCTCATGGTGCATCTTAGATGTTGAGCAAACTGACAGAGGGTTAGCCACAAAGCATGACAGCTTTGAAAGATGAATAATGCAACAAAATCATATCAAAGAATATCGGTGGGCGGGTGGTGGTGGTGGGGGGGTAGCCTGAAAGGCACAATGCAATATCTAGTTTCTCTTGATCCAGAATTTTTTCCACATTCACTTCCTATGAGAGTAGTGTGTGTGTGTGTGTATGCATGCATGTGTGTGTGCGTGCATGTGTGGCTGTGTGTGCAGATGATTAGTCTACAAATAGCATGATGAGCCAATACAATTGTCCCTGAAGACTGAGGTTTGGGATATAAGAAGCACTTTAATGAGGATCTTTTTGACTTGACTCAAGAAGAATTACATGGTAGCGAACGTCCCTCCTCTGACTCTGTGATCAGAATGCCAAATAACCTACTTGGGACAGCATCTGTGTAGAAAAGCTCAACAGCAACAGCCTGAAAAGCTTTTGTTAAGGGCCTATCCCTGCTGTGGATTTTGAACATTAACAGTTATAATAGATCATTTTGCTGTTACTGCATTAGAAAGCAGAGAAGTCACTGACCAGTTACACTGAGACAAGTGATGTGGGTCAGGTACTGAAAGGCAGCGTCGTGTTCTCCATCAGTTTTTTTTTTCCAGCACTGCCCTGAACTTGAAGCTGCTAGAAAGCAACCGTCCCACATTTCAGCACTGGGGACAGTTCCCTACGTTTCCCGGGCGCCCCCCCCCCCTGCTTCCCCTCTGCCTCCCGCAGGCCTGTGTGTCTGTCTGAAGGGAGGGCTGACTCACTCGTTTACAGCAATGCAGCCTCGTCATCTGTCTTCATAGCAGTGAAAAACCTCACCTCCCACCTCACCTGCCCCCTTTTAACCCCCTCCAGAAACAATCACCCCCCCTCCCCCTTCTGGGACCACACTGTGTACTATAAGTTCCTTCCTGCCTCACTTGTAGCTAATTTTATTATCTATTTATGCGCCGAGGTGGTAGCATAGATGAAAGAGTTGCATTTGATTGCTGCAACGCTCCACACTGATTAATATGCAGGAGCAGACCTTTAGAAGGAGAGACACACAGAGGGGGTGGCTGGCTTTTGTAAGTATCCAATCATAACAAAGACCCTAAGGCCACCGACCAATAAGAAAAGAGCTGTTTAGAGATGTATCCCCATACACTGTACAAGATATAATGAATATGCAAAGTGAAGTGGATTCCTGGAAACTGGAGACTCCTCTGCCTCTGCATCACAACAGGTGAACATGGTCTGGTCTCATACAGTACGGATGTAGTTGTGGATGAAGGGATCTGCATTTGAAAGTGGATAATAAGAGTTACTGTTGTTGATGGCTGGCAGGGGAGACAGTTAAATATGACAGATAAAGAGAGAGAGAGGGAGAGTTAGAACAGTGCAGCTGTGGGAAAATATCCAGATCCTTTGGTTTAGCAAAATTACAAATGCATTAAGGAAAAAGTATAATGTATAATTTAAAGATACAATTTAGTAAAACTCCTGCATATATAATCATACTAAAGTAAAAGCACAATGGTATTATCAGCCAAATGTACTTAAAGTTTCAAAAGTAAAAGTAATCATGCCAGAGAGGAATGGCCTCTGTGACTGACAGATTGTCTGTAAATCAATGTGGAATGAGTTCAGCTGATGTAGCTGTGGGAGTGGGAGACTTTTTTTAAACTGCTTTACTTGCCTGGGTCCTGACCTTTGAATCCGCCCACTCCACCGAGGTCAGCTGACGGATTCTGCAGAATCTGACATTGTGACATGTACATTGTTTTCTATTCTTGCTGTTTATTTTCATTATTTGGTCACTTGTACATTTTATAGAAAAGTTCCTCAGGTCTTTTGAAAGGCGCTGTATGAATTCAGGTTATTATTGGTATTATTGTTATTATGTAACACTGGTTTCTCATCCAAAAAAACATTCCGTTTCTACGAGTGGTGTGTAGGAAAAACAATTAGCCAATCAGCGACCTGGCCAGGAATAAAGCTGTTGTCATGCTGTTGTCAACTGGTTGTCAAGTGTTGACAAGCTCAGCAACAGGCCACTTTTGTTTTTCTAGGATGACACAGATAATATGGAGGCAGAGGGCGAGTCATGCTCTTGCTGAATGTTGAAACCAAAGAGAAAACTGTCCAACAGTGACGAATTATGAATCAGGATTCTGCCACTGTGTTGCCAGGTTCCATCCCAAAATGTTTTTTAGTGTACCACTTAGCCAGAATATGAGAAAAATTGTAACTCAGGCTTTCATGTTAAAAACTGACGCCCCAAAACCAAGCACCACTCAACTGGAAGTACATCATCCCCAGGCTGGAGCTTTCATTGGTCTGGTGTGTTCATGGTCTCTCGTGATTGTTAAGTAAAAATGGAATCATGGAATCATGGAAATAACTGAGCGAAACCAATTTCAGACTGGAGATAAAAACAAAGTGTAAAGAGTCATCAACTCTGTCTCCTTACACACAGCTGCTTTACATTACATACATTTTTATTTTTTAATTATTTTATACCAATGGTTTGAGCCCCTCCAAAGGCTCACAAGATAAGTAACTTGATGACAACATGAAATGATTTTTGGAGAAGGAAAAATTAAAAGAGTCAAAGTTTTATTACACTGACATTTTCTTTTTCTTCTTCCTCTTCTTCTTCTTCTTCCTCCTTTTTTAGAGAAATTTGGATGCTTTATGTATTGCTCCTCGAACAGCTGGCCTACTTAAATGATCCCAGTTGAGACATTTAATGGGGAAATGTCTCTTTTTTTTTAAAACTGCTTTGAAATGTGGCAAGGGGCCCTGACTAGACTCCACTTTCCCATCGGGGTCACAAGCCAAAACCATTACACACCATTTTTTTTAATGTAAAACCTTCACCTTCAAAGTAACTCTTAACTAGAACTGTTACATGATAGTTGTGAAGTTAAAGGTATAATATTTCTTTGGAAATATCGTAAAGTAGAAGGATAAAGTAGCCTAACTTGCAAATACTCAAGTAAAGTTCAGGTACCTCAGCACTGTTTTTAATCACTGTACTTTACAAAGCTACTTTCCACTACTTGATTAGTCTAGAACATAATAATTGATGTGTAAAATTCAGCAGGGGTCACTGTTAAGGCCAGTAAAAACAGAACCCTTTGGCCTCATTCAGCCACTGATATGAATTGACAAGCTCTCTGCGTTGTAGCTCGGACCTGTGTTTCTCCGGCTGAGTCCACTTAATTTGACTTAATAATCACAATGCCTCCATCTGAATCAGCATATAGTTTAAATATGATACTGAAATCAACTGTAAAATGAAGATTTTGTTCATTGACCTATTTTTCCCAATCTGAGGCTTTGTGGTCTGAGCAGAAGTATCTCCTGTTTCAAAACGGCCCGACTACAATTCACTTGTCTCCGCTGCTGCACCTCCATCTTGAACCAAACCAACCAAGACAGGATCCCATCTTGATACATTAGTTCTCATTGGCTGAGTCTTCTCCAGGCTCGATACAAGTGTGACATTACTGCTGACTGAAGGAGCTGACCACGAGGTCTTGTCTCTCCTACAGAGGAGCAAAAATACGGGAGAATGACTGGGAGAATCCATCCATCCTTTCTCCAAACGGCTTATCCCGATGACTGTGAGAGCAGAAATAAGCAGGCAAACAGTATATCAGCATTGCTTTGGTTTTTCTTCCTTCAATAGTTATTGCCTACTGAATCACTATTATTGTCACTCAAAAGATAGTAACATGGAGAAAATGAAGGATTAATGTATGGAGGTTGAATGGAAATAATATAAGAGAGCTTTCTGTGCTTCAGTCAAGTGGACATGCCAGTTGAAAGTTATTACATTCCTAAAAACAGTTATTTATTTAAATTCAATCATATATATTGTTTTCTTCTGTAGCAATTATAACCACAAGATACATACTGTAAGTTTGCATGATGTGTTTTGTTAAAAGAAAATCACCTCCTGGCAACTTCTGTAGCTCACAAGCAGTGTTTGTTGTTGTTATGCCTCATTTTCTCTGTCTATTTTTCAGCATATAGCAAGTTCAAAGTTGTGTATCCTCATTAGTCTTTTGTCCACATCCTTGCTGAAGGCAGACATAATGAGACAACAAGCTAGTTTTCAGCACTCACCCACGAGCAGGCTCCAGCTTCAGCAGAGTTAACTTGATCCTCATGGCCTGGACTTTTTCTATCTCTCAGGCATTTTCATGATAAATGAGATTTGGTGTGTGTGTTTAAGGAGATGAAGGGATTTACAGTGGTAATGACGATGAACTGTGCAGTAATGCACGGTGCTAAGAGACTGCATCTCAGCACTGTGTTGGCATTTGTTGTTGATATGTTCTGTATTCTGAGGGAAAGAGGAAAGTGGTGATGATTAAACTGTATAACAAAGGTGATGCTGAGAGGGCAGAGCTGGGGACACAATGCACCCTAAATTATGAGCTAATGGTACTGCTGGGTAGCTTGTTTGGTTAGATGTATCTGCTATGGATGCTACTTTTAGCTAGAGAAAAACAGGTTCAAAACAAAGTGCTCTTACCAGAAGAAATTTACTACAACCAAAATACTTAACAAGACATTACCAGTCAACCAAAGTGTTCCAACTAACTTTGATTAACTAAAAAAACACACTGGAAAGGTTCAAGTCCTAAGATGACAATGTAAAGGGCACAGTGCCATTGATTTGCATTGCCGCATCTCTATCCATGAAAGTTTAACACAGCAGCAGCTTCTTAATCACAAGGTAGCCAAAACCTAAAACATACCCTGCTTTATCATCTGTTTTCTCTGAATCATAAAGTATAAATTTAATATCATGCTTTGCATAATATGACTGAAAACCGGCAATTAAGACCATAAACTCCTGAAAAAAAAATTAAAAAAGGTTTGTGTTTTGGGGAACAGGGCACTGTTAAGTTGGTAAGTCATTTATTATATATAAGTGTCATGCAGTAAGAGATGCAGCTCGATGAGCTTACAAGACACTACAAATATGACAAACAAGAACAATACCGGAAAGAGAGTAAAAAAATGAATACAACACACCTGAATACATGTCAAACAGTGTCAGAACAAATAAGAACACAATCCAGCTCTTTAGTCATTACAGCTGTAAAACAAAGCTAAGGTAAAAGTGAGACACAGACCGTGTCTTTAACACATCAATCATCAGGGACCCTCCTCTTCTTCAGGAGGACATAATACACAAACTGAGCCGAGTGTAACACTTTGTCTGGAAACAGGTACTGAAGTCTGCATCCTTAAAAAACAAGACATTCTGAAGAAATTTAAAGGAAAAGTCTGTATTTAGGTGATATTTTTTTGTGATATAATACAGTGCATGCCTTTAGCCTCCAGAGAGAAGTTACAGCAAGTAGCAAGTTACAGTGTAGCATGTTAGATTGTTAGCTTAAGTGTTGCTGGCAGGTGATTTTTTTACCTTCAAACAGAGCCAAGCTAGCTGTTTTCAGTCTTTATGCTAAGTTTAGCTAACACTCAGCTGACTTTAGCTTCATATTTACCAGATAAATATACATTAATCTTCTCATTTTGCTCTCCACAAGAAAGCAAATGAGTGTATTTATGATGTTGGTTAAATCCTTTTCTTCATTAGAAGAAATGTGTGAAATGATTTTTTTGCAGTGGATTTGGAGTAAAACTCAAATGCAATTAAAAATAACCACAAAGTTTTAGAGTATGTGTAAACAGTGATGTGTTACTTTGCTTGTGTTGAGTTTTAGTCATTATTTTACAGCTTGAGCTAATTCTCAGAGTGAATAGAAATTATTTGCAGCCCACTTAGCATCGGCTAACTTTCACCCTTCACCTTACTTGCACTTGTTCCAAACGTGGCAGCTGACAGATGAGCACTAATCCCCCTCCATCCGTGAGTAGGCAGCCATGCAGCCTCCTCACCAGCCGCTGACTTAACCAGTTACACCAACGTTTAGTGTTCTCAGTGCACGGCTGTGTGAATTTACTACACAAGAGTTGAGGTTTGGCTTAGCTTAATATTTAATAAATGCACTCATGTTCCATTTGTAAGCATTAACTTAAATTTGATGTCAGGCATGATTACTTTAGCACATGGATTGCTTTTTTATGCGTGTGTGTGTGAGGGAGTGTGTGTGCCTGCTGAAACCACATGGCCACTGCAGACTTTTTCTCTGTTGCTACTGTTCTGATTTAACCTTTCAGTGTTTGATGACTGTGGACGTGCTTTGGTGCAAACGGGGAAGGGTCTGGCTCATCCAGCAGTCCTCCCCCCCATGCTCCCACAACAGATTGCTGTTGGCCGATAACCTGACATGTGATGCGGATTGTTTTCTCCATGACTAATAAGTTCGGAGTTCATAGACAACCATTTATCTCAGACATCAACAGTTTCGCCTTGGCATTGCTAAACTAAACCACTACTTACTATGAGCATTTTTCCCTGATTCTCTGCATTGGACGCTCTATTTTTAATGCAGTGTGTATCCATCTTTTAGCCTGGATACAAATTGCATTGCTTTAACCTATTGTTATTCAAATTATGTATGCTCCTCAGCTAAGTGTATGAAAGATTATAATAGTGCTGCTCGTAGCAGAAAGGATTGTTGCTCTTAATGTGTCTGCTTATGTGTTGGTGGAAGGAAAGTTATTAGGCTGTTCGGTGGTCTCCGGGTTTGATGTTGTTTATGTACAGTGGCTGATTAATTGGCAGTCAAAACTGTGCTAGGTTTTTTATAGAAAGGCAAACTGCCTGCTTGAAATGTAAAACTGTCCTTGCTGAAAAGCCGTCTTTAAGCAAGAAAATGATGCAGTTGCATTTTGATTTCATTTCCAAGTTGAGGATTTTGGCACGCTTTTTCCCAAATAATTAGTCAGATTTGAGCACTTGGATGAGCTTTAAATGGGTGTTTTTTGTGGCAATATTCACAAATTTTTTGCTGCAGCGTCTATGATTAGTCACAAATGATTAAATTGAAACAGATTCTGCTCGTCCCTTCGCATGTGACAAAGGCCATCTGACATACGTGATTCATGTCCCAGAACACTGTCAGTGCAAAACAGTCCCGAGTTTAAGAAAAACAAAACTTTCCGCATCCTAACATGGCATTTGATCTTAAACTGTCCATATTGGACTGTCTCCCCCACCGCCCCCGTCTCTCTCACCAGCTGTTCCCTAGTCGACAGTGCGACCCTCCCTGAACCCCAGAGACGGCTCGGTAGAAATGAGGGCATGCCGTGTAAACAGCCTCTCTCTTTCACTCTGTCTGTCTTTCTCTTGTCCTCGCTCTGTCTGTGTTTGAGTCAGTGGCTTCAAACGGTTTTCTGTATTTGTGCACCGCGTTTAACTGAACCGGACAGCACCTCATTTGCACAGTCCTGGCCAGTCTAGACCAACACATTTAGAGCTGCTTTTTTTTTTTCTCTATTAGGGACGTGCAGAAAGTGATCCAGCCCTGTGGCTGGCTGGCTGGCTGGATTGATATTTGGCTGGCTGACTGTCTGCATGTCCACCCCTGTTGTCAGCCAAGACGACAGCTCCCAGAATGCCCACCTCTGCCCGTCCATTTCACTGCTGCTGCTTCTGCTGCTGCTGCTGCCGGGCGCTGATTAGCAAAAAGTACATCACCACAAAAACAGAAAAGGCCAAGTTAAAGGCGACAGTCACTTTCAGAAAGATTTCAAAAAATTAAACTCTTTTAAGTGGTTTATTATACATCATGGCCTTTTCTGCCACAACCAATCATGATCACCATGACCTTTGAGGTTTACCCTCATGGCCTGTCGCTTTGTAAGAGTACATTCTCCCCGGCACATGGAGAGCACAGGCATACCCTGCAGATGCATCTTTTTTCATCCACTGTAAGGGTGTGGAGCTGCTGCTGCAGCTGGTTGCTAGGCTTGTAATTAGGGAGCAGCCATTGATGCAATATGTCCCCATACGAACTCCTAGAAGGGAGATAAGGACGACAGAAAATGAGACTTGATATCATTTGGCGAGAGAGCAATAACATGATAGGCAAAGGGGGTCTATCTATATTGGCATGGTCTATTAAGATTATAATTGAGGGCTTCATAGTTTCTCTCTTCTTTTTTAGGATGTGATATCATTATATAGATTTAACTGTTTTCTCGCAGAAAAAAATGATATCTTATTGGCTACAATGGCTCTGCCAAGGATTTGTTAGATTAAACCCAACCCTGCAAAATGTACACAATTTTCTGTTTTTTCATTGTTTGTCATTAACTACAGGACCACCTGATGTTATCTGAGACATACAATCCCACAGTCTTAAACAACACTGCTGGTTATATTAATTTCCTACCTTTTGTCTAAAAATCTAGTTAAACTGTTAACCTGTAGCTTATTGTAGCTTTGTTTCTGTGCCACAGAGCTCCACTGCTGGCCAAAAAACTGTTAAAAAAATCAAATGAGTGGCTTTAACACCATAAATCTGGGCACTGAAACTTGAGTCTATTCCAAATAAATCATCCAGATGCTGTAAATACTTCCTTAAGCATATTAATCCACCGCTACAAAAAATATTTTCTCCAGCTCAGATAACATTTGCCAGGGCTTCAGCTCCCAGCTGTTTTATGGACAATTACTGAAGATTTAAAGAAAATACAAATTGAAAAAAGGGATTTGTTGTCAATAAGAAAAGCCCAGAATAAGCAAGGATTTGAACTGGCCTTTTGGCTACTTGCTCACAAGAGGCTGTATCATACATCAACAGAGCTTAAGCTATCACTCTGGCCGCTAAATAGGCCTTTGAATGGTGGCGGATGGCAGAGGGGGTAACCTAAAGGATTTTAAAGGAAGACAAACTGCAGTAACATGTTAGCCTTGCATGCTGGTCCAAATTGCATCAGAAAATTTGTCAATTACAACAGATGCTGGGCAAATTGCTTCTGGTGATAACTGAGTAGACCTACATCCAACCAAAGCACAAAGTGTGATGTATCACTGAGTGACACAAATAAGTTAGGGTTATGCTTGCTGTTATTCCAAGCCGGAAAAATTGAAGCAGGAAATAGGCCAGAATTACCAGGATCAGGCTTCATATTTGATCAGCACTGCTTGGTTTGTCGGTTTGATTTTAGTTTTGTTAGCCAACTTCAAACAACTTTGATTGGTCCAACACAGGCAAGGAAGAGTTGGAATCTCAGCAGATTGATCTTTTCTCCAGGTGAGTGACATGTAAGATGAGCTAAAAATTTAACCTCAGTCAAATGTCTTTGCAAAGACCAGTATTAAATATAATGTGTAATGATACAAGTGTTTGGCAGGCATCAAGAAATAACTTCTCAAAAATCCTCAGCATATAAATAAAAAAAAGGGAAGAAGCCTCAGGAGAATCTATTCAAAGAGAGATTCCTCCTACTTGGACAGCTGGACGTCCAACAGGTGCTGTAGGTGGAAAAATGGCTTTTGAAAATGAACAGAAAATTGGAACAGTAACACAGAAGAATCAGAATCACAACTGGCTTTATTACAAAGAATCTGACTCTGATTTTGCATCGTTCTCAGGATAGTCTCCCAAAAGGCAAAAATAGAACCAGGAATGAGAACAACAACTAAACCAGTAGGTGAATAATAGAGAAAGGTGAATGGTCAGGACTGTAAC
This sequence comes from Acanthurus lineatus, assembly GCA_029814665.1. Lineage (NCBI taxonomy): Eukaryota > Metazoa > Chordata > Actinopteri > Acanthuriformes > Acanthuridae > Acanthurus > Acanthurus lineatus. The sequence continues at coordinate 4,962,848 of JAPZDV010000003.1, forward strand.
TGCACAAAAGCGAGTGAAAAGAAATGTGCATCTGAGTTAAATTAAACAATAGGTCAACACCATAGAAGTCTGCACATAAATCATCCATATCAAGAGATGAACACAGCATGTAATAAATTGATTATTATTAAATTAAATGATCATGAAACCTCTAATCTGAAATAAGTCCAAATATGTAAATCTACAGAAAAGAGGTCTATGGAACAAATCCACCACAGAACCAATATCAGCTTTTCACAATGTTCCAAGTTCAAGGTGCCAACTGGGTTGGGTCAGTGGGCCGTTTGGAACAGCGGCAAGGTAAACTGAAAGATGGGGAAGTGCCAGCTCTTCCACACATTCTGGATGGCTTTTTACCATCATACAGAATACAACAGAATGTTGGCTCAAGGGATCAGGAGAATTTTTTTGAAAAGGAAAACAAATTCCCACTGGGTTTATCTTCAGTGTTGAGTGACATGTATCCTCAGGTGTATTCTCTCCGTCTTCATCGTGGTGGTAAGTCTTGTGTTCTGATACCATTTGTGTGCAGTGTTGGTGAAGAAATATCTGAGAATATTTTTTAACAGAGTGACTGAATGAATCAGTGAATAACACATCCATGGATGGGTCTTTGTCATTTTGAAAACATCCTGTCTGAAACCCCATTTCATGCGAATGAGCGATGGGCTCTGGTATCAAAGGTGAAAAACTAATTTGGGTGCTGAAATATCCTCTTCTTCCTTTACACCGATGCTTTGCCTTTGCCATACAAATAGCCCTAATAAGATGCAAACATGTAAATTGCCGACAGAGAAGATGAAGCGACCACTTAGGTCTAAATAGCAGAGATAGCCCAACTGTCAGATGGTAAAATGGAACTGGGCTGAGATCACGGCGAGCAATCTGTAATCAAAAATGGAAGAAAATTGCATTGCGGTTGGAGGGGGGTTGGAGGAGTGGAAAAAAAAGACTGAGGGGAGAGATCTGAGTCAGACATACGGTAGCTTCCTGAGCTGAAAGGGGCAATGATGCACCTATCTGTTCTCTCTCTCTCCGTCTGTCTCCCCAGGTTTTGTCTATATGATCACTCGTCACCTCCTCATTTCCCCTTTCACTGCTTTCCATTGTTCTCCCTTCGACGAGCTGTTTTCTGTTCGGTGCACTACATAACGTATTCTTCATGCATTTATTTTTTGCACGGTTGGCTGCATTCATTCAAGAGCATCCATCTTCACCCCCGTTCCTTCTCTGCAGCCCTTTCTCAGGGGGGTAAATGCTGCCACAGTTAGAGAACATGGCAGCAACAGTCCAGCGCTGGTTACACCTCCTGACAGCGCTTCAGACAACATTTTGACAAGGCTTTTTTTTAAGAAATTTTGTTTATATATTTTTTAGGGAGGTGGTGGCAAAACTCTTTACCTGCAAACATGCATTTTATTTTAAAAATATGTGCTCACAGCCTGGTTAGAGCCGTAGAAACAGCCAATATACACAGTTGCTTTTTATGTAGTCAGCCAGCACTAAAAGGGCTGTTAGAGGCTTGTAGAGAAAGAGCACATGAAAATGGTGGACAGCAACAGATGCCTGTGTGTTTGTGTGTGTGTTTGTGAGTGTGAGCGGGATCTGTAAATGCACCAGCACAGTGCCGTTAAGCACCACGCAGGCTAACATAAGCTTATTTACCTGCTGAGACCTCTGTTGCCAGAGAGGGATGTTTGCATTGTGCTGCTTGCAGAGGTTTGGTTTACAGTGCATCCTCTCCACCGCGCTGTCTTAAAGTGTTAACAGAGCAGAACCTGTGGAGCGCCTCCCAATTCACAGCCATTGTTACTGGAGGGAAAAAAAAGAACATGTTTTGGTACAACATATCGACCTGTAAAGGGACGAGGTGTGGACCCGTGTGATGCATGCCCCCACTCTGTGTGCTGAACACTGCCATCTCAGGGAGCTGAAAGTGAGCAGCGTGTGGACGAGGGCTGAGGTGTTACTGACATGTATTTGTGTGTGTGTGTGTGTGTAATGTGTGCTTTTGTGTCCATGCCTGTGACTCTCAATGTGTGTGTATGTGCAAACATGTGAGCACCCACAGAGCCACATCCATTGAGCATTCTGTGGGGTGTAGTGATTGAAAGAGATGAGTCACCCCTCTCAGACAACACTTACCAAATGTCTCTCTCTCTCTCTCTCTCTCTCTCTCTCTCTCTCATACACATACAAGACAATGAGAGACGTGATGTTGGCAAGTGTTTCAGGCATGCTCTTATAGTCACTGTAAAACAAAAAAACACAAGAGATCCTTTCTAGTGTATTTGCTCTACATTTTAAAGCATTCGTATCCCAGATTTATTTTAATTGATTCATGTTTTCAGACTGAGATGAAAGGGTTTTGTTCACAAATATAGAGGAGCAGGTTTGTGGGTTGAATCTAATGTTTTGGCTCAAAAATCTCAACATCGTACATTATGGTTGGTTTCCCATGAAAAATGGCATTAGAATAACACTTCCATGTAAAACTAATGACAATCCCAGCAACCTCAGCTGCGTTTAAAGCTTTTTTGGAACTCAGATGTCATGATGATTACCATTATACCTCTTGAGCATGTTATTATGAGCATCACAGATCCAGAGGTTAGCATTTAGCTCAGTGTGACACTGTGCAGCCTTGAAGCCACTGGCATGGCTCTAAACTTATACACTGCTTTTTAATCTGCAGAAACCAAACAAAACAAATAAAAGCAAAACAAAAAACAAGAATAAAATATTTTAGCAACTGGCTTTTAAAAATGACATTTTAGCCAGGTTATAACTACTAAAATAGCAACTAAGTGTTTGTTCAGTAAGGCATATGATTTCAATAGTACATTTAGATGCTGTTGAAGCCCAACGTCACATGGATCACGTCATTGTGTCACACCACTGAGAAAACTGGAGCTTCCACAGTTAATACCAGTCAACACCAGTTAGCCTGTGATCTGACTGGGTAGTTCCTGGTTGCGAAAATGTTTTAAATGTTAAAGGAAACAAGAGACTTTGCAAATCTTCCCTGCATAAATAAAACTAAAGAAAGAAAGATTAGAGTCACTTCACTATGTATATAATTATATTAAAAACCAATTATCTACTTGCCTTCACCATGATCCAGTATGTCTGTAGCAGACTTGAATGCTCACATCTCTTTGCTCAGTTGGTAGAGGAGTGTTGGTCTATAATGAATTATGAGCTTTTACACTGTTTGCAAGGTTTAACAGTACACAGGGCTCATTTATTTGAAAGTCATGCTTTAAATATCTCCACAGAACAGCGATTGCAATCACTTCTGTGTTGGAATTGGAATAGCCTAAAGCTAAATACAACACTTCTAAGCTGAGGAGAAATTAATGCTAATGAAACAATGCCCCCTCTATGTTTGAGAAGATAGATTAGATACAGCACGACTCATATGTCGAAGTCTGAAACGACGATGTTCGTCTAGAGGGGGCCTCATCTTTTATGCGGAGCAAGGTTTCTCATCAGCTCATAATGTTTGTTGATTTGATGGATGCGTTCTTGATTCTGCGTGATTTGATTACTCGTTTCACGGTGGGCCTTGTTTGCCGTCGCTGTTGAACATTCGCCGGGCGAGGTGCTGATTACGAGCATGACCGTATCTCAAAAGCTACGAGCTGAGTGACAGCCACAAGGTACCGCTGGAACATTGATGACCTGCATTAAATGGTGCATGACCGTCTTTCTGACTGTTGTTAAGTCCGGAGGTTATTCTGTCCCGTCGCTGTCTCTCTCTGTTATCCAGTGGTGTATGGGCAAGCTGGAGTGGGTTTGATTTGCACACTCACTCCGGTTCTGTTCCAGCGTTCGTGCGGCCACTCAAGGATGATAAAATACAGTGCTGGATGGGAGCTGGGAGCCCGCAGGCTGTTCACTAGAGGATTTTAATTTTGTTTTTCTCTCACTCCCTTTCTCTTCCCGCTCTCTCCCACAATGTTTGTGCATTCTTGCGTGCACCAATATGATTACAACAGGGAAAGAAGCACATTTGTGAGGACATATGTCACAGATTGGTTTACAGATTCCGCGGCTTCGACAGCATCAATTAAAAGCAAAATGCATTCAATTTGCAAGAGTCTGGGGCTTATTTGCATGTTGGTTCCACAGGTTGTGAGGCTCATCGTCGTAGCCCATCACCATGCTAACGCAAGACGCTGAGCCCTGTAAGTCCTCTCGGATCAACTGTGTATTTGTCCCATTTTATTTTGCAGGCCTGATAACCTTGCACCCGCTGTGCCTGCGCGCTGAGATTATGGATCAAGTTTAATTGACTCTGGTAATCTGATTTTGGCATGGGGAGGGAGGATCCTGGATTAAAGTTGTAACTACAACACAAACAGGGGATCAGGGGCCTGTTTAGCTGCTGAGGCTAGGGGACAATGGAGACGTGTGTAGACGTAACATGCCACTGCTAATCCAGAATGGGCTAAGCTCAGCTGCCCCTGTATGGTAATATTTTTGCCTCCCTGTAATGAATTGTGCTGTCAGAGGGCCGGTCACATTGCCCTGCCGCACAGACACAGTAATAAAGTGGCCACGGTGCTGTGATGTAATAAGATAGCAGTAATGACAATAACTGGAGTGGAGGAATCACATTTGAAGCCGGCTGCTCGTGTCCCTAGCTGACATTCTGCTATTGGCTTCTGCAAGGAGGAACACAACAGGGAAGGAGTAGTTTAGAGCACGCTGCGAGCTTCGCCAATGGCCTATCAGTCATCATGACAGCCGGGTCAACAAGGGAATTGCAACTTTACAGTCTGTCTGTGAGATCTATACATAACTTGGATATAGAGGAGTCAATATAAAACACAAACGGAGCAGTAGCTGTTAAGAGATACAAATATAAGAAAATCTGCTGTAAGCGCTTTAAAGAAAATGATTAATAGGTGCATAAAAAGAGCAGTGATGAAAAGATAAAGTAATTGACTCGGTGTTCAATAGCAGTACTGTGCATTCATCCCGCTCCGGTCTCCTCCTCCTCTGAATGTGCTGCAGCAGTTTGCCTCACTTCACCTCAGGAGCATAAACACTGCTTCTTGGAGCCATATGAACAATTTGTTCAGGGCACCCTGTAGTGTACATCGCCATTTTTCTTTGGGCCTATCCATCTGCTGAAAAGGGGCCGTCGTCTTTTATCCTTCTTCCTTTTTTTTCCTGTCTATTTTCTCCTTGAGTTCTGCCTGCTGTAAGGTCTTTTTTTTAACCTTTATTTGTCCAGGGGAGGGTTCTGCTGAGCATGCATACTTATTCCCCGCTTTGCCCTTCTTTGCTTTCAAACTATGCGGCTGTATATGCTGCCCCATAAAATGGCTGTTCCCCTCCTGTTGGCTCTGAGCAGCTGCTCTGCACCTTGCAGCAAGATAATTCTGTAATTGAAGAAGGTTTGTTACTCATTCATTTCAGCCAGCCGGCTTTTTCCTGAACCTTTATGCTGAAATTGTACTTTTTCTGAGGGTGCAAAGGTCCACCAGTGGCTGTGAGATATAAATTTCATCATCACCTACTGAGTATATGTAGGAAAAGTCCACCTAGCATACTTCAGGAAGTGGTAGAAACAAAACTATGACATGTCCGCCATGTCTACAGCTGTTCCTTTACTAGCTGCTTATGCTACTTATGTTTGAAAAGTTGATTCGGTAGCCTCCCTAAATAGTTTTGTATGGTTTTTGTGGCTCTCCTGATTAAATTCATTGTTCTGTGTATCAGAAAAGCCAGAATGTGGCGGAAAATGTTCTCCACAATTTCCCAATACCCAAGGTGTCGTCTTTAATTTACAATAATGTGAAACACACAAAAGTAGAAAATACTTATGTAGGAGAAGCTTACACCCAAATGTTGGTGATTTCCTTAAAAAGTGACTTAATTGATCAGTAATGGAGTTGCTGATTGATTTTACATGGATCATTGGTGTGCTCGTGTATTGTGAATCTCACACTGGTTTGTTTCAGGTTTTGATGGAGGCAACATGTAACATTAGTGTCACCTCACAGAGAACTAGATTGTTTTGACTATTAACGGGTGTAATGTCTTTCAAACGATTCTAATCTTATCCCACCATTAGATACATGTGGAAATACTTTGGCTGACTGAAAATCTCAGTGAATGAGTCATCACTGGAAGTACTAAAGCAGTAAATCCAGACCTCGGTACCTCCTGGGTTGAAATGTCCTTTCCTGCTGTTCAGAAATGAAGACCATTCTCACTTCTGCTTTGGTCACATCTGATTTTTTTTTTGTTCCACCATCGACAGCTCAGCTTGGATGCTTATGTTTGTCTGTCTCTGTTCGGTGGGATGCTGGGGACAGTGCATTCTGTTGTTAGCAGCACTTTTAGGCTTTTGAATGGACTCAAAATGTGTTTCAAGTATGTAGATCATACACAGCGAATCCTTAATTGAGTATGCTCGAAAAGGCCAGCATGCATACTTAAAATGCTTGATATTCAGCTGTGGTGTTAATGGAAAATACTGTCTCACAATGCAATTTTTCACAGATATGGAGGAGCTACTAGAAACTGCAAAGAGTGAAAATATGGTTGCAAAATAAAATAAACAATGAAGAGTCTTAGAAATGCACTTTTTAACAGCCTTTTTATGTAAAGTTTTTCAGATTTGCAGAAGCATTCAAAGTTGCAGCTCACTTGACGTCTGTCGGTGCAGATTTTGTGCACACTACATTGATTTTTTGTATTAGAAAAGTCAGTATAGTATTTTTAAGTAATAACGCTCCGGGGCTCACAAATATGGTTTAGTGAGTAAACACTTCAAAGAGCTATGACGTCCTCTGGATTTTGAGAGAAGCGGCTCAACACTCAGCTGTGGGCTTGTAAGAAACAGTTAAAGACTGTGAAGGCAAGAGGCTGACATTTTAAGTCCAGCGATGATGGTAATATGTCCCATGAGAACATTTGACTCCTTCTCTCGCACCTAAAGCCGTTAAACTCTCGCTGCTGTCACTCGCCATGTAAGCATCACATTGAACTGCTCAATATGTCTGAGCATGACTTTATTTTTACCACGGCAGCAACTGATTTCCATGGACGTGATTTCTCTTTTGACCTTTAGTGAGGTTGATGTCTGTGTGAGAGGTTATTTTTCATGATCTAACCCCTGTGAAGTGTTATTTCCTCTTTAAGTGTATAAATCAGCTTACTGACTTAAAGGCTTCATTCCAGCAGGATTTCTCGCTGATGCTTAGGGCCATGATTTTTTTTTCTACAGCAAACATCAATTCATTGAGCTGTACCAGTAATTAACACCAGTTTTCATTGTCCTTTCATGACATCGCTCCGAGGATGAAAAACAAACTTAATAATTCCCTGTAAAACTGCAATTAACAAATTATGAGAAGCTGTTTTTGAAATTTGGAAATGTTTGTCATGTACTGTCAGAAATGAAACCCACTCTCTCACTGTACTTGCTTTTATTTCCTTTTCACTGATTTTTTTTTCCTCCATCTGCCTGTGTGCTACAGTGCTATATTTTATTGCTGAGGTGTAATTATAGTCCTCTCTGCAACTCTTCCTCCATCCCTCCCTCTTTTCATTTCTGACTTTCTGGCCAAGCTACAAGCTGCAAAGTCATAAATGTCTGTTTTCAGCAGATTTTGAAAACCACCCCTTTTTAAAGTTTGGAGAAATTGTTCTTTAGAGCTTATATCTTTGGTATTAAAGCTGATATAATCAATATTTTTGGGTGTGTAGTGGCTCAACTAACTCTGCGCTGTGTTTTAGCATCTTCAAGCTGAAAAAATTGGGTTTTATTGCTTCTTACTTTACCGTTCTGATTTGGTCTGATTCCTCTCACCAGCTGTGTTTCCAGAAGCAGCAGGCTTCTGTTTTCAGCTGTGCACTATCTTACTGTCAGTATTATTGCACAGAAAGACAACATTAGCAGATATATTGGGAAGGAAAGTGAAGCATTTGGCAGCTAAAGAGTTAGATTTTTCTCTCAGTTGGTGGAGATCAAAACAGAATTAAAAGGAGAGTAAATGTTTGAGTTACCCATCAGGAGAACGCAGGCAAAACTCCAAATCAATGATATTGTTTTTGTGTGTCTGCTAGATGTATAATGATGATAAATGCTTTGACCTTTGACCTGTCAGTGCATGTTTTTACTCTCTGGGGTCTTGTTGGGGTCATTTAATAGGAGTTAGTATTTTCTTGTGGTGTCTGCATTGATTTCCTGTTGATTCCCTGATTTCCTTTAAAATCCAAAGGTACTTTGTAGTTACAATGATAATGATGGCAGATTTACCATTCAAAATTTGGGGTAATTTTTGAAACAAAATGTCCCTGATTTGTGACACAGACAGAAACGAGACTCTAATTTCCTGCAGATTGATTGATTTTAATGGCTGACTTCAGCCATTAGCTGGTTTGAAATGTAGCTGGTTAGCTACAGCAGATAAATTCAGTTTTCACTCTCAGAATTTATCTGCTTTAGCAAGCCAGCTAAACATGCTAAAGTCTACTCTTACTGAAAATGCTTTCAAAACTGACATTGGTCATATTTCCAGCTTATTGTTGAAACAAGAAAAATCCTGTTAGCTCCTCACGCTACAATTTGCAGATTATGCTTAAGCAGATAAACACACAGTTGAAACCTTAACTGAGATTTTAGGACTAAGTCTGTATGCCTGAGTAGCCGTCTGCTCCTCCTGTGGGTGTTAATGCTAAAGTAAATGGTTGATTGTGTGTGTGTGTGTTAGCCCTGTGATAGACGACCTGCTCATGCTGTACCCTGCTCTCGTCTAAAGTGAATTTGAAAAAGGCTCCATCCCTCACTGACCCTGTCCAGGTTAACTGAGTATAGATGATGGATAGAGGGATGGGTGGATGGATGGATGGATGGGAAACATGTTTAAGTGTATCAGATGTCATATTTACATCAAATAAGGAGGGGATAGTCAGCAAAGAAATGCAAATTAATCTTAAGAATACAGCTGCAAAGACCTAATCTCTTGCAATCAAATAAGTGATCTCTCAGACGAAGCGCAGAAACTTCAGTGATCTGAGTGTCTGTGCGATCTCCTGTTCTACATCTCCCCACTGTCTTGTCTCTTAGTACCTTTTATTCCATCATGAGCTTCTGCGTTACAACTGGGCTTATAAATGCTCATCTGAAGGTCACGAGCCCTCACAGGCCCCGACAGGCTCATCGGCCTTCGGATAAACACCGACAGAGGAGAGAGAATATCCCACTTGGCTACTCACTGAGACAATGATGGAGTCAGACAGCGTGTATGTGGATCACTCTCGCAGACACAAACTCACACTGATCTGGCGGGGTTATGGAGATAAGGTGCGCTTTATTTAGCAACATCAACACGACGGAGCCTAAGTCGTGACATCACCGTTGGCTCCACACAGAGCGAGAGCAGTCGGGTTCATGTGAAGTGGGGGCACACAGTTTTTTTACAATGGCCCGTTCTGTCTCATAAAACAACAGATCAAAACTTACAGACTTAACAGGAAATTAAAATTGCATTAAAGAGAGAGCTGTCAAAATGTTTGCTGTGAGAGCTGAAGTTTGTCTTGTAGAATAAACCAAACAAATGGACTGTGATGTTGATAAGGGCTTAATGAGCATCTGTTTACAATGTGTTTTTTACAGACACAAAAAGCGACTTTGTTTTCTTTTTTTTATGTTTTTGCCTGGCTTTCTTTCCATTTTTGTTTGGCTTGTTATGTTGGCAGACTGCGGAAGATTATGCTATTGTTGCACTCCGTCGCTCCAGCTAAGATTGTCAGCTAAAAGCCTGAAATGCAAAATGTAAATGTAGAGGGGAAGAATATTCACTCGACAGGGTTGTTACTCTTTTATGCTGATTTGGAGAGCATTCTAACTTCACATTCATTTGTATTTCGCTTGCATATCTCATAGGAACAGCATACTGTGCTTATGCATATGGAGAGCTCATCATCATCATCTTCGTCTTCGGGTGGATTGTCAGAAACGCTGCTACTTTAAAGGCCTCATCTTGCTCACTGATTAATTTTATGTTTCTGTTGTTATGATGACTTTTGCTCTGATCCCAATTTTTTTCTCTTTTTTTTACATTGTAGGATCTGAAGAAGGTGCTGTCTTTCCCCCCATACCCTGGGGAGTTTTTGCACCCGGTCGTGTATGCCTGCACGGCGGTCATGTTGCTCTGCCTCTTCGCCTCCATCATCACCTACATTGTGCACCACAGGTAAGAGGTGACCACCTCCTCAGTTCTGTTAAAGTCTATGTTTAAACTTGAGACCTGTCCGGGCTGTCATGCCATGACTTTAAATCCAAGCCATTAACTTAACTTCCACATCTGGACACTAATCTCTTCGTTTCTCTCTCGTTTTTCATTCCTGGTTTACGGTTCGTTTTTTTAAGTCCTCTGTCACAGATCCTGAGCCGACTGTGGTGTGAGTCAGATACTTTATGCTGGTGTTAAGCACTTCAGCCTGTCGGACTAAGAGAAGCTAAAACACGTGTGTGTGTGTGTGTGTGTTAAATACAGTTGTAGCATAAATGTATACCTCTAATGGGTTTCCAAATGGGGCTCAGGCCAGCTTTGCTGCTTTTGTTCCATATGGAGATGAGGACAGAGAAGGTCACGATGTAACCCTCATGCTGTGACACTGTTATACCTGTCTGTCCTTCTTGGGCTCATCTGTAATGGATGCTGTTATTAAAGTAGGGGAGAGACTGACCGCCGATTTATTTCAGCCCGCCAATTCATCATCCGTTGTTCTTGTAGAGCATCAGTCACTTTATCATATCCTTGGCATTTGAGTGATATTATTCTAATAGCTCTCCATCCATTTTAAGCAGGGAGTCTCTCAAATGTCTCTTTGTAAAAAAAAATAAAAATTGTTTTATTTTAGAATAACACGGTTAAGTGATTCTTTGTCAAATTAGGATTTATTTTATTTGCCTGTATTATATCATATTGTGCTAACTGTGAATAAAGCAGAAAATGTATGAATCACACTGTAAACGCACTGCATTTGCAGTTTGCATCCGTCTGTGTCAGCCTGGACAGACAGGGTGCATCCTTCTGCAGTCAGACAGCGATGACAGCATCTTGAGCTCCAAACAGCCGCATCACTTACTGTCATCTAGCACTGCAGCGTTGAGTAAAGAAAATGAAAACTGCGATACAGACAGGAGCAATTTCAAAATTGCTAGAGATTTTCAAGTGAAGTGAAATGCAAACAGACCCAACTGGATAGTTTGTTATTTTGTGCAGAATGTCTGGCTTAAAAGTATGACATTTTGTAATTCTGTCTGATATTAGTAGTAAAATTCAATGGAAGCTAAGATTCACAAACATAATGGTAGAACAGGAAAGAGGTTAAAAGACTCAATTGTTAGCCTTTTTAAAAATGAAATACAGTAATCCTTCATTATATTTATGTAGAAAAAATGCACAAATATGGTCAAATCCTAAAAACAAAAGTTTAATTTAAAATTCTCTTCATGACTCACACTAGCTTAGGTGTAACTTTACAGCATTGCCTTTGTGTAATCTGCACGGATCTACGTAGTCCACCCCTCCATTGCTCGCCTGCAGCTTTGACTCTGCTCATCAAACACATAAACCTCATCAGCTGCTTCACTGTCCAATAAACTGCTTGCCGTAACGTTCTCCATCACCACCCACAAGCCATAAAAAATTGCTCTCAGCATTTCACACAAAGAGTCATATAACTTAGCTGGCTGACATTGTTGGACAATGTCAACAGTTAAACCAGGAGAAAAATAAACCACCAGGCTGACCAGCATGTTGGCTCACACTCGCTGTGCACTCAGGATAAATGGATGCAAACAGCCTCAGGCTTCAGAAAAAAAGGCTACTACATGCTACTGTTTGACTCACAGATTTTTTCAGATCCTTTGGTGCTACATGAAGGTGCTCACCACTCCACCTTTTGCTACTTAGCAACTGAAAACCGAACAAGTCTCTGACATCAGTTTGAAAATAGTGAAACTCTTGGCTTCTCCTCTGATGCCTTTCTTCTCATGCGAGTTAACAGGACTGGTTCCTCAAGCTGGTTTCGTATGAAACCCTGGCTATCTGAAGCGGATAACAAACACTGTACGAACATGTTAACAAGGTGAAAAGCTTAAATTTTGATGGGAAGGAGTCTGTAAATTCATCTTAACTTGATTTTAATGCTAAACTATACTAAAATATTTGCAAAATGAGGCAGATCTGAATGTTAGTTTAAAGGTCATACATTAAAAACAAATTAAAGAGCTGTTTTAACAGGTATTTTACTGCACTACCACACTAGCATATTTCACAAAAGAGAAACAAAGCTTTAATGTAACGTAAGATTCAGCATCTTAACTTACATCCAAATTACTAAGAAACAGAAAAATTATTTCTAGGAATGATCATAAAATAATCTCCTTTGTATTAAACATTACTTAGAAAACATCACTTTAGTATCCAGGTTTTGCTTCTTATCCTGGTTTTGTTCATATATGGGACAATAGATTGTTTTTGAAAGAAAGAAATTTAGTTATTCCTGTCTCTATTTATATAAACACTACAGCATCCAAATTTCTGCTTGCAGGTGTTTGTCCTCCATAATCATCTCCATCACTTATTTCTGTACTAACAGAGGAACCTCAGCTGTTGCAAACTTATCTAAAAATCTTCTGCTTTCCAGTGCTTGCTTTAGCTTTTCAACAGTAATGAAAAATGAGTGCAACAACATGAATGAGGCATGAATGAGGTCAGATATGTTTTTATGTCAGTGTTGATCATGAAAACATCAAAAAGGTTGTTCTTTTTTTTCCTTTATGACCAACTTTTCCATAACTTGAGGTGATGACGCACTTGGAAGCTTTGCAGAGAACCATCAGAAACCTTCAGATGGTGTTTGCATGAAACAGTATCCCAACATCTATATGTAACAGCTAGCTTATCCAAGTCTCTCAAACAGGGGGCAAATGCTAACTGACTCTAGGATAAATATTATGTTTACATGGTTAAAACATAACGGGGTGATTTCAACAGCCTTATTTTAACTGGGATACTTGAGCTCATGTAAGCGCACTCATTCGAAACAAAGTGCCTTTAAGAGCAAAAAGACATTAAATCCAGTCCAAACTAAAGTGAGAACAAGCCTGTATTAAAGATATGAAGCCAGGGCTTTTGTCTGTCACACAAGGGAGGGTTAGAGGGTTTTTCTTTCAACTGTGCTCATATTAACAAACTCCAGCACCTCCTCGTCCTCCACACCTCCCCCCAGGCACTCCCCAGCACTAAAACACATCTCTGTTTAGTAACACTCAAGTTGTGTAGTATCACTCCAGCTGACTGATAGCATCCAAGCCGTGAAGCGCCGGGACTGCGTGTTAAAATGGGCAGAATGCGAGGGAGGCCGTTCAAGGATAGGCACAGTAGATTGTGCATGTTTGAATTTGTCACTTTCTCACATCATTTGCACACACACATGCATAAATATATGCATACGGCGTGCGCTGTCGGTTATTTTTCTGCCAGCAAGATAAGCCAAGAGAGAATCTGTGATTATGGGTGCAATGCTGCTGCATGATGTACAAGCCTAAGAACGAACAAAGCGGAGGGTATCGTGTCTTTGAACCTAAAAATGTGTTAAACCCCACCAGTGCAATTTGTGTTAAAGGACAGATTTAAACCTCAGTCAAAATAGAACAAAACCACGTCATACACACACCGATGGATTCAGGAGAACTTTGTCATCCAAGTGGTCAAAGAAGGGAAATATTCAATTTAAGAGGATGTTTGTTAGAACTTCAGATCAACTCAGAATTAACTAACTGAGTGAGTTTTTTTCCCCCATAAACAAAGTAATGCAGTCAGTTGTTGTCATTGTTGCTAGGAGCTGCTAGCAGCTGATAGGGCATGACTTCCCATGGTGCACATTTATTAGAGTGACAGAAAAAGACATATTGCATAAGGTTAAAGCAGGCACAGATTCAGCGCACTGCTGACTCCATGACTACAACATCACACCCTCTGTTTACATCTGTCAAAGCATGATGGGAATCTTGGTGGAAAAAGCTTTTCTACTTTTGAATGTACCTTGCAGGAGGAAGAATAAAAATACATATTAGCTTTGAAAAACAGGTAATATAAAATAATGGGTAATGGAAGAAAAAAGAAAAGTATTTTTTTTATGTTTTTATACCATCTAAACATTAGTGATAATAATGAGGAATTGAGTTTCATAAGCTTGGTATTAAAGGAAGTGCTTAATAAGGGCTTTTAACATGTGCATTACCTGATTATGTTTAATAAAAAAGAAAAAAATATAAATGTAAATACTGTCTTGTACAGTCAGACAATAACTCTATTATATTGTTAGTCAGTTTGTTGTACCAATGACTATGTTATAAATTAAATAATTTACAAGCAACAAATACATGATACTTAAAGATGCCAAAATAATTTTTTCCATATTGACAATGAGTCTAACTACGTGTCCTTTAGAAGAAGTCAGTCATGGTGACAAGTTCATAGGGAATTACTGACTGTGCAGCTTTCCTCAACTCTACAGAGGTTTGAAACATCTTTTAGCTAACTGTTTTAGTATTAAAGCCTGGAGCTTTATTGTTTTGGTTCAGTCTCACAGCTCTCATTGATGTCACCTCCATTTCCACGCAGCGAGCAGCAGCTGTCTGTGAAAAAAGCTCGGATTAACCTGCTGTACCTGCTCTGCAACAAAACATCAGATAAACAATGTTAGCGGCTTTCTAGTGACCACAGTGGGGCAATTAGCGGCTAAAGGAGCCATTTCCCTCTGGAGTCGGTCAAGACTGGAAAAGCTAGACTTCCGTCCATTAGGTAGGCAGAGACATGACCCCCAGTGAATTCTTATTCCCCACAAGTTAGAAGTGATAATATGGTTTTGTATTTACAGCATGCTGCTGTCCTGAAGTGGCCTAAAAAATCTGTTTATGCAAGTTTTGTGTGATGTAATAGGTTTGAACACAGTTCATTGCACTGAACATAAATTACTGTTTATTATTTTAAATTGGACCAACAGTATTGTTGTATTTGCTGTTAGGAATATTTTTTATATTGTATTGATTTTAGCAATATTGTTCAGTCTTATTGCACAGTTGCTCCCTTTTTCCATCATAATTAGCATGAAACCACTTCCATTTCTCCATTTAAAGGCTCTGCTACCTATGGTTTATTGGACTTACCGGCATGTTTGGAACGTGTCCTCCACCAATGAAATGGCTTGGCTGAAACCACCCAATTGTAAAATATGTCATATTATACTGTCTGTAGCTTTACTGTCCCTTATGTTTGGCTCAGCACTGGGCACAGGGTGAGAGAGCAGAGGCAAGGAGAGGACAGTTTTATCCCCTGCCTCCGCCCTGTAGGAGATGAGGATGTGGAGGGTTGCCAGGTTAATGTACTTGACCCAGAGAAAGCCCAAAGCAGAGCCTATGAAAACCCCCTTCAAGGTAGGCCAGAAGCTGGCCTGATTTATGGCCTATTTGCTGGATGGAGTTCAGTACTTGGACCGCAGTAGAGGCATTGACAACAGCAGCATCAACTCTCCCTCCCCTCACTCAGAGCAGCGAAGCCCGGCCCCAGACACGCCTCATAGCTCACTGCTGAGCCACTGCTTCATCTATAGTTGGCTCACGTGCAGCTGGGGCTCCGCTCCTCCATTTTGGGGAGTGGAGCTTTCCAGCACAGGGTTATATAATTTTCAAATGGTGACAGTGACTATAGGGGTGAAGAAGAGGGAGCTGACACAGGAAAGCAATTAAAAGAACCAATGGTCCGTTAATTCCCAAAGTACGACAAATATGTTAGTATTGCCTGACCTATTTAGCCTACGTTCCAACAGCTGCATGGAAACGGTAATATGGGTTAAGTGCCCTGCCCAAGGCTGTGTAACCCCCCCTGACTGATGCCATATTTCACAAAGTGGGTATGAGTGCGTAGTTTTACATTGTGAGAACTTCAATTGGCTCATCCAACTGGAAGCAATCTCTTTTTATTTCATCATCAAACCAGCAGAGTGGCTCCTATTTGTGTGCATATACCAATGCATGTACTGTATGTGTAAAAGTGGGGGAGCGAGCTGCGTAGGAAGGTCGCACGCTGAGTAACACACTTCTTACTGAGAATCTGTGAATAACCCTTTGCCTGAGGTCCATATTTCTAAAATTATACGCTGTGTTACCATTCTGTAAACTGAGGACTTAAATTATATTTGACCTGTTTTATGCTACGATGTCTTTCACTGTGTAGGAGTAAGGTTAGACCTTTTGAAAAAATCCCTAATCTTCACACTGACCCTGATGTTTTTATCATTTTTTTCATTGTATGCAAATTAACAACATTCTTGTAAATGCATTTTCTCTGAATGTTTAATCCAAATGAAATTAAAAGCAAAACATCTTTGTCACTCAGTGTAGCTCCTGGCATAAAGCGTATTTGAATGTTTTTTGTTGTTTTGGCTTTTTCATAGAGGAAGGTTCATTAGAAAACCTTTCGTTTTTCAAAGAGTAGTCCACACAGGAACAAGACAAAAGAGATGACATTTATATCATAGTGTCTCAATGTAGACATGTGGGCAAACCTCCCAGCATGCACCAGGGCCACAGGTCCATGGGCATAATGTGTGTTTGAGCATTGTTTGTGATGCCAGAGTGTTTTACAGTCTTTTATAATATGTTAGCATTGCTGAACTGTGCCAGTGTTGTAATACAATGAGTTATTGACCCCGAGTGATGTGTGTATGATTGAGTTCATGTTGAGGCATAAAGATCTGTGGCCAAGAAGCAAAAATATGGGTCTCTAAGTTTCGGTGTTTAAGTGTCCTCAATTAGTCTTCACAATTGCAAAAAATGTAAAACTGGATTTATGAATAACAGGATAAAAACTAAGGATGAAACTATGTAATATTTTAAAAACCCAATATAAGAAAGGGCCTTTCACAGTTTTAATAAATAACTTTGCAAAATGTTTTGCCTCGCACTTAAAAGAAGCCTTTGTGAGCGGAATAAAATATCGTGTTCTCAACTTGTGTTTATTTAGTGCAAATCAATACTTTGCTTTAAAGTTTAAAGTTGAGCCAAGGTTAAAATATTTTCAGTGTACTTTAAAATATTCTATTATTCAGCACATGTATTGGCAGTGGAGTGTGTAATGGCTTGTTTGCACCACTCAAACTCTATGAGCAGCATTCCCCTGGCTCTCTGTGGCTGTTATTCTATATAGCAGGGACAAAAAAAGGTATTTTATGACGACCTTGTAAAACACTGGCTTAAATCACAATTCAAGTGACTGAGGGGCAATGTGCCTTGAGAACTGCATCTGAAATGAGATTTTCCTTTGTGATAAATCACAAAAACACTGTGGGGTGTGATAGCGTACCTGCTAATTTGTTTGATTCTTGGTCTCTTTTGGCAGTGCAATCCGCATCAGTCGAAAGGGATGGCATATGCTACTCAACTTCTGTTTCCACACGGCTCTGACCTTTGCTGTGTTTGCCGGCGGCATCAATCGAATCAACTACCCCATCATCTGTCAAGCAGTAAGTGCATTCTCTTTTCATTTATTCCACGCTCAAAGCTTTTCGGGAAATTGATTACGAATGTCTGTTCAGGTGTTGGCAGCCTGGGCCCGGAGTGCGGTGCTGTGGATGTATAACCCAGCTTTATGTGTCTGTCAGGCTTCAGCTGCGTGTATCACCCGCTCGCTCTTGGTTGACACAATGAGCTGTGATGGTTATTTGGGGACTTTTGGTGAAGTATCATCATATAAGATGTTTTATGGTTAAAAGAATCTCTCACAAATGTGTTTTATGAAAGTTTAACCTTGTAGCTCCTATATCACTGCTCATTAACTGACAATATCACAAGTATTATGACATATTTTTATTTAGAACACTCATGCACATTAAAAAAACAGGTGAAGTACTTTTATAAGTCCCACTCTTGCACAGTTTTTATTTTTTCTAGGTGGTTAGTTAAAGGTGCTGCTCCCACACTTGGTAAAGCCTGTCATGCCAAAAGTTGCACAAGATAGTTTCATTACTCAAGGATTGATTTTTCTCTCACTCTCAAGCATGTCCATCATTTTCAGAAAACCTTCTGTTATTTATCCCTGCTGGGCTCATGACTCTGTGTCTGTCAGTCTGTTTCTTGGTTGCTTGGTCTGAAATAAATCAACAACTACTGGATGTGTTACTGTGACTTTCTCGGTCTCCAGAGGATGAATCCTTGTGACTTCAGTGATCCTTTCACTTTTCTTCTTGGGTCACCCGCATGTCAAGGTTTTCATGTGTCTTCTTATATCATTCAAAACTACTGGAAGGATTTGATACAAATTAATTTTTTTTTCAAGAATTTATCACCCTGACTTTGGCAGTTAGCTAATATATCCACTAGCACAACCATGAGGCTGACATTTGTGGCTTTGAGTGAAATAACTGAAAAGCTATAAGATGACATCTGGCACACACATACACACTTTCATGTCCCCCTCAGAGTGAATTGTAATAAAGTTGGTGGTCGCCTAACTATGTTTTTTTTTCAGCACCAATCGCCAGATTAAAATTTACCTGCACTTTGTGTTTTATGGCTAATTAACAACTGTTGGCCGTGAGCAAAGAATGATTATCGTTGTTATCGTTGTCTTGCTCATGCCTCTAGTGAATCAGAAACTAAATACTGACTCAGAGGGTCGTGAGCATGGCTGTTAGCTCTAAGTCTTCTAGATTTTTTTTGTCAGCATGTTCGCTCTGTTGTTTTTCCTTGTTTTTATTAGTTTCACTTTCACTATCATCATTTTTTAAAGACATCTACACAAATGTCTGTAAAGGAGTCCTCACTGAATTTTGTTCATGATGAGACAAGCTCGGCTTTAAGTTTACAAAATTTAAACATATTAAAAAAATGGTCGTGTGGATTCCTCTGGATCATCAGAATTTTTACTGCCACTCAATATCACTTACTGCTGCACTGGGTGATGGATGCAGGGATGCCAGCCGGGTCAGGGTTGGGGTTAGTGGTCTTGTGATGCAGCAGTGTGTCCCTGCTGGTGGACCCTCACCTTTCTAATCAGTGTGTGGTCATATGGGTGATGGCTCCGTGTCTGCAGCCCACAGTTATGAATGAGGCAGTGACACTCAAGGGGAGCTGTGGACATTTGGGATGCTAAGTTAAAAACAGGTCAGAGAAATTCTTAATTGCCTGCTGGCGCCTCGGTTTATTTAGGTTGTTGTACAGCACGGGTGCTCTCAGTTTGCATGTAGTTATATTTCCTGTTTATTTAGGTAAAACCTCTCTTGTTACTTCCTGTCTTTATTTAAGTCCTGTTTTTTTTCCTTTATCACCTGTTTCTCATCAGATTGTCGGCTTCAGTGTATTTAGTCCAGGAGTTTTGCCTCAGTCATTTGCCAGTTCACCTTGTTTGTTGTTTTGGCCGCATTCCTATTTGTGTTTTTCAGCTCTCTGGTTCTGTCTCTGTTCCTCGGTCCTGCATCCATCCCAGCCCAGCCCTGTGTACCTCTTGTTATCCTACTTCATTTTTTTTCAGTGTTTGTATTTTCTTATCAGTTTTAGAATAACTTTTTGCTGTGCCCTCAGTTTTTCACTTTTTTCAGCTTTTTTTCTTATTTAAGTTAACCTTTTGTGTTCTTTGCCTGCTGTAGTTTTTATTTTGCTTCTGGATCCCTTTTTTTGATTACCAAACAGAATGCATGAGTAACTTAAAGAAAAGCCTTTTAATAAAACTTGTGAAGCACTTTGAGTTGCATTTTCTTATGTATGAAAAGTGCTATATAAATAAAGTTTGATTTGATTTGATTTGATTTAAGTAATGATGTCAATCGAAATTATTACAAGGTGTGATCAGAAACTTCTAAGGCTGCTCCTGTTGCCCTGGAAAGGAGCGCTGCACAGTCACACCCCCCCATCTCTTCTTAAACTTGAATTTGACAAGACAGTGAACCCACCTCCAGGATCTTGCTTCAGATGTTCAATTACTGAAAAGGTGCAGAGAGGAATGTAGTATACTAAGCAACAAAACTACTCCAAATATCACAGAACATTTCCAAAGGTTATTTTTCTGCATTTATAACACTGTAAAACTAACAGGAAGAGATTTGGAGAGGAGTGTTTTTGAATCTTAGGAATTTGCATTTGTACGTGTTCCTGTTTAGAGAATTAAGCCTGCAGAAAATGGAGTAGATGATGATTTAGGCTTGAACTGAGTCAATTTTAACTCCTTGGACTACTTAAAAAAAAAAAAAGTAAGGGTGTGGTGGTATAAAAAACATCAAAAGTGTGACACAAACACGAAATTAAAGAATCCACATTATAAATGGTCGAACTGGGCCTTATTTTCAGCTCAGATAACACCTTTTTTTTTTTTTTTAGCATGGGGCCTCCAACTGTGTGTTGGACTGTGAAAGAAAGCAGAGAACAAAGCAGTTAAGCTGAGACAGCCCATGCTAGCAGCTCAATCCTCTGTTCTTTTGGTCTGTTAACATACTACCATTTTTAGTGTAAAATGCTCACGTAATGGCAAACATTACCACTGCATCATCCATGGGTTTCTCTTCATGGTGTTTTTGCTGGGAGATGCTCAGCACGGAGTCATTTTCTCTGCAAGTATCCAGGATTTACCATCTGACGGTGCGTGGCGAAGGCTCTGTGCTGTAATTAGGACTGTGCTTTCTTTTCATTATCATAACACATGTTGATAGCCTATGGCAGAGAGCTATGAAGTGTGACTGCTGACCTTCTCTCTTCCCCTGTGAGAAAGCGAGAAAGTGTGAATCAGTGTCATTGGGTGTGTTTGTGTGATTGTGCGTGCGTGAGTGTGTGTGTATGCATCGTCAGAGATCAGAGTCAGCTTAGTGTATCTCTTCCTCTTTGTTATTTCTCCATCCTTTGATTTTTCTTCTCCTCTTTTGCTCCCTCACTTTTATTGTCCTGAATGCCCCTTTGTCCACCCTTCTCTCTCCCTCCATTCCTTCTGCCATCTGTTTGGTCTCTCTCACACTCACTGCTTGTTTCCATTTATCCTATGCTTTTGTATTCGCTCATGTTATTTTTAAATTTCCACCTCCACTGTTGTCCTCTCATTCCATTCACCTAAATGTGGCCTGTCTTTAGCTCCTATTTCAACTCTTATAAACTTTATACTGTTTCTTACTCCCATTTCTAGTACAACTCTGCAACCCTTTCCCATTATCTATCTCTTCCCCTATCTTTTATTCTTTTTTTTAAGAGGTCCTCCAGGATTTGGAGTGCTCTTGTTGCCATCCCTTTGATATAGACGCATTGGACTCATGCATTGGTTTTTATGAGAGAATCTGGAACAAGATGTGTTTTTTGAGCTTTGAATTTCTTTCCTCTTTTTTTGGCTTCATCTCTCCATCTCTCTTTCAGACACTCTCAAGTCCACTTATAAAGCTAGACCTGGGGCATCTGTGCCTCCGAACCCCCGTCACTTACACAAACACACACAAACACACACACACACACACACACACACACACACACACATGCACATGTACACACACGAAAGATGACAGATTGACTGGTGGCAGGGTTGTGTTTTTGTGATGCTGAGTTCACTTGAGTGAAGGTAGCTATGTAAGTGTGTGTGAGTGTGTGTGTGTGAGTGAGAGACAGAAAGACAGGCGAGTGTAGTCCAAAGCCAGCTTAGCGAGCTATTGTGCATCATTATACGTGCATGTAAGTCAAAACGAAGTGTGTGTGCTGTTCTAGCATGACAGACTTATGCAAATGTCTGTATTGGAATGTTTCTGATTTTGTGCTGTGCCCATGATGTTTGTGTGTATGTGTGTGTGCGCGCGCGTGTGTTTAAAATGCCCTTGTGGCCGAGCCAGAAATACCGCAGGCGGCCAAATCTGGCACTGATCCCCAGCTTGTTCCCTCAGAGGCAGCGCTGCAACAGAAACACCCTCACACACAAACACACACACTCACACACGACCCAGAGACACACTTTGATTTGCACCATCTCGTTTGAAGTGCAAGACCCAGAGCCTGACGGCTTATGATTAATATAAGCCCCCGCCCTCTGCCCTCTCGGCTGCGTGCACATGCAAACGCACACATCCAGAAAGAGATACATTTGTTGTTTTCGTGCACATACACTCACTCCCTCCGTATGACACACACTCCCACCCTGCCCTCACAGCCTGCTTCAGGGGCCGGCTGGCTTGGATTGCTCTTTGAACTAGTGCTTCTGACACAGTGCCATCACAGCAAAGGCACCTCTATTCCCCCCATCCCATGATCTTGGCCTGCCAGTCCGTCTGTCTTTCCTCCTCCTCATCACTACTTGAGATAGTCACCTGCTGCACCCTTGCCTGAACAGGTCAAATAAGTCTACTAACTAATTTAGGGAGATTTCATAGGTGGGGTTCAGGATTTTAGGTTGAATCTTAAAGAAAAAGGTTGTGACTCTGGCTATGTATGCTAATTAATACTAATTGCAGCATGATTTTACATGTTTGGCTCGATTCATAAAAGAGACAGAGTTTTTGTTTCTTTAAGACAATTTATTTTTCTTACATGTTTGAGATCAAAAATAATAACAATTTTTTTTTGTTTTGTTTTTTGACTTTTAACTTTTCCTGTGGGCAGATAAGTTTCTCTTACACTTGTCCAAAAAAAATACACATGTCCTAGACAAGTAGACAAGCCTTAATATTGAGCCCAACGGCATATGAAATCTAATACATACACAATATTAACACAGCCTGCAAAAGTAGTATCAAGTTGTGTCCTTCTTATGTGTCTAATCAAGATTCATCCAGACAGAAAAACAGAAGCCACCAGTGTTTTTGACAGTGCTTAGGGCCCAAAACACCATTAAAGTAGAAGCATATCATTTAATTAGATGTGTTGGATATATGTGTAGACATGCTTTCAAATGGGGAACCAACTAATAACTTGGATCCTGTCCTTGATAGTATATGGGACAATAAGTCGCAGGGTTTTAGGAAAGGGAAGTTTCATATTTGAAGGGAGACATTGTAACAGCGCACGCTCAAACCCTGTTTCTGGTATACCTTTATATATTTGAGAAATATCCCTTAGATTTTTTTCTGTCACCACTGCACGTATCTTGTCCAAGTACGCAAAAAATAACTGTCTTGAGTATTGATTTTGTGTAATGATACTTGAATAGGCTGTAAATGTAATATCATGAGAGGAGAAACTGTGTGGAAGAGACATTGTTGAGCATTTGAGAATCAAATCCGTCAGAGAGCTTGCATTATTGATGCCTTTGTTTACATGATGAGACCCCCTGTCAGCTCACAAGGCTTTTGAAGGGAAGATGATGCTTCTGCCTTTCATTTTCTCAGTATATCTCTCTTACCTCACTTTTCTCTTTTTTGTCATGCCTTATAGTCCCATCATGCTTCCACTTTTTTTAGATTTATAGAAGAGAGTTTTCAAACTTGTCAGCGAGCTCTGATTTGACAAACAATCCTCTGCAAAAGCCCCTACACCAGCTTAGCGTGAGAGTTTTCTTTTTCTTGGTGGGGGTATCATTCTGTCTCCTTCTTTTTTAGTTTCTTGTTTCAGTCCCTCTCCTTCTCCTCGTCCCTCTCTCTGTGGGAGTCTGTTATGGATGTCTGTATAGTTAAGACATAGGGCTGATGTGTGAGGCCAGCTTTGCCGGGAGTTGGTGTAGTATCCGAAGACTTCATTATCAGCAGGGAAATCTGGTGTCTCTGTCCTTCTATCCCCTCCTGTATCCCTCCGTCTTCCTCTCTCTCTTTGTATGTTTCATTTTCTTTCTTCCTCTCACTGCCACTCAGCAGGGCGCCATTAGCCATTCAGCACAGAGAGGCCTTGAGGAATTGAAAGCGACAGAGCAGAAAAAGAATAGAAAAACTGAAACGGGAAAGGAGACAGGGGAGTTGAGAGACGGGAGGCAGAGGGAGGGGGTGAGGGCAGAAGGGGATGGAGTGAGGTGTTAGGGCGGGAGCAAACCAGACAGGGTACTGTGGCACACAAGGAGATGGAGGGATTAGGGATTAGGGAAGAAGATGGGGAAAATGAACAGATTTCCATGGAGATGAAGAGAGAAATCAGAGGAATGACAGGATGCAAGGGAGAGATTTACGGACAAGGCAAGAAGGGAATTTGAGCCAACTGAAAAAGAGCAAAAGGAAAGCATGGCCAAGAATTGAAGACAGAGCTAGGGAGGAATAGAGATGCATAGTGCATGCATGAGGTATGCTAATTATAGATTTTTGAATTATGAATGAGATTAATTACATAGGCAGATGTGAATTTATTCACATTTTTCTTTTCTTACATTACCCCAGACGCTCTTAAATGTTAATGCCTTTCTTTTGGCAAAAGCACACCTCTCATTCTGCTTACTACTACTTCTTCTTTCCATCTTCTTTCTCCTCTTTCTCTTATCTTACCATCAGTTTCCTCCCTAATGCAATGATGCATCTGTTGAATGTGTGCTTCTTAATTCCATCAACACAACTTAGCACTGTGAATCGGACTGTCATACTACTCTCAATTCTGCCATAATATTTCTTTCACACACACACACACACCCTCTCACGCACTATCATCATTAGCTTGCTAATGTCTGGAGTGCTTAGTATGACTTACGAGCCATTCGGATGAGCTGCAGAGATGATTTGCTCTCTTTATGGAGTGTTTGTGCCGTGCTATTTTTTGCTGCGATTAGCATTTTGCATTTCCTGCTCTGTGACAGAAAAATGAATGTGTTCTTCCCTCAGGTCCTGGCAACATGGAGGCTGTATCTCTTTGCTGTCAAAGTGCCCACCAAGGTAAATGTTCCCCCGCTCTCAGAGGAATTTTATGGCTTTCACTTGCCAGCCTTGATCTCATGGTAATTCGCAAGAGATGAGACAAAAAAGTAACAGAATTTCAGAGCAGGAGAGTTGAGATAACGTTGATGACTGTGATGATGGTGCTTTGAGTAAAGATGATAAGGTGGCATGAAGTCAGTTGTTTAACACAGTAGTTTGACATTTTGGGAAATATGCTTATTCCCTTTCTTGCAGAGAGTCGGATAAGATCAATATCGCTTTCATATGTTAATATGAGGCTGCATATAGCACTTAGCTTAGCTTTTTGGCTTTTGCACCTTGGTGTTTGCACAGATCAAACAAACCAGATACAACATGTTAATTAGAGAGCTTTAGAGATGCGCATAGAGAGATTTTTTTTGCCTTAGTTTGGACAGAGTGAATTAGCTGTTTCTCTTCCATTTCTAGACTTTGTGCTAAGTTGGACTGACTAGCTGTTGGTATCAGATTCAAATTTATACAGACATGAGAGTGGCATGAATTTGTTGTCTAACCAGAAAGTTCATAAGCATATTTCCCAAAACTTAAAATTATTTGTTTTAGAGATAACTGGGTGTTTTAACTTGGGTTCTATTTATGTAGTTATTGCCATCATTTTTATCAGTCACAATAACATTATACAATCCAGAGGAACTTAGCAGATCTGGGACAGTGGCAACATCACTACCACCAAATTGAAAAGACAAGAAATACAAATTGTAAATCAGATGTATGATTAAAAAGTAATAATTTTAAATGCTTTCTTTTATTAGAGTGATGCATGCCTTCCTTCATGACATGGGTGGAAGAGAATTCATTCTTTCAAGTTTGGAAATGATTTTCTCTTACAAAGACAGCAGTAGTTTTTCTGTCGGCCTGATTAAAGCCAATCAGTCAGTCTGTAGAGATAATACAGCATAAAGAGATTGGCATTAGACTCCTTGTTTTAGCTTTTTCTGTCATCATGTTTATACTATGAACAAGTTTTTGTTGACAAGAAACTTGACACACAAAATTAAAATAGATGTACATCTATACATTTAACAAAGCTTGAGTCAGGATATTAGCATTGCTCTCCATCTACCCTGTCAAAGTCAGTATATGCAAATAAAAAATGTTAAACCTTCTCCACTGTTCTTGAACTCAGAGTGTCACTTCTTACTTTCTGGCACAAGCCCATCCAGTGGTTTTACATTCTGAGGCTCCGTTGTTCGACCTATAGATTATACTTGCGCATTTTTGTATTCCCATCTCCACAAACGAAGAGTACAGAAGGACAAATAGTATAGAAGAGACACTGCTCTCTCTCTCTCTCTCTCAGATTTAGAGACAGGCGGCTCACCAAACTCAAATCAAACTATAATACAAGGCGAGGCTGATCAAATATGAACAAAAATTCTGTTACGTACCAGATATATTTTCTGAAACATATTTTAGTGTGTTGTTTTGATGTAATATGAGATGGTTTATTACACAACCACTGCCATGCTAAACCACCATCAACAAAAACCAAGCACTTCCAACTCCCAGCATGTAACCCATCAGTGGATTGGTCCTGTGAGGAGTAGTGCAATCTGATTGTTTAAGTGAAGTAGCATTAACTTCAAAAATATTTCCCCTTTTCTGCAGAATACACCATCTTTCCAGTGGTGAAATCCTTCCTTAAAACTTGAATGACTTTCTTAGTTCTCTTGTTTAATGCCCCATTTAACATCTTTTGAGCGATGTTGCTGTGTTCTCTGATCCCTGCAGTCACTGTGGTGAGTACAATATTATTGTGATCAAAAGAGATGAAGGCCAAAACCAAGAACACAAGACCCAAGTTGTAAGAAGACATAATAACCCTATAAAGATGTAAGCTATGAAGCTTGACAACTTGTCAGTGTGGAATACAGTGATGTTTTTCTGCTTTTTACAGATGGAGGTCACCTTCAACTTCTTGGAAATCCGAGCTATGAACACCTATCCAGAACACCAGGTGACACTGATGCTCAGTTGTTTTCCTACTGTTTGAACCTTAATAGTAGTATTTAGCATCACTTTTCAAAAAACTGTCATGTCCATTTACAGGTTGTCATCGACACAGACAAGACAACCTACTCACTGAGGCTACAGACCCAGGATCAGCTGGATCACATGGTCAGCCACATCAACTACGCCCTCTCCCGAGTCTTCAACAACTCTATTTATGCGTAAGGATCTCTGAGCATTCTCGCCTGGAGCAAAGAAACTAGCCTTTCTGTTTTTGTGTTGTATGTGCTGAGGAGCAAAGACAAGTTGGCCGACGTTAACAACACTCGACAGTGCGTTGGCAAGTTGGCAGATTCACTTTCCAGTAGCTTTTCTCCTCAGCAGCCAAATGCATTCTTGTACTGCTGTAGTTTGCATCCAGCCCATTTCTGTGTCACGATAGACTATAACACCCAGCAATCACTGGGATTAAATCAGCCAGCTGACACTGAGTAGGCTGTTACCTGAAGGCATTGTGTTAGATCTCTTTTTCCTTTTTTTAAGCAGCTTATTTAGTATAAGCAGTGAGTAACAACACACAGTCACTGGCGGAGCAATCGACTCGGGCCTCCAATCAGAAAGCCTTACTTACACAGTTCTGTGTCCTCTGGACTTTCTGAAGAGGGGAGCGCAGAGAGCATTAACTGAAGAAAAGCCTGGAAAGAGTTTAGTTCAAGTGGTTAAATTTCTTGTCCCCTGGTCATGTGAATGAATGGGTGAGCAGACAAGCAAGGCAGAGTGTATTCCCCTCTCTCGTGGGTCTCATTTACAATTTATAAGAGCAATGGGATTGACTGTGCTCTGACTATTGACCTGCATGAGGCTATCTCCGCACTCTATCATCTTTTAGAATGGGTCTTTTCCATTAGGGGCACGCCAGATGATTGCTTCCAGTGAGAGCATTCAAAGAGAATAAAGAGAGAGGGAAGGACAGAAGAAGAGAAGTTGTTGTGGGTTCGATTGTGCAGCCTTGTAACTGATTGGTGCTGCTGCATTGAAGTACATAATGCAGATAGTAGCAAGATAACGGGCCCATACGTACTCGCTTCAGGGGCAGATGATGATTGTCGAGATAAGGTGGGGATTAAGGTCACGGATGCGGTTAGGTGTTGTGTGTGATTTGTTGACAAATGGGATTAAGGGCGGTGTGTAGAATGCAAGACTATAGTGGTGTAATCCTATCAAAAATCCAAAGCAGGTACATCACAGCATTATGTGTACTAGCATAGTATTTACTTTGTGATCCCTGCTCTTACTCTTTTCTGCTTACTTGATGGTTTTTGTTAAAAAAATATCTAGAAGAAACAACCAATAAGCCAAGGAATTTACTTCTTTTTATATTATTGCAACTGTGGCATCAAACAGTATCCCAGGGATCCAATTTTACAGTTTTCATGTAATTTATTCACCACCAAAGCAATGTCATAAGCAGTTTTGACACTGGAGATGTTCACTTTCCGTCTTATTTCTGACTGGAGCAGCTGTAATCCATGAAAATCAAGTCTGCTGCAAATTAGCATTTTGCCAATGCAAGTAAGACAGTATTATCATTTTGAAAATGTTATGCAGCTGTGTTGGCATAAGCTAAATATGGCTCCAAATGTTTGTAAGGTAAACACCCTTTTGCTAGCCTTGTTTACAAAGTTGTCTGTGAATTTATTTTTATTTATAAGTATCTTGCGGGAAAACTGCTAGCAGGGGGTGGGATGGCTTCTACTCCTCCCCTAGGAACTGTCTCTTGGGCACTGAAGTGCTCCACTAATGCAGCTGGGAAATCAGAGCCTTGCTCAAGGCCGCTCCAGCAGTAGAGGCTAAAGCAGACGGAGACAAATATTTGCTATCCCTTTCTACTCCAACTTGTAATTAAGACCAGAGGCTCTTCAATCACAACATGAACTACTGAGGTTGCCTCTCCCTAAAATGGAGAAATTGAAGATTACACATCTTCAGCCATGCTAGCAGCATGGCTCTATAGATACCAATGTCTCAGACTGAAGTGCCTCAATAGTTATCTGATGGATTTTCCTGATTGACATTTGTACAAACATTTATGGTGCCCAGAGGATAATTTCTAATCACCGTGGTGATCTAATGACTTTTCTTGTAATGCAGTGGTTTTCAAACTCTGACGCTGTAGGCAGTAGATAGTTGGCAATGCAAGTTGTGATTAGACTGAGTTTACCATCAAGTTCTATACCTGCAATCCCTCACCCCCCCACTCTCTATCACTTCTTTTCCGTAATTGCCACCTGTCTCTGTTGTTACCACAGGTAACATGCCACAGTTAGCCAGCCCTTTTTCCTTGACATCAAACTGCACTTTTTTCCTACCTTACATACTTTGATTGACTCCATGTCATTTTTCTCACAGCCACTGATTTAATGGCGGATCTTGTTCAGAAGTGGACCAAACCAGCTGGACAAATTACTTTAACTTGCAGCTATTTGCAACATCTTTGCCTCACATCTCTCCTTGTGTGCCCACCTTCAAGTCTCCTGTTCCCCACATGCAGTCAAATTTAGTACACAGATTAATGTTCCCTGAAGGATGATATATTGTAACATTATAACCATCAGGTACATTAATTTATGTGACACTCTTGACCTGCAAAACTTCCTGCTGTAATTTTTATTCTTAATAGTCTCAGCTGTAATATGTGTCAGCAAATTGACAATGGTATCATGCTAACATGCTAAGCTAAGAAGTGGAACATGGTATATATTATACCTGCTTCACATTGGCATTTTGAACTGTCAGTTCCTGTGTATTGGCATGCTAAAATTAGCTTTTTGCTCAGAGCACCACTGAGCCTAAGTTCAACCTGTGGACTCGCATCTTGCCTGACCATCTTGCCTCCCTCTTTGTCTTTCAGTCCTCCTATTTGTCGAGCAGAGGGAGACCTGACTGATGGAAGTCGCAAGTTTTCTCCAAACTCTGAATCATCCTTGGAGCCCCAGAAAACCTGCGGTGAGCAATATTTCTGTCTGTATCACGCCAAACACACATTCATACGGACATACAGAGTTGTGCTTCAGTCCATCCACTCGCTGACTCACTGACTCACACCAAATGATGTTGGAGACTCATTCTTAAGTGGGTCAGAAGACCAAAGTTGCTGGATGCACTCCCCTTCTTCTGGTAATCCTATTAATCTACAAGAAGAGCTCTTTCATGGTGCAATACTTTCATCTCACCTCAATATTTAGAGCCAATCGGTCTCTCTCTCTGCTGACTATCTCTGTCTCGCTCTTTCCGCATCCTCTTTCATCTCTGACCTGAACTGTCCTCTGCCCGTCTTAATTCTATCCTTGCCATTTCTTATCTCTTTTGGTTTGTGATGGATTTATTTGTTGTCTTCCCTCCATCTTTTCAGGAGGTTTTTCCGAGACCTATGCAGCTCTTTGTGACTACAACGGAATTGGCTGCAAAGAAGAGGTTCAGTGGGTAAGGACACTGACTGTACAGGATGTACAAAAGGACTTTTATTTGCTGTGTTTTCTAATATACTTCAGGCTCTTGTACAATTGAAAAAAATGTGACCTTTTTAATGCAACTGTCCCATATATCTCTCCCTCTCTGCTACTCTTTGTTTCCTTTTTCTTACCTTTTCTCTCTTTCCTTATTTTTCTGTTTCAGGATGTGGACACTATCTACCACTCTCAGGACAACAGGGAGTTCAATCTACTGGATTTCAGCCATCTTGACAGCAGGTGACATAATTAATTGCCATCTCAACCACTCCAAGGCTTAAACCTGTATGCTAACATACTCTGATCGCAGAGATTAAATTAATTTATGTAGAACTTAGCAGCAGTGAACAGTCGGTGTGGTCAGTGTGTGTACACGCTCTCTATTCCTCCACACTGCATTTGAAGTGAAGCAATTAAAAAGAGGGTAGAGTGCTGACTTTTAGCAATCATTTTAGGGTGTTTACATCTGCATCAGGGGGCATTTAGAGGGCAGAAAGTAACTGAACAAGTTCAGACAAACTTGTGATTTTAATATTTGTTCTGTTGCAGTCAGTGTCTGGCTGTAACCAACAGTCGTAAGTGGACATTTGGCATTCTCCTTGGTGATGTGTTTGCAGTACTGTACAGCAGCCATTTTTATTTTTTTTCCAGTTTTAAAGGGCTTGTTTCCTAGTTGGAGTTTTTTTCCTGCCTGATTTTGTCACACTAATTCTTCCTTTCGGGAATGAATGAATTTAGAACATACCCAAAGGCTTTACTACAGTGTGTAAACTCAATACACAATCCTGAGGCTACATTTGCTCTTATGGCAAAATTCCAGTTCGTCAACATAGTGAGGGAACCCATAACACTGCAAGTAATGTACAAATCTAAATTTTTGCAATCCCCAAATTGATTGAGAATCCTAGGAGATAAGAAATTAGATTGTTTTGTGATTAGAGTTATTAACCCTTTGCACATGGCATCAACATGAAAGGTGCACATGAACACGTAGCAGGTACCAGATACTTGCACTCGTCGTATTTCTGGCAGAGTACAGCACCCGCTTAAGGTTTGTTCTCTGCCCCCCCGGTGGTTGATACAAACGTCATGGGACCTGTAACCAGCATTTGAAGTGTTGTTGCATTTTGAATCGTTTTTGCTGGAGTACAGAAACAAAAACAAAGACAAAGACAAACCATAACTTCCTTAATACTCTGTAACTGCACTGTAAGAAAGACCGAGAGACTTCTCCATCTCACTCTACATGACTGTGTTTTGCAAAAAAAGGTTCCCAGACCATTACCTGTCGGGCCTCTTCTTATCTAGAATTAGAGTGGCTGTTTGTCTAACAAGACCCTCCCTGAGTGAAATGTATGGTTATTTAAGTCTTTCATTCTCTCTCTGGCCTACTTGCTGTCCCATGTCTCTGTTCAGTTTTGTTAGAAGTTGGGTAAGATCACACACAGGTATATGCTTGTCAGAGGCAGAATCTAGGGCTTGGAAATAGCTGTAAGATGCCATTCTTTTTCTCCTCTTCCTCCCAGCTGGTACCTTTTTTAAGTCCCCAGTTTTCTTTCCCAGATATATTGAGGAAGAGTGTATGTGTCACTTAAGTGCTGCCAATCATTAAAGATTTGACAGCTGACATCCAAATGGTGAATTCAACCCTTCTTCCCTCACTTTTGTTTGAGGAATGTTTTGTAGTCATGAAACCCTGAGGCCTATGGAGTTCTCTCTACTTTTCTGTGTAGAAGCAACAATCCCTACCAGAGAGTATACATTCACGCTTGGAAATGCATATGTGATTGTAGGAGCAAAGCCTTGCTATGCTGGTAAATCAAAAAGCCATTCTTAAAAGCATGATTGCAGCAACAACTCATGAATATATTAATGTCTTTCAAACTGAGAGCCAAAATAACTGCATCGCTGTTGTTTTTTCCCCTATATTTTATATAGAGTGTGAAATAGAGAGAGCCTTTGCAGGGGAAGCTGCCAGCCCTTTTTCATCATTGTTCCCTGGAGTCCACAATTCAAACCCAGGGACTCTGTCTCTACTAGAGAGGTTGTATCAAATCGTAGTTAATAAAGGAAGCCGGGATTTGTTGAAAATACACAAGGAATCTCAATGCAGGGAAATAATTAAGTAAAGGTGCAAATGACTACAAACAGGATGTAAGGTTCAGTCTTTCCATAGTCGTGGGCTGGTGGCTATTTGTGGTGCATTACTGTCTTCCTCCCCTTACTTGTCCTTCCACATTTCCATTCCCTTGATCTCATCCGATTGAGCTCGTCTACTGTTACCACGAGCGACAGGGCCATGCTTTTTTCTGCTGACTGTTGTCCGTTCCAACATCGTCTCAGCTCATTCCTCCTGACTGAAAGCGGATACCATTTTCTCTGGCCCTGTCTCCTCCTCTTGATATGCTCTTCATTTTCTTGACTAACTTTTCTCACCACCAACCCAGAACTGCCCTAAAAAACTATTCCAAACTGATCCGAAGTCAGTGTTGTTTCTTTACTTTCTAATTGATAGGTGTAAGCTTCTATGACTTCAAATTCGACACACTTTTACCTTTAAAGTGTATTCAGCTCAATTATTTTGGTACGTTTACTTACTCTAAACTTAATTGTTACATTAAACTGCAGTTTACTCTTTAGATTTATGTGTTCTTCTAAACAGAAACTCTCAGCTCTATAATGTGTTTAATTGTGTACTATATTGGCTCTCTTGCACAACAAAGCTCATTTGCTAACAACTAACAGCTAACTTGGTCTCCTATCGCACATGGGCACAACAGTTAAGGCTAACAGCTATCTTATTCTCCTCCTGGCCTATTCATAGTGAATTCAGTGTTCACCGCATCCCTTTGGCTTCTAACAGGAACTTTTACCCATATCACCATATTTTTTGTAACTTAAGGTCTGGCACTAAGAGGCCAGCAAGTAATAGTAAATATTGTAACAGAATGGGAAGACATGTTGTAGTGAGCGCTCTGTTCCATTTGTCATTTGCTAAGCAATACTTACGTACATAAATACATTTCTGCTTTTATTTTCCTTGATCCTCTACCTTTTTGGCCTGAAAGGAGTTAATCTCCTGCAGTTCTCTGCTCCTTTTAAAGACTGATGATGATCAGGGACTTTTGGCTAATTAGCTGTAAACTTGAGGCACTGGCAGCTTAGTCCTTTGTTCATCACATCTTACCTTGATCCACACAAGGCAAGAAAAACCATCACAACTGTCGCTGGAAGGTGGGAGGTTCTGCCTGACGGATACCTGTGTGCTCACAACTGCACAGGAGATATGGAGAGGGAGGGTAGAGAGGCACTAGAAGTAAACAAAGTCTGATCTCCTGACCTGATATTTGGATTTTTTTATTCAATCAATATAATTGTTTGAAAGGAAAGTAGTGCACAAACAGGAATTTGTATATTCACTTATTTTAAAAATAGCAACCCAGATAGAGGGCTCTTTTTGCAGAGGAAAAAAAAGAAGTACAGAGGCTTAAGCCCCTTTTGATGTCCGAGACTGTTTCTTTATATGGCAGCCTCTCAGTCAAGGAGCAGTGTGAGGTCTTATGTGCATCTATGTAGTGCGGCAAGACACAGTGGGACTTTTTTTATATTTGTACCTCACTGGCATCTTAGGGGACAAATCTTCAGTCCAACACTGGGCAGGATCGTCCGGTGTTCGGACCAACAATCTGTTCATTGCATTGCTTCTGTAATGAGCACATCCTCAAGATAGCCCTGCGCATGATAACAAACCCCAATTCCAAACACACACCCACACATCTACACAAACACCCACGTCAGTGCACACCCACACACACACACACACGCACCTTGTTCTGGTAGGTTCACATCGTGTTGCAGAGGAGACTCTGTCTGTGTGTGTGTGTACCAGTGCACCTGCGTGTGTTTATGTGTGTGTTTGGAATTGGGGTTTGTTATTCTGAGATGTGCTATCTTAAGGACACACACACTAAAGCAGTAGTCTGCAGGCAGTACACACTTTTCCTCGAGTTTCTGTCTGGTCAGTTGTTTGTTACTGAAGCAGGACAGCAGCTCTACAGTTCACTGCTACTATCTGCCTCACCTGTCACTGTTACAGCACCTTAGTCATGCTCCGTACAGGGTTATGCTGTAGCAATACTTTATTTCAATATAGTAACACATTCTCAGTGAAGGATTTCTACTGATTTTATTGTCTTGTGACCTTTTACTTTAGAGCAACCAGATTATCCATTTTCCATGGCAAGGATATTCTCACAAAGTGCCATACATATTCATTGTCCCCACAGTAAATGATGTTTTTGAATATTCAATATGTATACAAGGCCTATGAAAATCTAGTAGGCACATAGCCATGAAATTTACTGAGCATATTCATGCTCCCCAGTGGACATTTCATGACCTTCCCTTAACCTAACCCACAAGCTACTTAATAATCTAATAGGCTTATTGCCATGAACTGTTCTGAGCACACTCATACTCCCAGGGAGACTTTGATATAAAAGACCCCATGACCTTTTCTCCAGTATAACCTCAGGACAAACTCAATCTCAGAGCTATGATTTTGTTATTCTTAGACCTAACCAGAAATAGGTCTAAGTTGTGCATAATTATTGTGGGCCTTAACAAATGATAGGGCCTTTAGGGTCTTCCAGGTCATAATAAAAGTAGGTTTTACTATGAATGATTGTTAAACGGCAAAATCAAGGCCTGACCACCTCCTAATAGACATGGTTGTGGGCAGTGCATGCACTGTTTTTATATTGTTTTTATAGAGCCGATTGGGTAAACATGTTCACACATTAGCAGTCAATGCATGTAATTGGCATGATCCTACCATTTGGGTGAAATGTAAATGTCTACACGGGCAGTTGTTACAATTTAAACCACACTGAACATCAATGCAAATCACTATGTAGCTGAGAAATCATTATTTGAGCTTGAAGAAATAGGTTGACACTCAATAAGTTGATATAAGTGTGGAAAAAAAGTTTATTTTCCTTCTTGCCAAAGTAAGTTGGGAAGATCAATTACACCCTCATATCTGTCTGGTAAATATGAAGCTTTAGCCAGCAGCCAGCTAGCTTATCTTCACATGGAGAGTTGAAACCAGAGCATGTGGAAGGGAGCGGTGAGAATTTCTACTCCTCCCTCGCAGAGTTGTTCGCCCTCCCTGCTCCTAGCTCAGGGCCGGTCCGCTCATTATCGCCCTGCACTCCATGATTTCATCCCGCTCTAGTCAAATCGCTCACCAATTGCTCCACAAAAAAAAAAAAAAACTCATCACATTTTCATTTTAGCTTAAACTGCAGCCTGACATCCAAAATAAGTGAGTGGCCAAAACCACATTTTTCAAGTGGAAATTATTTCACCACATTCTTGTTCTTGCACCGCAGTATTGTCATTTATAAGTTTTACAGGAATAGTACACCTGTTGAACTTTTCACCTTCTTTTTTGAGGTACTTTGTAAACTCCATCATCCAGCTCTCTATGTTGGATTTTTGACATCTGTATATTTTTAATTGCTGAGCAATTAAAAATATACAGATGCATTCTGGATCCAGCATACTTCAGTCTCATGGTGTGAGCTGTATAGGTAAAAGTCAGAGCAGAATGGAGCTTTAAGAAAAAGCCAATCTGCTCTCCATCAGAAACCCTCCTGCTCACACTCATCGTTTGCTCTCTTTGCTCACATGTTTAGGTACAAATTGGATTAAAGCTAGCTTGACTGTCTAAGGGAGTAAAATCCACCAAGCAGCTCCTCCAAACTTTAATAATTACTACGTGTAGTCTTGTTATCACCTAAACCTAAATTGATCTGTGTGAATGAGTAAACAGCAACAGATTGACCTGCTGTGCCAACATGTCCTGGTGTATAAGTACAGGATGACGTGACACATAATAATCAACACAGTGCATCAGTGAGTGACACATCATAGAGGTCAATTACATGTCCTGCTGTCAAAACATGAGTCAAGACTTGATGTTGATAATGAATCTTGACATGTGCATCATCTGCGCACACACACAGAAACTCACACAGACACATAACCATATACACAGTGTGCACACACACTTCTACTCTTATACTCAAGAGGACCCTCACTGACCAGCTGTATTTCCTATCCCCTTACCCTTACTGTTCTCACATTCTGAAAATGCCCTCCCTCTGTTCTTTAAAAAACTTATTGTGATCCTTGCTATGCAGCAAGTACACACACATACACACACGCATGCATGCAAGCACGCGTGCGCGCGCACCCACACACACACACACACACACACACACACACAAGCACACAGACTCAGCTGCGTTAGTCAGAATGGACTGGACTGATGGCTGGCATGGTAATGAAAAAGGAACACAGCCTGTAGCCATTTTACTCCTCTGAGATGTACTGTAATGTCCTGGCTACTGCAGTTACTGGCAACAGGACCCTCCCTGGCTGGGTTACTCTTTCTTTCTCTCTTCACTTTGTATTTTTTCCTCTGTCTTGCTATCCTCCTATCTCTCTTTTTTCCTCTCTCTGTGCCTTCCTGCTCTCTGTGTTGCTGCCTGTTTGTCAGATGATGTATAGCAGGTGTAGCAGCGGTGTGGCTTTAGTTGGGCCTTAGAGGATTGTAAAACTCTGTCTCCTCCCTCTTTCTCTCCTTCACATACCCACAAAGGATGGTCTGTGGACTTTGGGTCTGTTTATGTTGCAGTGGATGTAGCAGTGTTTGAGGTCTGTAGTTTGGATCAAACTGTGGCTTTATTGAATAATCCACTGACCCAGCCATCGATCTTAACATCTCTCTCTCTCTCCTTTTCTTTTTCTCTGCTTCTCCTCAGCAGGGCCGCAGTATCAGTCATCTTTTAGAAAGCAGCCCTGCCCATAGTGTTCTTCTTGTCACAATGATAAACTGCTTTTTACCAAACGTGGAGCAGAGAAAAAGTTTGGCCCACGATAATGTGAATTTATGGATCAATGACATCAAATGGTTTTGAACAGATGGAGTTCGCTAATTTAAAGTTCTAAATTTTATCTCTAATATGTGTGTGTCTCCATTCCAGGGACTTGGCAGTGATCGTGGCCTCCATTGCATACAACACCTGGTTCACCAAGCTGTACTGCAAAGACATGCGAATAGTAACTATCTTTTTTTTATATTCCTTACTTACAAACCTTCCTGTGAGATATATGAACTACCAGTCTTTTATCTAATTTTTTCTGCCTTGTTTCTGTATGTTGTTAGATGACATTTATTTTATTAAATCTGCTGCTTTATCTCCTCATTTGGCAAACTGCAGTCTAAACATGTTTGGAGAAATTTCTGTCAAATTATAGTTCTGGGATTTGTTGGCATTTCCAAAGTCAAGCTGACTCAATTTGCTATTGATTTGAACCAGTGCGTTATGTACATATGGCCTCACTGGAATGTCACATTATCCCTTGAAATTATAAACTAAATATAAAAAAAAAAAATTAGGAAAGCAACATCCAAAGTGGACAGAGTTAAGTTCCCCATAGCATTTTTATGTATCTGTTTAAGATGATCTCAGTCTTTATTAAATATTAATAATATGCATTAGAGTAAGTGGTATCTATCTGAGAAGAACCACACGAAAATTATCTGTTCAAAAAGGTAAAAAAATAAATACTTGAATGGTATTGAATTTAATTAATTGAATATGTTAATATATTTAAGCCCCTCAAAACATGATGCTTAATTTGAAAGTTTGCCCCCGGTAATTTCTTGTTAACAAACAGAAGTTATGTTCACATTTAATGTTAGTGGTACCGAAATGCACTGTGTGTTTCTCTGAGGTTGAACAGACTCTTAAATGCATTTCCTACCTTATAAAAAGTTTTCAAAGGTAAAACAATTTCAGATGGTGCAAAGTCAACATGTATTTTCACTTGCCGACATTCCTTTTAATGGTCCAGTGTGTGAAATTTAAGTGGTATCCAGCGGTGAAGTTAGTGATTGTAACTAACTGAATACCTCTTGCTTATCCTTCTCTCCCAAAAGCGTAGGAAAGCCTTTTGTAGCTGCCCTTGACCAAGGCACTCGCTTAAAGTTGGAGTTGGTCTAGAGTGCCCTACTGTGGCTGCCCACTGGATTAAATTGGATTAAATGCAGAGAGCAAGTTTTGTTATGATGTACTGTGTGTGAGAAATAAGAAAAATTCTCTTCCCTCTTGAAAACACAGAAAGCATAACGATGATGAATATTTGGAATTTATGGTCTTTCATATTCAGTAAATAGATTCCTCTAAATCCTTGACCTTTAAGATTTTTGATAGTTTAGCACATAAAAGTACATCCTTGTACTTTCTATTACTCTTTTTTCAAAAGAACTTCAGACCAACGAAAAGTGCAGGGCAAAAAACACTACAGAAGTCTTGCATGTGAGATACAAAACTAGCTCTGGCAAAGAAATATTATGCACTGGTATATTGTAGGTTGTTCATACAACAGGTTGTTATTCCTATAAATTACTGCTTTTCAACTTCCCTGTCTAGATTCTTCCTCCATTTTAGATGGAAACCTTTTGTCACAAGTTTCTGTGTTCTTTTGTTTGTCTGCAGGGGTCGGAGGTGGTGGACCAGGTTCTTCACACGGTCAGCAAGTCCAACAGTCTGGAGGAGCTCACTCTGGAGAATGCAGGACTGAAATCGTAGGTTCCCTCTGTCCCGACATCACTGTCAGCCCCGCCTGTCCCCTCTTGTTGTTTAATCTAATTTCCTTTCCTTTTCTCTTCATCACACCTTCACCTCTGAAATAATCCTTCCCCTCTCCTGTTTTGTTCTTTGTACACCTTCCTTATGTACTCGTCTTTTTTCTGCTCTCTCCCGTCTTCTTTGCTTGTATCTTCTTTTCTCACTTTCGCCTCTTTCATCTCACCTCTGCACCTCAGCTCATCTCACCTCTCCCCTCCTCCTCACACTCCCCTCTGCTGCTGTCTTGACCTTTCCAATTCTGTCTCTCCTCCCTTTTTCCTCCCTCTCGCCTCTCTTAACCTCTGCTCTTTCAGCCAATAATGCTTTAATAAAGCTCGCTCCCGTTTCCCTGTGGCAGGGTTTATTGTGTCTCTGCTGAGACATTAGTGAAATTTTGGGCCTCACCTGGCAAGAAGTTTCACCTTTTATGCATGGCCAGTGTCATTTAGCAAAGCAGCTTTCTTATTTAGAATTAATTGAAATAAATTTGCTGCCTCGGGGCAAGATGATTTACTGCAGCATAATGATGAAGTTACCAAACTTTTTTTATTTTCCCTGTTTTAAATCCCTCCCAACCGAAGAAGTGGACAGTGTTCATTAGAGGCTCACTACTAGCACTGAACCAAAAGCCCACAGTAACAGGAAAATATAAAAAAAGATATAAAAGTATCATTTCTGATGTGTGATTTGCTATGTGTAATTTAATAGATTTAAAATAATAGATTTAAAATCAATTTAGAAGGACAAATATGAAGAAAAGCAGAGTGCAGCACAGAGAGAACATCTGGTTCTCGAATTTCAAGCATTACCTGCTCAAGCTTCTCTTAAAATGAACTACAGTAAATATTGTTTTTAAACTGACAGGCGTACTTGAAGCAGTGTTATTTGTTGTATGTATTTGATGTGATTTATTTATTTATTTGTTTGTTTGTTTGTTTGTTTTTCTCCTGTTAGGGCAGCAGAACAGACTGTAAACACTAACTCCTGAGGGAAGCATCAGGCTCTTAAGCTGCTAAATGCTGCACTCTGTTCACCAGCTAGCCACTAACTTTGTCGGTTTGCCACTTAATGCTATGAAGGTTTTGTGCAGTGGGGTTATCAGAGCTCTTTCACAAAAACAGCTGCCTGCTGCGGCTGGAATAATGATAATGAGAACAGTGGGGAGAGTGAACCAAAATAGTGACACTGCAGCCTGCAAAACTAAGATGATGCACTTAAAGACACTGAAAAGTCTCTAGAGCTCACATGTAATTTTAAAGGGGTCAGTTTAGACACATTTAATGTGACCTCCATAGTAGGACTGTTTATCTTTCAATATGTTTTTAAATAATATTTTTAAATTGTGTTTACACATTCTAAATCAACTTCTCTCACATTTTACCTTCATAGCATAGATGCACTTTGCTTGAATTAGCATTTCTGCAAAGAGACAATACTGCAGATTGAGTTGTGCCACTTGATCAGGTTCACTGAATGGAACTATGAAAACTTCTCTAGCAGATTTTCAGTCTTTAAGACCTTTATGGGTTAAGCAATCTTTACAGTGAAGTTAATTTATCCTTCTAACATCTTGTCTTTAGGGATTTTCCACAGAAGATGGCGTCAGCGCTGTCAGAGAACCCAGCCTCTGTGATTCACTCGCTCAACCTGGCTCACAACACGTTAGACAACCAAGGTAGCTGCCTGGACTCTTTCAGCTCTTTGTTCCTCTTACTGCTGTCTTTGTCAGTACACCTCCGATTGTTCTTTAGCTTTTGCTTCGCTGCAGCTTTTGTTTCTCTCAAAGAATTCAGAATCAATCTTTGTCCTTACAGAACCCTTATTTTCTGCTTCTCCTTTTATTTCTATTTCTCTCTTTATTTATCTTTCATGCTATATGTCTGTAAGTGGTCCATCTGGATGCTTTTATTTTTCTATATCACTACACAGACTCTCTCTTATCCTTTGGGTTCGATCAGACTTTGCGTGCGTGCTAGAATCACTCATTAGCTAATTTTATGTTCCTCCGTCTGACAAATGTCACTTTCACTCACTTCAATAAATTCTTTGCACTCACAGTTACTACCCTCTGTTGTGTCTTTTCATGTGTGTGTGCGTGCATGTGTTTGTGTATTCTGTCAGTGTGCAGACTTGCAGCCAAAAATGTGTTGCAACCATAACACTATCAAAATAATGCCTATAATTAAAAGTAATAAATTACCTTCTGTGGTGTCTTGTTTGCATTGGCTACAATGTCCATTTTATGGCTTTCAAAATAAGAGTTTTAGTGCATACACAAAACCAACAGGGTGCAGGAACCAGAAAACAAGGTTTGGCACTCTAATGAATTCCATTTCTAATTATATTATCATCATGGCTCCAATGTGTTTAATAAAGTTGTGGAGGAGAAGCTATTTGTAAGCTTGTCATTTTTTATTCATATTAATTTGACTCTGCACTGTGTATGTGGGAGAAAGTGAAATTTTAAGTATGTTGGTGTGGTGTTCTATTTAGCTGTAGCATACTTGTGGATTTATATATGTATATTTTGGAGGGGGTGTTTTGAGAGAGGCTGCATTTTTGTTTGATGTTATGTAGCAAGGCACTGCGTGGGCTCAACTAACTCCTCAAGAGTGACAATTATTTTCATTATCAATTAATCTGTCAGTTATTGCGTAAATTATTTAATTAATTTTATCTTCTCTCCTCTCTTTGTCTCCTCCTTTATACCAGGAGTCTCCAACCTGATTCAGCAAGTGTGTCGCCTCAACAAAGGACTGCGTCTCCTCAATCTCTCTAAAACCTCCCTTTCTTCTAAGGGTAGGAGTGCTCTTCTGAGATACAATAGCCACTAGTGGCTGACCCTGCCCAAAAAAACACGTTTTTACTGTTATTAAACTAAATCACTGTTTCATTAAAATTTGAAGCTGGTACAAAAATCGGTGTCTTATTCAAAGACATTATAACTGACTGGAAGCTTTCTGTTAAATCTGGGTTTGAGCTCAGGTTCTTCTCTTCATGAAACTGTCTCTTAAATCACAATGCTACACTGCTGCCCCAAATACAGTTTTGTTTGTTTCACATAGATAGCAAACCAGTGAATTTACAGTATGATCCATCTACTGAATGATAATCAGTTTATGGTCATAAGTAGTTGATCTTTTTTTTCTCCCATCCTAAATCCTACACAGGAATTAGAACAGTGTCCCAATTCTAATGCTTTTATCCCAGACAGCACAACCACCCACTAGCATAACAGCTGAATCAACATTATAATGTTGATTCTGACGTAAAAATAAATTTTCATAGCCTGATAACCTGAAAGCAGAAAAAAACAGCTAAACTTTAAATAAAGCTAATCAGGATATCAGAGCAGCAGTGCTTTCAATTTTTTCACTGGAATACTGTGACTTGGTGAAAGGGAGATAGTTTTTTAATCAAATTTTCAAAAAGTGTCAAATTATAAATTTAATTATAAGGGAGATTTTAGAAAAGTTATTTTCTTTTTTTTCAACATACTATAGCTGCAATGGGCAGGAAAGCTAAGAGAACACATCCAGCGATTTAATGAGGGTTCTATGGAAGTGCATTGGGGTCTTAAATAAGCAGCCCAAAATGGCATAAATTGAGGCATTATAACCCTTCTGTCTGTTACAGTTACCTGCCAGCTAAAAAATTAAGCGCTTCTCTGCCTAATTAGGTATTGCTCAATGCCTATTTCAGGGTAGTATAGCTGAGGAAATGCTGAATGTAATTATAAGGCTGAAAGCTGAGTATTATCTGTGAATGCTGCAAACAACAACCCCAATATCCTGCTAATGTATATGATGACTTGGAAAACTACACAAGGTGTGATTTTCCATAGGCAATTGGTTGATACAGTCATTGGGGGGAGGTAGGGTGTTATAGAGACGTTGTTGACCTTGAATTGTTGGTGTTGGTATGACTTTGCAGGGGCTGAGCATTTTTTGTTGAATA
Source organism: Acanthurus lineatus (assembly GCA_029814665.1). Lineage (NCBI taxonomy): Eukaryota > Metazoa > Chordata > Actinopteri > Acanthuriformes > Acanthuridae > Acanthurus > Acanthurus lineatus. The sequence goes on from JAPZDV010000003.1 coordinate 5,005,848, forward strand.
TTTATAGATTTCTCTCCCCACCCCTTCTCTCCTTCTGTCTGTCTCTAAAACACCTACACATATGCCGCCACAAACATGAACACTCACAATGCGGCCTCACACGCACACATGTGCGCACACACACACACACACACACACACACGCATACACCCTCTCTTTGATGTGATCAGAGATGCAAATAGGCAGATACGTTTCGCATGCTCTCAACACCTCTTGCTCCCACACACGTTTGACATGGTCACACAGACCGGATGGCTTCTTAAAGTCTCCACTTGTAGCAGAATCAAGCGGCTGATGGATGGATGGAGGGGGGATTAGACACCCTGTCCCCTCTTCCCCTCATTTCCCTCCTAATCGCTACAAATTAGGGATGAAGAGCTTAGCGCCTTTCCAGCTTCGGAGTGGCACATGTAGTAGCTGGCTTCCTCCACACACATTTCCTAACCCACGAGAATAGGGGAAACAAACTCAATGAGACTGCTGGCTAAAATCGATGCTACATAGCGGAGTGAACAGCACACAGAGTAACCATGTTTGTAGACTTCTTCATTAGTTGTTGTTGCTGGATTTTTCTCCCATGTTGTTATTGTGTCTAGATTTAATCCTCGACTTGCTGTGGCGTGCTGTGTTTTGCACCACTGTTGCAGGGTGAAGATTTTAATGAGGGGTTCCATCGGGCCCGTGGGTGTAATTGTGTGGTGATCTGATTTGAGAGAAAAGATCTTCTTTTGTTATGGCTTTCAGGGTACACTTGGATCCTGGGACGGGGAAAAAATATGGCTGGCTTCCTCCCAAAGCTCTTTTCATACTAGCCTGCCATACAAGCTCAATTATTTTTTTGTCGCTAAGCTTCTTCATCCTCTTCCATTATGTAGTTTTGTATTCATTAGTTGCTAATAAGTCACGTCCAGAGCATTAAATTGGCCCAATGAAAACAAGTATCATTACAAGATGATTAAATGACTCAAAGATGCGTAGAACTTGTTTATCCAAACTCTTATCCCTTCATCTCTGTTTCTTCCCCTACCGTCCTGCCTCCTCTCCCCCCTATTAGGTGTGGTGTCTTTGTCCCAGGCATTGTGTTCTAGTGATGACTACTCCAATACTCTTCTGCATCTGGACCTGAGCAAAAACCCTGGGGTTCTGTCTGGAGAGGATGCCACAGTAAGAAACACACACACAAACATACATATATACAGTGCCTATGAAAGTATTCAATCCACCCTGCCCCCAGGAATTTTTTGTTTTGTTTTGTTTTGTTAAGTGCATTTTCATCCACCCATTTTTATTGATATTTACTGATTTGCAAACAACAAAACAGTGTAAGCGCTCTAAATTAGAAAAAAAGGGTTGTTTTATTGCAAAAGCATTTTTAAGCTTGACTGGCTTGGAAATGTAATGTATTCCAAAACCAAAATATGACAAAACGGCATGGAAACAGATTTAGCAAATACATCATGGTGCACATTAAGCATGCAACTTAAATGCCTAATGAAGCTCCCACTGAAGAGAAAAATTGCTGTTAAATACATTCGATACTAAGAGGAGACTCCAGCCGTCCTCAAATTCAAACATGAGCCGTACAGAAAGGCTTTATTTCCATCCTGTTTTCTACATGGTTTTCCACTGTTTGAGATTTAACCGGCACTCTTTAATTACGTCATCACTTTGTGCCGTCTTTCTCTGCTATCTTATAATGGCACCTTACTCAGTGGTGGAAAATTTACACCTCAGGCTTTTTATGTCAGTGAATCCAGTCTTGATATTCACACAACTGTGTTGGATACAAATGCACATAAATTTGCATTCCTTTTGCTGATTTTCTGAAAATTAAAATTAGCGCAGCATTTGGATTGAAACCTGACTTAATTTAATCCAGGGTTAGGATTAGGGTTTAAAGTTGCAACAGAAAAAGACCCTTCTAATGTCAGAGACAGAACAGACTGTTGCTTTAGTGATCTAAGTGAACTTGAAATAGAAATACACGGCAGCATAATTATTGACTTGACTCTTCTTTGCAAAACTGTTCAAATTCTGCATGGTTGTACGTGGATTGGGAGTAATCAGTGTTTTCAAATCTAGCCACAAACTCTGGACAGGACTGAGATATGGACTCACTCCAGGACTTTTTCCATTGTTGGTTTTGGATGTGTAGCAGTGGATTCATGCTTGGGCTCTTTGTTTTTCTGAAAACACAATAATTGTCCAAGTAGCATTTTCTTTTTTCTTTTTTTTTTCTGTGGACTAAATCAGGTTCCCAATCTAGGACATTTCTGTAATTTTCTGCATTCAGCCTTACTGGGCTGGCTTCAGAGCAGCATCCCCACAGCATAATGCAGCCAACACTGTGCTTCACACTGGGGATGCTACAGTATGTTTATGATGATATGATGGATAAAAGTGTTCAGTCTTACTAGACCACTGAATCCTCTGCCAGCTGACTTCAGAGTTTCACACGCAGATTCTGGCACACTGTGGCTAAGATGGCATGTAAATGTGTTTGAGTAACTTCCCCTTTGCCGCTGTCTTATGAAGCTGTGACATATAAAGTACCTGGCCAACTGTTGTCATCGGCATGGTCTCTCCAATCTGAGCCTGTGAGGCTTGGAACTCTGTCAGTGTTTGGCAGAGGTCTACTCACAGCCTCCTTCTTACACATTCACACTCGCACACTCAGCCTATTTTAGGTAGACTTGCTGCTGTGCCTTTTTTTTTTTTATTCCTCAATGATTGAATTGCCTGAACTGTAGTCCAAGTTTAGTCACTTGGAAATGTTCTCAGCCCGTGCTTTTCAGTCACCTTTGTGGCTTTTCTTGGAGTGCTTCTTTGTCTCCATGACAGGTTCTTTTTATGATGAACTGTGTTTAAAGGCCTTATTCAGTTTACTTGGATTCAATCTTTAAATCAAAACACATAAAAACTTAAAATTGGCGCTACTTCTTGTAAGCACAGTATAATTTTGTATAGATTTAACATATGTCTGTTTATTTTTGAATATTTTCCTCTAAAAGACACTATTTTTTCTGTGCAGAACCTGTACCTGTTTCTGGCCCAACCCAACTGCCTGGTGCATTTGGACCTGTCTGGGACAGACTGCACCGTGGACTCGGTATGTACTCACCATCTCTGCTACAGTCGTTATCTACCCGTCACTTTCTGATCTAATCTCTAGGATGGGATTCAGGCCAAGAAATGGAAAGGGGTGGCGCCCTGAATATGAATCGCCCACCACACAAAAACAACGTTAGCTAGGTTGACTCACAGGCTTTCTCAGATCTCTTGTGTGCATGATGTTTTGATTGATGGCAAGAGCTCTTGGAAGGCACCACAATAGAAATGCATACCCACTTATGAATTATACAAAAGATACATTGTATGAATAGCATCCAGGAGCCTTTGTTTCATGTGTTTGTTCCCATCCTTGTCACTTCAGATGACTTTGTCTGTGCTGTTACTGTGTCTAAATTTAGCATGTCTGCCAGTGTGACAAAATGGTGTCTTGCCGCATTAGCAGATATGCTAAAAGCTGAAAGGATGTCTGTGCTATCATTCTGAAAGAGTTCACTGGCCATGCTTAAACATGTCTGCCCCTGCTGGCTACTGCTATGAGTGCAGCTCCTCCTAGTTTCACTGTAAATACACAAGACTCAGTGAAAAAAAAGTGTTGAAAGTTATAACTGTACTCAGTATGTTTTTAGTGTCTGTCTCCCTCTGGAAGATGTAGAGATTTGTGACAAGCACTGGCTGAATGGGGAGGTCACATTTCTTGTTTATGTCCAGTCGTTGCTGCTTTGTCACTGTGGTATTCCTGCTGACAGGTTAATGTGCAGGAGGACATGCAAGGTTGGATAGAACAGTCGTAAATGCTCTGTTGCTGGGAGGGTCACAGGTCAGAGTCAGCTCGAGATCCACTCTGAGCTGCGGCTTTGCTCAGCGCAACACAGCAGGGCGGGTGCCTGCTGACATTGACGCTGTCTCTATTACCATGATGGCTCATCGTCACCTTAGCTGCTGTGCTGGTCATGGACCAACTCTTTCATCTCCTAGATTTAATCCCATTGCTGATTCAGTACTACACTCCTCCCAGTGGTGGCCTGTACACCCCCAGAAATATGCACAGACAAGGTCTGAAATTAACACAGGCCAAGTGCCAAATGCAGGTAGAATTTTAGTTTAAGTAAAATATTGATACTGAAAGTGCAATGAAAGCACAGTGAGTCTGTGAGTAAAAAGCCAACAAGGGTAATTTATCAAAACATTCAGTGCCTAAGAACTGATGAATATGTATTTAAAGGGAGAATCAGCCTCAGAGTGAAAATGAAGGATGGATTTATTGTAATTATCATAATAGCTTCTTGCAATTGATTTTACCAATGAGAGTCTTTTTTTTATTTAATCACACTATTTACCACCAAGTTGAAGTACATTTTAATTTATAGCAAACATAAAAATAGTTTTTAGATCTACTGGTATATGCCTGCATTGGTAAATCAGAGTGATTCTCTATTTACTTGCAAAAATTAGGATCAAAACTCAATTACAGAACAAACTCTCCTGGTCTCCTCCAGGAACCTAAATTCAGGGGAAATTTGTTGAATATTGCCAGAATTTTTTGTAACATGTTTAATATATGAAGTAACATTATCGAATAAATTGTAGACCTAACAGTACTGATATTATGTCAAAGACGTCTCTTTAATGTGTTTCAGCGATATCTGCTGAAGTAAGAATGCCAATCAGCTAGCCCTGGTTCTGCGTAATGCGCTCATGCTTAATTGCCTCATTTACTCATTATCAAACACACTTAACTCAAATTTGCCAGAAAAAAAAAACAAATTAAAACTTCTGTTGTAAAGAGTTTTGAATTTGGAACTTGTTAAGTCATAAAGTTTTTTTGTTGTTGTTGTATTAGTTCATCAATTCATCCATCCATTGCCTTCCGCTCATCTGAAATAGTGTCATAGAAACAGCAGGCTTAGCTTGGTACTCCAGATGTTCCTCTACCCAGCAACGCTTTCTAGCTCCTCCTGGGGATGTCTAAGGTATTCCCAATCCAGATGAGACATATACTCACTCCAGTGAGTTCTTAGTTTACCCCGGGGTCCCCACCCAGTTGGGAGTTCCAGGAAAACCTCCAGGTGCCCTGGATGCATCCTAATCAGATGCCCTAACCACCTCAGCTGGCTCCATTTGATGCAAAGGAGCCGTGACTCTGCTCTGAGCCAGCATCAGAAGTCTGAATCCCTCACCTTATCTCTCAGGTTTCACTTTATTTATTTCCGCATAAAAGAATAAAGAATGTACAATATAAAATAAGACAGACTGTGGAGGAGACTTGCCCCAAAAACCCTTTATGGGCCTGAAAAGTGGCATTCTCTCCATGCATTCCCTCACGCTGTCTCTTAGACTGAGTCCAGTCATTCAACAGAGGAAACTAACTTCGGCTGCTTGGTCTCCATGCAAAACTGATGACTGCAGGTGAGGATTGACTGGTAAATCAAGAGTTTTGCCTCTTGGCTCAGTTCCCTCTTCACCACGATAGTCTAGTACGATACCCATATTATTGCTGATGTTGCACCAAACCGCCGGTCCATCTCATGCTCCCTTTTCCTGTCACTCGCGAACAAGATCCCCAGATACTTACACTCCCTCTTGGGACAGCAACACACTCCAAACCCGGAGGGGGGTAATTCACAAGCAGTTGTTGTATTAATATGTTTAATCAGCTGAATCTGAATACCTCCACCCCAGTTTTTTCTTTTCCTCAATGTTGTGCTTGTTTTCTTTGCTGCACTTCCCTCCAGCAGTCTAAACCCCCAGGAGCATGCAGCATGTCAAGCAGATATCTGTTTCAGAAAGGAATAGTCCATACTGTGAAACTCATCCTCCTCCTTTTCGTGCAAATGTGGGCCATGAATTTTGTATTGAATTATGTACATGAATGAAAGCCATTTCATTTAATTCTCTGCTTTGCCTTTGCAGGTTTTTAGACCCTGTCTCATCATACTTGTCTTTAAAACTTAAATAGTACTCTTTTGTGATAGCAGCCTAATGTCCTGTCCTGTTTTGCTAATTGTCATTTATCCTTTGGAGAGGAACTGTCTAAGGGTGAATTTGTCTTTTTTAGTGTTTGCACGTTGGATTGAATTATTAATAAGTTCCTGTTTTAATCTGCTTGGATGTACCAAGAACGGTCGATTAGTCAGTTTGCAAGATGGATCACACTGCCAGGGAGAAATGGATTTGTCCGATAGTTTAACCCCTTTGCGAGCGATGCTACTTGAAGTCATACCAGAGACAAGGTGTTGATGCCGATCATACTTGCCTAGAGCCACCTCTTGTCTAACAAACACATGTACATCATCTATTTTCAAGATTATTTGGGTCACGGATTCCTGTACTTTGATTCCTGTACATTTCAGATCCCCGTAGTTTTAAAGTGAACCATGTCTTCACAAGATGAGAGCTTGATTGGATATGCACTTTGATGGATGGCAGATGAATGGCTGTATTGCTGCATGATGTTACATTGATCATGAAAGCAGGGAGTCTGTAGGTGACACAGCATACGTAATTTCCTACACAAGTTTTGAGTTACTTTTTTCTATATTTAGCGTAAAACTTGACATGATTCATATTCAGTACAACACATTTTTTATTCATTTTTCTCCTTTTATGGTTTCAGCGTGACTTTGTTTCAGTTTAAAACAATTACATTTCTTATTGCTCTGCTAGTGGGAATCAGTTCACTTTCTCTGATGGATTAGTGCTTTCTGTACACACTTTGAAAGATTGGTAGAAACACAGTCTCTGCTATATTTCATTCAGCTGCAGGAGCTAGGGGACATTAGTGTTAAAATAAGCTAGAACTTGAAAAATTAAAGCAGTGTTCTTTTCAAATAATTGCCGACTTAATTACCATTTTTTTTTCTTTTTCTTGAATGTAAACACTTTGGTGATCTCTTTCCTGTTACTTTGTGTCCATAACTTTTCTAGTAGCACCATCATTAGGTCAGTTTGTCCTACACTTTGGTTTATGATTGAATAACTACAAACCCAATGACATTCCCAACAGCCTCAAATTTTAGCTTTTAATTTTACATACTTAACTTGGATGGTGACCATTAGGGATGATACAGTATTAAATTTTTATTTCATGATTATTGTAGCCTAAAGAGTTTAGGATAACCACATCATGCAATATATATGTAGAAAAAATCCTACAAGTGGTCTAATTAATTTTCAGCTTTGTTTATTGTGTGTTGTGACCCTTATTCCGCAAATAAATTACGCTTTAAATATTGAAGAGAGAGAGTCTGCAACCATAACTGCTTACAAAGAGAAAAATTAGGGTAAGACTTTATGAATTTTTACATTTTATAGTGGCAGCTAGTGTTAAGATGCATTACTGCCAGTTTCGTACACAAATCAAAAACAAAAAGAAATCATTTATAGAGCAGTGTATCATTTACGCAACATTTATCACTGTATGGCAAAAACACACAATATTTAAGTTTTGATTATCATGGTTATCAATTAAAGCTGTCATCCTCAACGCCCTTGGTGGGCATAGAAAACACAACTGCTTCAGCACATCAACATTGTCATTGTAAACATATTGGCATGCCAATGTTGCTGTACTTCAAGGCCTCACGGAGATGCTTACGTGGCTGTAGACCCTTGGTTTTGATTTTTTATTGGAATAAAAGCACTTTAGAATTATTATAATCAAACATATTGGTGGGCGAAAAACTGAAATTCCTCCAGCCTATGTAAAGATCTCACTAGCAGTAAAATGTAAGAAAAGCCGTTATGAACCTAATGAAGCCTGACTTTGCGTTAACACCTATACTAATGACGGAGGTCTGGTCATTGAAGTACACCATGCAGCGTCCTTTCTATAATTTGCATATAAACTAAACACTGCTTTGATGTAAGGGCTCACAAGGCAACAGTGTTAATTTAATCTTTAGTAATTAATTGTATTTCAGAAGCTGAGGTTGTACTGTCGTATGTTAAATATAGATATTAAAAATAATCAGTTACTAAAGATGACAGGAGTATGAAGTACAATGTTTCCCCTCTGAAATGGGGAAAATTATGAAATATAAAGAAATTTAAAATTGATGTAAAGTACTCGTCATGTTCCTTTCCACCACTGTATACAGCTTATCCCAGAATGTAGGCACCAAATCAACAGCCTGTTCAAAGCTGGAGTATGGGGTCATTGTTGAGCTTCACCATTCTGTATAAAATTGTAAATTGTAGAATTCCAAGCTGGGACATATCAGTGTTTTCCACTGAAACAGACACACAACAATTTGGTCCATGGTGAAAGAACCTTTCAGGGAAAAGTATTTTGCCCAAGTGCTCACAGTAATAATGTAGCACTACTCTCACCGCATTATGAGCAAGGATTCGCAGCACGTGTCTGTGTTTGTTTCCACTCTCATTAAGTATCATTTCGTAGAATATATGATGATTCCATATCCCTCAGCAGTCAAGGATTGTACATGCTTGTTACACTTATATATGGTTGTATAAACTTAATGAGAAACGTTGCATTATCTTGGACAACCGCAAACCATTTGGCACAAAAAAAGGATCAGATAAATCCTAAAACAAATTGCAAAGACTGCTGTGATCGTCCCGCTTCAACCAGCAGCTACATCTCATTTTGTCCCCGTTCATTTCCACACACACACACCAATCTGCAGAGTAAGGCCTCTATCAAAGGCTATTTTTAGTGCCATCCATAATACTATTATGATACGTTTAGGGACATTTTCCAAGAATGGAATAGTGTATCCAATTTTTTTTTTTTTTTTTAAGGCATTCAAATTGCATTTGTATCAGTTTTAATCTGGGCTATAACCATTTGTGCTGCATTCAAGTACTAAAATTACTGTTATACAACACAATAACATTTGTTATAGTGAACATAACACAACCTATTGTGTTTCTCTGTGTCTCTCTGTTTCTCTGCCAGTTGTTTGGGGCCTTGCTGCGGGGATGCTGCGCTGACCTCTCCTACCTGAACCTTTCCAAGAACTCCTTCTCTCACAGGTGGGTGCTGACGTTGCCTGTTTATCCCTGTGAAGACTTTTTTATGGGGGGGAAAAAAACACATTTATTTTCTTCCTCTGACTCAGCCAAACAGCACTGGAGGAATTCCAGTCAGGAGGCACTGAGCAGGAGCGTGCATCATCGTTTATTTTCTCCTGTCGATTAGTGTTTAGCCTTGGACCTCACTTATAGAATTAGCGTGCATGTGTTGCTCACCTCCCTCATTTGTTCTGCCTCACTTTAAGTTTGTGTGTGTGTGTGTGCGTGTGTGTGAGTGTGTGTGTCCAGAATGTGTTCCCATCTTTATTTAATGTACACATGTCTCAGTTTGGTAACAAGTTTCCCATCTGTCAAGCCCTTGTTTGCATGCCCGCAAGTCATTTTTTGAATGTTACAGTATGTGTGTGTGTGTGAGTGTGTGGGTGTCGTGTGTATGTGTGTCTGTGTTTACCTAGCTGGCAGGAAGTAGCGGCTCTGGCTTTCATCATGTCATGTCCCCCAGGAGCCTAGGAGCTTCCCTACTCCGCATATTACATTACAGAATTACAGAGAAAGAAGTTTGTGAAAAATGAGACTAATTTTAGACGGGAATGATTGTTCTAATCCCCGGGCTCCCACGCCTGCATTTTTTTCTTCTCTCGCTCTGTTTCTTTCTATTCACTGGATCTCTCAATCCATCTCTTACTTTTTGCATCTGTTTTGCTGCACCTCTGCTTCTCTTCTTCACTTTCTTACTTCAGTCTTTATTTTTTATGACATGTATTCTTGCTTTCTCTCGAGTTCTTGAATACACAACTATCTAATTTCTAATGCTCCATCCATCTTTTTTGTGTGTCTTTTATGGCTGTTTTATTCTCTCCTATCCTACTCTTTTTGCTTACTGCCTCCCTCACTCTATCATCCTCTTTACTTCCTTTCCTCCTTTTCCCTTCTTAATCATTTTCCACTTATACTCCCCTCTCCTCTTCCTCTTCCTTTATCCCTCCTCTGCCCTCTCCACATCCTCCACCCTTCATCCCCTTTTTACCAGCTCTCTTTCTCCTCATATCTGCCCACTCCTCCCCTCCCTCCACTCTGTTCATAGTTCACGCCACCTCCTGCCGGTCATGGGTCTTTCAGTATTAAATACACGCTGGCTCAGTTCTGCCGGTCAGACGGCTGCAGCATTGTGGTGACAACACGGAGCCACAAAGCTGAACCGAGCTGATAAGAACCACCCGGCTGCCACTCATGAATATGGAATGGACTGCATCAGACACCTCCTTCACCCATCACACACATGCCAGAGTTACACACACACACACACACACACACACACGGCTCTTTTGAGGAACAACGAGCAGCCCATGTAGATGCTGTTCCACACATACACATGTGTGGTAACAAGTTGCTGATACAGCTCTCTGTGACCGTTTGAGACAGTGACACAGTATCCGCTTTTGCGACAGAAGCCATTCTGTATCTGTGAAATATGACAGGCCATATGCTAATCATTACAAATGGGTCAAAGAAGAGCTGGTGTTAACACGCTGTGAGGTTATCGAAATACATAGCCAGAATGGGGGCTTTAAATGCAGCTGTCAGGTCTTCGTCTTTTTTTCGTCTCTTTTTTCTGATTTTGTCGTCCATCACTGCGCACTGACTTAACTCACTTTCCTTCTCCTTTTCTCCTTTCTCTATGTACTTATGTATCTGAGGGATAAATGTCAGAGTATTATAAAAGATGTGACTTGATCAACCATACATTTACGGATGACAGGGAAAAGTTATTTACTACAGTTCAATGATCATAATGATTTTTTTTTTTTTGGCCTTGTATGTAAGTGTGCAGTTAGAAATGAGCTCCCGCCAAATACTCTGGGCTGGTATTATTGTCAAGTAACAAGCCAACTCTGCCAGTCTTAAATCAAATCAGTGCACAAGGACACAAAGGGCTTATTCTCACAGAACAATATACACAAAGGAATTTGGTGAAGCAGAGTAGAAATTGGAGGGCTGGAGTGATTATTCATTATATTCTCAGCCAGTCACATTACTGCTCTCATACCTATTAAACAGCTGTGCCAAACTCGTGGGCACATGACAAAATTGGCTCAGTTATCAGAGAGCAGAGCAGCTTTTCCGTTATGATGTCCTAGAGGTTCAGACATACTATCAATATGCTGTTAAAAGCAGGTGGTATGTTGTTGTGGGCTGGATTAGTGTTATGCTGCTATTTTACAAACCTGTAACAATGCAGAGTTAAACTCTGAAAGAAAATAATAAACAAACTTTTAAAATGAACTATTTCTGTGTCAAACCAATAAAACAATATGATGAAAATAATGAATATTTGTATGAGAAATGGCAACCTTTGTTTGGAGAAAAAAAATTATGTGACATTCGCAGTTGAAACTGGCTATGGAATAAGCTGCCCCCTGAAATGTGCACCATCACTGACTTTGGGCTTTTTAAATCCAGGCTCAAAACCTACTTATTCAGACTGGCTTTTAATACACAGTAA
>JAPZDV010000003.1:5026378-5064046 GCA_029814665.1 Acanthurus lineatus
ACTGGTTGGTAGCCCAATTATTTTTAAATTAAGGGTATTCTTAACCTTTTAATCTCTATTTAAAGGCGAAGGATTGTTTTGGCAAAAAAAAAAAAAAAAAAATTACTGAGTTTGGGTTTGGAATAGATCCTGTTTTGCCCTGAAACAGAGTTTTGTGGTCATAAATATGGCAGTAAACTATGGCAACAGTCACTAAAATTACCTGGTTGAAACGACTTTAAGTGGTCTTAAAAACTGGCTTTAAGCATCATAATAATCCCTTTTTACCTCCTGATGAGAAAAATCCGCCTTTGCAAAGTGTGAACTACATCACTTTGATATGTTTTGTTGAACAGAAATCCCATTGGTAAATTCTGTTGTATTCAAACATCCTCAAATGTCTCCCAACATCTGGTTAGTATAATTGCCACTAAGCACAATTTGAGTTATATCAAAATACAATTAAAAATTAATTTGAACGTATTCTTTCAACTTGACTAAATTCAGAGCTGGATTTTTTTTTGTTTTGGTCTCTAATTTAATGGTCAAACACTCGCGTTGATTATCTGCGGGAACATCCACAGCTAGTTTACTTTCTTTCAAGCCCTCTCACTTTGATCACTCTGTAGCGACGTAGCTGGCAGGTCTTTCTATTCATATCACCCTCCTCCTGGATTCCTCTCACAGCTTCTCATGTTAAGAAATTAAATTTTTAATCTGAGTCATTGTCCACCACAAGGGAAGAAGTTTAGGTTTTTAACGGAATGATTCACTTAATGTGAAAATGAGGCTGATAAACTCCAGAGAGAAAAGTCCAGTGAATTTCTTTTATACAGTCAGAATTCTGAATTAAGGCCATTTTGCTTCAAACTGTTAGAAGTGACATTTAAGGTAACAACTGCTGCTCAGCAATAAAAATTCTGACAGAGGGGTTGTATAAGACTACGGGAATCTGTCTTAGGTCTGTATAGCGCACTTTATATGTCAGTTAACTTAATATGGATAACCAGTCTTAATGTCACCCATCAGTTGCAGTAAGTAGAGCTTTTCCAACTAATTTTGGATTTTCGTGTAGTTCAAAAATAGCATAATTGAAGCAGTTTAAATGAAGCAATGATGGGGTTGCAGGAACTATAGAGTACTGACGATCATCTCATCACTGTTAACATTAAAGTCACCATTAACTTTGGATTTTACATCTAAGCCCAGTTATTTCCAATCGTGTGTATCTGCACTTGTAATTGTGCTAACTGTCAGAAAATTGAATTTGTGATATAATTTTAAAAGCATAAACACATTTTTGGGAAGAAAATAAGCATCTATACAGGACTGCAAATTAGTGTGCTGACACTGAAGTTAATTTATTGTCACACTAACAAAGCTGCCAGCTATGATTCAAAGTACCCACTTACAAAAATGAGTCAGCTCTGACAGCTAAGCTAAGAGAAGACTGTGTGAAAACTAGTTAAGTAGCACCCAGAAAAGTCATAATAATTATCTAAATGTATTAGATAATATCTGAAATAATTTCTCTTTATTTAGTCAAAGTCAGAGATGAATTATAGGGACTGAATGGCTGAGTCAAAGTTGGTGCACAGTCGCTTGAATTTACATTGCTCACCCAGTGAATAAACACACAAACAAACAAACAAATAGAAAAAAACAAAAAAAATAGCTTCCAGGTTTGCCTCTGCAGTGTTGGGCCCACTGCACATGCTGTCTCCACTCTGTGGTTTTACTGTGAGATAATGTCACGCTTTTCTATGCTGTGGGGAAAAAATTTAAAATGTTACACAATCATGGATTAAGAATTCATAATATAAAGGGCAATAATTGACCTAATCTGTGGTTGGATGTTTCCTATCAACAGCTGTATAGACATCTCTTTGTGGTAGAATCTGTTTGGCCTCTGTGTATGGACTCATATCCGACTCTAATAGTGCATCCATATCTAAAAGTAATGAGTAAATGTCAGGAGGGACCAGCTTCTGCAAATGAAAGTGCAGTAGGAATGTTAGTTTGAGTAAACTGACTAAAACAGTGACAGTTTAGTAGAGAAACAAAACTGTAGAAATATTTGCAAAGTGAACTGTTATGTAACATGCACTTTAAAATTAATTAGTGACTGAGCACACTAAGATAAGAAGACCTGACAGGGAGTGCTGTTGATGGCATGCTTGAGCTCAACTAACTAGAAATGTGGGCATACTTCAGACAAGGAACCAGAGCCCAAGCTTGATAATGATTCACGGTTTTTCTAGTTTTTAAATATTTTTGTAACCTCAGATTCTGCAGTTTTCTCACACCTATGGATGCGCTAATGGCTGGCATCCCTTAGAGGAAACTGTGTGGAACTGCTGATCTGGATGTTAAGTAAATGTTTTGGCTCATTATTTTTGTTTAAGGCTTCCTTCTATCCTGTAAAGTAAAAAGAACGGAGGGCAGGTGAATCTAAGGACGAGGAGGAGAAGGAAGGACGGAGAAGCTAATGGCTTAAAACAACCTGTTAGCATTGCATCATCTCTGTGCTGTTACTAATTACCTCAGTCACCCAGAAGGCTGCTGAGCCAGGAGATTTATCACAAATCTAAATGTATTTAGCCTTTTGACCCATTTAATTCCTATTGGCTTGGATTCACACATCCGATTGATTTTTTTTTCACCCTTTTTTTGCAATTTTTCTGCCACTCGTTCTCCATTTTATTCCCTTTCTGCTTACTCACAACATTTTGGCATGTATAAGAGGATCAGCTTTTGGACACATACGGTGCTCTTCCTCTGCGGTGAGAAGGTGCTGTGTGAGCTCTTCTGCACATTGCAACTGTGACGCAGAGCTGAACTCCAGAAGCATCCACGAGAAATCCTTTTATGGGAAGGTTTCGAGAGCAGAGATACGGAGGCAAACAGAGGGTGAACTGTAACAAATACCTGTTTGTCATTTAGTTTTGTATTCAGTCTATGATTTTCACTTTCTTTTAGCTAAAATATGAAGTTCGGTTGCTAGAATTTTCTTGAACTTTCCAAAATAATTTGAACAAGATATAGCGGATGACCCCAGATGAGAAAATTATTAAACATGCAGAACTGCACTGGATATGAACCCTATTGGAATTTCACACTCACTTGCTGTTGGACCGGCTTTCTACAGGTTTTTATAGAGGATTATTGTGACACATGTAGCACTCACACCAACATTTATCATTCATAGCACCTGAAACCAATAGTTATAAAAATGTATAAATGAGCAGAAGCACATGTTTGACATTATTAAAACTGGAATCTGCTCAATAATGTATTCCTGCCGAGTTTCTGAAAGTCACTGAGGATAAGGACCCCACCAGATAAGGATCCCCTCAACCTATAAGCAGCACTCTCCTTGTGAGGCAAATCCTCAGACATCCGCGTGATTGGGTAGTGTTAATATGGAACGTTCTCGAGGCTCTCCCATCATGCACCGCTTGTGAATAAGATAATTTGTCTGGGGGCAGGCAAAAGGATCGTGTGGCGCGGCAGTCGAGTTGATCCACGGTGATTGACTGTAATGCTCCCTGTCAGACAGGCTCATGCAATGAGACTTAGCAGCTGGAGACAAATCAATTTCTCCTCCTTGCAACCCACCACCACCACCCAGCATCCACCCTACCCATCCTCCTCTAACTCTTTTCCTGTCCCTTCACTCCTGACAGCATCTCATGGCATATCCAGCAGACCATCACGCTGACCTTTGTCAAAAATCTGCTACGCTGTGTCGGACCACGCGCCCTAAACACCTCTGTTCACGCTATTAACTGACAGTCATCTTGTGTGATGGCTGCAGATCATTCCTCTAAAGCATGATTTCACTTTTTTTTCACATTTCCCCTTCTGGTATAGAATCTCCAACATCTGTTAAATGTCAGTACCAGCCTTTCTTCCCTTGCTGTCATTATTGATCATTTCAAACAGAAGACCTTCCTCCTAAAAAAGCACAGTCTGAGACACAGGATGAAATAATATTGCAGATCTGCTTTTCTCTCGTTATGAATGCTTTTGAAGAGCTATTTTTAGATCAAGCTTTTGAAAGAGAAATTGCTAGTATTAGTGGCTGGTGATGCATGAACTTTGAGATATGTGTATTAAAAAATGAAATGGTCTAGTGAGGTAGAACATCTCTTTAAATCAAAATGACTCACCACACATATATGTCCATTAAATATAAAGCTACAGCCAGCAGCTGGTTAGCCTAGCTTAGCCAGGTGATTGGAAACAGTGGGATAAGCTAATTAGCTAGTGTGGCTTTGTGTACAGGTTAACAATATGAGCCTGTTTCTGTTTTTTTGTTTCTGTTTTTTTAATTGGTTAAAATTTATATTGTGTTGTGTTAATAAGTAACATTTATAAGCACTAACAAGCAAATTGTTACCTTCAGAGGGACCAAGACTGGCTATTTTCCCTGTTTGTACACCATTATGATAAGCTTAGCTAGTTCTGCTTCACCTGCAAGCCTTTGCCCCTGTGCTGGAGCTAAATGCTCATCAGTTGTCCCCAGCTGTGCTGCGTGTGTCCTGGCCCAGGTCCAGACAGAGGACAGTTCATAGCTACAAACAGAGGACAGTGCATAAGCAGAGGAACAAAGGTGGGAGGGGAGTCACTGTGAAGCCGCCGGCTGAAAGGCACTTCAGGGTCTATTTATATCAGATGATTGCTGTACCTAAACTCACTCAAAAAGCACAACTCTGCATGCAAAGCCATTTTGTTAAAGTTTGAAGGCTTTTTTTTAAAATAGAACGACCACCAAAGGAGTATGTGGTTATGTATAAATGCATGTGTGTCTTTGTGTTCACACCAGAGTGAGTGCATTGGCACAAATTTTCATGTGATGAAGCCCCTTTTTGCACAAAAGCAGAGAAGTGTAGGAAGTAATTTGATCACACATGCTCTACATTTTTTGCACCTGTGCGACATTTAATTTTTTGGAGAACAGGAGCTGCAGAAAACACCAGCAGGCCTCACTAAAGAGGAATAAGAGTTATAAAGCGCTAGGTGCTTAACATCCACTAGTTCTTCTCATTTATGCTTATCTTGCTGACGGGTGTGTAAATGGCTTTCTGTGAAAGGAGAGTCCCCTGGGGGAACCGTGCCACTCAGAGACAGTGACAGGCTGGTAATGCCCCTCCACCACCTCCTCCTGTCCCCGCTTCACCTCCCCTCCACCCACCCCCTCGCCGACCAGCCCAGACAAACATCTTGATTGTAATTGAATTTTTGGGACGGGCCCTGTGTGACGGAGGACAGATTGGGAGAGAGGGAGGATGAGGACGAGGATGAAGATGGAGTGGTGGAAAGGTTAGAGCAGTGACAGAGTTTGAGATTGAACAGGAAGGAAGGGGAAATAGCGTCGTGTTATAAAGTGGATGACGGTGCAGGGAGAAAGGACAAGGACAGTGCAGAGAGGGAGCTGCTTTGTTTAGCTTTGTTTCTGCAGTGAATTCTTAACGCTCATCATATGAACACTTGGGTGCTTACCTGCACACTTTCATGTACCTGAAAAATTAAAAACGACATTCACTGAGTGTCACATGAGGGTTGAATCATCTAACATTTACATCCAATTTTAGTGTTAATGTTAAAGGCAATGCATGTGATATTGTTGCTGACATGCTATCTCAGTTGAAACACTGTCTTCACTGCACGTGTTGTATGATGCAGACATGGTTTCCTAGTTTAATAGGATGTTAACAACCAATGCTCGGAAGAAATGTACAGAGCAGCACTGATGCACAGACAAATGTGCAGTTAGATGCAAGTGTACATTTTTTGAAGCCTATACTGAAGCATTTTAGATGTTGGTCACTTCTATTCTTCAGAATAGATGTTCTTCCAATCTAACAAATATATAAAACCTTGCTGATTCCAAAAGGTGGGGTAACTGCTGTTTATCATATTGACTTCAGCCCATTGTGCGATGTGCAGGGCAGCTGTGTCTCCTGTAATCTTGTAAAATTCCAGGTTTTCTTTTTCCCTAAATTAACCAAAACTGACCTTGTTAACTGTATCAATAATAATCTCTCAAGGCCCACACTTTCACTCTGAGCTTTGGGGTCTTACCGTTAGCGTACAAAGTAGGGTGGACAGGGAAAAAAAATGAATCAATAAAGAAAAACAAGGCCATCTTCTACTCATAGATATTATTTATTTGTTCAGTTGTTTTTTTTCCTTGTATAGGTAAGCCTGCAGATCCTGTGCTCCTGAAAGGACAGCTTGTCTGAGATCAGTGACACCATAACGAAAGATGAAGTCAGTTTAATTTGAAAGGACATGCAAACTTTAAAAAAAACTCATGTACCTTCTCATGTCTGATGTGAAAATCCAGTAAGAATGTGCTCACACCAGATATGATTGTGGTATGAGGTCATTAGTGTGGTTTGTATAGGAGGAGAAGAACACTGATTTGAAAGCAAAACTACTTACTGGAATTGATTTTTTTGTTGTGTGTTGGTTTGTCATTTAAGATAACTGTGGTTTTTAAATAAACTCTATTACCCCTATGAAATATAAATAAAAACTTTAAACTCAGCCTCCTTCTTCTCATATCCAGGTCTGCTGAGCTGCTATGGACAGCAGATGCAGTAAATTACAGCATTGAGAGTTGACAAGTTCATCATGTTTACATCAACAAGAAACAGATTTGTTTTCATAGTAAGATTTACACTTTAGCGTGTAGCAAAGAAAACAAACTGTAGGTGTGACTGCAGAGTGTGATCAAAATACATGGACGAGCCCAGAAGTCACATGTTGGTCTTCTGATTTTATGTTTGAAGAAAACAGCTTCAGTGCTTCACTCACTACACTAGCTTTTAATCTTATCTGTCACTTTGCCAGCTTGGATCTTTTAGTTATTATCTTTTCGTTATGTCCACAAATCTATTACTGAGTCATATTTTGACAGTGTGCTGCTGTAATCCAGATGTGAGATACAGGATTTGTAAATGCCATTTCACAGCAGACTTTTTTATACTTTCTCATTCTTTCTGCCTCTGTTTGTCCCTCTGTCACCTCGCAGATTTTATTTAGTCAGCGGTGGAGTGCCCCTCATCATCTGTGGGGTCACAGCGGCCGTCAACATAGACAACTATGGCAGCGGGGAGCAAGCACCATAGTAAGTCTAAGATTTGCTCGGGCTTTCAAGGTCAATTAAACTCTGTCTATATTTTGCACCATTTATGCAGCTCAACAAAGTGTTTTCCTCATTAGGTGTTGTTAATTATTTCCATATAAACCTTCTTTTGAAGTATGTGTATACTTGTAGGGGTTATATTAATGCAGCTGTAACCATTTGTATTGTATACTGTATCTGACTGCACGCATTGAAACAAAAGGTTTACCTGTAAATATGTTTTAACAAGTAGAATACATTTGAATGTTCAGTTTTTTTAGAACATAAATAAAAGTTTGAAAAACTCTTGTTTCATGTGTGTTGCAGCTGCTGGATGGCATGGGAGCCCAGCCTGGGAGCGTTCTTCGGCCCCGTGGCTTTCATCGTTTTGGTGACATGCATCTACTTCCTCTGTACCTTCATTCAGCTACGGAGACACCCTGAAAAGAAGTATGAGCTCAAGCAGCTGACAGAGGAGCAGCAGAGGCTAGCTGCGGTGGATGTACCGACCCACTGCCACCAGGGGGCTGAGCCCGGAGCCCTGGCAGCGCAACCCAGTGGGAGCAACTGCCCCGCCGGCTGTCCAGGTATTCCCATCAACCCTGCACTGCTGGCCAATGAGCACTCCTTCAAGGCTCAGCTACGAACGGCGGCTTTCACCCTTTTTCTCTTCCTGGCTACCTGGACTTTCGGGGCACTGGCTGTGTCACAGGGCCACTTCCTGGACATGATCTTCAGCTGCCTTTATGGTGCCTTCTCCGTCACCCTTGGCCTCTTCATCCTCATCCATCACTGCGCCAAGCGTGATGATGTCTGGCATTGCTGGTGTTCCTGCTGCCCCGGACGACGCGCCAACGCCTGCTCCGGCGCTCAAGGGTCGGCTCAAGCGCGGCCCAAGGTCAACGTGAATGGAGATACCCCCGGGCATGGCCACGGTCACAGCCACTGCCACCATGACTCACCATGTCAGAGTAAAGCAGTGATGAGCTGCAGTCATGGCAGTATAGGTCACTGTAAACACGCTGCCCTTCCGTCCTCCTCACAAAACCATGTGACCTGTCTGGCACCTGTGACGCCGTGCTGCGCCGCCCTGCATAGCCAGCAGCTGATGGAAGAGGAGCCCACGGCGACACATGTGCTGCTACACGCCGACCCAGAGGGTTACCGGCCGGGGATCCAGTTGCACCCCTGCCTAAAGAGCAGCACCAGGACTAAAGGCCGTCACTTCAGCCGCCGGGGTGGGGCCGGTGCTTGCGGAGCAGGGAGTGAGAGGGAGTTCGCCTATCACATCCCCTCCAGCGTGGATGGAGGCAGCGTGCACAGCTCACACACTGACAGCCCCCATAGCACACATGAGCGCCACACCCATATCTGCCCACATCTGGCCCACGAAGGCCACCACGATGGGCATCACACATGCCACGCTGCTGCAGCCACCACGCACGAGGCCCTGGCATGCCATAACCCCTGCCACAGGCACATCTGCTGTGCCAAGGCAGACCTTTTCCCCTCTCTGTGCCCGGCAGAGGCAGGCGACACGGGCGTCTTCCTGTGTGGCTGCGGCAAAGTGGCCGAGCAGGACCCTGTGGCAACACATCACCATCTGGAGATGCACGCCCAGCGCAGACAATCCTACCCCCAGAACCCACCCAATCAGAATGGGATTCTAAAAGGCGGCCTGCACGAAGGCCTCCTGTACACTTCGGACAGCACAGGGAATATACGCACTGGACCCTGGAAGAATGAAACTACTGTGTAGTGCGGGAGGAAAAAAAACAGGGGAGATAGGCAGCCCCCCCTGCCTTGTCCCGCCAAAAATAAACCCTCGCCTCCCTTTCTAGAATAAAGAAAAAAAATTATGAATTGAACAACATTTTAAACATCACAATCAGCGTGGGATATTTTTATTTTAACGTCCTCATGTTTTTATGTGTGCTGTTTTACTGTACAGAATGCTGATATCATAGAAAATGCTCCCTGAAGAGCATCCATACAAAGAACAGAATCTCCTCAAACCAAGAAGAATTTGTGAAATGTGTGTCACATCATACAGTACCATCAGATGTAATTGAAGGTATTTCCACTGTTCCATGTTACTACAGATCTCTCTCTCTATATATACAAGAAAATGAATGGTTGTATGTATGAATATGTGTGTTAGTGCTCAAAGGCAACACGCTGCAAGAATTTTTTTTTTTTACACTTTGAATCTGAATCCATCAAATAGTCTACGATGACAGTGAACCTCCAGTACTTTAAAGAACTCTTGGCATCCATGTTTTAGACGACTAAACCAGCAATTTTAGACTTCATGGGTATTTTTGCCATTCAGTAAAGCAACTGTGATTTTCTAAATAATATACAAAGATACTGTCGCTTGCCAGAGATGTGCGAATGCCAGTTAAGTTGTGAAAATTCCAAGCAACAGAAAAAGAGAATTGAAATGAAGCGTCCTCTTCCAGGTTAGTATTGATTGTGCTGTCTGTATGATGTCTTCACTGTTGTGTTTCTTTTTTCTTGGAGAGAAGTAAATAACGACAGCGGCAACAGCAACAGCGTTGCCGTCGTGAACGGGGAGCTGATGTCATTGAGTCATTGAATCCGGTGTGATGTTTTTATGAACACTGTGTCACACAGACAGAGCCAGGTCCTCACAGCGAGTTCATTGCCAAACTAGTGTGCAGGTGTTTTTTTTTTTTTAATTTTATTGTTCTTATTATTCTCCTCAGCCCAGCTTGCACATGCTAAAAAACATTCATAATGACATCACTTTTTGTCAAATCAAACACAATATTTTAGGGGGAAAAAAATGTGTGAATGTGTTTAAGAAGAAACAATAAGCTGCTTTGAGAAAACTGCCTAAGAAAAATGTCATATAATTTTCCCTCTTATTAAAATTAATAAAACATTTTAGCCAATCTCTGCAACTCTAAGCAAATGCCACAAAATGCCACAAAATGACACATAGCAGAATTTAGTATAAATGCAGTCCCACTATTTTTCATTTACTTTTAATTTCTCTCAGAGAAGCCCCAGATCATGCATGCCTTTTGTATGTAGCTATGTGCTGTATTTTGACAGTGTTAATGAATGCTCATCCATCAACGTATTATTTGCGATATGATACACTGCTGCAGCTTGTAAGATTTTTGTCTCACTCTTGGATTCAGCCTTGTTCCCTGCAAATGCTGTATTGTTTTCCTCTCTTAAAAACCACTTGACAAGACTTTAAGCTTAAGTTTATCCTAAAATCCACTCCAGAAAACCATAATTATGTTGGCTCTGTTTTGGTAGATAACGTGTGTCAAGGGAGGCCAAGGTTAAAGTATGGATCTGTTTTCAGTTTTCTTCTTTTTTTTGGTACTTTGAAGGTCACATTTTCTTTGAAGAATCGCCACTCAAAAGAGAAAAAAAAAGGAAAAGAGGCTCTGAATTGACTGAGAAGCACTCGTTTGTTTTCTGAATGACATTGAGTGTGATACTCCAGACAAAACCAATCATATATTTCATCAGAAAAGCCAAACTTTAAAAAAAAGGACATCCAAGCAGCACATATAAACTCACAACAAAAAACCCTGCTCTTGCGAAACCACCTGAGCATGCACGCCATCTCTTTATCCATCTGTGCACTCTTGTCTGTGTATATAGAATCAGTTTCTGATGAATTATTTTATATAAGATTTAAGATATTTAAGAATAAAATAAGTCTATATGTGAAGAAAGATGTATGGGGGAAAAAAAACTGACCTCTCAATGTTAATACTCAGTATCTGAGTTTAGAAAATGTCCTTTCTGTTTTCAAATGCCTTTTTTCTGTTGCAGTTTTAGTTGACGTCATTAAGTATGCAGACTCGCCATGTGTTGTGAGAATTATCCTGTCATATCAGAAATAGAAATGCACTACCCATAACAACGTTTGGCCTGCCAGAATAGAATTTGTCACTTACAGTATGTTTATTATAGGAATATTTGTTCAGACAGAAATATTTCAATTAAAAAAGTGACCTCTGCAGAAAAAACAAAAGACAAAACTCTGATGTGATACTCCCTTTGTTTGAATGGCGGGCTTTGAAGAGAAAAAGGAGGCCCTGTTGGACATCAAAGATGATGCATGAAACCTTGTATCTTTGCACAGGGCCGTTGGAGTTATGTCCGGGGTCTACGACAAAATGGGATTTTATTGGCCCAACTTATGGTTTATAAAACTGTGGCCTGCAATTGATCACACAATACGGGCTCCTTTGGGCCGCGTTAGATGCTGGCAGTCAGAGGTCCTGGCTTTATAGTTATTGGGAAGGGATTTGTAACAGTATCACAACAAACATTTTAAAAACCAGCCTCTCCTGCTAAAACCCACATTAAACTGAGAGAACAGGGGTCTAGGTTAATTGCTGTACAACATGTGTATTTGCTGGTGGTGTTTCTTAGAAGCAGCCTGAGCTTTTCAGTGCTTTTTCTGTGAGATGATGTGTTTTGGTATCTCAGGCCACCATAGGCCGACTTCTCTGTTGTCATCAGTAGCGGATGTACTGCCCTAAACGAGCTCGCTGACTCGGCTTCAGCTCACCAGACGGCTGCTGGAATATTCACCTGTGGTACTGTGACAAAACCTAAAGCCAGTTTTCACTTTTTTCTACATTGACACAGATTCCAATAAATGTATTTTTTCACCATGCAACGGATGAGAGCATCTTTGGCTTGTGTTTTCGTGTTGTGTGGGTGTATGTGTGTTTGTGTGTCCTCCACATGTGTGCATGAGTGCAGAGGGCATTTAACTTCTAAGACGATGAATGGGAGTGAAAGAAAAAGCCTGTTTTTATTTTTCAATTCTCGCCATAACGTGTTTATTTCTTCTGACAGCTTGGTGGAGATTGAGATGCCTTATGGAAGCACCACAGGGGAGGAATCCAAATGATAGCAGGCTTGACTGCTGCTGTGTGTGTGTGTGTGTGTATGTGTGTGTATGTGTGTGTCTGTGCTGTGCATGCCCAGATCTTGTACACATACATGCACAGGCATCCACACGTGCACGCCCAGGACTTGAGACAGCGTGTCTTCTGTGCATCACAAATCACACCCAGGTTTGACGGGCCATGAAACGCCTGAGCACATTTAATATGCAGCTGGGGTTTTTTTTTTCCTTTTCTTTTCTTTTCTTTTCTTTTCCAAGGCCACATGCTCCCCCTCCCCCTCCCACTTCCCTTCCGACCATCAGATTATTCGTCTGACTGAAAGCCATGTGAAACGTCAGAGCCCATCTCTCCCTCTCTGGCTGCTATGAAGTCTCAGACTGAACACGAGTACTGCAGGGTGTCCATGAAAAGGTGAGTCATGGGCGTCTGGAGTCAGAATCTTTCTAAAAAAACCCAAAAACGAACTGAATCCATGTGTGTGCTGCAGCCTCAAGTGAGCTGCAGTGGTGATTATATAGGCAATTTGTATGAGGCCATGATGGCTTTAATTACCTGGGGTGTCTTCGAGCCAATAAGTGTGTTTTCCCGTCCCTTTCAGCTCACCACGGAGAGTCAGTAAAACAAAAGGATGCCTCACTATGTGGTTTTAAGACTGCAGGCCATGGCAGGTTGGACTACGATGGTTGGCGGAGGGGGAAATTGGCCCAGGACGGCATCTGTTTCATTAAAAATTAATCTGGTTATAGTAACAGATGTGTGTTTATGATACAATTAACTGTGTTTTAATTTCCTGTTGTAATAAATAGGTTTGTAAATCGGGAGTGTGAGCAGGGGGGGTGAGAGTGTGCCTGTAAAAAATGCACGGGTGCTCCTGAGAAGACAATACAATGTACATACGTGTGTGTGTGGGTGAATGTGTGTTTTTTCCTGTTGGCACACATGAGTTATCAGATGTGGAACAACAAGCAGGAATTCATGTATACAGTCTGATCTAATTTCACTGAGGATTTTCATATAGGGTCCAACAATGAAGGAGGTTTACATGTGATCAGGGACACGACTCTCTTTGTAGGCCTATCTCTAAAGACTTGCAAAAACATCCCTGTGAAAATGTCTTTTCACTGCCAAGAGGAGAGGGGTCACCCAAAGTGTATCGACCAATCCGACAGCATGTGTCACGCCTTAGGATTATGTTTTTCTTTCATGTAGACACATGTATGCTTTGTCTTATGTAATCACGAATCATCCATTTCTTACAGTGTTATCTCTTCTCTGTATGCATTCAGCTCCCTCTCTCTGTCTCTCTCTCTCTTTTTCCTCCATGTTTAGCAGCTCTCTCTCCACCCTAATAACAAAGCCTGCTCCCAGACTTGCGATGGAAGGTTGTGATCCTCATGCTAATGCCGCCCTTGACTTAAATAACATGGTCGAGACTCACAGGGCGGGAGAGGGAGAGAGAGTGATTGGAGGGGGCGCTGGGAGGGGGGTTGGGATTTGGAAGGATAGTTTGAGGCTTATGGGAAGAAAGAAACAGAAGGAGTGAGGTGGAGAGATCAAAGAGGAAGAGAAGACAGAAAGAGGTGGGCAAAACTTCTTATTAGATATCATCACTTGGGTTCTTGGAAGCTGCATTTCTAATGGACTCTGTGTGTGTGTGTGTCCATGAAATTTCTCTATGCGTGCTAGGATGTGTGTAATGTGTGTCTAAGGCCACTGCAGTGGTGGAAAGTAGCTAAGAGCCAGTTAAGTACTGTGCATTTAAGCACAGATCATACACACTGACATCAATTTACGCATCTTTGGGGGTAGACGGCTGCACAGAACTGCTCTGGACTTTAATGTCTTCTGTGGCTCTTGAGGAGCTTTGACATATCTGAGGAAATACTCTTGCAGTTTCTAAACGATGGGCATTTATGAGCATGGAGCAAGGTCTAATGAGAAACTGAGTTTCATTGCATCAAGTAAAATATAGAAATTTGAAGCTTGGTCCAAGTAAGTTCATTCTACCTCAGCTCTTCTGCATCAAGTTTGACCATTTTTTAAGTCCTTACACTTTGCAGAACTGCAAGACTAACTCCATGGACATTTTTAGCCCACTTATTTGCATTTTGTGCTAGATTCAATCTGCTTCAGTACAGTTGAGAGGGAAATACTGCACTTTTTTACACACAGTCTGACTGCTGTTGTTAATTTGCAAATTAGGATTTTACATTCAAAATATTTATGTTAACATGATATGATGAATTGTTATTGTAAAATGGATTTTATATCCAGTTGATCTAAAGTAAAGTTAGCTCCATTAAAATGACACTTTTACTTTATTGAATCAATAATAATAAGCTAAAAATCTAATGAATGACACTGTTTATAAACTGAGAGTTTTTACTTTGATACAGAAATCCATTTTACTTTAACTCTAAATGCACTTTATCGGTGATAAAGAATGTTTACACTGGCCTTTTCACACAATACAGTAAGGAGAGATTAGGTGTAAATAAGAAAATGAATGATTGTTAAAGTTCAATTTTGCTGCTTCAGTTCCCGGGTGCTAACTATGCTAACTGGGACACTTTCATAAAAGCCGATGTTATTGTTAATAATTTTATGAATATTATTGATAATTTTGTGTTTCCTGCTATTGTAGCTTTGGGACCACTTGTTGTAAAAGTTAATCAGCAACTATCTGCTATTGTGTCTGTAGCCTCGTAATGAACATCGGTTCATTTTTCATCATTTTTCATCAGATTTCTTTTGGTTTCCACCAACTCTTGATAAAATGTAATTTTAGGTTTGTCACTATGAGTGCCCTTTTCAACACTACGAATTGTAATTTAATCTAGTGTCAATATAAGAAATGTTATTTGGTGCATCTGTGCATAAAAATCTGAACACGTCTGCTATTCCACTATATGGCAGCATCAGCGATGATGCAGTCCTGACGTAAACACCTATGAAGCACGTTGCTCTGTCATCTGTTATTCACTTGGAATAAACAGCCTGCTTTTTCTCACACAGACTTGAAGTGGAGTTGCTTGCAGGGTGGGCAAAGGACTGGATGTATGCTAATGCAGCACACAGGGGCTCCAAACTTTGGGAAAACAAAAACAGCACTATTGGTTTATTTGGTTGTCACAGCTGTGTTTTGCCTCAGTATATGTCTCCCTCTGCAGAGGTTGCCTTCCAGCCACTCGCTGTCTCTCAGCTTCCCCACAAGAAGACCTCCGAAGACTTACATCACTTGTCAAAGCACATGAAAGTAATGAACAAAAACCCCAACCTATTTTACCCAGCTCAACCCCATTCTGCTATTTCGCAGTGGCTTACTGTCAACACAGCCGCACCTGATTTCCAGTCTATGATGTGACAATCCGAGGGAGCTTCTCATTCGGAAGAAAAAAGACTTGGTGAGTGACATGTCTGAATATTCCCTGTAACTTGTTTTCTTGTCATAGCCATTGGCCCCCGCTGCGCAACTGAATTTCTTAATGCATCAAGTCCTTTGTGAGTATTATGATGCATGCCAAGGACTGAGTCAAACGTGAATATTACTGTGCTCTCTAACTCGAAACTATGCGCTGGGGTTTTGCATGGAGCCAGTAGCTGCCAATCTGTGTTGTTCTATGTGTCTGATAGCCTTGTATCTCCCCTCCCTCCCCCGCAGCCCCTTTTTTGTTATTTATAGCTTCCTCTAATGGTGATGCAACACGCTACAACTGGAAGGGAGCAAAGAATCATGTGATGGTTTTAATGCAACAATCCAGTGGATTATGGGGCCCTAAGAGGCTGCTACTGCAGTCTGTAACATCAAGGCTCGAACATGACAGCCAGGCAAGGCAGGCAGGGCTGAAGCCGGCCAGCTCCCTCGCTCCCCTTTCCTCCCCCCCTCCTCTCCTCTCCCTCCCTCCCTCCTTCAGTGGAGAGAGAGCAGGACAGCTGGGGACGGCATGGTGGGCAAAGGACCAGGCAGGAGAATGGAGAGGATAGAGAGAGAGGAGCGAAGCCAGGAGATTACGCTGCAGTATCTGCTTGTTATGGGTGTGTTAAATCCTGCACAGCGGCCAATAACTGGTGTCCATCTCCTCTGTATCCACAAAATGAAGGTTTATCCTTTGGACAGAAGAATCATACGCAAAGTTTGTAAAGGGAACCGCAAACTGATTTAAGTCATTCTTAACCTCACAAAAAGCACTGCAAAATATATCATATTTCAAACCTGGCAAAGCTTCGCTTTTAAATGTAAAAACTACTATAGGCAGTATTTTATATGCACATTTCAACATCACTGGACCCATTATGTTCAAATAAAACCAATTTGAGGTCAAACAAAATAATAAATTTATAAAGGTTTAAGCATAGAAAGGAAAACATACAAGTCAAAAATGTAACTAAATACACAAACAAGTACAAAATATTTGAATTTATCTAAAACAGATTTATGGAGCTTTATACTTTATACAATCAGTCAGTTAATTAAAGAAAGAAAAAAAGGCTTTTTTTAATTTATTCACTTAATTTAATAAATAAAAATAAAATTTAATTACTTCATCGCTTTTATTTAGACATTACAAGCTACTGTCAGCTCATGGTTTTTCTTTAGTATTATTAATTTTGGTTATCTATCTTTTGTCTTTGCATACAATTAATCCCTTTCTATCCCCTATTGTCCCCAGGCAATATGCCTTTTTTCCCTCACCACAGTTCCCTCCCCTCATGAGCTGGATGTGCCCATATATGTGCAGAACAGGGGTTGGACTGGGGTGAGAGTGTGCAACAGCAGTGGGAACGCTCCGCGGCTAGCTTATACCAGACAATTGCATCAGACACTGAGGGGAATGTTAACAGCAGCAAAACATCTCAACCAAACCCTTTGTTGGTGTCAGGGCTCTGCGCAGGGAGAAACAATGATGACTGGACTTCAATTAAGTAAATTAAATTTACAGACAGTATCACTGGGCAGCTCACTGAGTAAGTAAAATGAAAATAATGAGGGGTTCCTGACGGCACTGGAGCTAACAGACAAAGAATTGCAACATGTTCATTTTGCATCAGCCAGATTCTCCTTTACATACTATTCCTCAACATCCTTTCATTCCATTAATTCCTCCTCTTTTGACTATTGTTGTCTAATATGGGAATAAAATGCCAAAAAAAAAACCAAACAAAAACAAAATAAAAATTCAAAAAATGATTGCTTACAGTCCTATTTTTCTGTTAGTGGTGGAAGATGCTTTTCAGCAGGCATATCTTATCAGCATTTCTTAAGTCCTGGCTGTTGCCTGAGGTACATTTTTCATTTAGACTACGTTCCCTCACTAAGGATTCATACCAACTGCATGCTCCAGAAAGTCAATCTGTCATCAGTTTCATTTGTTTTCAACAGATGAGTTCTGGGAATCTCACACTGTAATTGTGCACTTGACTCTTAAAGGCTTTAAGCATGTGGCCAAATGAGCAAATGTGAGCTCGGAAATGGAGAAACATTCAGAGAGCTCCACAGGGTTTTCTTCTCAATGTGACAGAAATGAAGTCCTCATTAAAGTAAAAAGCTGCGAGTCTTTAAGAGCCGCCGAAGCTCATATTGCCGTACACTCACGACATAAAAACAGACAATGACGCTAATGCATGGTGTAATGTAGTCACGAACGCAAACACACTGACACATTTGATTGCCAGTCCTGTCCTTGATATCAAATTTCTGCTCATGTCTGCTCTCTATACAGGAATGCCATCTAGTGGTTAAAACTGGCAACTTGTTTTATTGAAGGACAAGTGGATGTCAGTCAACAGCCTTTATTTACAGCATCTGTGAGATAGAGACAGAGGTCAGCAGGCAGGTTAATGCATAAAGTGGGCTTATCTTTGTGGTTGGTGAATGTTTTCCAACTGAGAGACAAAAAAAAAGTGGAGCTCATGATAAACAAGCATGAGAGATGATCTCTGCTACAGCACTTGCCAGGTTAGAAAAATGATTATACAAATGGTAAAGGTCAAGGCATGAGTCAATTTGAAATTGCCACACATGTGGAAGTGTAATTGCAAGACTGATCTGCTAGGCACAAAATATTGTCTTGGCAAAGCGTAGCAGAAACGCTGGGCCGGTGATTCCGGCTCTCTAACTAGTGTCCTGCTTATACAGAGACAGGCCTTTTTAACACGTTTTTATTAAGTGAAAGATTAGCCAGCTGCAGTAATTAAGTGTTCAGAGGGAGGTGAAAAATGGAGAGCCCTGCTGAACTTCAGCCCCCAGCCAAATGCAAATGCATTCAGGGAGACACTCTGAGTCCTTCCTTTCTCTCTTCCTGTGAAGCATTATCATGTAGCAGGTCCATGGGCTAGGTTCATTAATGTCTGTTCTACAGTAACATATCAAGTCCTGCTGCAGCTAGTTAACCTGCGCACATTGCAGAGAAGATAATTCCAGTACATTGTTTTGTCTGCAAGGCCTGATGAAT
The DNA here is from genome assembly GCA_029814665.1 of Acanthurus lineatus. NCBI lineage: Eukaryota > Metazoa > Chordata > Actinopteri > Acanthuriformes > Acanthuridae > Acanthurus > Acanthurus lineatus. The sequence continues at coordinate 5,044,858 of JAPZDV010000003.1, forward strand.
ATGCATATCACCCTCCCAGACTTTAGTGCCTGACTGCTTCCTCACCCTCACACACACACACGCACACACATACACACACACACAAACATGCACGAGGACACATTTGGACACATCGCCAACTGACACACATACAATGCCGTTCAGTACAGTGACATGTCAGAATTGTAATGCATTCAGTAATTCACCTTACAGAAGTTATGTACAGTTTCATTACTTAGGATGTTTTTTTTTTATGTGATACAGTAATGTGGCCCACATGGTGTTAGAGCTAAAATATATTGATTTGCTACAGGGTTACAGGGTTTTTGTGATTTGATAATAGTTTTGTCAATGATAGAAGTTTTGTAATAATAATTGTAATATTTAATACTTTGAAACTACCTACGACATTCAATCCTTGAGACTATTAACTATAAAACTTCATATACAGTTGAAACAACAAAAAAATAGTGAAGAAAGGGCAGGACAACAATATTACATCTAAAATACAAACAATGAACCATAGAAAAGTTTAATATGTTTAAAGAATAATAAAATAAAGCAGTGCATATTGTGATAGAGTAGAATCAAAGAAAGTACACCACCGCTCTTAATTTTAAAAGACATACCTAAAGTCAAGGGGTTTTTCTAAGTTTGACTCTCCCTTTCCTCCTTTCTGAATCCTTTAGTGTACAGTGAATAAGCAATCAGCAGTTTCAGTTTGAAATGTACCCACAGCTGCACAGACAACTATCACTGAATTGCTGTGATGCTAAAGAGGTGATGATCCTCATTCATTCATTCTCTGGAGTTACAAAAAGCTGTTAAGCACATTTATTTTTATTTTTTAATATAGATATCCTGGGAAAGCATAAGTCACACACTTATTATAAAGATATGTGCGTCATATCTGAGTGTCTAGATTTGAACAAATGACGTGAAAAAGCTGTTTATAAGGCAAAGAGCAGCAGGTTAAACTGTAACAGCTGATTTCCCAGCATGCATATCTCATATCTTCACCTCACTCACTACCTATGCAAAAATCAGTATATATATATACCAAATACATAGATATGAGATATACAGTGCACACCTCCATGTTGTAATGTCTGTAACTGATTTGTCGTTGTTGTTCTGACAAAGTTGTGTTTGGTACATCCAAGTTATTCAGGAGTCACAAAGACACAGTAACCCAGTGCAGTATGTAAATAAACAGAAATATTAGGCTATGCTAGTTTTTGAAAATTGTTTTGAAAACATTTCTGGCATTTAAAAAAGTGATTTAAAAAAAAACCTTTTGAAATAATATGTTTGTGCAGTTTATTACTGCAAATGTCATGTTGTGAAAAGTTCAAGTGTAATCAATCCGTGTTATTCAGTGAGCTCTGGACACCCGAGGTATTTTATGTTTGGCTGAACACCCACGCGTTTAAGGGTTCAAACTCAAACTGAGTCACTGTAATCTGATTCACTGTGCCAAAGTGTGTATTCTAAGATTTTGCATTAACTGTCGAGCGCCCTCCGTTCCTGTGGGGGGTGATTTTAAGACCTAAAGCGTCTCCCCTACAGCTCTGCGTCCTGACCATGGAAATAGCTTTAACCTCATGTAGCAACTACAGCAATCAGGACTGTTTCCATTTATTTTTCTTTTGCCAGTATTTCATTCTGTAATCCACCAGATATCACTGCGGGTCTGCCCACAGAAAGCTGGTCACGCTGAATGGAAGTAGAGGAGTTACAAAGCAAGAGTGGCTGCCTTGTAGCAACAGTTTTTACTATATGCCTTCATCTGTGTGTCTGTGTGTGTGTGAGTAATTCTTGTTCACAGGGCTTGCATAGCTCCCCTTATGCCTGACAAGGGCCAAAAAGGTTCCCTTTTTTCTATTTTTTAACAACATTCTTTGTAGACGTCTGACCCATGCTCACATATTTTCAAGGAGAGGCGATGAGCGTAAAGGTGGGGCAGACCTGTGAGAGTGCTAAAGAAACTCGTGGTAAAGCTACGACTGCAAGACACTGCACACCACAACAAACCCTTCCTGGACAAGTAAAATGTGCTACGTGCCTCAAATGTTGATGTCTCTGCTCTAAAGCTATAAAGAAAGCCAATGGAGTATTAACTCCAAAAAAAACCAAATATGATGAGTATCAAGGACATATGCACAGCAGCAGCACAGTACTCAGAGATGATGCAAATGTTAGAGGCCCAGTCTTGGATAATCCCTTTAATCTGAGGAAGGACTGTATGCATACGATGTTAAGACTATTGAGGTGGTGAGAGTGCGACCTCCTGTTGCCTGTGGTGAATGTAAAGCTGAAATGGTGAGGATTCTAACCTCTGTGCAGCAAAAGAAGCCTGGCTTGTCCACTTGGGTGTTTTCTTTTCTTTTTCTTCAGCTGGAGAAGAGATCGTCAGATATGACTAATAAAGTGTATAAAGCAGTCATCTCCTCTTACCACCAGGCAAAAATCTCTTTGTCCATTTCTTTATGAAACGTTTCTTCTCACTAACTCCTTTAGTGAGGAATGATACGGTCGGTTGCTTTTTGGCATCCTCCCCACACATGGGATAGGGAGGCAAAACTGCATCTGCTGTGCCAAGTACACATGCCTGCATGTTACATGGAACCCACAGCACCCACCAAGCCACCAAGCCCACTGAACAACTGTTTGTGTGCTACCGTGGTGTTGTTTTTCAAGGCAAGTGTACTTGCCAGTTGGCTTTGTGAATACATCTCTCAGGCTTATAAGTGGGCGGGCAGAGACCCTCCCACTGTGGTCTGCATGCAGTGTGACAGTGTGAACAGCTCTGATCAGTGAGTTGAGCATCAAAGACATATGCAAAGCAGTGGCGTGGTCTCCTCCTTGTTAGTTCATATGGTTCTATAATGAGGACATGTTGGCTCCTTTGCACGGTCTGTGCTCGGCTCAGGACTGCTGAAAGAGGTGTTGGGAGTGTTGGCTGTGTTACACCTGGTGGTGAGCAGGTGGCATTGTTGCTGCCTTTTACACTGTGGGGACACTTATATTTGGTGGACAAGTCCCATGTAATTGAAAATGCATGCGTGACTTTGGATGAGTGTTACTGATAGAGTCCAGTAGGGGGCTTTATCTGTGCTGAACAGAATTAAAAGGCTTGGGTAATATCTTATGTGGTTACCTGTATACGCAAATTAAATAAAATAAGAACTTGGTATAAAATATGAACAATTTGACACAAAAAAAGCTGATTTCAAGTGATAATATTAATCTGAAAATGCCTGCTGACTGGTATTAGCGGCTTTCCTCTCTGCTTGAATAGTCTCAGTCTGTCTCAATAAGACACTGTTATGCCCATGAAAACGACAAAAAGCATGAGTAGCTTTGGCTTGTAGTCAACAAAGCTTCCAGTAACAGTAGCCCACTGCAGTCAGAGTATGGCAGCAAACGACAAGGTGAATGTAAACAGATAATATCTGACAAGACTCTTGCATATAGAGAAATCGTTTCCACTTTGTCTAGTTTCGGTCTATGTTTAGATTCATCCAGTCAGACACCTCTTGCTTTGCTCATTCTTATGATATAACACTGGTCAAAAGACAGTCTAGCTTTATAACCTTCTACATTTTTGCTGCCACTAGTATAAATCTCCAAAGTAGTGAAAAACACTGTGGGGAATGCTACCCTAAATTCAATAGTACATGCTTCTAAACTTGGTTTCCACACATCGCTCTTGCTCATTTAAACATAACGCCTCAGTAGACTCCCTGCATGCCCCAACATCCCAAACCCTTTCTGCTTTGCTAAGTCGGATATTCTCACGAGAGCTTCCCCGCTGAGACACAACCCTGAGCTACACTTTTAAAGCATCATTTTGGAACTGCCAGCTGGAGGAACTTTTGACACCTTGCAGGGGTTTTTTTATTCTTATTTTTATTTTTTTATTTTCAGGGCACTCCTGCCAGTATTTACCATTCCCAGAGGGCTGACAACTGTCCACACGCTTGACCTTCCAGCCTTGTCATGGTGCTGCTCTGTAACTGCACTGTCCAGACTGCAGAGGTCGACCAACCTTGGATACAGCTCCTTATTTCACTTGTCTGACTTTTTGTTGCTATGAGTAGAAGTTTGTGAGAGCTAACATTGCTTTGGCATGTACTTTAAATTCATATATTTACATCTGAAAAGCTTATGAGTGAACAAAAGAAAAAGCACTTTGTCTATCTAGATTATATCACCAAATATTCACTAAAAATGTTACATAATGTACTGTAAAAGGTTATTTTTTGTTGCTGTTGGGCAGAAACCTTGTACCTCCATATTGTGTCATTGCCATTATTTCTTTCATAAATCTATGCTATTTGCCAACCTTTACATCTGTCCCTGAATTTGAAGTACATGTTTGTCCATTCCCCCACTGTTTTTAAAATGTGGCAGAAGGATCACTAGCTTCATCATATTACAGCTTAACAGTACATGAATATAGGTTTTTGAATAGATTTGAGGCTAGAATAAGCACATACTTACTTACTTAATATGCTTACTTCTGACAGTTTGTTTTCTTCTGTTCCCTCTTTTAAACTTAATTAACCAAACAATTAACCAAACACACTGCTGTAGTGTGATATCTAATGGCAGTTAAGTTGTATTCGTAACCTTTTAAGATGCAGTAACAGTACTGTTGTAAGCAGGACAGCTTTTTCTTTTTAACTTCTTTTTTTGTTTCTTTTATTACCCCATGCTGCATAGAACAAAATACTGGTTGTCAGAATGATAAATAAGCATTTGTGTGGGACAAATGAATCTATAAAGAAAATATTAAAACAATTTTGTCCTGTGCAGTTATTTGAATCTCTGAATATGCTGCAGCCCTCTATATCTCTGTAATGAAAACATTGTAGCTTGGGGTTGGCCCATTCATTTGTTTTCCTGAAATAATGGGGCCAAATGTGAGCCAACTGTGATCCATGTATTTCGTGATCTGGCCAGGTTTGGAAGGTGCAGACGGGTTTAGGCATTGATTCAGTTCCAGTTAGCAGGACGTTAGCCAGCTCTGAGACCATTTTGGCAGCTGGAATGGGATCATTGTATCCTACTTGGGTCAGTCTCAATAGGTATTTAATCACAAGTTGAGCACAAATCCGGTAAAAAGGCTGTTGTTGGCCCAAGAAATTTCTGATACCTGGATGGAGGTGGTTTGTCTGCATGATGTCTTACTTTTATAATCCTATGGGATGGCTTTGAAAACCAAACTAGCAAGTTTTTGCATCGATTTGAGTGGTTTAACTAAATCCAATATTTCATAAATAGTAAGCATTGAAAAAAAGCTCAGGAGATCCTGCTTCTATAAATGATGTATCTACATATATTAATCCTAAACTCAAACATAATCTGTAGGAACTAGCAGTTTATTTTTTAATCACACCAAAACAAAAAAAGACAAAAACAAAAGAAGCTTTGCTGTTATCTCAGTCACATATACCTTACATTTTGTACCTTATGTTTCTGTTGTGAATGTTAAGCAGTGTTCCAACCCTCCCATAGCAAGCAGATGAAGTTGAGAAAGTGCTCTTCCTTGATGTGGCCAGTAATCAGCTGCAACAGGTAAGAAATTAAAAAAGATAACTGTTTTCCAAAGGGGAAGAAACCAGCTGGCAGATTGTTCAAAAATGCAGGCAGGGGTCGATATAAAAGCAGACAGAAAATGAGTTTTTGATAGTTATGATCTGAAATCTGATCAGCAAGAACCAGGAGGGAAATTGAGAAATGAGATGCACAGGCATGGACGGGTGATGGGATCAGGATTACTGCAGGTTGGATTGGGAATGACGAGTGGATGTTAGTGACCAGCAGGCAGAATAAACAGGAAAGAGACAACAAAGAATCAACAGAGAAGCAGAGATTCCTGGAATGATCTTAAAGAATACTGCTCTCGACGTTTTACATTTGTAATCTTATTGCATCACTGGTCACACTCATGTTTTTATCACTCCCCTGCCATCTGCTGCAAAAGACAAAACACCTACTGTAACATCGTTGACTGAGATATGGCATTAAGTGCAACGGTGCTTGAATGTTTTAACCCAAAACAGATTGAGCATTTTATCGTTCAGTGTTTACTTAGCCTTGGAGTCTGGAGTTCCCATATTGAAGCTAAACAGAACATTCTGACAAATGGAGTGGAATTAGAATAAATGAAAATTAGAAAGAGAAGTAAAGAAAGGACTACGCTTCTGTCTGAGATATGAGAAAAGCCCCGTTCCAATGTCAAGCTTACTGCCGCCAAGTGCTGCCTCACTACAAATGATTCAGCTGCGCAGCAACAAGAAGTGGTAATACTTCCACATTAAGAGTTAATCCTTTTAAAGATGAAAAAACCCCTGAATGTATCTCTCAGTTGACTACTGTACAATGCCAACAAGCATCAAAAAGATTGCCTTGTTCTAAAGTAATAAGTCAGTGAGGGGGAAATGCCAGAATATGTATGATCACATTAATTGCCTGGCTGCTGAAGTAAAAGCATTTCCCTCTATTATCTCAACATGCCAGCGCGCCGAGCAGTCAACAAATCTAATAGTGATTCCCCTCTGCCTGACCAGAGAGGCCTCTCTATCACCGCTCAGCAGCCACAGGGCACCGCCGGCATAATAGCAATCTCATTCCCTGCTACCCTGTGCTCATCTGGCACCCAGACAGGCTTTCCATCATTGCTAGCACGCAGCACAAGATGATATTCAAATGGAGTGGGCAATTAAGATGGATCAGAGTGTGCACAAAGTATTGATCTAGAACAAGTATCTAAGACTGCAACATCATTAGTATTATGAGAGAAGGAAGGGTTGCATTGAGAAAGTGGACATAGTTTTTCACAGAGCAAATCTGCAGGATGCTATCAGGACTGCAGCACTGTGCTCTTCAGCTATGGTTCGGCTGGTTTTCTCAAAGCAAAGACTTTGCCTCTAAACTGGGTCACCAGCTGAGAGTTCTGGTAAAAGTCTGGTTTATAAGTGGAAGAGAAAATCTTCAAAGCCTGGGCAAATATCAGTAAAGCAGAGAAGATTGAACACCAAGTCCTTTGGTATTTGGCCATGCAAACAGTTTTGGATGTCTGTCTGTGGGAATTCTCACTTATCAACAATACAATCCAGTGGAGACTGATAAGATTGATTTTGTTTGTCGCGTTCGGCACATAAGAATGAGGCGTCCTCATATACAATTAAAATTGAATAATATCTCTGCTTCCATAATCCACACAACCATCTGTCAGTGTTTTCCATAGGGTCTCTTTTTCTAATAGAAAATGTCTGAAATGGAAAATGTGAAACTTGAAAATTGTTCAATATGTGGTCTGTAGATTTTACCAGATATCTCAGAATAAATATAAAAAATGCATCTGTATGGATGGCAGCAGATGTCATGATGGCAAATCATCATTTTTTTTTTCTATCTGTCAACTCCAGATGTTTCCAACAGACTTTTTCACTTTGACTTGTTATAGCGGGAGGAAAGCTCAGGTGTGCCATTAATGATTACAGAGTTTATGTCGTGTTCACGTCAAAAATGATCCATGGTAATTCTGAGTTTCAACTTGTAAACAGGGTTTGAGTCAACATCCAAGTTATAATAATTATGAATGGAAAGCTCTGATATGAGATTTTTCATTTCTGAAAAGACCTTTTTTCAAAGCAGATAATTTAACTTGTCACAGCAGGAAAAGTGCATGTATAACTGAGAGCACTCCATTTAAGTTACTCTGCTGATCTGGGCTATTGAGCAAGTTTTCTGTCAGTCATATGGCCTACTGGGAAACTTGATGGACTTCAGGCGTCGTAATCGAAATTTGTTTCACTCGATGTTAAGTCAGCCTGACTGCCTCGAAAAGTGTCTATGAGGAAGTGAGGGAGACTGACAGTTGCACCACATTTTTCATCTCTCTCAGTTACTCAGAGAATATTTGGACTCAACTAACCAGATTTTTAGATATTATTTACTGTATCCTCCATCATTCTGCTAACAAGCCACATCATTCTATTGTGATAATAGGAGGCAGGACAAAGCGTCAATATTTGACCAGCAGGGACGAGAATGTGTTAGAGCTGCTGTCTCCCATGACAGGACGTGATGTACGAGCTATATACAAGTTGTTTTTCACTAAATGTGACAGCAGATGCAGAATGTGTCTGTCTTCCTGGTGGGGGTGGGTCTAACTGAGCATGCTCAGTATGATAGTCATCACAATAGCATGTTTCTGATTGGAGGAATAAGATTTGTTGAGATCATGTGCTGCATCTGTCCCCAGCTGCCCCTACTCATGCCTTAAATTAAAGATTTCACTCTCATAGTTGGTCGAGGTCGAGATATATTGTATTTAACTGCTAGAAATTGTTATTTTTGTTATAGATTTGTGGATATGTCGCACACGATGCAGAAAAAAAGGCGTGGAAAGCATAGACTGACGCATAGACTGCACTCTAATATGAAGTGCGAGTACCTTTAATGTGTACTTAAGTACAGTGTGTGAGTGAATGTACTACATGTGATCGCAGTACAGAGGAGTAATCCCGGTGACAGCGCAGGGGGGCGCACACCTCGGTCACACAAAGATGACAGACAAGAGGAGATAATGAGGGCTTAAGTGATGAATGTGAGTCACGCTGTGGACGGAGGCGTGGAGCCAACTGTGGCATGCAGGCAGCAGCAGCAGCTCCGCTCTGCCAGCACCGGCTGCTCCGCGGGGAGGCGCGAGGGGAGGGGGGTGGCGGGGTGGTGGGGACAACTCAGAGAACCGCAGCTCTCCCGATCGCCTTCAGTGTGTGTGTGTGTGTCGCCTGTTTTGTTTTCAGTTCGGGGGCTGCTGCATCATGTGCATCATGTAGGCTTGGTGGTCGTGACAGCCCACAGCGCCGGACAGCATCCCCACCGCCTTCCTCCCTTTAGTACGCTGGAGGCGACGCACTGCTGTGTTTACCCCCCCTCCACACCTCCTCCTCCACCTCCTCCTCTCCCTCCTCTTCCTCCAGCTTCCTCCGGCGCTGTTATTTGGACCCGAGTGTCCCGCAGTGACCATCGACTGACTGGCTGGTTTTGCAGCAAGTAGTCGACCCCCCCCCAACACACACACACCTCTCCCCTCCCTCCATCCCTCCCTCGCTCGTGCTCGGTGTGCTTAGAGAGCCCGGGCATGCCATCTGTCTGGACTGGGAACGCTGGTGTCTGGGCCGAAAATCGCTTCACTTCTTGAGGGAATCAAAGTTGTTGCAATGGAGACTTCGGGGAGTGATGCAGCGGGAACATACGTGGGGAGAGCTGAGGACAGAGACGAGCTGGAGCATCTGCCCCCACTGCTGGAGGATGAGGTGAGTGAGGCAGTTTGGGTCAGAAGTTCTGGTTTTATGTTGTGATTTATTATAAAAGAATATTTTAAAAGATATTGTTAAAGAAACGAAATTGTATCACGAATATTAATTGAAAGTCCTCCGATGGTTTTACATAGCCTTTTATGGTGTGTTCAAGTTGGTTGGATACCATGATTTTAATTTCTGCATAAACCATGATGCTGATATCAGACTGCTGAGGTGTAAATCAGTAACACAGGCTTTCTGAAGGCCTGGAATATTTCATTTGCACTTCGGCTGCATCAAGACTTGGAAGTTATCAGCTCATGTCAAACAGGTCTACTCTGCATGGGAGGGCACTGATGCTGCATCCCCTCCTCATATTGTCCTGTGGTTTATATGTAACCCACTGACTGTAAACCATCTATGACGCTGTAAACTCTTGCTATGATCAGTGTTCACATCCTCTTCTTAGTTAGTGCCTAACATAAAATCCCACACCAAAAACATGTATTTAAAGTATCAAAAGTAAAAGTGGCCTACTTTAATAACTGTTTTGAATGCAGTTATGAGATTGAAGTACTGTAGTTTGGTTTTTCCCAGCTGGGGTCGAGCCCCTACAAAGGGTTTCAAGATAAATCTTTGTGACCTCAAGATGGTTATTGTGGTAGTAAAGAAGATAAATGACAAAGTTCTGAATCATAGATTTGTCTTCACTCTTTAGACTATTAAACTAGGCAGTTTGATTGTTTTACCTCTTTGAGCCTTGAGCAGCTGTTTATAAGAAACAATGTGAGCCATTTTTTGGGTAAATAGCCCTAAAATGAGACAAGGGGCCTCAACCAGACATCTCTGTTTTTTGTAGGGTCTTAAAAGCCCAAAACAAGCCCATTTATTGTGTGATACAGACTCATCACATATAAACCTTATTCTTAAAAGTAACCATAGCTGTCCATGAGATGTTGAGTATCAATTTCACTTGAGTAAATAAACATAGTTACATTTTAAAACTGGCTATAACTTGTTGCTTAGTTAATTGAGAGAATCTATCGATCATCAGTAGATATCTTCTGAACAAAATACAGGAACTTAGATCAAGATCAAACATAAATACATGGCTTGCTGGTACTTTCTTTAACTGTTCCTCTCAGCTCCAGCATGCAGAAACAGGAAACTCACCACCAGCCTGAACCCTAAAGCTCAGAGGCAAACTTATGTAGGACAGCATATTTAACTTGAGGGGGGTGAGAGAGACTTCTAGCTTTCCTCTGCACTGTTCTCAAGGGGAATCATCTATTTATGGGGGCAGTGCTGCTGCTGCTGCTGCTTGAAGTGGCACTTTTCTGCCCTGTAATTGTGCTCTACCCCACAAGATCCTATCGATACGCTTTGCTTACAACCTGCTGCAACTATCCTGCACCCACAAGAGTCCCAAAGCAAGACAGATGGACACTTTTTCCCCCCCAGATGTTGAATATTAATGACATAACAGGCAAAAAGTTGATGGCAGTGGAAGTACTGCATATTATGTTTGACAGTTGCTGCTTTGTGACACCCCACACCCTCCACTTCCACCCCTCCATCTGGGTGAAGACCAGCCTTTGTGTTCACTGGCAAGCTGAACAGATGATCCTGTAACAATCAGACCGCAGCTTTTTGCTGGATGCTGCATGGAATCTCTGAGATCACTGCCTTTCCCTTGATAAATGGGGCCACTTAGTAATAGTGGATCACACAGAGGATGTAGTGTGTCAGTGTGGGTGTGTGAAGTCACTCCATGGCTTAAAAAAAGGGTGAATGTGTCTGTGTGCAGGATGTCATGTACTTTGCGTACCAAATGTCCTAGCGATACTGACAAAAAAAGGATTCTCTGCTGGTGTTAAGGCAATGTTCATGGTGGTTTATCTGATAAAAATGAAACATATCCTGTGATGCCTCTTGATTTCACACCTTTTAATATCATAACTGCTGTCAGTGCTGTGAGCTGTCATCTGTCAAGCTAAACTGAGATTGCTACAGTGACCGTGTGCAGTTTTTGGCTCTATTATATGAAATTCAGTCTCTAAGTGTTGTCTTGATGATTGGATGAATGTTTAAGGACTTAATAACAACGAAGAGCTGGTTTAAAAACCCATCAGAGTTTTCCTGTCATTTTTTAATTCAGTAAAAAAGACAACATGTCCGCAGTGATGCTTGTTAGCAAGTTCAGACCAGCAGCTTCGGTCACGCTGCAGTCATGTGACAGGTGATATGACAGCACAAGGTGTAATTTATAACCTGTAGAGTTAACCTGATAAACAGTTCAGGTGTATCTTTGCTTAGGGATCACAGAGTACAGGCCCGTGTTACAAAATCTCAACATGTAGAACTTTTTAAAGGGGAAATGTGTCACATAATGTAAGATGAATTTTAAGGGGTTCTAAAAATAAAAGAACATCACCAACAGGAAGTGCCCAAGTAACAGCTCTGACATCTGTGTGATGTGTTGCGGAGATACTTACTCAAAATTAGCATGCTAACGGGCTAGCTCTGGCTCAAGCTTAATTGTCTTTAGCTAACTGCAAAAACACGCTCCACTTCAGCTTTATAAAAATATAAATTAATTCCTTATAAAACCTTCTTGATTTGTCTTTTCACTGTCCAATCATTACAATCATTAACTCAGTTTTTATCCAAACAAAACTTTGATCACTGAGTTAAACATGAAAATTCCCTCCAGTGATATCCAACCATCCTCTCTCTCCTCTCCCTCTTCTGGCCTCTCTTGTTCCCCTCTGCCATGTTTTCATAGTTCCCAGATTTAAAGTCCTGGTTGAAGCTGCTGTAAATCACTTCAGCACTATAATCCCTGTTGTCAAACTGGGCTCAGTTGGTCTTGGAGGCTGTGTGTAGCTGCTGAGTGTGTGTGGTTCAGATTTGTTGCTTAACAAATACACTTTTTTATTGATGAGCATTTAAAAGGTCTTCTTTACATCTACCCTTAAATTACTTGCCTTAAATCAGCTTTAGGAAGTCCCGCAGCTTTCATTCAACCATTTGGCATTACCATAACATTCACTTTTGGTGGTGCTGCTGCTAAGCTTCACATGATCACTCGGTCATATGCTAACTTTCTTCATCTGAAGGCTATGGCTCCTTCAAGGGTTTAAGTAGAACTTTGTTATTTTTCTCCAGTGTTCCTCTGTGCTGCAAAACTTTACACTTTTTGTAGTTACGTTTTAATAGTTCTCTCCCATATGAGTAACCTTAATGAAATAGAGTTTGGAGCAGGAACTGTTTTAGTATGTTTAGGTGCTTGTGGAGTGCACTCAAACATTAATGCTAACTGTGTGGTGTCTATATTAAAATGTTTATTGAAATCAGTCTTGTTTTTTAAATCCAAAAATGACCAATTCGTCTTGAGGAAATTTTGCAAAAATGGAGGACAGACGTAACAGATGTTGTGTGTTCTTATTAGAACAACATAAAAATCCCAATAAAGATGATTTAAATGAATAAATTATGGACAGATGGTATTCTTATATGAAGCATTTGGATCCCAGTGGGTGTTGAACAGCTTAAGTCCCTTTAAAGTTCTTATGACGTTGAAAAGCCTTGCTGATGGAGGGATTGTGTATTTTTGTAGACTTTCTGGTTGTGTTCCCTAAAAAACAAAGTAAACAATGGGATTTTTCTATTCCCTCTTTAATATTTCCGTGACAAACAGAAGTCAAGGTTATTTTTCAGTTTTGCGCAACAAGATAATCTTAACAATTTAATATCACTGTTTTGATTTATGGACCATAAATGTAATTTGCCAGAAGTAGAAAAATAGTGAAGGCTGTAAATGGTCGATATCATGGTCACTTCACCTCCTGCATCTCAGTTTAAACACATTATAACTTTATAAGACAACAAGTAAAAAAGTTTGAAAGTCCTGCATTGATATTCAACCAATCAAAACAGAGCACTGATGCAGATCAGGTCTGCTGACCCCATTGTACTATGTCTACACATTATAAATGCCTGAGTGTGTGTGCCCTTACCTGAGCCTACATGCGTGTGTGTGTGTGTGTGTGTCCACAGGAGAACGTGTCTCTGGCAGATATCCTGTCTCTGCGGGACAGCTGTCTGTCTGAGGAGGAGGTGTGGGCAGTGTGTGCAGAGTGCATCCTTGCACTGCAGAGCATCAGACCCTCCCACCTCTTCCACACTCTGTGCATAACACCAGACACTCTGGCCTTCAACACCCATGGGAACGTTTGCTTCATGGAGCAGCTCAGCGGTGAGTGTACAGCACTCAAACACACACACACACCCACACACGCACACACACACACACACCCACACACAGCCATTCATTGATTTGTACAAGAATTAAGACACTTTTTTTGACATTTAATACCCATTGATTTGTCCTCTTTATGGATACTTTTTTATGATTTTTTGCATGATACTGCATTCAATCTTCTGATTTAGGGTTTCACTTCAAAATCTTCTCATGCGTGAACATTTAAACCCAGACAACATGCTAGACTATTTCAGAACTGCATTGCAGATTAAAAGCAGGAGTTTGTCCCTTAACTGCAGTTTAAGCTGTTTGGCTCAGAGTAAAGACACTTTTTTTCTCTTCGGTGATTTGTTTCCCTTATTTGTATTTGTTTCAATTTGCAAATGCCCTCTTGAAAATACTCTGTCACTGTCTCAGTGGATCTGTGGGGCTGTGCCAGGGTCTGCAGGTCTGCTCTGATCTGCACAGATGACATCTTTCTCCTTCACAGAGCGCTGTAAGGCCTCGGGAAGCATCATCCCTCACCCATTCTCTCGTCCCTCCTCCCTTTTTGTCATCCCTTTCTCTCTTTTATTGTCAGTTTGTCCTTCTCATTCCCTTTTCTGTTATAACTTTTCATCTTATGACCAGCACTTGTGTGTGCGTGCATACACACTCTGTAGCATGCACTCATTCTGTGCCCTGATGCCAAATGTCAGAAACTGATAAGCATTGATCATAGATCAACAGTGTTAGAGTTGCCAGGGGGAATGTTGCTGTGGTAACAGCGTGGTTAGCCTATCAGCAGTCAACCTGCACTCTTTCTCTCTCTCTCACACACACACACACACACACACACACACAAACACACTGACTCCTCGTTGTTTAGTGTTGCATCTATTTATCTTTACGCAAATCTTCAGTCAGTGAAAGAGACACTTTGAGAAGCTGTTTTGATTATTCTGTCAGATAAAATCCTTCGCAGCCTCATTTGTTGTCATGCTTTATTGGATTGTTTTCAGTCTTTGGGCTATGATTCATCTTGTGGATGGAGAAAGAAACAACGGTGCCCACATTACCCTTCTTGTGTTAGTTGTTCACGCTCAACACAGTGCATCTATATCATTAATCATAACGCCACAGTCTCCGCTTTACTTTTTTACGCACTCTCCTATTGATTCCGTCAAACTGAAGTCTTTGTGTGATTGTGAATGAATTTTCAAGCTGACGCAGATTTGAACAGCCAATCCTGCGCTCGCACACAAACAGGCTCTCCCTGCAATGCTGTAATAAAGTGACCTTGAGGGCTGTGGTGATGAATCTCTGTCGCCACAGCGACTCATCAATAGAGTTCATTTCAGCTAATTAATTACTGCAGTAATAACAGGAAGTGTGTGTGTGTGTGTGACTGTGGGTGATGTGGCAGGGGTGGTGTCACCAAAGTGCCCAGCCACAGCAGCAGAGCACCCTCTGATGGTTTCCATACAACGACGACAGAAGAGGTTTAGCATCGCAAGTGGTTCCGTACCTGATAAAGTGGTACTGTGTGTGTGTGTGAGTGTGTGTGAGTGTATGTACGTGCGTGCTCTGTGTGAAGTGTGTATAGAAACAGTAATATTGCTCTTCCAATGCTACCTGTTGGCATACATGACTCACCAAGCTGGCAGCATCACCCTGGAGGCATCTGCGTCACTGACAATGGCTGTTTTCTTTTTTCTCCTCCGCCTATTTCAGCTTCCTGACTACATATGGTTTAAATACTTTGTCCTCCTCTTCTACTCCTGCCTGTCAGTTTCTCTCTGTTTGTTTGAACAGGCAAACTCTTAGAGATATGAGAAAAGCAAAGGAGGTGTGAAGAAGAAAGAAGGGAGGAGGACAGACATAAAAGAAGAGGAGAGTGGATGTAGTAGATGTAAATGTAGGTGTAAAGATGTGAGGGGAGGAAAAAATAGGAGAGAAAAAGAAAAGTTAGAGAAAGAATGAAAGAAAAAAAGAGTAGGGTTTGTAAGTAAAAAGGAAATTAAGGGAAAAGGCAAAAGGAGGTGAGAAGAAAATGACCAAGGAGAGGACGGCAAAGTCCAGGGGAAAGGAGAGGAAAGAGAGGAAAATGAAATAAATAATGAGAAAGATGTAAAAGAAAGATGAGAAAGGAAAGGAATATGAAGGATAAAAGGAAAGAGGATAGATGAAAAGAGAAAAGGAAAGAAAAAGCAAAGTTATGAACAGAAGAGAAAGAGTCAAGTAAAGTTAAGAGCACAGGAGTGGAAAAGAAATGAATGGAAAGAAGATGACAAAGGTGAGAGGTAAAAAGAAAAGAGAGATTAGATGAAAAAGGCTGAGCAGAGATAGGAAGTTACAGAAAGAAAAAGAGGTGAAGAGATGAGAGTAAATGAAGAAAATAGAAACAGGGAAGAATAAAAGAGGAGTAGAAAGGAGAAATGGAGATTGTCTTCACGTACACCTGGGAGGGGAAATCATTACTCCAGTAGACAAACCCAGATCTGTCATGACCCACTTTACTCCTTTCTTCCTCCTTCTCTCCTTCCTCTCCTCTAACTCTGAGTACAACCTTTCTCTCTCTCTCTTTCTGTCTCCTTGTGTCTCCTCCTCTCTTCCCCTCAGTCCAGCTGAAGGAGCACATGTTTGTTCTGATGTTTTTCATGGATCTGTGTGTCCTGCTTGTAGCCGGTCTGAGCTGTGGCCTATTTCAGGAGGACGATGCAGCTCTGCTTCATCTCCTGATCTGCAGATAGCTCCTGTCTTGTTTGTCGGGGATTATCTCTGACACATGAATTATGGAAATGAAGGGAAAAAAGCTATGCTAGCTCACTGGACTGATGTGGTTCAGCATGTAGGATACATATTTTCCTGATTTGCATCTCATTACGGTAGATGCTCAGCAAGTAGGTTGCAGTACAGAATTGACATGGCTATATATCAGAGCGTTGACATCAAACAACAAACGGCGGCCTTTGTTTCCTTTTAACAGCGTCATGATTTACTGTATGCCTTTCAAACAAGCTTAATGATGCAGCTAATCAGTGTGTTTTGGTTCTGCAGATGATCCAGAAGGCTCCTTTGTGCCTCCCGAGTTTGACAGCACAGGCAGCACGTTTGAGGTGAGGGATGCAGAATCTTGTTATGGATTTGTTCAAATCTGGTCACAGTTACACACATTCACTCCTGGAAGTTGCTCAGTAAACCACACGGGCACCTTGGTGATGTCTGCTGAGGGAAAACAAAGTAAATTATCTCATCGGTACAGTGTTATCTGACCCAACCAAGGTCAGGCTGTGATGACCACAGCTGCAAAAATAAGACCCTTATTGGAACAAACCAGAATTATCTTTTAATGGCCCCCTATTTGAATCTTAAGACAGATTGATAAGGTCTGGTTGTAACTCTTGAATGAGGCACTGAAACATGAACTCTCTTAGTGGAGCTGTGTATCTACAATTCATCATCAGGCAGAATAAGCCCGCAGCTCGAGGAATAAATGTGTCTGTGTGTAGAAATACTGTCCTGATGCAGGTTTTCCACCGGGTCGTTTTGCGGGATAAGAATGCATTATTCTCAGTGGCCATTGTGGCTTTAAAACATGTTTAAATTAATCATTTATGCCCTTTAAATATTACTAAGTTTCTCCTTTTATATTCTTCTATAGAGACTTCCCCATACATCTCCACTTTGCTATGGTGCAGTATGGGCAGTCTGAAGTCCTTTTGCTATAAAACAGAATAATGTCTCTGATGTATCTGGATTCAGAAGCCTTTGGGTCCCTCTGTTGAAATAGAGAGTTAAATAAGGAAACTAACACCCTTTCACTGACTGCTGTCATTGTTCACATCATAACATGATTAAATTTACAGTAGACTAAGTGAATTTCAAAATGAAACCATGCAAACAAACAGCTCATCTCCTCTTCTTCACTCCTCTTGTGTTCAAATGTGTGTTTTCTCAATAAAGATATTGCACATAGACTAAGTAATAGCATAAGAAAAACAAGAGTTAAGGCCTTCAGCTGAGTGTTTACTCGTCTATTTTGGTAAGCCACACTGGGATCCGCCTTGCACGTGTTTACCACTTAAGTATGGGTACGGTCCACTTCAGTTGCTGCAAGTGATCATTATGTCTGAAATGTGAGCTCGGTAGCTCCTGGTTCAAATCCCCTGCTGCCTTACAGCTGACCATAATATCCAGTGTCACCCTAGCAAAGCAAAACAAAGGATCTGTCATAAATATGAAGAATACATGACAATTACTGCCAGATTTGGTTAGAGGACCCTGTGCTTTTTTAGCCTTTTTCTGTAGCCTTTACAGATTCAGATCTCTGTATTTCCTGCAGTTCACAGCTGCAGCTGGTTTCCTTACGATGATAGTATTTTCTCCTCCTTCATCTGTGGCTGCAGGGTCATGTTTACTCTCTTGGCTCCACACTTTCTGCCGCACTGAACTTTGTCATTGAGCCAGAGCTGGAGGCAGAGCTGGGGGAAGAAATCCTGAGGCTGTTGGAGCAGATGCAGGAGGAGAAGGCAGAAGATAGGCCGCTCCTGCAGGTACAAGAACCCTGCTGACTGTTTTTTTACTGCTGGAATGATTTAGAGAAAGCTGCAGGGGTTTTTCCAACATGATGCATTTGCAAAATAATTGGATATGATGCTTTAGCAATTACATTGCCTAGTTCCTCAAATAAAAGATATAAAACACTTGAAATAAAGTGTTTAAGTAGTTCTTAAATTAGTTTCATATCAATTCAAATGTAAAATTAGTTGTAATGCTGATTTTGTTTTCTCAGTTAGGGACTTAAACTAACTTTGAAATCATATTAGAGAGTACTGAATACATAATAAAAATTTAATGTGATCCAAAAGTTATACTTAAAGTAGTTATTATTGCAGTGTTTAATTAATTCTCCAATTAAAATCTTAAAAATTACATCAGCCCCCTCTTTCTCATTAAGAGATCCTGTATGTGTGATCATGCAAGTATGTGTCATTTCTACAAAGTTCAGATATTTTAACAGGAAATGTCTTCTACCTCACTGAAAGGTCCATTCTCAGTGTTTGAAGTGTCAAAGATCAGGCTTTTAACCAGAGGAGGTTCTTCTAATACAAACATAAAACATACTGAGATAAACAGAAATTCATGAATGCAGTTTTGGAGTCATCATGACCCAAGAAGTCGAATGATAATTTATCATGTCAGGTTAGGTAATGTCTTTGTGCAATAAAATCATAAAATATATACCCAGTTCAGTACAGCATCGTTGTTCTTTTACAGTTACAAATAGAATCACATGAGTCCTTAAAGAGAAGTCAGTGTGCTTATAGTAATTATGGCTGTAGCTTTGACTGAAGTCTGTTTTTCTCTCATGACTAATAGATGAAGTCACTGGCACTGCATGCAGTGAGTCAGTGCTCTTGAGCAGCATCAAGTGGAAATGATGTGTCAGTGCAGGTCACATGCTGTGTGAGTCCTACCCTCTAATACAGTCAGAAGCAATAATAATAAAATGAGAAATGAAAACATTATCATCATCAACAAAAACAACAACAACAACAACAGCAGCAACAACAACAACAACAACAACAACAATAATAATAATAATAAGAAGAAGAAGAAGAAGAAGAAGAAGAAGAAGAAGAAG
>JAPZDV010000003.1:5064793-5084826 GCA_029814665.1 Acanthurus lineatus
AAATGAGAAATGAAAACATTATCATAATCAACAAAAACAACAACAACAACAACAGCAGCAACAACAACAACAACAACAACAACAACAACAACAATAATAATAATAATAATAATAATAAGAAGAAGAAGAAGAAGAAGAAGAAGAAGAAGAAGAAGAAGAATGAAAACAACACAACAACAATTATAGTCCAGGAAGAAGAAGAAGAAAATAATAGATTTAGCTTTCATTCACAAAGTTCTATACTACTAACTACTTGGTAGAATATAATAATTCTCAATAATATTATATATATTATAAATGTATATATTTTCATTAAGGCAATGAAAAGATCAATAATCCAAGCAACAAAGGAACATCTATATGTAACAATGTAATATAAGATGAAATGCCTGACAGAGTTTACTTGAAGAAAACATGGCTTCTTAAATGACCACTCAGATGCTCTCATTCTAAATTGTAAAGGACTTTAACAGAATAACAGAATATAAAATAAAAGGTAATTATTCTTTTGTGTTTTGCCATTATGCACAACTGTTCTTCTTTTCTTGAAATGGATGCATTTTTCAAAAGTACTTGTAAAAGTAGAACATGATTATTATATATGTTTTGTTTTGACTGTTGCAAATCCCCCCACAGGACATCCTCTCTCTGGCTGAAGCCAGGCTGTCTCATACCTCCTCTGCAGCTGTGTGCCGAAAGCTCTCTGCTATTGGTCGGCGGGTGCTCTCCATTGAATCAATATCAACCTTTCAAGGTCATTTTGTCAACTCAATTTGCGGGTATTTCACTGTTTGGTGTCTCCTGGGTTTTCTCTTGGATATAATTGCTCTCTTTGCATAATCACAGATGGACAGGAAGGCTCCTGGGAGGCAAGATGGCAGCATCCCAAACCCAGATGTCTGCTTAAAAGACTCAGCTCAGATGATAATACAAAAGACCTGTGTGTTGACAGTTCTGTTAAGGCAAATGGTCTGTCCAGGCAGCAGGTATGTGACTCTGAGAGGGAGGTTTCCTTCTTGGGGTACTGAATATTGGTTGACTAGCTATGACCGCCAAGATCATAGGTTAAAAATATGACCATTTGAATTTTTTCAACCTTGGTATTTTCTTACAAGTAATAATGTATAACAAGGATTTTTTTCTGAATTCAGAGCCACTTAAACAGCTTACAGTATATTAAAAATCCAACCTACAGGTGTGCTGGGGCTGGGATTCCTCTCTCTGGGGGGAGGATATGGACAACAGTGATGGGGACGGCAGGATCTTGGAAGATGACTTGGACTGCAGGTCCCACAACAGCTCCCCGGTGAGGAGGAGGGCCCAGCAGAGGCTGAACAGGGTGAGGGGGGCTCTCAACCGCTCTTGTTCTGTCCCAGACTCCAACAACCCTCCTTGTCTTTGCGCCCCATCACACGGAGATATCAGCATACCTGTATCTGACCTCACTGAGATAGGAGCAGACGAACACTTGAGCTGCAAGTCTTCATGGAGTAACAGACTTCAAAGACTTGATCGGGGCAAATCCTGTGAGACTTACCCCCACAGTAACACTGAGGACTGTATTAACTCAGTAGCGGACCACCAAATGTCACACACAAATGAGGATGCTTCAGAGACATTGTGTGGTGGAGAGGAAGAGATGGAAGGATTCTATGAATGTGAATCTCATGACTGCACCCGGGATTCAGCATCTTCCTGGACTTCCTGTCGGGAGCTGGAGAAGGAGCAGGCCACTTCCTGGAACCAGAGCACATTAAACAACAGCCTTTACATTCCCAATAACCACATGACCAAAAGCATGCTGTGCCTCAACGAAGAATCTCAGGATGAGGTCAGTCAGTGCCAGATGGCTCTCGGATCTTTGACTTTGCATCTCAGATTCAGTAAAATTTTGCAGCTATGTCAACTTAAGACTTTGCAATCTGTAAGTAGTTGTGAAAGAGTACGGAGGGGTTCAGTCTGAGGCTGCATCAACGCCAATACATTTTTGTTTTAAAGTGAATAACTTTTGACGCATTTACGCTAGCATTTTATTCTAAGCCCACATGTACACTGGTATTTTTTTAAAATGGGGTTGATCCCACTTTTCCTCTCAAAAAATCCTTACAAGCCCTGTTTAAAAATGTAGCTTTATATAAAAAACATGGAAACTTAATTAAAGGCTTGTCATAAGCGTGCCAAACCAACCAAACCAACCAATAAAAGCTAACTTTCTAAGCAACACTGGCCAATCAAAAGCCTTAAAAAAAATAAGCTATCACCGCTAGGCTAACTGCAACAATATGTTTGACCGGTTCACTTCTAAACCTTTAAAGTTGGTTGCTGTGTTGTGGGAGTGAGGGACCTTGTTGTCACAGGCCATAAACTTTCTTTCCACCTAGTTTCCCATGTTTTCTTTGTCTACACAACAAAACTACAAATGGAACTGATGAATATCTTCACTCTGAGTTACGTTTAGGGTTTGGAAAAGACTTTAGAGCCCTAAAATGGGGACTCCTAACAGGCTGCTGACTTCATTTTAGTTTTAAATTTTAGGGTTGTGTTGTTGTTTGTTTGGATGGGAAAAAATGGAGGCTTTTTGGATCAGTATCACAGACACCCACGTTCATCTCCTGATGAGTCTTAGCCATTATAACGTGTCGCTCTCTGGTTCATTATGCTCATATCACTAATGGCCTTTTTTCCTGTTTAAGCAGTTAATTTAACGTAGATAATGAATTACAGATGTTACTGACCTTATTGTCTATGCTAGCAGCTGTTGTGCAGTTTAACTCTTTATTTTTATTACGCTACCGCAGGCAAAAGAAGGCAAACACCAGCTTGTGCTCGCCCAGTGTCCATGAATGTTCATGTGCACCTGCATATTAAGGTGTTTTTGTGTAGACATGGATTGTTTCTGACAAAATGCTAAAACTCTCATTTGGACGGAGATCATTTTCAGGGAAACACATGGTGTTGGTGTTGCCTCAAAGATACATAATACTCACACTGCTAAACCTAGGTGAATGCTTAATACACCACAAAAATCTGCAAAAGCTCAAGAGTGAACACTTCCTTTAGGAAAATCACCACTGAGCGTAGGAACATTAAATATTTGAAGTTTTGAAGATCAACTTAGATATTAATTGGGTTTTAATATTGAGGTCTATTGAGGACTGAGCTGAATTGCTTTCTGTCATTTTCTATCTAGTGGATCTCTCTAAGAGAGTTACTGACTCGGTGTGGACGGAGGCTGACAGTTAATGAGCTGTGGGCTCTGTGTTACACCTGCCTGTCCTCACTGCAGACCTACATTGACTTTCCAGGTGAGTTTATCCACTTCATGAATTAAATCAGCTCTTAAATACTTCACAGCTCCTGCAAGAACAATTAAGATCCGAGCATATTATATTAAAGCACCTGTCTTTAAATACATCTACATATATTTGATCAGTGCCAAAAAAAAAATTCTGTTCATTTAAGCTCTACCTCTTCAATTCGTACTGGGTTTGTTAGATTGAATTGAATTTTCTGAGGTAAGATAAAGAGAAAAGATAATGCTACATGACTTGCATTTTGTCATCTACATTTTTTCTGTGCAGCTGATTTGTCTCTTTGTCTTTAGCCTACTTAAGCCTGGACACAGTGCATGTTGGCTGCAAAGGAGAAGTTCTTTTCTTAAAGCCTAAAAACATAGGTAGGTGATTTCGAACAATCAAACCCAGCCTTCTAACATTCTTCCATTTGTTTTCTGTAGTTTTTTTTTCCTGACAAAGTAGATGCACTCTTCACTAAAGTGTGTGAGAAAACAGTGTCTGGAGGCTTTTGATGAATTCACTAAATGACCTTTAGTGTTCTTTGCAGGATCTCTAGATGAATTTTATCTTGCTCCTGAATATCAAGATCATGGAATTGTGACTGAAAAGGTCTGCCTGTCCGAGCTGTTATGATTTATTTTTAAACTAACTTCCAGTAATTGTGGATGAAGCTTTATCTCTCCTCTGTGCTGTTTGTTTATCCTCAGGTGTGTGTGTATGGGGTGGCTGCTATTCTCTGGGCCACAGCCAAGTTCAGTTTATCACCCGATCAAAAACTGGCAATGCCCCGAAAACTGAAGAGACTGCTCCTGGAAATGGCAAAGAGGACACCCATAGAGCGGCCAACCATCATTATTGCTAAAAAGGTATTATTTTTTATTATTTTTTTATTTTTCAGTGCCTTTCTTTAATCCAACTCCTCTATGTTTGTCCCTGTTTAACACTGACAGGCAAGAAAGCCCCTGCTGTTGCCACATGTTACTCGGTTTTCTTCCTTGATTAGACTCAAAGCCTCTTGAATAGCCAAATCTCCTTTGCACTGACCTGAAACTGATCATGTGTCTGCAAGTACAGTGTTTGGAAAGTCCCATCACTTTTCTGACTCCAGTTTTCCAACTGAACCATCCAGCTTACACTCCCTTAGCAAAGGAGAATGCAGACGCAGCAGCAGGCTAGACTGAACTTGATGAAGAAAAAACATAAAGACTGTATAATGTAACTATATAAGCAAATTACAGAAGACAAATAACAGTTTAAAGACTGGATTTTTAAGACATTTCCGATTTCTTTAGTTTAAACATAAACTAGGCTGTGTCTTTTGAACAGATTCGTGGTTGAAAACCAACAAAACCTGCAGCTCAGAACAAAAATTCCCCTCCTCAGTGCTGGTCTTTCTGTTCTCAGAGCTCTCAGTGTTCAGTAAGAGGTGTGAAACTGCCGAGATTTGTATGGAAGAGCTGAAGTAAAAGGTTATTTAGCTGTTTTGAGTGTTATTCATGCACTGTATATGTAATCTTTGTATTAAAATAGGAAACTGTTTGATAACAAAACAGGTTCCTCCATTTTTTGCTCCTGTTCTCACTGCAACCAAATGTTAAGCCCAGGTAGCAACATGGCTCCGGGGATGGCAGTGTGTGTCTGACATCTGCTCAGCTGGTCTATTATGGTCTATAATTATGCTAGCCCAACTGTTTTAAGTTTTTAGCAAAAACGTCAACAAATACTGGATGGATTGCTGTGAAAGGGGGGACAGATATTTTTGGTAGATTTCCTAAATAAACCCTTCTGACTAATAATTACTGGCTTTTGTTTCAGTGTCAAAAGCATGTTGTAGTTCTAATTCATCCAATACTTTGTTTTATGACCATATGCCTGCAAAATTAATATCATTCCCATCAGCCCCAGTTGTACTGTGTGTGCAGTATTAATCATCAAATGTTTAGCTGGCTGGAACTAGCAGTCCTGTGAGGTTGTGCCTAAAAATTAGGCTTTTATATGGGAAGGAAAGTACCTTTTATAAAGAAAGTAATAATAGTTATTTTGATTAAATCATTTAATTATTCTCTTTTTTCCTTTTGTCATTTTTGCAATACTGACTTTTTATTTTGTCTTCCTGTCTCTTATGACTCTCAATAAAGGACTGTGAAGTGCTTTTCCTTGTATGAAAAGATTTCTATAAATAAAGCCTGATTTGATTTTGCATATCAATGTGAAGATACGACATCTTTAGTGTGGAGCGCTTTTCAAAATAGACATATCCTTTTAGAAAGAGAATCGCTTGTAATTTAAATAAAGAGAATCCAGTAAGGAAAAGTGTTTTGTCATTTTATCAATGAAGCACTCTCCTACAAAAACATCGTTTACTTTTATTATTAAGCTGTCAGTCATTTCATAAAAGTAGCTGTTGGCTTTCAAAATATTGAATGTTTTATTTTTAATCAAACACTTCAGTTGTTTTGGGTGCAGAATTAATTTCAACATTGTTGGTAATTGTGTGTGAAGTGTCCCGTATTGTTGTCACACTCGTGTTCATGTGGATCTGTTCTAGAGCTGTCGTGACTACTTATCACATCAAGGGACGAATGCTGAGACTGTGTGGAACGACCTCATCAGCAGAGTCCACCCGGTAAACTTTCCTTTGCATCTGCATCTCTTTATTTACTGTATGTTTGTTTGTTTGTTGTTTGTTCATGTGTCCTCTTAAAATCTGCCTCATTAAAAAAATTGGACTGTCTTTTGTGATTTATCAATGTAATTTTCATTCAGCCATCATCCACTGAAGCAGATGATTTGAGTGCAGTTGAAAGTCATGAAAGCTCGTGTGAGGAGTCTGCACAAAACAACAGCGGTAGGACAGCTTCACTTTAGTATGGATGACCCTCATGCAATACAGTAAACCTTGAAATGTGGAGGATAATATACACAAAACGAGACAAATATTAGGAAGATCCTATAACTTGTGCTAAAAAGAAGCTCTACAACTTTGTTTCCTTTAAAAAAAAGTCACATAGTATACTTTAGTTCTTCCTAATATTTAACATGCTTTGTGTTTTTTTAGCATTGTGCATTGCATGAGACAATATCGCTGATATTGTAACTGGCATCGTTGTAACTGTGTGTAGGCTTTGTGCCCATGGCCACTGAGAGCCGACTGGCTCCTGTGACTGGCCCTGTTCCCCACAGCTATCCAGTCAACAAGGAACTCCAACTCCCAGAAGCCTTCACATCCTCTGCCACACACTTCACCCCCATCATTCTGACCAGTGAAGGGGACTCAGAGGAGGAGGAGGAGGGCCAACATCTTGGAGCTGCCGATGAAGGGTAGGATGCATATTATGCATGATGCAATTTTTTTAGCAGTTATGGGTTTGGTTGAAAATGCAAGTTACTTGTTAAAGTAATTCATCAGAGGAATCAGCATCTTTGGAATTTCTTCTTCTTAGTTAGGTTTCTTCAAAGACTGGAAATGAGGATGGAAAAAGCGATACCTTTACCTCCAAAGCTCACTTGTAACAACATTATAACCAAAAAAATAATATCCGGATGTCTTTTCTA
Source organism: Acanthurus lineatus (assembly GCA_029814665.1). NCBI lineage: Eukaryota > Metazoa > Chordata > Actinopteri > Acanthuriformes > Acanthuridae > Acanthurus > Acanthurus lineatus. The sequence goes on from JAPZDV010000003.1 coordinate 5,071,645, forward strand.
GAATTTCCAAATTTTATTGGACTATATTTATGATATTAATGTTAAGTAATCCTGTAAAACTGTGACCAAAACCATCTTGCAGCCCAGCTCTGGTTCTGGGAGTTTGGGTCGAGTGCAGGGACTTCCTGAAGTCTCTGCTGGTTGTCAGAGGACATCATGGTGACCATAGATCAGTGGGAATATTACACTGATGTTGTACAAAAAATCTTTTTTCTTTGTGTCTGAACTAATTAAACAAGCTTCAAAGATATAATGTGTTATATAAAGAGCTTCAGAAGAGGTGGAAGCCAGATTTTGTTATGTGTCGGCTTAGTCAGACCTGTTTCTCTTAAGTTCCAGCAGCAAAGTAACACCTACACAAAATACTGCGCAGTTCAAAATGGGAACACTCACAAGTGTTTTTTTTTTAAATTTTACAGAGGTGTGGATGGATTTACAAAAAGCAATGACCACATCGAGGTGAACAGCCTCGATTTCACCTCTCACTCTGACTATCCATATCAAACACCAACTGAACCCAATCCACACACACTGGAGAGTCCTGCTAATCAGGCAATCATAGCTGCAACTTCCAGCAACAAGATGCTGGTCAGCTCAACTTCTGCTCTCCCTGAGAATTCCTTTTTTGAAGTCTCTGTTCCTCAGCCATTATCCACTAACCTCAACAGTTGTGGAGTTTTCAACAATTACCTCTTCCGTCAGGATCCCACAACAGGACACCTTTCCTTAGTGCCTGTGCAGGTCAGAGCCCCAGAGTCTCTTCCTGGGTTGGATATAAATCTCTCCCTGGTACCACAGCCTTTGCAGGGACTAATCGCAGTTCGAGAGAACTCTGATGGTTCATTTGTTAACTGTCTGAATGTGCCTGTGAGGCCTGAAGCCCAGGATCATGGCCTGCCAACGTCTTATTTCAATGGAAGCTCCATCATGTCTGATAGCTCCATGGAGCACAGAGTTCTAAGCGCTCACTGTGAACGAACAACTTCAGAAAGACAAGGTGATAAACAGTCTCCCTTTGAGTCTGCCCCCCCTAAAGTCCACCCTGCCTTAAAAGAGGTGATTTACCTGCTAAAGGGAGAGTTTTCACTTGATGGGCATTTGGACAATGGACATGAGGACATCGCCATGGGTATGTATTTTCAGATGACTGGAATATTTTTTTCGTTGCTGCATTTGCACTACATATATCTGTACATCATTCAGTGATTCTCAACTACGAATACTTCAACACCAGAGGGTATTTCTGCAGTTGCCAGAGATTATGTGAACAGATTTTGGAGAGGCTAAACTAAAAAAAAGTATTCTTTTAAAATTTAAAAAATATGCATATGTAATAATACCAATAATATTTTCACACTATTTGTTACAATTGCTTGTGTGTGAAAAGTAGTTAGTAAACCAGCAGAGAAGTTTATATAACTAGCTAACGGTAATGAATAAGGAATTCAAATAGTTAGCTAAATGGCTGGCTGACAGTATGTAAGTGACTGCACCAGCTCGCTACTTGCTGATCGTCTCAGTCGAGCTAAGATGGTCCAGTTTGTACTGCTGCAAACTTCTGAAAACGTTTTATCTCGAATCAACAAAGTAGGTCAATAAGATTACAATAATAAACATTGGATAATGTAGTAGTTATCATTATTAATAATGTGTTTGATAATAATTTACAAAAAGTGTTCACATTAACTAAGGTATGAATTAATACGTTATTTAAAATTTTATAACTATGTAATTCTATTATGTAATAAAATAATACAAATATACTAACAGTTAATTAATACAATAATAAGAATTAAGTAACTGTTAACAACAACATTAATTAAGAGCTAACATGTTAATTAAGGTACTAATTAATATTAGCATATGTTTGATAAATGTGTTAGGTAGCATGTAAGTCATGCTGTTAATGGCTTAGCCATTCAACTAAGAATATGTTATTTAAGGATAATGGTTGTCCACTTACTGTCTATCCTTCCACCTATGACTGGTCTTCTTGTAGAGGGTTTTTGATAGCAACATTAATTAACACTGTAAATTAATGTTAATAAACACATTGAATTTTGAATTAGTGCTTATTATGTGATTATTATAAATATTATTATGCATATCCTGTAATTTACTAATGATGTCGCATTTGAAATTACTGTGTATCTGGTTGATGGTTTGGGTTAGTTGCACTCTTAATGTACCAATGGTCCCTGGTAATAGCATTTAAATTTGAGATTATTTGGCTTTCCAAACATTTAAATTCTTACTGGTAGCACACTGAGCTGCTTTAAAGCCCCTAGGTAGAGTGAGAGAGAGAAAAAAGCCCTATCTCATCTGAAATTCTCATTGACGTCAGAATGGCAGAAGTGAATAAGACAGCTGCAGTGTTGTTGAGAACAAACACCCTTTTGTTTGCTAAAGTTAAAAATCTGCATAATGTGCCTTTTACACCAGATAAATCCTTCACTGCAGGTATGTTTGCATTAGACAGCAAAGCAGTAACCTTCTCCATTAACCTGCCTTGAGTTGTTAACAAGTATTCATATTGAAGGTTGATATTTTCTTTTTCCGAGGGGAGTACATCTTCTCCTTGAAGGACCTCCAGTTTGACACTTTTGCCAGTGTTGTGAAGGAAAGGTTCAGTGATCTGTACTGGGAAGACGACTTGCTGGGTGTGTTGCACTACCTGGTAAACTACAGCCCATCCACACTGTGAGTAGTACTCCAAACACTTGTGTCTGTCTTTCCTTTGAATTGAAAACAGACACTTCTTTTTAATTTCTCTTCATTTGGGCTAAATAAAAGAAATGTAGCCAATGTGGCCTGTGGCACAGCGTGTCGCTTTGGTCCGCTGCTCTCTTTAATTACTGTTTGCACAGTGAAGAGAGCAGGCTTAAATGTCTTGCTGTGCCATGAGCTATATACCCTGCTGAAATGAGTCATGAATCTGGAACACTTCATAAAAAGGTTACCAAGGTATTGCACAGCAATAAATGTGTAACTTTAAGGTTATGCAGGATATATTGTAAACGAGAAAATGATCATGTCACTATGAGTTTATGTCATGTTGATGGTGACGCTAAAAGGATCATCAGCTAAAGAATGTTAACCGACATACATCACGTTACTTTATTCAATGGAATTCCATCACATAGTAGAGGGCATGTAAGACCAATGCACTCGATCAACCTTTGTAAAAGCACAACATTATCTGTTATTATAGATTTTTTTTTTCATACTGGTTAGATGAAAACATCTACATGTGGCTGCATAATACGATGATCTTTTCTATAAATTCCACATTTAAAAATAAGGCTAGATCAAAAGTTTTTTTAGTTTTATTAGTTTTTGTTATTGTATAGCTAACACCAAAGAGTGCACCAAAACCACAAAACAGGTGTTAGTTGACTATTTAGGGACTTATTAGGCAAGCATGTGTAAGCTGACCAATGGGCCTTGCAGCAACATGTGCATGTTTGCATTTGACTATCAGTCACACATTACATTATTACAAGTCATTTAATAGTTATGTTATTATACAGAAGCATTTTTGTACCTTTGTCATAAAGTGAATAATAGTGCTTATTCACAATAATTACTAAAGGAATCATTAAACATATCAGAATATTTTTAAATACCTTAAAACATGTAAAGAGCTTTAAATAAACACCTTTAAGGTTTTGCAATTTTATGACATAATCTTGGCTTCTGAAAAAAATTGTAATTTTTTTTTTCTTTCCTTTTCTTTGACATTTGGGCATTTTATAGGATAGACCCCCTGGCTTCTAGTGCTGACTGATTAATATTTGATACTCACAACCTTCATTAAAATATTGTTGTTATTGCCATGGTTTGGATGATCACAGAAAGCACATTAGTAATAATGAAATAATAATGAAGTGAAAATTAAACAGCAGTTGACCCTGATAATTGGCCTATATTGCTAGTGCAGGTCTTTCTGAGGAGCACCAGCACAGTTTAAAAGACGTGTTTAGCACCATATTGTACCACATCAGAATAAACTACATTAGCTTAGCCAGAGCACTCTCCTCTCATACTGGAACATTAAAAGTTTGCAGATCTTAAATACTTTCCAACTTCTTAACCACACACCACAACAACACCATATTGCTTTAGTTAATGTGATTTTAGGTTTACTCTTGTTTCCAAATAGCTCTGTCTTTATGCCAGTGAGCTGGAGGTTATTCATTCCTTTGGGAACTGCTGTGATTTCTGATGTGTTCGCAACTTCTGTGTTTGTTTCCTCTTTTCTCTTTTTATTCAGTCCAACATCGACCTAAAGTATGTGAAAAAGTTACTTTTAGAATAGACTATATTACTGTACTGTAGCATGAAAACATTTAAGCTAACAGGCTCTTTTACTGATATGAAAAGTTAGCAAATTTAGCTCACATTATTAGCATGCTAACTCTGTAACAGAAAATGTGATTAGTGGTTCAAATGTCCTTTCACATGACATTAACAAAAAATAATTTACAAAACTGGCACAACATATTATTTGTCACATGAGGGAATGTGGACGGTTGTCTGTTTTTGTTTTTTTCTCATAACTATCCTGTTACTTATCATGACATCTAAATTAAATGACAATTTTTCAGAGAGTGGGTTACCTGATGAATCAAATCAGCACAATTATCCTACATTATGAGATTAAGAGATTATCTTTGGGTCAGAATAATCGCTGTGGAGATTATCTTTGGGTCAGAATAATCGCTGTGAATTAAACACAATATCTTGTTTACAAGAATACAAATGCTTCTTCTGTCTGTGGGATGGCCAAATTTGGTTGCTCATAATTGGATTTTTAATTTATTCTAATGTGGGTTTTGCTGAAGAGGTGCACAGAATGGTCCAGGCCTCACTGAACATGACCTCTCCTCCTCTGCACACTTGCATATCACACCCATAGACAGCATTCAGATGAGCTTAATACAACATGCACTTCATACATGAACGTATGCATGCAGCCTACACGGTCCCTATGGTAACATTTTTGCATCATGTTGTTTGTAACATATTAGCAGCGTTAACGCTTCATGGAAAGCCTCTTATGCTTTATTACTGATATGCTGACAAGTAGCCCCTGGTTAGAGGGGTGCTGGGGGCCCTAACACAAATAAAGGCAACATATCCATTGCTTTGCACTTCTCTCTGAATTTAAATATAAGCCAGAGACGAGCAGAGGGACGGGCCTGTCAGTTCCTGCTGACATCATTTTAATCAGCCGTTGCCATGTTTTTATGCTCACGGCAATGTATGTGGAAAGACCCTTTAATCTGCTGTGGTGGGGAGACATCACAGCTGATGGACACTCTTCCTCTGGCAGTGGGCTTGTTCACAGGGCGCAGCTGTGGAGGGTTATTTTTTCCACTGTTCCAGGTTCTATAAAGGGATAGAGGGAGGACTGTAACCTTTTTTTGTTGAGAGATACTCAATGCGGACTCTGACATGAAGTGGAGTGGACAGTGTCCCATCCAGGCGCAGTTAAATTTTATGGAACGTTTGGTTTGAAGTGCATCTTTTTCTGCAACATGTGAGCAACAAACTGCAAGATGTTTTAGTGTTTGATAGTTTTCTTGTTTGCTTCTTAATGATAGTCCTTATGAGCAACTATGTTCTGCTGTGTTTTCACATAAAAACAGTAAATATACAGTAAAATTTATTTATAATTAATTTTTTATCAACTTTTCTTATTACATGCCTAATTGCAAATGCATTTTTCTTTACATTAGAGCTAATTGTCCCTAGCTTTGAAACACACTGTGTGTTTTCTGTCTCCTATTGCGCCTCCTGCAGTGACTCTAATGAGCAGCCTCCATCAAAGGCTGTGAAAAGGGCAGCCTTTACCCAGCCCTTGATAGCCACTGTCTGGGGAGGGAAGAGAGAAGTTTGCCTGCACGGTTGTCTCGACCTGAATGGAAATATTCACACCTCCGGTCCTGCTGCTGTGGGCTCTTGGACAAGAACAGAGGCACCGTCCTGTGATGGAGAAAAGGAGTCTGCGCTTGAAGATTTGGAATTAAGATCGGAGGGGAGTCAACACTGTATCTATCAAGGTAGGAGACTGACTTGGATACTCAGTGTTATTTTTTGATGGTTTTAATAAAAAAGAGCCCTATCAAGTGTTTACTAATGATTTCAATAAGTGTGTCTATAGGAGAGATACATCTGTTGAATTGAGCTCTGATAGCTGGTTCAATTTTTGGATCCAGTTCCAGGTTTTTAAATGCATAGATTTGTTCATCTAGCTGTGAAGAGTGAGTCAGTAAATGTAAAAATCTATGTGGCAAACTTAATTTTTAAGAACTAAAACTCAAAGATGACTTCACACACATCCTCAGGGATACAAAAAGCAGTTTTGTAACTTTACGGCTTCAGTAGAGAGTTTCCTGGTTTGAACTCCGTCCGTCTGTGATGTTTTCATACGTTTCAGTTTATTTGGCTGCTGACTGAAGTCATGAGAGCTGTGACTGGCGGCTGGATGCTCTTCTAAAGATTGAAGCACATTCATAAGAGTCCAAGGCAATTTTTTTTTTTCCTCTGGAACTCACTCCTGGCAAATGACATTCAAAAGCACACACACATACACACACATACACACACAGACACACACACCCTTGTATCTGTATTTGTTGTGTTATTAACAGGGTCTTTTGGGCTCAAAACAAGGTACTCGAGATACAAAAAGTTCATCTTGAATTGCCTTTAAGCTCATCTGTTAAACAGTGGGCGCATTGTTTAGGCGTGATAGAGTGAGGAACAAATACCCTCAGCACCATCCTCGGAGCTCTCTTTGCGTTTGCTCCTCACAAATCCAGTTTGATTTTTTTTTTTTACCATCCATGTGATTCACTCCCTCTCTCTGTCTCTTCTCTTCCCTGCTCTTTCGACACTATTGCTTTCTACTGGTCAAGGCTTCAGTACTGTCGGTTCGGACACAGGGGTCATGGAGGGCGGAGATCAGTCAGCAGGGGGCAGCGATGAAAGCCCCTCTGAAGCTGAGTTTCTGTCGGGGAGAGAGGAAGGCCTGACGGGGACTGAATATGAGCAGATGAGCCCCGACTGCTCCGACGACATGGAGGACAGCGATTCTCTGTCCTCAGAGAGGGTCCTCTCTCCTGGATCCAGAGCAGAGGGACCAGGCCTCGGCTCCAGTCCGGCCTGGGCCTTGGCCTTCTTTGGAGAGGATTGTTTTAGTCCGGAGGTGATCCAGTATACCGTGAATCTGGGGCAGCATACAGGATCGCCATGTTTGGATGTAAAAACACAGGTGGGTAAACCCGTGAAGCTTGTTGTCAGGGAGTCATATTTGATCAGTGTTTGAACAAAGTGCATGATGGGAGTGATTGATTTGTGACATTCTATTGCAAATTATAACACAATTTCTACATGTTTTATGCTGTGCATGTTTCAGTAGTTGGAGTGAGTATTTTAATGCAAAAGCTTATATTCTATCATGAAGTGGATGCTTTTTAAAAAGAGACAGAGGAGGTTTTCAGCAAAAAGTCTTTTTCTTTCTTCTGTCTCCTATAAACTGCAGATTAATAACATGCTTTGATTCAATTCCATTTATCATGCGTTTTATCTAAGTGTTATTTTACATCCATGTGCTTATTGAGAGAAGTCACACTTCCTAGTTTCATTCAGCCCTTCTCCTCATCTGGTTTTATGAATAAATGCTGGAACTAAACTTCTTTTTGTAATAAATGGGGCACAATCAGGGTTTGGGCTAAATGGAACAAGAACATGTGGGGGGGACGTTAAGATAATTGGCATATTATTCTCTCCAAACTCCATCTGAATATTAATGTGTTGAACTTAGCCCTTGGCAGGGGAAGTTATTATAATTTGTAAAAGAATATTAATGAGTAGTCTTTGTGTTTGCACACTTTGATGGCACCAGTGCTCGCTCAGACGGTTCATGCAACAGCTAATAACACACCTTAAGAGCCATGCTGCTGCAACTTCTCCTCATTTCACTTCAAAAGAGCTGTTGCTCTCTGTTGCCACGGTGAAGAGAAAAAAAGAAACAAAGCACAGCTACACACACACACACATACACACACACACACGCGCGCGCACACACACACTAGAAACACCCGCAGGCTTCTTTCAGCGAAAGGCATGTGGTGTTATTTTATATTTTAGGGCCTTTTGTGTGATTTTGCATGATGTCCTTTGAACAGGAACTGCAGCAGCAGCTGATAATTGAAACAAGGAATCTGAAGAAAACAAGAAATTTCTACCAGAAACTGCTTCAACAAGAGAGAAAAAACAAAGGTCGGGAAGCCATTTCATAACAGTGCGAGTAGATGCAGTTGGCATGTGCAGCTTCCAGTATGATCAATAAAAGTGTGTATATGTCTCAAAGGTTCTGAGAGCAAACTGATGCTGTCCAAACTCAAGTCCCAGTTGGAGGAACTCAGGTCCAAAGTGGTCTTCTTGGATAGTGTGAAGAAATATCTTGAGGTAATGAGGAAGCTTTATTTCTCCCTCAGTACCCCACTGTGCTGTTTGTTATTCATTTCCCAGCAACATCAGTCCTATGGAATGATTTCTTTTATTTCTGTAGATTCTGAGTGTGGACCAGTGGGGTTTGGAGGTTTCATTACTGCCATCGTTAGCTGTTTGTGGACCCGGCTCTTTGGAGCTTCAATCCTCTGAGGACCCGTCGGTTCTGAGCTTTGGTACCAGCAATGGGAAGAGCACCCTGCAGGCTGGCTCTCCTCTGGGCCTCATGGCTTACCTCTATGCCAGGTAGTACTGACCAGGGTTTAAATACAAACAAACTATTGATTGTTTTTCTCTAAACAACTCATGAGGTCATGTTATTGTGATTATGTCTCTAAGTGTCTCCCACTTTTCAGTGCTCTATTCTTAACTTTTTCTGCTGCTTTTGATCCGTCAAACACAAGGATTTCTCAAGGACTTAGGCCAGAAAGTTACCGGAGTACAGGGAGGGACTGAAGAGAGTCCTTGATGTTATTGTTTGTGCAACAGACATAGTTTTCCCAAAAGAAAATATTTCCATACAGCTAGTTTTAAAGTAGCTAAACGTAGCTATTCTGTAGCCACTCTAAAAGCAACTGAGATATTTCAACAAATATTTAATAGATTGCTATGAAAATGTTTGAAAGACCTCCCTGATTCCTAGAAGATTAGTTCTACTGAATGTGGTAATCCCCTGACTTTTCACCTACTGCCGTCGGCAATCAGAGTCTTTGGTTCATATTTGTTTCATAGCCAAATACTTTGAAAACTGATGTTCCCATTAGTCACAGCTCTACCGTGTGTTGAGTGAGAATCAGCAAATGTTAGCATGCTAACAGGCTATAATGGTAAACATGGTGATATTAGTCCTATATGTTAGCACTGTCTTTGTGAGTACTTGTGTTGGCGTGCTGGTTTTAGCATGTAGCTAAGTACTGTGATGCCTTAGTTTGGCCTCACAGAGCTCTAAATGTGGTTTTAGTTCTTTGTAAAAACTGATCACATAAGAAGCTGGCATTAATCTATAATTTTGTCATTATCAACAAATCCAATGAAATTACAGAAACCAACAATGTGTAAGACTCACTCTTAATACTTTTTTCCCCCTGTGACACCCCTTTTGAGTTGTATTGCATTACAGTCAGAGTTATTTCAACAGTTAATTTACCCTCACTGATAAACAGGGTGGAAAGAATTTTTATAAACAACTGTCACTATCACAAATGCAATAATAACTTTATAAATAATAGCTAGGAATCGTTGCACAGTCATTTTATTAGGCTGCATAGGGTGAACTTCATAAACTGGCAACTAAGTGACAGCAAGAGCAAACAGCTCTTTGTTCAGGCAGAAGAAGACACCCACAGGGCTGCCAGATTGGCTGATTTTCTGCCTGATTAGGCTGTTCTTGGTTTGCATTGCATGGGGTAAAATGGGCGTGTGGACAAGATTTGGGTTTGTTCACCATTAATTTGGCTGTTTTATTTAAATATGTTAAAAATTTCAGTCTATAAATGTATTCATAATTTGTTTTCATAGTTATGAAAGCACATCCAGTAACTCAGAACAACTTTGATATGTCATCATTTTTATTTTTTCTGCTAAAACACGACAAGAGTTAGCATCATCACCACCAACCTGCAGCTAACCTTGTAAACACACACAAGCTTGTGTGTTTTTGTAAATTTGTATTTTCATCGTAGTAGAAACCATCATGCGTGCAACATCGTAACACAATTATTTGTCTGACTTTCTTATGTCACTGAATTGCATGTAAGTTAGATAGCAAAAAACTATTACCTGTGTTATTACAGCTGTTCCTTTATTTTTCTGAAGTTAAAAGGAACAGGGCAGAAATATAAAATCATTTCTAGTTACATTGTTCAATGTGGCCTGAACATTTGAATACGTTTTTTTATTATGTAATCTTAAAAAGGTGATAGGCTACAATTTTATTGCTGTTGTGAATTCGTTAACTCTGCATCCACCATGTCTCCGCACATAAACCAACCGACTTTTCCCCTGTTGCCTCGCTGACATGCAGGTGTCGTTGCTGAAATATTTTATTTAGGATTTCAGTAAGAAATTGAAGATGAAGATATTTTTTTTCAAATGATACTTAGATCTGGTAATGGTTTATTTCAATAATTGCTCTTCTTCCTCTGCCTCTGTGGACCGGCCTTCTCTGTTGTTGTTTACATAAAAATTTGTTTAAATATCAGTAACTTCTGATTCATGTAATTCCTAAGTCTAAAATGATTTGTAAACAGTGACTGTATCACTGCTACTCTTATAATGTCACATATTAGCATCTAGTTTGTATCTGTTGAAATGGGAAATTGCATCAGTAATCACTTTAGTTCTTACCACCTCAGGCTCAAGCTGTATTATTACTTCTAAAGATACTGATGAGGCCTAGTCAACAGCTTAGTAAGTGTATTATTTCAGTCAAACCACATACCACAATGTATGCTAGCATTATTTTTGAAAGAATGATAACTAATTTAGTTAATTTAGTTCATATAAATGTATAAAGGTTAAGAGAAGTATATTTATACTACTCATGTGCTTTATGTAGTTGTTGTTGTTTGTTTTTTTTTCCTTGAAAGAACCTCTGACTTTGTTGTGGTTGCTACAGAAACCGAACAGACGCAGATCCTCATTTGTCTGGCGGCTCACATGAGACTCACTAGCACTAGCAGTGTTGTCATTTGGGAGAACTTATGATGTGCTCTGACGTTACGGCTCGTTCACACTGAAAGGGGCTGTTTCAAGTGATCCGGGGCTCATATCGAGGATGCCCTGAGCACATCTCCTTTATTACAACCCCCACGTGGTCTTACAGTGCTTGAAGAGTCAGGGATTACAGGATTACACTGTATTCATTTAGCTGATGCTTTGATCCAAAAACCACTGACTTGCATTCAACCATGAAGACAAAAACCCAAAATTTGCAAGGATCATGTACATCAGCTTCAAATCAGCTGCCTCAAGTGCTACATTCAAAAAACAAGAAGGAATAAACAAAAAAGGCTGTTTAGTTTTTTATTTTTCTGATTCTCAGGAGTTTGAAGGAATAATCTGGCAACATTTAGGTTGGCAGAATGAAGAAATGGATAGATCACACATTTTTCTGTTAGTTAAGGGTGCTTTATTTCTTGATTTAAAGTGACATGTTTAATAGTAAATGTCATTGAATAGTGATATTGTTTATTAAAGTGTTTTGATTTCTGAACCTTTCAGTTTCACTGTGTCTCTTTTCATTACAGAAATGCTGCTGTGGAGGGTTACATCCAGCAGTTCCTGTATACCTACCGTTTCTTCTGCACTCCAGAGCAACTACTTCAATTCATAACGGATAAATTCATCGGTGCTGCAAGGTAATCTATTACTAGTACTCATAACTACAGAGATCTCCAGTTAGGCCTCTCCCATAAACTAAAAACACAGATCACAATATCAGTATAAAACATCTTGCAGTGACTGTATGATGGTTTTATTTGTTCATCATGCCAGACAAGGTCCAGACATGTCAGGAGACAGTGAGAAGATCTTCCATCGCAGTTTGGACGTCCTGCAGTTCTGGATCACAGACTGCAGACAGGTGGACTTCACACACAAGTCCAGCCTTGTGGATAGGATGGAAAACTTCCTTAATACTGAGGTAAGCAACCAAACACACATCCTGCTTTTCACCTTACAGAGCTGACATATCGGCCAAGTGGCTTTGCTGACTGCAGGCTCTTCTGTTCTCACTATCTGCACAGTTCATCTTCTTATCTTTCTACAGCTGGAGGCATCCTCCAATTATATGACAGACCATAGCATAAGGCATCAATTGAAACATGCTTTTTTTTTATTGGATGCATTTCTGCTATTTTTTTTTAAATAATTGCTTTAGTTTTTGTAGCAGACACACACACATACTCAAGTCTTTGATGTATAAATAAACTCATGACATTGTTGTAATTCATGCTGCTTCCATGAAATTATGATGAGTAATTGTAAGTGGACTTCAGACAAGAGTGGTAATGTTTTTGTAATGTAAAGTTCAAAGCTTTTTTCACCAAAAGAAAACACTTACATGGCAAATTTTTACCCCCTATCAGAGCGGTACCCCTTTATTTTGGTCTTCTTTAATGTTTGAAGCATTTAATAACAAAAGAAAGTAAGTATGTCAGTCACTTTTTGTCTCCAAGAGCATTCTCTAATATGGCATCCAGTGTTTTTGCGCATCTTCTCCAACACAAACCCAGAAATCCTTCCTCCCTTTCCATCAGGGTAAACTGCTTTAATGAGTTAAAGCCACGACACAACGCCCCCTTGTGTAATGTCAGTAGAATCCTATTCTCTTAGGAAATACATATATATATGTATATGCACACACACAGCGGGTAAAATAAGTATTGAACACGTCACCATTTTTCTCAGTAAATATATTTCTAAAGGTGGTAACAACGCATGCAACCTATACATTGCAAAGAAATCAAACCTTAGATGTCCATAAATTAAGTTATGTGTTAAGTTAAAATGGAATGACACAGGGAAAAAGTATTAAACACATGAAGAAATGGAGGTGCAAAAAGGCACGGAAAGCCAAGACACCAGCTGAAATCTATCAGTACTTTAAAAAAAAAAAATTTATATATACACACACACACACACACACACACACACACACAC
>JAPZDV010000003.1:5085579-5106134 GCA_029814665.1 Acanthurus lineatus
ACAGAAAGTTTAGCTTTAAAGTTTTGCCCGATGGTTCTCTGGTCAAAACAAAAGTAATTTGTATTTATTGTAAATGTTAACTACGTTACCACCGGAGCACATCCAGTATTAAATACCACGATGGCCAAGGAATTATTATTGTCCTCTCCAATTTTTCCTAGAGTATAAGAAACACAATAAATATCGTGTTAAGTTACATATAGAGCAGAGTAAAAAATTTGCAATTAATTTGCGATTAATCGCCCGTTAACTCAGGACACTAATGCGATTAATCGCAATTAAAAATCTTAATCGACTGACCTAATATATATAGCAAAGTATATAACAAAACACTTAACATTCTACAGTTTATGAACACAATTATTGCACATTTATTAATGTTGCCAAAAACAGAGGTTAGTCATCTTTTATCTCTAATAAGTGTACAATGTCTTTGTGTCTCTTCAGGTGGTTCCTGTGGACGGCAGAGGGGAGGCCCTTCTTGCAGCTCTCCACAGCACCTCAAGTCTGACTTGGAACCAAGGAAGAGAAAACCTGATGAGCTTTGAGGAAGAAGATGACTCCACATGTGTGCATTCATCTACTGAGGATCTTGGGAGAAAGGTCAGTATAATGTATCAACTACTACACTTTGTTTGGATTTTGTAAATACTTTTGTCTCAACTCACCTCTGTCATCAAAAAGGAAACTTAGAATAAATTCAGAACAGTAACTAGGTAATCTCCATGTCCTCTGAGATTTTCTGTTTTAGCTAAAACTTTTTATCTAAAACTCTATTATTTTGCTGTTAAAGCTTTGAAGCATCATCAGGTTCTGGCCTTGTTTATTGGTTCAAATTTCTGGGACAAACTTTTATTTCTCTCAGGGACAACAAACACTGTCCACTCAAAATCAATACATAACAGCAAAATGTAATCAGGGCACAAAATTGCAGATGCTATCAGTGAGAGAAAATGTATCACAGCTGGATTTTTTAATGATAATTACACTGTTTTTTAATAGAAATCTCATTATTGCTGTCCCTGCTGTTGAACATGAGCACCCTGCATGAAATACAAAACAGCATCCCTCCCTCTGTTACTGTGTCGTCAGTGTGTTTTGCATAATTCAGATCATGTATCCTCTCTGGTCACATCTCTTCCTCAACCCTTCAGTGGAGATTTTCAAGAGCGGTGGAGCCTTCTGTGTCCCTGCCTAAGGAGAGGGCCTTCTCCATTGCCGCAGCCCTGCCTGTGCCTTGCTATGACTCCCTGGTGGACGACCTCTCCAGCCTGTGCCTGCACAGTGAGGAGCGGCTCCCCTTCAGCCAGAACGAAAGCAGTGCACTGCACATCGCCCAGCAGCTCACACTCCTGCAGCAGGTACTGTACACACACACACTGTACAGTCTACAGCTTTTCCCTGCACTCAGGTCTTGTGTCTTTTAACCACTAGAGGGAGACATGCCTCTAAAAATGCATATTAAGACTGATCCACATTAAACTCCTGATAAAATACTGAGTAAATATCTTTTGCAACACAGGAAATGTTCCAGGGGTGTCATCCAGTTCACTTCCTCAACTCCAGAGTACAAGGAGTCAGGGACAAAACGTTGACCTCAAACAAGTGAGTGGAGGCATCACACACAAGTGTGTATGTGTGTAAATATAAATAAATATATAGACACACATCTCCTGGAGGCTAAGGTGACGTCTTTAAATTGCTTGTTTTAAAAACCAGCGCCTAAAAATCTAAACATACAGAAAAGAGAAAAAGAAGTGCATCTGAAATTTGTTGGCAATTTTGCCTGATAATTGCATAAAATTTTAGGCCTTAGTGGAAAATGGCTTCAAAAATAATTATTAGCATTTACAAGCTATTATTTTGTCTGTCAATTTTCTTAGCAATTGGTTATTGTTCAAGGATAATTTTCCATATCAAGTTTTCTACCTCTGTTTCCCACCACCAGAAATGTGTCTCACCATATCCCGCCAGCAGAGGGCAGCAGTACACTTGTATGTGAGGGGACTCCATCAGACAGTTACCTCCAGCAGCTGCTCACATATTCTGACAGCGTCTCTAACTGGATCTCTGCTGAAATTGTCATCTGTGACTCCGTCAAGGTGAAGAGAGTCAAAGTAACAGGGTCAGCTGTAAAAACACAGGCAGCCAAGACTGTCACAGCCTGGACTTTGATTTCTCATCGGACATGAACTCTCATGTCAGGCACATTCATTCCCCATATGTGCTTTCTTCTGTAGTCTCAGGGTTGAAAGTTTATGGACATATTGGAACGGAAGCAGTTCTCTATTCAGTGTTCTTTTTGAGGCTAAAAAAGCCTCCAGTTGTGTCATACAAAAGAGTTAAAGATAAAAAAAAATAGTAATATGTTTTTGTTTTTTTGCTTGTTATTTTGTGCTTTACCCTCCTAATACTTGTACTTACAAAGACACTCCATTCAAACTCTGAAATATCTCTGGTGCAATAACTTCAGCTCACATTTCAACTGCTTTCACCTCTAACCCTTTAAAATTACTTTTTAACAGCTTTTAACTTTCACCCTGCAACTACATTTAGTGCACTGAATACACAAGCTTGACATTCAAGCTCTTACTCTTGAACTGGAAGTTTAATTGCTTTCATCTTTCACACTTGAACCACTTTCAGTATTTACATACAAGCTGAGAACGCAATTGCTTACAGGTTTTACAACTCCCTTTTCACCTCTATAATGCATCAAACATTTGAATATATATTTCTGAGCCATTGTGTTTTCTGCTGCATCAGCATAATGGAGCGCCCTCGCAGAGAACAGTGCACAGTACACTGACAGCACTGATTACATGTAGTAATTTCCCTATTTTTCCACTGCACACACTTTATCACGCAGCCTCTTGTGGTCCACAGTTAAAACACTAACTGTAACATTTGCATTTTGCCTTGTTATGGTTTTTTCCTCATTTTCTTCATTATGTTGTGTTCTCTCGCAGGCACAAGTGGCTTTGCTGACCAAGTATCTGTGGGTAGGAAAACACTGCTACGAGTCAAGGAACTTTGCCACAGCCATGCAGGTCCTCGGAGCTCTGGAGAACGTGATTGTCAGGCAATTACCGGTAAAGCTGCATCTCATAAGTTTCCTCCTCACACAGACACCTCACAGTTTCTGCAATAAGTCAGATACCCCTCAAGCTGAATGTTTTCTTCAGCTGTGGTAGAACTGGTTGGTGTTTAATTAGTTTCACAATTGATAAATTAGCATTAATGCATTCAAATAAAATGCAGAAAGTGTTGAGTGCAGTGAGGAGGAATGTGGCCCGTAAATAGGATTAATTTTAAATTAACAATGAAAAGACTCTGCTGTTGAGACGATATAAGACATTTCCATATTTCCAGATTTAAAGGTGAAATATACTCATTGACTCTTGGTGCTGCGTTGAAGCCAGGGTGTAGTTAGCGTTCCTTTTAGCTACTAAATAAAACTTCCACCTCTCTTGCCAACAGGCTTGGAAACATCTGTCTTCCAAGGTGTCTGAGATCCTGGAGGAGCTACGAGCCGTGCAGGTGTGTGTGTGTGTGAGTGTGTGAGCAAGCAAACACGTATGTTGTTAGCATCTGAACACCAGGCTGGTCACATATTGTGAAATTGGGCTGCAGGGCGAACAAATCAATACAAAAACAGCTTCCAGCAACTCGCCTGTATGCTGAAGGCTTACAGCTGGCTCTGCTTCTGAAAGTTACCTCCAAAAGAACCCGAGGCATCAAACATTATGCACGACTCCCTTATCATCTTTGCTTTTCAGCTGAAAGAGAAACGATTGTGTGCACTCTGGGTTTTGAAATGTAAAGAGGCTACACAGGATGAAAATCCTCTAAAAAAATCTTGGAATCATATTACACTGCTACATTTGACATGCTTATTGATGCTTCAAGCACCTGAGACTTTAGCTTAATTGAAATTTTTCTAAATTTTCTATTCCACTAAAAAATAAATTACTTAGTGTGTGGATGAATTGCTCTCTTCTCAGGTGTTTCTAAAGAGTGACGACCTGTGTCTGATGAAGGGGGAGCACACGAGGAGGAGGCCCACCCTGCCGTCAGCACACATCCTCGCCATGCACATCCAGCAGCTGGAGATCAGAGCCTTCACCCTCACTACAGGAGCATACAAGTGGACCAAGCTCAGGTGAGGGGGAGACCACATCACCTTCAGATCAGTAAAGGGCTCCCTTTATTCTTCTGTGGCTGGTCGTTCTTCAATCCAGTCAGTTTATGCAGTTTTCTCAGCTTGTTCCTATTGCTAGTAATAGTAAACAAAAGTAAAAGTTAAATCTGATCTGATGAGTTTAAGCTCACATGGGCCCGTGCATCTTTATTGAGCCATTCATGGCCTGACACCATCTGCACATGATCCACTGCAGATTTATGACATTTAAACTGACAAAGGGAGAAGAAATGAGTCAACTCCACATACAAACAACATACTGATGCATACGTCAAATCATTCATATTCAAACAGCTTTTCTAACAATTTATCACCAGACTAGCTGAAACTAGCTGATCTGCGTCATTGAACCTTAAACAAGTATTTCATAGTAAAAAAAAATGAACCTTTCATTAAACAACTGTGAAAAAGGTTCGGCTGGATCACAGAAACATACTGTTATATGATGAATTTCAGAGAGCAATAAGAAAATCCTGCATTAAACTCCAAATTACACTCCATTTTATGCCCTATTGCCTCAATCAGCCAGCTCCTGTTATCTTATATGATTTAATTCATGTAGTAGAAAAACAATGAATTCTGACCAATCACAGTTCAGGCACTGTACTGGAAAGCTCATCTAACTAGCTCTGCTGTGTTTGCTAATCACAATCGATATGTTCGTAAAGCTGCCTGCAAAAAGGTCTGTTTTGTCTTGCATGTGTGGCAGTCCTCATCGCTGTATATTCTCTTGATTAATTTAAATTAAAATCTTAATTCAATTATAGATGGAAGGTAATCATAAACAGGGACACTTTCGTGTAGCTGTGAAAGATAAAGTGAATAGATGCCCCTGGGAATCTAAACAAAAAAAACAGGAAGAGAGATGCTCAAACACCCATCCCTTTATCCAACATTATAACTTATTATACAAGTTTGAGTTGTGATTTTGATTAAATGTGCAGCCAATTAAATGATCATAATACTAATCCTTGCAGTAATACATTATTATTGAAAAATTAGTAAGATCAACTCATAATTCTCCCTCTTCCCATATCTCAAGTATCCATCTATGACAAAACCGGCCAACTTGCTGGGTTTGACGCAGTTTTCTGTGTCCTTCTCCTTCTCTCCAATATGGCTGACCAGATGCTGAGGTCACAGCAAGTGGCAGTTGGATGGTAATGGCACAGCTGTTGAATTTGGGTTGTTGGTAGGGGTGCCAGTGTTGCGCCAGATGGCGCCCGTGGGATGGGGTTTGATTGGAAAAGAGGTTTCGGGCCAGATGCTGTGAGGCGACTGGCTGTATCCAGATGCTGAGGTCAGGAGATCTAGAAAGGAAAGGCAGAGACACAGCTGGTTTCTGAGGACCCACAGTTATCCCCGCTTTCCCCAAATTAGGTCACAGACAAAGCTCTTAAATGCTGCTAGGAGGAAAACTTGAGGTTTAAAAAGCATTCAGATATAAATTCTTTTCATGTTTTCACTTTCCTTTTATTTCATCTCCATCCTCCAATCCATCTGTCCTCGGCTCAAGGAGCATAGCAAAGGTTGTGAGTCAGGTCCACGCCTTCCAGGAGGCTTTGTGCCCCTACAGCCCTGATCGGAAGCTGCAGGCTTACCTTCGGTGCCGCATCGCCCGGCTCGCCACCTCTGACATCCACCTCCTGGCCGCCGACAACGATGCCAACTTTCAGCAGTCCAGCGAGCGACAAACGCGGAGGATCCAGGACAAGCTGAAGAGGGTGAAGGCCACTTTCCACTGAGGCCTGCCCCAGCCACATCTCAAAGCCCAGAGCGAGACACCACCACCTGGTCAAAACCCCGCGTCCATGTCCAGGCTGAGGATCCACGCTTAAGCCACGACCCACAGATGCCTCTGCTGCAGTGGCAGCACAGTCTGCTGGACTCGGGCACTCTTGCTGCTGTTTCATGTTCATTATTTGTATAAAAAAAAAAATCAGCCCCAAACCGAAGTGAATTGTATTATTTAGACTTTCAGACAAACATTATGGAGATCACACAGGGTCTGCTGTTGGTCACATGTAGTTTATAACAACATTTTTCTTTATAAAAAAGAGAGGTAATGGCCATGTTTGGTTTGGTTTGCAGAGATTCCTCCTTAACTCAAACACTACATTTACATTTTCCATCATCATCTCAGAATTATTTCTGCAGTTTAGCTCTTAAACTTTTTATATAATCATATGTGGACTGAACATGGCAGCAGTGCAGAATGCATGTCTGCCAAGGGTGGATTACCAAAAAGTAGGCCAATGCTCCAGTGCCCCTGAGACCCCCGCGGCCCCCAAATGGCTTGTAGGGAAACCACAGAATGTCATGCAGAGTGGATTAAATTTTCTAAAACATTTATGTGTTCTGCCTAACCTACAATACGTAGTTTCTGTTTGTGTACCAATAAGGAGTTCACCAAATGAGATTTGTATGACTAGATTTGTAAATGAATATTGAATATTAATCCAATTTTAAAAAGTACAATGTGAAATGATTCCTTTTACTATCCATAGTTTGTTGTGAAGGACAAAAGCCTGAGGAGCTGTCTGAAAATACCTTTCTATTACACAAAAAAACAATGGAACTTAATGGGATGTCAATGTGCAAATTGTTATTTGAGGAATGATGTTAAATCACTGTCTATTTTTCTATTTTCCTGCCCGCTTTCTCTTCCATGGTCTTTTGCCATGAAACACACCGTGGAGATACAATGTGACGTGCTATGATGATTTGCTTCATTTAGCCAAATAAATGAGATTTTATAAGCCCTGTCTTTCCAAAGCGTGTTATTGTCAGACAGTGCAGGTTGCATCACTGTTACATCTGTCAGGGAAAGTGGAATGAGGTGAGAAGAGCTGAAGCTGCTCTTCCTCTTCTCTTCCAGGGATTTACACTGTAGGGTCATGACTGAACAGTGAAATTAGTGAGCTTTCTGGCATTTCCTCTTAATTGTCACAGGGGGATTTGCTGTGATAAGAGAGCTGCATTATATTTTAATGTGACCTTAAGGACACTTCATCATTTCATAATAATACTTAATGATACTGTTTAGACTCTCTTCATAAACCTACAGTCATATTTTAAATATTTTATATAAAAAAAAAGAAGGTAAAAAAAAAAACAAGGTAAAAATAAATGTGACTGAGCATCATTTCTTTTTAAATTTCTGTAGATTGCAATGATATTGTTTTGGGGAATTCTTTAGCCTATTACAGTGTAGTAAAAATCTGATATTTTTTCAGCCATAATGTATGATATTTTGTAACATGTCATCAGTTTAAAAATTTATGTTTATAAGCAATTCTCATAAAGTTAAATAAAAAAAAGTCAATAAATTGCAAATTGATGTGGCAATAGTAAAGCTGTCTTTAAGCTGAGGACAGAGGTGAAATGTTAATATGCACATTTACTCAGGTACTTAACTTTATTGTCCCCTGAGGGAAATTTGCTTTGCAGGCAGGTAAAAAACATGGGAACACACTCGCACATCACAACTATTCACTTCAATTTAGTTGTTGAGTTGTACTTCTATTTCACTGAGTTAAAAGGGGGAATTTAGCACTTTTTACTCCACTGCAACTGACAGTAAAGGCCACTATTGCAAAAGACTTTAGAGAAAACCTGTATGTAACCTGTAATCCAAACCTGTAACAATGTCATCATGTCACAGAAGATGTACTATAACACCATCCAACGGATCATCACCATTGCAGCATTTCAACCAGGTACAACATTGAAATGCTGCTTGGACATTTGTTCATTTTATTTTAATCAAATGATATACTATATAGTGATACAACACTGAAAGGAACCCTTGTTTTGCACAGTCAAGCTTACATGCTTATCAATGCAGTGAAATTATATGTGAGTGTTTTAACAGTACCATGCTACTATTTGAACTTAACCGCCTCTTTCCACCAGTAAACTGAGGTCTGCAGGACATAAATAACTTGAAAGGGCTCATATAAAAACACATGAAACTCCCAAATGTATTGAGTTCGTTTACTAAGCGTTCGTGACCTACAAAAGATGCAGGGTTATCTGTCACTTTCATGCAGCACAAAAAAACAGCGCACCTGGTAGACACTTTACTGCGTTTAGCCTCTAGTGTCCCGGGACAAAATTAGAATACAGTCACTTGTTGTGGTTTGGCGTGTGGGACAGACAGACAGACGGACAGGCAGACAGGCAGGCAGACGGACAGGCAGAGCTCACGCAGGCAGGCCAGAGGAAATAGGCGCAGTGTGAAGGCGACGTCCCGGGCGCTTTTTATTGTTATCAAACGGGATCATGGCACATCTTCAAAGCTTCAGAGATAAAGAGCTCCAAAAGGCTGAAGGGACTCCTGCCTCCACAGCCACAGATCGCCGATAAAACAGACTTCTAGGCCCCGTTTCTTATCTGCTCACTCGTATAACTAAACGATCAGTTAAGTGGCATTGTCCCTGAGCGGCTGCACGCGGCGATCTGTCAGACAAGACGTCTGTGGTTTATTTGGCTCCTAACATATGATGTGATCCTCTCATGTTATAATTGCAAACAGAGAGGAGGAGACTGGAGATTTAAAGCCAACCTTAAGAGTCTGTTCTGATTTTGCTTGAATAATCTCAGTGAATTCACTGCGATCTGTTTCTATGATATGTGAAACAGTCAATTTACGGATTACCTCATCTCTCTATGGGCTTGTTTGCGCTCACGGGGTTTTCTTGGCTTCCTCGCAGCTTGTTTTAGCATATTTACATTTGAACGGGTCGACAATCAGCAGTAATTGTGTTGCTACTGTAATACCTTTGATCTGTAATGTTTGAAGCGCCTGTGCCAAATGCTGGCGCCAGCGCTCACCGGGGCATCAGGGACATGTCAACAGCCAGCTGAGCTTTACCTGCGTCTCCCCATCCGACTGAAGATTTCACAAGTGAAATCTGTCGGCTTTGCGGAGAATATGTTGACCTGTCAGTTCTCTTAGTTGTTTTTTTGGTTTTTTGGTTTCCTTTTGATCAAGTAGGCTAGAAGTTTATTATACCCCTGATTATTTATTCCTCTTCTCCATATTGTAGTGTTAAATTAGGAACCGACTAAATTAGAAGAAAAATGTCAATTTTTTAATGAACTTCCCCTTGTTTTATTTTATTTTTTTGCGCCAAACCAGGGAAAAAAAATCATAAATAGGCTTTTCCTAAAAAAATGATAAAAGGAGACTGAAGTCATAATATCCAGTTGTAAAAGAATTCACATGGTTCACATATATACATTTTTTTAATGAGTAAAAGTTGTATTTTTTTTAAACAAAATTTGAGAGTGCTCATCTCACTGTTATATCACATGGTATGGATGCACTTATATGTAATCAGAAGTTACTTTCATGTTGTAGTTTTATAAAGTTGGAGGAAATTTGAAGTTAAACAAGCATATTTTATAATCTGTCTATGTTTTATGTATTTTATGTGTAATTTCACAATCTAAAAAGTAATTATATGTAAATTAAATATAGTGTGATGCAATGTTTTGCTCCTTAAGTAAAGGGATAACATAGAGGAAAATAAAGGTATTAAAGTACAGTCACACATCCAAATGTCTCAAAAAAACTTTTATACAACGTTTGTGATGAAGTTTTAGTGATACTGGATAACTGACTGCCATTAAGAGAGTGATTTGTCACAAAGAAATTAGGTTTTATTGAAATGAAAACCTTTACTGATCCAGGTCTAATAGCACATATGGGCGCGTTTCCTCTGGTGTAACTGTGGCCCTGCAGACACATGAAAGTGTCCTCCTGTTTCTGCAGGGCCACAGTTTCAGTCAGGGCGGACGAATGTATGAGCTCAGGGAGATTCTCACAGACTCGGTGGCGCCAGGTCTTCACACGCTCACAGGATATGTAAAGACTTCAATAACGAGCCATTAACCCCTAATCATCGGGATCGATCAGGCGTTAACAAGGGCCTCTACATATGTAAATTACAGGGCCAGGGCCTTATAAAAGCCGACACTGGACAGGAGCTGCAATCACACACTTTCTCTGACGTTAGGTGGATTTACAGGTCATCGAACAGCACTGAAAACATGGTGAAATACTTTTCCGTGGACTGGCTGGCCCAGAGCCATAACTCCCCCGCGCCGACTGAGCACCACGGAGCTGGCACGGATACCGCGCCGACCTGCAGACCTCATATTCCCTGCATGGTGCAGCCGCGCCCGCCGACTTTTGGCAAGAGTTACCTGCAGCCAAAACCCAGAGCCTCAAAGCCCGCTGAACACATGGAGGGCAGCGGGCAGCAGGATCCAAGCCTGTGCTCACCTCCGCATCCAACAAGTTGCTCCTCACCAAGTAAGTTGCCTCAAGCTCTTAACTTTAAATCTAAAATTTAATCTTTACGCACAAGCAGTGTTCCTAACCAGACTTTTTCTTTGACAGATTCTGAATTTAGTGGATATTCTTCCGGGTACGAAAGCGAGGCGGCCTCCTCTGAGTGTCTTTCTGTGGATGATGGAAGCGAGATTGAGAGAGATGGACCACAACGCCGTGTGCGCACCAAGTTCACCGCAGAGCAGATCAACAAACTGGAAAAGATCTTCAGCAAGCACAAATACCTGGACGCTGGAGAGAGAGTGAAGACTGCGCAGAAGCTCAACCTCACAGAAACTCAGGTATGAAGAAACTTCCAATGCCGACAACTTATTTGAACTTTTTAACACCAAGTCTCCACTCTGTAATGTTCTTATACTAATTTTATTCTCATTTTTCTCAGGTGAGGACCTGGTTCCAGAACAGGAGGATGAAACTGAAACGGGAGGTGCAGGACTACCTCGCCCCTCAAGTCCCACCGGTGATGTTCCAGCCTCTGCCCCCGGTTCAGTACCACAGCATGGCCGGACAGCGACCCCACTGCGCCGCTACAGGCCCGACCTTTTACCCGCTCCCAGTCCCGCAGCTGGTCTTCCAGCAGCTGCCCCCTCATCGCATGATCCGCGGCCCACATTTCTACTGAAAAAACGTGTCAACTAGAGACTCCACTGCCCGAAACACTTAAAATCCAAAGAAGTGCAATCTAGAGTTGTTTTATCCCATGTACATTTTTATTATAGGTTATTTTATATAAAGATTGTACATAATTTACAGAAAATTCTATTTATAAAGGAATAAAGTTTATTCTATACCGTATTACTTGACTCTGACTCTATTTTCCTTGCTATGCTTACAAAATGTGTTATCTCCTAAATGTTTCGATTTTATAAGATAAGGCTGATGATATTATCTTTATTGCGGGATTAGTTCAACATGAATAGATCATCCTGTCTTTCATCTTAAAGCGGGTGGAGGTTGGAAGAAGGGGCTGATAAAGATGGGAGTTGTCCATTAAGACTAAAGGTTCTTATCACAACTCATTGTATGGATCTTCTACTTTGATCCTCTCATAAAACAGGAGTGATATGAAGCAAAAGCTCAGTCAAATCAATGCAAATAAACGACTAAAACTAAATTTAATCATTGAAAAATACGCATCGTATACAATCATGTTGATAGCATTTCAGTCAATATGAGCCAAGTTAGCAACATCAGTTTTCCGATGAATACAGTCATTTTGCTTTTTTACTCCACCTGTCAGCAAAGACCATGTGCACTGCAGTCAGAATTGATGCCGCCGCCTTACTTAACACTTCTAACGCCAGGTAACGAGGAGATCATGGTTAACAATTAGTCTGAATTAAGCTGCTCATTGATGAGTTTACTCTTACCACGGGGGCCCTCGGGCCTGGCTCCAGAGAGTCTGGGCTTTTGTATAAGTAACGCAACTGACCACTGGTTTGAAGTCTGAGCCTGATTTTGTGATGAGATTTGAGATAGCAAACTCAATTTAATGCAGGTTTAAGATAATTAAAAGCTGACACGTGTAAGTTGTCGATCCTATATTTTCACTTTGCAGATCTTTTTTCTCAGCAGATTCCCATAATCATCATATAAATCCTCATTAAAAACCATAAGAGAGGCCATTCTGCTTTGAGTCCTCCAGGTGCGCTGCTCCAGGGGCTGGAGTTTTCCCAGAGGCCCTTCAGCAAATGTCTTTCAAATGAGTCAACAAAGATCAAACGGAACTTTCTCACTTTCTGACTGCTGTCACACCCACCCGGCCCCACCATGACAAAGGCTTCATCAACAGGCTGTTTGATGCTCTGACAGCTGCTCGCTCCTGTTTGCAGCAGAGAATCCCAAACCACGAGTTTACAACTGTAATTCAGACATTCTGGATGAAATATTGTTTTTCAATTGAGAAAATTTCGGCGTCTTATTAAGACAATACGGTTATTTAATACACTGAGCCGCTCAATTGGTCAGGGAATGCTTTAATTAAGTCTATTAGCAATACAGTGGCCACTGATGTCTGCGGATGTAATCCTGAATCTCTTTATGCAGAGATTATTTAGTTGAGATGCCAGGTAACTGATACTCAGACTTAGTGGCGCCGGAGCAGCTCAGACAGCCATGAACGTGAGAAAAACCGCAGCCTGGCCTCTATTAACCTCAATTACAACGACCATCAAACTTCTATCGTTCCGCTGAGATCTCTTTGCATATGCAAATAAAGACGTGTGTCCCTCCTATATAGCGGTCAAGAAGGTCACCAACTCACACACACACACATCGTATCCCAAAAACGGCATTTGACTCATATCATGGCAAACTTTTCTGTAGAATGGCTTTCCAAAAGTTATTATGAGGAGATGACTCGTCATTCAGAAGTACATAATGAAAGGGAAGAATTTACAGAGGTGACAACAAACCAATACTCTCCGACTTCACCAAACAGTAAGTTCATTAATAAACGTTTTCTTAAGATCTCAGTCAACATCGATACCAAAACAAAGGTCTAAATGCTGTGTTCTTTATTTTCTAGACAGTTGCGGTTATACTTCGGGATCTGAGAGCGACGTGGGAGATGACAGCGAGGGGGAAGCCACCCAGCAACGACGGATGAGGACCAAGTTCACCTCCGAGCAGATCAGCAAGCTGGAGAGTACCTTCAGCAAGCACAAATACCTGGGAGCGATGCAGAGGAGGAAGATAGCTGAGAAGCTGAACCTCTCCGAAACCCAGGTGAGTTTCAGTCTTTGGTTTCAGCCAGTCTTCAAGCCTCAGGTGACCTATCAGAAAAAGTCACGGCAAAATGAGGAGCTCTGAATTGTTTCTCAATGTGTTGAAACGCTTAAAAGTTTAGTGAAAACTTCTTATCTGTATCGGGTAAAAGTAGTCTCTATATATAATTCATAACTGAATATAAGTGCATTTTTTAATGGCTTCCTTGTGTCTCTCAGGTGAAAACGTGGTTCCAAAACAGAAGGATGAAGCTGAAGCGGGAGGTCCAGGATCTGCGTCCAGACTTCCTGCCGGTCCCGGCCGCTCTGCTGCCGCCTCTGCTGTTTCAGCACCCCGTCCTGAGCGGACAGCTCCCCGCCGGCAGCGGCTTCTACCCGCAGCTGCAGCCGCTCCACAGGACGCCCCTGCCGGCCGCTGTGCACCGGCACCGGTCCCCTCCTGTCATCATGCCCCCACACTATTACTGAACTCTGCCTGGTCATTTTTTCCCCAAAAATGTTTTTGTCTAGAATCTAGATACTTGTTCATCGCTCTCTCTAACGGAGGGGTTTAATAGTTTAGAATATTCGTCTGAAGCACTATAGAATATATTGATGCAACTTGTATGTATTCAAATAATGTAATTGTATTAGCTGTAAATTGTCTATGTTTATTTCGCAAATAAAACAGAAACAAAGTATACAAGCTGCCTCTTAACATCTCTGTCTCTCAATCCACATTTATAGAAATGATAATGTTTTATCAAATTTTAACAAGTATCACGTCCCAAGTCTGCACATTAAAATGATCTTCACATTTAAATTAGATTATTAGGTATTACATTAAAATGTTCTTCTTAGAGGAATTATTTATTTGTTTTAATATAAACGATTTAAGTTGATTATGTCCTTTCACAAGAGCTGAGAGGACTATGAACAGTGAACAGGCCAGTGACAGTGAACTCTAACAGCGAGGCCATCATAAATCATGTGATCCAGTGTGTCGCCATCTGTTGTAACGTTGACGTTAACTTTAACAAAAAGGACAAACGGGACAGTCTGTGTTCCTCTTGATCGTGTTGTGATTTATTTCCAGGCTCTCTGTCTGTCTCTCCCTCTCTCTTTTCCTTGGGAGAAATGTCACAGTGCTCATAGAAAGCCACAGAAAAAAAGTCAACAAGTATTTCACACTGAAGACTTATATATTTTGAGAATATCTATAGACATTTATGGTGCACAAAGCCACAAAGTATATCTCAGGCCCTGACCATCAAAAGATGTTGTCTCCGGCTGCTGGGGGCAAATATTTTCATTTGGCGTCCGGTGGCGTGGCTCCAAGCTGTGATCGCTCTCTTCTCTCCTTGTAGATTTGCATCTTCAAAAGAGACATCAAAGCTGAGGTAACTGCCAGATCATTGAGATCCATTGAGCTCTATTGTCCCCCCCGATTGAACGATTCGCACATACTCGAGAGACGCGGAGGAGAGGCGCCGTCAAGTCTGCCAAAGGTGTATATTGCCTCACGTTAAAGTCATTAGGTGGCACCAGCTAAATAGGTCACTGATTGAGTCACTCAGTCATAAAAACTTTGTGTCTTCTCCACTTATGATTTGCAATCGGGATTCGGAATAGGAAAAATCCCTGCTGCTGGAGTGATTACATTCACTGCAGGTTATCAGACACTGACATACAGTTTGCTGTATTATTCAGATCTGAGACGCTCTGGTAGCTTTTTTATGTTCAGCAGTCATATAAGCAACCTGATTCAAAGGGTGTTTGGGGTTATTCAGAAAGGATTTCTCACCACAAACACAAGTGCATTGAGAAAGACAATAAATACTGATATCTCCCACCAGGAGGCACAATTATCAAAGGAGACGATTGGAATCCCATGCATCACTAACTCCTATAATGAGAAGGACATTATTCATTTAAGGGCTTACTGGACCATACATACATTTATACAAAGCATCCATACAAACCTCTAGACAGTGCAAAGCCTCAGTTTGTGGCATTATCCTGGATTGTTCCTGGCACTAATGACAACACAAGCATCAATAAATGATCCATTGTGAGAAGGCAAAGAGACGCTGGCTTGAATGACAATGAGAGTTTCACTGATCCCTTTGAATCAGGTGAGTATCTGGGTGAAGAGGTGCTAACTGTCTTGCTTGAGCCGCAGCTGGATGGCAGCAGACAGACTGGAGCCACGGCTGAGTGATGGAGAAAGGCCAAAGGCATGTTTACAAGTTCAGGATGAGAGTTTCAGCATCAGGGGATGATAACAGTGATAGAATCAAGCTTACTGTATGTTTTCAGGGAAATAATTCCAACTGGTAGGCTGTCATTTACATGTGGATTTAGCATTTTGATTTAAGCATTTCGATTTCCATTAAAAAAAATCACTCAACTTGTTTTACCACTTATGAAGATGTTTCTACAGTGGAACACTACCCTAGAAATTCAGCTTGGTGAATTAAGTCCTCATATTCAGTGATGGAAGTGATTAGGTAAACTAACTCGGGTAAGTTTTGAGTATAAATTTGATGTTCCTGTAATGATTGCTTCCTTTTTACTCCACTAAATTTCAGAGGGAAATACTATGCTTTTTTACATGAGTGCACTTGTGCGACAGTTACCAGTTATTTTGCAGGTAAAACATTTATATAACACACACGATTCATTCATATGATTTAGTTCACTAGTAAACCAGAGCTTTTGACCTTTTCTGGCTTGTTATCCTCAAAGGCAGCAACAGCCAGAGACATTTCCCTTTAAACTTCTTTCAGAGGTTTGTTTTGCATCACTTTGATGCACAAAGAGGAAACATTATGCAGTATTATGCAAAAAGCAAAGACTGGTCTAATATTCAAAAGTCCAAAAGTATTGTAGTATTCCTTCATTCTTCTCTCATTGATCACCTTCCTCAGATTCAGCTGATGACCCTCTGGAGGGGCCTGACCCCTCAGATTGAAGCAAGTGGACTGAACTACATTGCATAAACAATCGAAGCTTTTAATATGAAATAACATATTAGCCTGTTGGTTGTAAAACAGGAAGCTGAAGAGTCCCTGCAGGGTGGTGGAGATGACTGGGGAAAGAAATGGAGTGACACAAAGTGGAAAGAATAAAACTTATGTAGGGGAAACAAACATGACTTTGCTGATGCTCTCATATAAAATGTTATTATACTAAAATTCAAATTGTATCCTTTTTTATTAACTGCTTCAACCAATTGTTAATAGATTGTGAGGTAGATAATGTGAACCTTTTTCAGCTTCTTCATCGGGAATTGCCAGAAAAAGTCTGAGAACCGCTGGATTAGTGACAAGACCACATTCTGCAGAACAAGCCATTTTGCTTTTGATATTGCTAAGCTGCTAAAACCTTAACACTGTTACTTACTTAGTAGGATTTGGGATGTTGAATTTACTTTTAACTAAACTGCCACCACTGCCTGTTGTGTTGATCTATTCCATTAAAAATCAAATGGATAATTATATGGTATTGATTGTCTTGTCTTAGCTTGAAAAACATCTAAGAACTGATAGAGCTTTTATATACTAAAAGTTATTTGTTGGAGACAAACTGAGCAGTTTTGACATGTTTAATGACAATGATCCTCCTTTCAAGCAAAAGCAGTGAATAAAATTGTAAAGTCTCTTTAAAAAGTCTTTTTTATGGGTTTAAGCAGAAATACAGAGGCAGTTTCTTGGACACTGTTACCCATTAGAGTTACACAAAAATTCCTAGTGTGCCTAATGTGTAACTAATATACATGTAAAAATAAAAATTAAAACAGCTAAAACGTCCTCACTGTCTGATCTTACTTCATAAACTCATAGACCTCTCTGCTAACAGTGTAAAAAAGTCAGAACACATAAATGTTTAATGCCAAGCTTTCTTTTATTTAGAAACAACAGCAAACAAATTATTCAAAAGCAAACAAATGCTCTCAATTGATGATAATACAGCAAAAATGCAAACAAAATATATTCATGGATGAAAATGATGAAATTTGAGATGTGATATTACTTTAAATGAATCACAAAGACTCAAAAATAACCTTTACACTTCTCAGTCCTCCTCTGTACAGTAAGTCCATGGCAGACTGTAGCCTGGTGTGTGTGTGTAAGTGTGTGTGTGTGTGTGTGTGCGCTTTGAGGTCAGCTGTCATGCGGAGAGGATGATGAAATGGTTGTCTGCCTGGTGGAATACCTCTGCAGCCCCATTTTCCCATGCCCTATGCCTCTTTAAAGTTACATCTGAAAAAGGTATATGCATAGGAAAAAGGAACAGCGAGTGCAAAGAGCCTCGTGGCCCCCGTGGCCCCCGTGGCCCTGTGGCTGCGCACCGGAGCCTGGAGAGCAGGGATGAGAAAAGCTTGTCAGACACATGAGTGCACCAACAACACAAGTAATAACTCACATACGCTTTTCACTGTCTGGCTGGGTGAGAATGCTTGACATCTACAGGCAGCAGGCTTCGGCTGTTAAATCTAAAAATGACACAAAAGCATATTCCATCTTTTAAAAAAAAAACAAAGCATGGAACACAGTTTTTCTAGTTTTTCAACCTTTTTTAAGGGTCAAAGAAAAAATGTCGTGAAGAGGACTTACCCTGCAAAGCTCCAGATGAGTCTCTCCTGGGTGAGCACCTCCTCTGGGCCATTTATCCCTCCACAGGGACCTTGAAGATGTTTGAGAAAGACAAAGTAACTGTTGTCTTGTTGCTCGTTCAGCACTAATCCTCCCTCTTGGTTTCAAGCCATAGTGAGACACCTGTGGATGACACAGATGGAGCCTGAAGGGGAAAAAACCCAAAACAAAAACCTTTCCTTTCCCTACACTGATACACAAAGCTGAGATGCCTGTGCAAAGTTCATTGTCTGTTCCGCCCAAATCCCTCAAGTTAACGGTGAACTTGCTACAGTTATTATCTCCTATCTGACGCAGACGTCAGAGGCAGAGCTTGGAAGACGGGAAACGTTCAGGACGGCTTGTTCTTGCTGCTGGAGAAGTTTTCCTTTTTTTTTTTATCTGTCAGGGTTTTTTGCTCCCTTTCTCTTTCCCACAAGAGTGGCCTCATGCTTTTTAGCACTCAAGGTCTCCAGACAAGGACTCTCAGGGTGTGCCGAAGTGAGACACTGACACACACACACAAACACACACATGCAGACACACACACACACACAGGCTGTGTTATGTGCAGTGTAGGGAGTGTTATGGCATGCCAAGGCCAGTGCAACCAGCCGGAGATGAAACTGAGCTCTTTTCTCTCAGCCTCTGAGTTTGCACCATTAGGAGCAGCAGTCATACATCACTGGGCTCAGTAAAGGCTGATCTATCTTATATGATTATGGGGGCCCAGTTGAGGTCATCTCACACCACACTGTGTAACACTGCCTGAAAGTACAGATACAAAAATAATGATGATGATGAGCATGAGAGTTGTTCAATATTAATTTAATTATATGTTTTTTTAAGTACTTTCTATATCTGGGTTTAAAATTTTCAGTTTCATACTCATTTCATTTTCATTTTTTCAAATATATACATAGTTTACTTTGTTACATCACATATGTTAAATCTTAAAACATGTTCAAATCTTTATTGATGAAACATAAATGTACACTGCTAGAATTCTTTGATGTAGAAGACAGATATACTCCAAAGGAATAATCTTTTCTGCAATGTTAATGCAATGTTAATTCAAAGTGTGAAGAGAAACAGTTTGAAAATATCAATTAAATCCAAAAATTAAGGGCATATATGCATATTAAGCAAGAATGTGGCTCTGAATAAAAGGTTCAAAATCATCTTTATGCTCAAAAGTTTTGTTCATTGTACAGATTAGAGTCAAATTACAAAAAATATATGTATGTGTGTGTGTGTGTGTGTGTGTGTGTGCATGTGTATGTGTATTCAGTAGGAAAACAGAGAATGTGAGTTGTCTGATTTGTGAAATGGAAAGTGAGTCACCTTTTAATGCTGTACATGTTAATTTGAAAGTGTACATTTTCTATGAAATGTTGTGACAAAACCCTGAAACATCGTGGTTTGCACATGGGTTGCAAAATTTGAATCATTATTCAATTTAGGTGTGTTTAACCTTGTATTTAAAGCCTGAAAAGAAAAGCACATTTAACTAATGCATTCTGATTTCTCTTGTGTTCTAATTATGGAGGATGTGTGTATTGAGGTATATAAGAGTTGTGCTGTAGACTGAAAAAAAAAACTGGTTCCCTCTGTTGTTTGCTTTTTTGTATTAGGTTTGAAAAATATACTTGTGGCTTTAGGGACTTGGTCTTTATTAATTAGTGAGGAATGTAAGCCCATGTGGACTGGACTTAGCTGTATACATAACACAACACACTGTATAAAACATTATTAATGGCTATATTAGCTCTTTTAAAAGTAAATGTTTCATTAAGAGAGATTAAAGACAATGGCTTTGCTTGTAGTATTCAGACTAAATCATTATAATGAGATTTTATTGCTACATAAAAGCTAAGATCTTTCTTTTCCTGCCAGTCAGACATAAATATTACTCCTACAAAACACCACTTGGGGGCAGCAGTTTCCAACCCTGACTGGTAGCAAACTGGGGTCAAACGCTATTTGTATAAACTATAATAACCGTAACTTTGTGTTTTAATGTACTCAGAACAGCATTTAGGTGAGGTTTACAGTGTATGATGCTTTAAAGAGTGGGACAAACAGTGACTGCAGTGAAGTCAAACACACTTCCTGGATGCTGGGAGCCGTTCCTCATTGGTGAGATAAGCTGAATATTTGATCAAGGTCTGATGAGCAGGCTGGAGTTTACACTGGTCACAAAGAACCTGTGTTTATTGTATCAGTATATAGTGACTGTACTTATACAATAACTTCAGCACCCCCCCTCCATCTGTCCTCCTTTATATAAATATCTGCAAAATAAACATCTAAAACCAACAATGGCAAAACATTAAGGCCCGCTCTATTGCTGCGTTTTCTGCATTAAAATGTTGGACTCATTTCTTGCGCGTCTCATGAGGGGCTGCTTTTAATTGGGTACACTCTAACATGCAGCTTTTCTTGTTTTTTTTTGTTGTTTTTTTTTCCAGAGTGTTATATTTGAGCATGGCAAATTTGCAGAGTTAAGCAGAACTGTCTCACTCCACAGAAAAAGGCAACAAAAGCTGCTTGTTCATCTAAACGCATCTGCCACGGAGCAGGAGCGGGTTCACTCAGCACAACGTTTCAGAGGCAAAAATGCGGTTTAAGGATCTGACACTTTGACAGGA
>JAPZDV010000003.1:5107619-5169009 GCA_029814665.1 Acanthurus lineatus
GGTTTAATGATCTGACACTTTGACAGGACGGTGCTATGATATTTTCCTGAGTTGCAACACAACAAACACCTGTAGTTATTTTTAAGGCTTGAATTGGCAATTTGAGGGATCTGTTATGCTCATTAGCAACAAACAGAAGTTCAACGTGCTCTGCAAAACACCTGGTGTGACTCAAAAAAAGAAAAAAAACCTGCTGTGCAGTTTTGTGTATTTGTAAGAAAGATGTAAACTAATGCCAGCCTGTGTGGGAAGATGTTATCAGCTGTGTTAGCTGCTTTGCTCTTGTCAGTCTGTTTGTTGGTTCACCACTTTGTTCTATTAGTCTGTAGTTACAGTAACATATTATCTCTGTTGTCTCTGATTTGACTGTAGTTTGCTTTTACTGTTTGTTTGTGGTATTTGTGCAGTACTGTTAAACATGCAATGATACATTTGTTTAAAAAAGCTAACAGACTTAATGTTTGACCAATGCGCAAAGCTGTGCAGTTGTTAGATACCACAATTTACAATGAATTCTGGGTAATTGCTAAGTTCTGTTTGCTCCAGAAGAAAATGTTTGCCTTCTGGAGGAATCACATTTCAAAAGTTTACAGGGAAAATTAGCAGAGTTTAATACTAGCACAAACCTCCAGCTGTGATGCTGTGGCACAGCTCAGTATTTCATGCTAACTCAGGCTCAGGACAGTTTCTTTGGACAAATGACTGATGAGGTGCTGACAGTTTGTTGCGCTCCTGTCTTTGGTTTCACCCAGACAAAAATAAACACAAATATATCCAAAAGAGAGGAAAAACACACTGACAGAACAAATATATCTCTTAAACAAACATGCTATAGCCAACACTCTCATATTTATCTGTCCTTTACATAGTTAGCCTATTAATTGTTTAGAAACATGCTGACTTAGAGATGTGTTGCTTCTCCAGGGATATTCTGAAACTCAGGATGGAGAAGATATAATTTGTCCTTTACTATCAACAAAGATTTTATGTGTACAGCTGTGATGTAGAGGTGATCAACTTGTTCCTGTTCACTCAAGTCATGTGCCCATATTAAAAAGGAGGATTCTCTCCATCAGACCTACAAACTCTTTCACCAAAATGTCGACTGTAGTTTTCTAATTAACAACAGTCTGATTGGCTTCCTACACATAAATCAACACTGTCTGTGAACCTCAGTTTTTCCTCTATGTGAGCACTTATGTACCTATCTTTAACAAATCACAGTTTCTACACTTTTGTCACAAAGTATCAGGCATGAAAGTGAGTCTGCATATTGTACAGTAAGTTCCTAATATCATAAAAAATTAATTAACGATATGTTGAGCTCACACTATTGATCAAACCTCAGTGAAATAATCAGAGACAACATACTTTTATTATTTGTTGTTACCATGGAAACCTGAGGTAGGCAGTGTTATTTCATAAACTTTAAAAGACCGTCTTTATTTTTGTCAAACTGTCTAACTCATATTAGATTAATCTGAGAACAAAAAGGAGACTGACCTAAAGCTAAAGATCAGCCCAACCTGCCTCTGTGAAACTGGCCCGAAGCATTTGCCTTTATTTTTAAATTATTTATGTGGGACTTTCTGTGTTAGAATAGGAATAGGATATTTACTACTGAAGGCCTAAAACAAATTTCGGTGCTGAACTTTTATTGAACCGTTTGGTTTTCTTTACAGCGAGCTGAATAGGATCACAGCACTGCTAGAGGTGCTGTTGACTCCTGGTCTTGTTTCTGGCTAAAGTTGTCTGTTGAGTTTTAAATGTTGCACCAATACATATTGAATACAAACATGTGAAAAAAATACAAAAAAGAAACAAAAAAGAAATCACAAAAAACAGAGATACAAATAAAACAGTAACACTAAGCCTTGCATTCACTACCCAGTAACTTACTCAACTGTGAAAGCTAACTCCCTCCTCATCTCCAAAGTGAAACACACTGGTCCAAGGTCATTTAGATACAAAGAATGCTTCCATAGATAAGCCAGTGCTAGAGCTCACTATTATTATAAAATTCTTTGTAATCTGAAAATGCTTCTTTGTTGCGCACCTCAGGGAGTCTGAATCCCTGCGTCTCCCTCTTCCTCTCCTTCTCCCACTAGTTTGTGAATTTGAACTTCCCCTCCCTCCTGTTTCCTTGCTGTGTTGTGCTTTGGATGCTGGAGATGTAGTTAAACAGATGGAGACAGAGGGGCCTCCCCAGGCCCCTAATGTTGGGGCCAATTTGCACCAGGCGAGGGAACTGACAGAATAAGGCCATGGGGAGCTGAGACAAGCACCTCACAAGCAAGCAGGTTCTCTGGGGAGCCGGGCCACCACACTGCCACCTGAGCAATTATGGCTCTTCTCATCTGTCCCGCATAGGTGTGTGTATGCCTGAGAGAGGAGGAGGAGGAGGAGGAGGAGGAGAAGGATGGGAGGAAGAGAATAATAGAGGTTGATCACGAGGAAGTTGAATAAAACAATGATTGCAGGAGGTCAGATGAGAGTTTGAACCCCAACGTCAGTCTCCGCTTCTAAAACCCGGCTAAGCACAAAACTAAACAGATGCAAACCAATAAAAGCCACTACAGCCTCACCACTTTCGTGCAGCGTGATCATTCTGAGTGCATCACCTCATTTTACATTTAAATGAATTTCTCAGGCTTAATTTTACTGCTAGTATGTTTGTAAATTGTCTCTCTGCTCTCTGGAATGTGCAGGAATCTATTTGTAGTTCAGAGGCAGCTGTAATGGAAACCAGGCAGCTTTCAACCTCAAGCGGTTTCATGACTCTAATACGTGCACTCATATCGTTCAAGGCTGAGGACCACACCGCCTGCAAACATCTCTGTGTCTCCTTCTCCTTCTCCTTGACCTCAGGTGTCAACTGTATCTGACACAGAGTTACTGACAAAGAGAAGAAACAGTAGCAGGAGATTTATTTCCACCACTGTAGCCAAAATACTGCATGTTACCACTGTTATCCTGGAGACATCACTATTCAAGGATGGGCACTTTTTTGATGCTAGAAAACCCTACCATTAAAATACTAAGCTAGGGTTAAAATGCTGTTGAGAAATAATAGGGGCTAATGTTACCAGAGTGTCACCTTTGGGCTCACTGCCATGACAGCATTAAGTTTGTTACCCTGCTCTTAATTACAGAGAATAAAACATGAAGTGTCGCAACTCTCACTTTCTCTGCCCACGTCTCAATCTCTGCCTCTTTGTCTCTGTCCCTGAAGGTGGCTCAATCAGACGACAGCAGTGCCTGTCTGTCGTCGTCAAAAGACATTTCAATTTGGCGACCCTCCCTCGTGTTCGTGGCAAATTACCACTTCAAAAGGCTGCGACTCCCCAGGTCGCTCCCAGTGGGGTCGGCGCTGAACACTCTCATTCTCTCTCTATCTCACCCCACTGCTCACCAATGCTGATGAGGGCCCACGCCCCCTCGAGCATGCTTGTCCCTCCATACTAAACAAAGCTCTCTCCAGGAAGTGCAGGGAGCTCGCTTCATTATTCTGCGGAAAATGTCTTTAATTTGTCTGAGGTTAAATGTGCAATAGCAGTTGAAATGAGAAAATAGGAACAATCCTAAACTGTATAATAGAAGATTTTGTTGTTAAGAACATTTTGGTATAAATGTGTTATTTTCATAAAGTAGTATAATTATGCAGCACCAAAAAGACTTTACAGGTTCAATTTTAGTTAAATCTAGGTCAATTTTTTGTTATTTTGGTGGAAAAATTAAAAGATTTTAAGTGAAACATTATCCATGTCCTCTGTATAATCAGAGTCACAAAAGAGAAAAATTCTCAAGTTCTATTCATGAAAATTATTTCAAAATGAAAGAAACAGATTTCATTGGGAAATTTCCATTTTCACCTTCTCGCCAAGACTTAGTTGAGGGTCCAATTGAAAGAACCCAGAAGGCAAGCAGTTAGCTTAGCTAAAGACAAAGAACAGGTACAGAGAAAGGAAGTTGGTCTAGTGTTCGTTTTTCACTGTTTTGTGCATATGTACGAATGTCACATGATAATATAAACCCCACAGCCTTTATGCTAAAGCTAAGCTAAGAAGCTGCTTGCTCTAGTTTAATAATAAGCCTGTGGACATAACATTAAATTTTGTCCTTTTTATTTAACACTTGGTGATGAAGTGAGCAATCACATTCTCCAGGAAATCTGCCTTTCCTCACATGAAAAATATTACAAAACACATGTGCACATATGAAGGTCCGGCCCTATGCTTCACTTCCTCAACTGGATATGTCCCCCAAAAAACTAAATTTTTGACAGAATTCTGTCTGTCCTAGTGTAAACTTGCACTCAGTGGAGCATCTTTAAACCTCAGCTCCTCACTAATGGAGAAATCAACCTTAACTAATAGGTCCTCAGGCTTCATGCTGGGGACCCCCTGCTCTGAACGTTTTAGATTTTTCCTTCTTCTAACACACATAATCAAATGGTCAGCTCGGCACCAAGCTCTGCAGAAACCTGATAATAACCCATTCATTTGAATGCAAGGCAGGAAACAGATGTCGGAGATATATTTTATTTAAGATGTTTTTAATAATTACATTCCATACGGACCCTCATGTATTTGTTATAACCATGTGTGAAGCCATTTACATTTCTGCCCATAATTCAACATGATCGTGACTTCCTAGTCGTAGCAAAAGTTTGAAGTTCAACATTCAGGTGATGCAGAATGACATCTAATATCTACTCAGACATTATACTGTGTGAATTAATGACACATGACTTTGTTGTATGATAAGTGTGGTTTGGACAGTTCTGCAGGTGGAGCCTCGTGTTTCCTGCATCATCATCTTCTTCTAATTGTTTGTTTCTGCCTCACTGCTGCACAGCTGCTATAATTTGCTTGTTGTTTATGACAAGACAGATGAGAAATCAGAGTTGAAAGTGCAAGATAAGTCATTTCCACAATATTTCCTTCTGTCCATGCCATCCAAGTCTTTCATCATGGATCTGAATAATTAAAATTACACTCTAGTGAGACATTTCTCTTTATGAGGTTTGATGTGGATCGCCTTCCTCAAAGATGAACCCTGAGGACATAATATTCCATGGTTGCATGTGGGGAAAAGACACTAAAACCCTCCCTACTCGTTCATTGTAAGTCACCATGGATAAAGACATTAGCTAAGACCCTAAAATGTGAAATAAAATAGAAATGACTTGAGCTATTAACTGCAGCACAAAGACATGAAATGAAAGACCAGCTTCTTTAATACAGTAAGATGATGGATTTTTCTTAACGGATACTTAAGATATGCTTGTTTTCCCTGTAAATTTTGATTTCGTCGGGTAAATAATGATGACAATCTCTCTTTCAGCATGCGTGCAGCTTGTGTTGTATTCTTGAAGTTGTTTTAACAAGGTTCGCAGTGAGTAAAGCAGACATCACAGCGTTTGGCAGGCTGCTGACACATCGTGAAGGCCTGCTGTTGTCTCAGCTGACTGACACTCCTGGACTCACCCTCATCTTAACCTCTTTAATGTGGCGTGTTTCTGCTAAATGACTCCATTTGATCTGATCATGGTGCACTAACATGGCATTTTAAAGATCAGGCACTGTTTTATGAAATATCTGGTGTTCTCACATCAGTCAGCGCTGCCTCTCGGGGTTGCATCTCAGGGCCTTTGAATCGCCTGCTGCACGGAGGTTTTAATTAATCAGATTAGCACAAAATAATTGCTACACAAACAACGTGAAGCTTTCGGGGCTCCCAAGAGTCGGAGATCCCTGAGCAGTTGCTCACTATTTCCTACAGCCTTTTAGCTTAATGGTATACATGTATATTACACTGAAGCCCCCCAACACTTTTTACACTAACAAATACCCAGTGAGGATTTTAAATGTTGACTATTTCAGTGAATTTGCTCTTTGCAGGCACTCTGCAGGTTTAGACTAGAATCAGGTATAATTATTTAAAGTTCAATCATGATCCAGGGAATGTAATAATTGGAATAATTTCCTTAAGACTGAAAATATCTGCTTGATTCAAGTTTTTATGAATCTAAAGATGTTATGTAAAACTAACTGCAAGATCTTTAATAACATAAGAGTAATGTTTTTCATATAACTTGGATCCACTGTCCATACAGTCACCTATACTGCTTTTTTTTACACATGTTGGCATGTTTCAAAATTTTATATGCAAAAAAATTCATTTTGACCATAAATTCCTTTTGGGTGACTCACTAATGAGGGATTCAGGATGCTACTCCCAGCCCCCCGCTGTTCAAACACAGTTTCATATCCTAAGGGTGATCCGAGTATGATCCCTGGAGCCACTCACAGATACCTGAAAGTAGTGTGGTAAATGCCAATCACTTATCAAATAATAATAGAAATATGCACATATTTTAAATTATGGAATATAATATAAAGAATAAAAATTATTATAGTTATTTTGCTTGTTAAAAAGAAAAGGTTTAAAGCAAAAATAAAAAGTTATCTGTTAACTGTTACAAACTAAAAGAGAGAAAAAGAAAAAAATGGGAAGAATACATGGGTAACAGATTTTTGGAAAAAGTTCTGTGTCTCAGTCTCAGTTGTCTCAGACTCACTGAGGTCTTTGTGCCCTGGAGCCACCTCTTCATCATTTGGCTACTGTTTATATCAGGATACTTTAAGCTCTATTAGAAGTTTGGTAAAATGTGCACTGATGTAAGTGTCTGAAACTTTTAACTCAAAGTACTTTTACAAAGTACCTCCAAACTTCAATCTGCTTTAGTGCCTCAGTACATTAACTCAATATTAACTTCTTGTGTTGTTAGATTAAACCTCATTTCACTGTTTAACACTTCATGTTCCTCTGAACAGAAACTCTCAGCGCTGCTATGTGTATTCCTCCTTTACCCAAACACACTGCTGTTCTCTGATGCTGATGCTAACAGCTAACTATCTCCCCTCCTGCACATTTTAAGACAGATTTGCTGTGTCCTCTTGGATTAAGCAGCGCAACATATTATTGAGGTCCTGCCAGCAAGCTGTTTGTTACTGAAGAGACAGACGGACGGAAATGGATGGGCAGACAGACTGGCTAACCAGTCAGTGATAACATTAAGTATAATAACACCCAAGCCCAGGACAATGTGATCTCCAAGGCAGAGACAATGGGATACCATTAGTCTACAGCCCCTAATGCACTGTTGCATTTTAGCATCAAGTACAGAAAGTGCTTGGCATGTTTCCTATCATCTGATTGGTTCTTCTGATCAGCTTTAATAGAGACCACAGATCCAATACAAGTTAGAGTATCAGCCCATAATGGTTGGTGGCAGATCTATCAGAGCTCCTTTAATGCTGACACATACTGCATACACACACACACACACACACACACACACATATATAAGTGGCCTTCCTCAGTGCTGCCTAATTAACAGCATCTGAATGTGCTCACTGGTACATGTGTTAAAGCATGAGCCAGCCTGGACACAGACAGTAGCAGCGAGCTGAAGATGGAAATGGAAATGTGGTGCTCTGGTTCTGCCTTTTTATATCCAACCCCATGTGGTGCCCGTGCTGTGCAGGGGTTGCAGAGGGGAGATGTGAGGGTCGTCAAACTGCTTCTAGTTTTTGACATTTCTCCTTTTTCGTCTCTCTTTTCCTCTCTGTGAATGTCTCGCGCCGAGCGAGGTGAGATCTATCTCTCTGTATTCTGCACCGTGGCGCGACTGATGATCAGACGTGGGCATGGGAAAGCGGGACTGTGGCCTTGCAAGATGGGGGCTCTCACCTCCTACCCTCCCCTCCCGGATCCTCCGCCCCCCCACCTCCTTCTCTCCCTTCTAGTCTAGTGATAAGAGATGTATGAAAGGCCTTCCTTCTCTGCCGCTGGTGAGAACCCGGAGATAAGGTGGGCGGTGGGGCGACTGCTGGGCCTCCTCCAGGGAACAGAGAGTTCCCAGACTCCTCTGATACTGTTGCACAGAGGGGATGAAGGCTGCAGGGTGTGTATTTGCGTGTGAGCAGACGATATTTGAGGGTTTGTGTTCGTCTTAGCTCGCACCCTTGAAATGCATGTGGTATTTTTCTCATGCAACTAGTTTCACAGTTTGTTTAGAAAAAAAATAAAATCTTCGCCTTCGCTCAAGTTTTCCTCAAACAAATGTGTGCTTCCCAAAATACCATACCATACGAACTGTCAGCCTGGAAGTGTCTGCTGCATCCTTGAGAATCTTGCAGTAGCACAACAACACCTAACATCTGATGAAGGTTAACCAAAGCAGGGGTCATGTTGACCCCGTACAGAGAAGAAACTACCTCAGCCTTGACTCCTACTGCAGCTTTTCGTCTTGCAGCACTGAAATGTATTGCATAGTGGAAGGAAAAAGATGGCTAATTCAGATACTCTGACTTGATTAATTACTTTGACTGCTCCTACCTTGGATGACCTAAGAAAATGTAAGGAGGAAAATCAACAAGATTGATCTCTCAAAGATCTGCCTTTGAAAAATGAAGTCTCTGTTGGAAGCTAAAAAGTTGGGAGTGATAACTTTTATAATCTTATTTTTTAAAAAAAAACTTATAATCTGTCATGGGAGGCTACTCACTAACCCTTGGCTCTTATCTTAAAAAAAATAATGTCTCACAACATAAAAGTTAGCACAATTGCTCAAGAATTGAAAGCATGCGGATATTTTCCACCTCTTTGACCATGGCCCTCTTTCTCTCAGTCCAGCTTAAATATAAAACTCAGCTTTCGTCCCACAGCTTTAGCTCTGTTTCCTGAGGTTGTTGTCTGTGTTAAGGGGAGGGTAATGAGTTGTCAATCAAAAAAGCAGGGTTTGATTCATGAGTTGCTTCCAGGGAGGACAGAGTTACTGCTCCAGTGAAACCTGAGCGGCGGTGACAGCTGATGCTTGCAGAAAAAGAAACAAACAGGCACATTTGCATCGCTGTAGTTTTTTTTTTTTTTTTTTTTTGCTTTTCAGAGCTGCCATCACCTATTCAGTTTGACAGAAAATATAATTATCTCCATTCCTCCCTTGTGGTTTACGGTAGGAAAAGGGAGACAAGGTGTGTGAGTGAGTGTGTGTGCGTGTATGTGTGTGTGTGTGTGTGGTTAGGTAGCGGCTTAAGGAAGGAGTCTTTGGTCGTCTTTGTGCAAAATCTCTCTGCTGGCTTCCTCCTGTGTGTCCCTGACACTTTCTCTCATTATTAGATACAAGGCTTCCTGCTGGGGAGGCCAGGTGTTGCTGGTGCTGTCATACATACACCCCCCTGATCAAGATGCCTCATGCATTCATGCACACAGACACATGCATGCACACATACACGCTAGCAGCCACACACACATGAAAGGGGTTGGGAGAAGACAGATGTTCTCCTCTGTATTTATCAAGTTATCACTGCTGCACTGAGGATGTGTTAGATTGTGGTGTGGAGATGTGAAACTAAACTTCAGGAGCCACTTTACAGCTAATAGCTGTCCAGTGTGTGTGAAATATCAAGATGATGAAGGCACATGTAAAGGGCAGGAGAGTGTGAGGTTAGCTCAGTATTACAGAAAGAGCTGCAACAACGAGAAAATCCCACTGACAATACACTTTAATTCCCATGTCCTGCGTTTATGAATTGAGTATGTTTTATTGAACTTAAGGGATAAAAGGAACAACGATTTAAAAGTTGATGAATCAATTTTATCCATCAAAATGTTAAAAGCTCTACTGATTTAAGAAAACAAAACACAGAAATTAAGAGATAGTTCCAGATTTTACATAAAGCGTAAAAATACATATTATATCACTTTAAGTTAACCAAACACTACATAGCTACATAATGCGTATATAAGACAGATCAAAAAACTCTTCAGATCATTTACTAAATGCACTTTTTTGTTGTTGTTGTTGTTTGTTTCACATTTAATTTGTATTGCTGTCAAACTGTTAATTAAACAAAACAGGCATAATCAAAGAGACACTATATATAGCAACACAAGAGGATGATCAAACATCTTATTGGCTTCAGTTTAACCAAAGTGCATTGCAGCCTTTAGAATAATATATATAATATATGGGGCATAACATTTTAGCAACAACTGGTTCACAAGACAGTAAATGCTCCAGTAAGATTCATGTAGCTAATGGAAACAATAATAACTTAATAACCATTTAACACACTCGTGATTAATAATTAACTTTCCATACATTAATTTCATGTATATTCCTTATAGTGGTGGCTGAGTCATCCTGCAGTGGATTTTAATTGGCTGCCTGATCATGAGGGATTCACAGGACACAGAGCGTGCATGTAATCCAGCATAATTTATCTAATTAATACCAGCTTCACTGTGTAATGTTCATTCTTATATCACTATATTAGAGCGGTATTAAATCACTAATTAAATTAATGATGGTTTGTGCAGCATTAAATCAGATCACTGTTGCAATTATTAATGATACACTTCTTTATATTAACAATCTGTGTTTTGTTTGGCTTCACTGTAAGTAGATACACCAGTTGGGCTTCTGTTGGGTCTCTGACAAAGTGTCCTCTCAGCTAGTGTTTTGTATATTAAAAAAACCTAAACCGCACTTGCTGTTACCATGGTAACCATGGGTGTTATCATATCAAATCAAACCATTCAAATCAAACAAGGGCTGAAATTTCAAAGATAACCACTTTTTGCACATTGGCTATCAAACGATGGAGCCGACAAATGTGCATTTAGGATATGCAAACCACCTTTTTTTTAATTTTAATTTCTGCAGCTCTGCCTCTGTGACAAAACGGGATAAAAGAAACATTTTTCTTTTTCCCTCATGGACTCATATTTCCTTAAAACTGGGGGAAGAATGTACAACGTGTTGCATAACCCCGACCCTCTGGGATGCTCCTCACTGTGAAGTCTTTGCCAATGAATTTCTGTGATTTATAAATAACAGCAGAACAGGAGCAGATGTGATCATAATAACCAACCTGTGAAAGTGGAGGTTCTTGTGTCGTTTCATCCAGACATTTATTCCAAACCCTTCACAGGAAGATGAGTTCAAATATCTCCAGTGGTCCCAGTGGAGAGTAAACAGTTTACACCAGACGAGGTACTCTTCCCATTGAAGTAACCGTCTGTGTCATTATCTGTATTTCAATAAAAAATGTGCGCATTCTCATCTTCAGCACTTCCCCACCCACCTACCCGTTAACTTT
Organism: Acanthurus lineatus; assembly: GCA_029814665.1. Lineage (NCBI taxonomy): Eukaryota > Metazoa > Chordata > Actinopteri > Acanthuriformes > Acanthuridae > Acanthurus > Acanthurus lineatus. The sequence goes on from JAPZDV010000003.1 coordinate 5,118,791, forward strand.
CTTTTCAAGTCATTTCCCACCAAGGTTAGGGTTAATTCATAATCTATTCAGTTAATTGAAATAGTGGGCCAAAATCTGAGTTTGTAATTATGGGGCATTAATTATCTTTTAATAATCTCTTATTCATTAACAGATTGAATAGTGCAGCTTCCTTGTGCCAAAAAGCCTTTTCAATATTAAAATTTTGAATTATCCCTCCTCTAATTAAAAAAAGTTCTGAAATACTGTCGGCTAAGGTGCTCTAAGGAGGGCACTTTCAAGTAGACCAAATTAAAAAATTCTCTCTTAAAAAATAGCCTTTTTTTTGTAATGGCAATGACGTCATGGAGTCATCAAAAATATTCCCATGTGAAAAAGCAATTTACGTACATTGTAAGATAAGAAGTGTAAGCCCATGTACAAGCACATAGAGGCCTCATTCTTATTGAAGTCACAGAGTAATAAATTGCAAACTAGGCCCACTTGCAAACACACAATGAGACAAGCAGAGGACATCAATGGTTACACAAGTGACTTTTCATGATTCAGTACATTTTTATCCAGTCTGTGGTTAATGGGTAACAACATGAGCTGCATGGTTTCTCACTTTGGTTCAGAATGATATTTTCATGTTTTCAGTGTAATATGTTACTTTAAAACCACTGGAACACTGTCAGGGACCAAGCAGGGAGGCAATGAGGAAAAACCCAAAAAACACAAAGCAATACAAACCAAAAACTTAATAGCTAAGCCTATAAAAGAGGTCAACAATATAGAACTATACTCAAAATAACAGCAACAAAACAAGATGTTAACTGAATGAACTGACCTCACACAATGAGACAGGAGGGAACATATATACTGGCTTGGCCAAACCAAATAACACACAAAGGGGAAACAAGATGGACATCAACTACAACTAATACAAAGAAAAACTAACCAAACCCAAATCCCAAAATCTGGTATGGCCTAATAGGCAGGCTACAGGATCTAACAGTCCTCCACCCTTGGCCACACCTTTTGCCTCATCAGGGAGGGACCTCCCACAAGCATGGTAACTCAAAAAAGGATAAAGAAACAATGATTAATATGACAGAAAATTGATTTTAACCCTACAGTGTAAAACATGTGCACTCCATTTAAACAGTGTAAGGCCAAAAGTAAATAAATCCTTAAATAACAAATAAACAGCGTGATGTGTACTTAATGAGGAAATGAATTGTTTGAGGTGTGGCTGACTGCAAATGAAATGAACCTGTGCACTAAAGCAATGAGGTGAGAGAGGGTACAACATTACCATTGCTGGCTGTTAACATGTTACCGTGGCCATCACAAAGACTCACATGCTACAAGTTTTAGAAAACAGCACTGCACCATACTCCTCAAGGCCTTATTCATGTATCCATTAAGATAAGTTAAAGTTAAAGAGGCCAAGGCCTTTTACACATAGTGTATAATTTACACAACAAAGTCGTCTCTTTACATCACCTGTTGTTTTTTTACACTTAATCCAATAATCAGTATAATGTTGCCCCAGTGTTTGAATTTAAATTACATTCCAGTGTTATGGAAGATGAAAACGTTTGACAGGCATAACATGTAGCACAACAGCATCTGTATCTTGTGAAACATTAAACTTACATCCAACAAATATTTGCAAACTATCACAGTAGCATAACATGTTAATAACAGTCCTGTACCATCACTGTTCTCATTTTCTCCCCAAGTTGTAGACATTCCCAGTTGCATTTATGTCTCAAGCTAGTTGGTCATACACTTAACATGCCTGGTTGCCACCTTGACTCCTCACACAGACGTCGATTCAGGGCTCTTACTTCCTCCCTTGTTAACTCAAAAGTGGAACAACAATAACCTGCTATTCTACCTCTACAACTTTTTACAAAATGTTGAGGCACAGAAAAGGGTCAGTGTTCCCGCCTTAAACAGGATGTCTTTAGGTGGCTTAAGACAGAAAAATGGCTTTTCACCTATTTTTCCTGTAATGCTGGGCCTCTATCTAAACCATCATGAATGACAAACATCTCAAGGATGCTATGCAAAACATTTAGCACTAATTACAGAACAGTTCCTCAGCAAATTTGTTAGGGTGTGACTAAAAAATGTGGTCAAATCAGCTTCAGTCTTGATTTCAATCTCGATTGATTGGTTGCTATACATGAAGTGCAGTTTTTATGATGTATAGACTCAGTGATCAGGATTCCTGTTTTTTTTTTTTTGTTTTTTTTTAATCTAGGTGATATCAGTTCACCTCCTGGTATGGGAGCAGTCTCATGTCTTTCAGTCAATATATCCATCGCACTGCATGCCCTCTTGTGGTTTCGATAGCACAGTTTTAACTGGACATAAACCCTGTGCATATGGTAAACAGCACTAATAACCTCTACATCAGAATTGTAGGGGAACTGATGCTTAATTGTAACATTTAGCACCTTTAAAATAATTCTGGTTGAAAATGTTTAGGGATGCCAAACCCTGAGATTATTTTCATTTCTATTTTCATTTCATTTCTGTCCAAAAGTTTGACTAAATCAACCAACAACTCTTTGTTGTTGCTAAATTAAGATCAAATTAGGATAATTAAATCAATAGCATCTGTCTGTTCCATTAAATCAAAGCATCAAACAGAATAACTAGAGGCTCTGAGGCCAGGGCACTGAGCAGTGGGGCATCTTGCCAGTGTCCTCCATGCCCATAAAGAGGGGCAGCCTCCCTGTACACGTCCCCTGGCCAGCAATTATGAGTGAGCCTGACTGTAAGCTGCTCCTCTTCCTCTGCTCCATTGACATGTGAGTGCTGAAGTCAGACAGGACTGAGGGTGAAGGAGCGGGCAGTAAGACAGCTGGCAGAGGGAAACAACAGCAGACTTGGGATGAATTCCTTTTTTGTTTCAGTCACAGAGGACATGGATTTTCTGCACAGGTCTGACTTTTTGGAGAAAGAAATTGCTATCTAAACCCACCTATTGGCAAATAAATGAGAATTATTGCTGCATTGTTAGAAATATACGCTTTCAAGATCACTCCTGTGGAAAAAACACTTTTTTCTCCACACACATCACTTGTATCCAATGACTCAGGAGGATACTTGACAGATTTATGGCCTGTTTGTTCACTCTGTCTAAACAACCCTTTCTATCACAAGCTCTGCGCTGACAGTGTGTGTGAATGCCATTGGCTGATTGAATTTAAGTGCTGCACACACAGCTTCAACAACCAAAGTTTATGTTTGTTTTACATTATCTCAACTGCCTTGCAGCTTAAAAACCTGCCACAGTTTAGCAATTTTGAGACACTTATAAACTCTTTTCCTCATGAGGACTGGGGAAGATTGGAGAGCATGTGTGAAATTGTAAATTGCGACAGCTGGGTTTGATGTCAAATTCCACATAAAAGAAAGTCATAATCTCGGACTGAGACTCCTCTACCTTCAGAGAGCCAGGCTTTGCCTATAAATAATCCTTGCACTCATTCGCTTAAGGCTGCTTGCTGCCTTGCAAGCAAAAACAGCTGCCAGGAGAAACCATTCTCTCCTCTCTTTCCCTCTTTGTTTCTCTTTAATTGACTTTTTAACAAGGCTGTGTTCACGTTGACCAGCTACACCCTTCATTCCCAACCACCAGTCACACACACACACACACACACACACACACTTCTCTCATTGGCTGGGGTGGGAAAACTCATTAAAAAATATGTGTGTGTATATGTGTGCAAAATGTTCCCAATTTGAATCAATGAGCTCTGTGCAGAGGAGCTTAAATGAACAACATGTTTATATGCATGATAATGCCGACCCATCGCTTCCTGTCAGAGGAGGTCAAACTACATAATGTATTCTGACTGAGATGAAAACACCCTCTTGGGTGGATTTGGAGCAAATTATTTCAAGCCATTGTCATGAATTCCAGGTGAGAACCTGCAACCTGGAGCATAATTTGTAGCAGTATTTTAGTAAAAACACTGGCTGAGAAGAAATGTGAAGGATTTTATTGACTGGGTGTAGACTGACTCACTACTTTATTGTATCAAATGGGTAATAAGAAAAACTAAAATAAATAACACTGACATTTCAGCATTCCGCTTGTAAATGCCTAGGTTTATTAGTTTAAGGTGCATTCATCTTAAAATTCAGTATAATGACTGCAGAATTATTATGGTGGGGAAACAAATACATAGCAAATAACCTGCACTGACCCACAATGAGAGCTGAGCTGCAAGAATCTCATGGAGAGCAATTTCTGTGAGTAATCAAGTCCTTTCTTTATTATTTTAACCTCTTCTAAGGCTAATTGACTTTTGTTTGAGCATGAAAGTGAAATGTTGACCTTGTAAGAGTAAGAGTAGTTTGACAAAAATTTGACTAAATGTTTACTCAAGGTCCTTTACTGAAAATGGTAATGACAACAGAGTCGCAACTTCTGAATACTTCTCTCTGTGAAGGAGTGCATGAGTTGTGGTTCATTTTTCTTGACTCTAGTGCTGTATTGTTGCTTCAGGGACTTGTTTATAGACATTTCTTGAAACAAGCTGTTTCCTACTAACAAAAAATAATGAAATTAGTATTAAAAACATAGGTCCTTTTTAAATTAAGGCTCTAAAGCTTAATTATAAACAAAAGGGACTTAATTAGATATAGATGCAAAAGATTAACTCGACTGAAAAGAACCTTGCCTACCTGAAAAGCCTTTATTTAATATGAAATTATGTTTCCTTAGCTAAAGGTATGTCTCCCTTATGTAAACCTCAACGAACTTGAACCTCAAAACCCCCAAAATCCTGCAGTGTAACATCAGTAAACTGCACACATCACAGCCTGGTCAACCTGTGACACTTTATTACACTAAATGATACCAAAGGGACTAAGAGGGAGAAAGTCTTGGTGAATCCAGCTTTTTCACTGTGAAGTTTTAGAAATTCTTCTTCCAGCAGGCAGAGATTTCACAGCAATCACCACACCTGACATCAGGATTTCATTTTGGCCAAAATCATAAATGTGCAGCAGCCAAAGAGGAGTGATGAGTCTCTGCTGTGCTGCTGCTCCACTTTGCTGTGTTAGCTGACGAGACAGGGGTTACTAACCTGCCTCACGCAGGTTTCATTAAATGGTAATTGCCAAACTAATTTCAAGTAACTGCCAGCTTGTCATTTTGGTGACTGGTTATATTTACCTAGTTTCTTTTCATACAACACTCTGGGTGTTTCTGATAAAAGTATTTATTTTATTCTATTATAAAAACAATTCCAGGTTACTTCATGGATCAGTGAAAAACTTTCTGTGGCTGTTAAAATAGTTGTTCAAGTGTCAGTGCTTATGTGCTAAATATCCAAGAATCACAGCTTGTTATAAGTCTAAAACAGATGCCGACGTTCAAAATAAAAACAGAATATTTGGAGTCATTTTAAAGAGTCGATGCTGCAGGTTGTTTTTTCCCCTCTTTTTTTCTTTCCTTCCTGTCCTTCCGTTGGACTTATTTACCTGCTTTAGCATGCCACAAGGCTGGCAGATTAGCAACCAGCCCAAGGGGAAGGTTGTTCACTTTACAGAGGGCTTCAGGGGGACTGAGCTGATGTTATCGTTCCCTCTGAAGTCTGTCCCGTCTCTTTGAACACGCTTTATCTCCACATCTCTGTACTCGCCTGCAAATGGAGCAACACACAGGGGCCACTTTGAAATGAATTAGCAATGCGAAGGTGCCCGAGTCACTTGTGAAGCATACTTAATAAGTACAACGCAAATTAATGTTCTAAAAATAAGAACCTCATGCAACCTTTGAGTGAGCTCACGGAGAGCTTCAAACAATGAAATCCAGACAAGTGAAGAAGGGCAACGATGAAAAATTAGAGGAGTCAAAATGTCAATTTTCTGCCAGCTGCAGTCGAGCATTCATTAAAAAATTTACTGAGAAAGAGGATGATTGAACATAAGGAGGCGCATCCGATGCTTGCTAGGAACCAAGCTGATGGAGAAACAGCAAAAAGACTGACAGACATGAAGGAAGCCCGGAGAGATCTTCTCGCCTTTGTCTAGTCCCTCTTGCCCCTCTCTGTTATGGCAGGAAGTAGCATTTGTGTGACACTTGGCTCCTTTGGGTCCTGGCTGCTACAAGATCAGCAGTGAAATGTGATGCTCTCCGCAATGGCTGTGCACTCAGACTGTTGTTGTTGTTTGGCTGCAGAGGAATCAGAGCAGGGACTCAGGGCTCTACTGTACACCCAAAGGAGGGTAGATTTCATATTCCAGAGTGAAATGCCTTCTGGCACTCTTCCGCCCGCCTTTGATTTGAATAGACAAGAGCTGCTGGGGAGGATTGAAGGATAAAAGAGGCTGAGAGAAAGAAGTGACTTGAGCTTCAAGAACAGACACAAAGTCTATACGCTACATCATCACTCAGACGTATAGAGAAAAAGGATGCTGAGTGTGAAGTGACTAAAAAAAGAGGATGCATGTCTTGTTAGGTCTTAGCTGGAGAGAACTGCAAATCTAATGTTTGTGGAGATCTTTCATGCCTTGAACTGTTAAGTGGTAACAGTGGTTCCCAACTTTTTTGCCTTGTCACCTTTTATAGAGATGTAAGTGGGAGGGCTTGCTAATTCCTGTAGTGTTTCCCCCCATCTCACTGTTACATAACATGGAATAATGGCCCTCTGCTGGAAAGTTTAATATTACTGCGAATTTATGTTCAGAGAATCAGTATCAATCATTTAACTTTATTTCTAAATCATGATTTTGTCTATATGTTTTGAATGGTGAGTGGCTCAAAGCACTACAATACCCATGATTCTTGGCCACTGTTACTATGGAGATAAAATGGTAGGGGATACCACGGAAAAAGCAACTTCAGAGGGTTTTGTGGGAATCAAAAACAGTGTCAAAACTTCTTATCCATCCAGAATTCGATCCAGAATCCAAAAGTGAAAATATTTTGATTATTCTAATGTGTTTTCAATTTAAGTTTAGACTCACAGTTTAGATATTTGCTGTAAAAGTTAACTTTGTATGATACATTTACATACACATTGACTACTTTCAGCATTTTATCAAAGAACAAACATTTTGTCAGTAGTTCATCCTTTGTATCGATGATCCAAAACAGAGATGATCAATGTCAGTCACAGCATTAAAGTAGCTCTAAGTGTCAGTGGGGTCCTGGGTGGGATGGGAGAGAAATCCAGCCTTGCACTTGTTCTCTGGGGGTTTGATTCGACACCGAGGCCCGTCATGTCCTGGAGGGATCAGGCTCTCATGCGCCGCCTGGATGACAGACACACAGAGCGGGCTGTAAAGAGACAGACTGGGCCAGATGACCGGTAAAAACTTTATGGATGTTTTGATGGTCCACCTGCCCACTGATGCAGAGGCCCACCGGGATTAGCCATATGGCCGGTACACCACTGGTCACTTCACATTGTCTGTGGAGAAAAAGATTCTGAAAGCCTGTAAAGGTAAAAACAGTATGTCCAGTAATCCCCAAATAAAATACTAATTTAAGAAAACTTAATAAAGAATACAAACATATATATATATTAATGAAAATATGTTTTTATGTCCTTTTGGCTTATTTGTCAATCATCTTTTGATTGCTAAGAGTGCTTTTTCCACCTCCGGGGCCTGACTCATACGTCTAGTCTGCTTATACTGAGCAATTGCATGAGCATTTGCTTGCACAAACACTGTCTCACCTAAGGTTTTTTTATATCGTTCTCTTTTCACTGCCTCAGAGGATTAATCAGAGGCTTTTATAATGCTGCTGCAAATAAGCAGACATGTCTCTTTCTCCTCCCTTTGACCTGAATGCAGCAGCAGCCTTCCTTCTCCTTTAGTGCAGATTGCCATGAGAGCACATCAAACACATGCCCTCTGCACCCGAGGCAATGAAAAATAAATCAACAAACAAATGAATAAGTAATCACAAAGGGGGGCAAAAAAACAAGGAGCCTTTAAATAATGTGTGAAAAACAGGTTTATCTGAACAGTTATTATGTTCCTGAGCCTTTTGTGTTTGTGATAATCCACGATGTATTTTGGGAAACATGTCGGTTTCCAGGTCCCTGATCTCATTAGATTTATGTTCATTGTTCTTTTTCTGATCAAGCAAGATGTAAAAAGGCTTCAGTAGGTTGGTTTTTGTGTGTGGCATTGTTGGCTATATAGTATGCATCACTCCCCCCAGGCTTCTTGTATTTGAGCCAGTAATATGGAAGGAAAAACACCCAATAGCTGCTGGGTGATGTCTTAGCTACAAGAATTGAATTAAAGAGGTTTTTTTTTTTTTTTTTTTAATCCTGCAAAAGAGCCACCTTGATGTTTTAGAAATAACTTCATAGTGACGAGAGCTCAAAGGCATCATCCAGATGGTCACACCTGTGTGCACAGCTGTGTAGAATAGTGTGTATTTAATGGAGAAATAAACACAAAGATACTCATTCACTCGGCAATAAGGCTATCTTTGAAATCCTATAAAAAGGACTTTATCATCATTAAAACAGTAAGCCATTCAGGGTGTAATTAATTGCTTGCAGAGACACTGTAAATGCTGCAGTGTTCATGAATTCACAAAAACAACTCTTGCATCATATTAAGCCGTAGCCCGAGTCACTGACCCAAGCTGTTTGGAGCTTATGTATACCTGCTGAGCCATGTCAGTTGACTCCTAATGTGCATTAAGTTCTGCTTCTGATGTTGACATGGAGGTCATTAATTCACATCAAGGACGCCCCTGTAATAGACTTGTGTCACGCAAATACAGTGGCTGTTAGTTTGCAAACAGCTTAGCAAGCAGCAAGCGTTCCTTGAGCTTTGATTCGATGCTAAGTGCTTCATCAATCACAATCCCAGACAGATCATTAGAGGCTTCTAGGATGACACGACCAGCCAAAACATCTACAGCTGACTGCTCCAGACCACCCCTCAAACCTTTAATTATGCCTGAGGTTGGCAGTTATCAAAGACATGCAGTGATAAGTGACTCACTCAATAGCAGCCATTAGTTAAAGCAACTTATGGTGTCAAGGGTTTTAAATGACTTACATTGCATTAGAGTATGTCAGACCTAAAGAAACATGTGCACTTACAGAAAAGTGGTGGTGAAAACACTTTGCAAACTGAGCAAACTTCTCAGTCCAACATTTAGTTTTCAACAAGAAAGCTGTGAAATATCTCAACTTTTAGATGTATTACCATCATATTTTGTATATTTTGTCAATTTATTTACAGTCCCCAAAGAATGAACACTTCTGACTCTAGCAATTCCCTGACCTTTCCTCTAGCCGCACTGCAAGGTTTATATATTGTATATAATTTATATATAAATATATAAATTTTGATATTGGATGGCAGCTGACTGCTGTTGGATGCCATAAAGTTTGGCACAGAGGTTAAATTCCCCTGACGTGTGACAGTCATGTTGCTCCTTTAACTTTCGATCTAGAGTCATCATTAGGTCATCCATTAATTAATTGTAGCAGTTTGATCTAAGACAAAAAAATAGCAAAAGAAAGTCTAATGACATTCCCATCAGCCTAAGAAGTATGGCACTTAGTGGTAAAGCTATGCTACAGGTAATGTGTGTCAATATGCTAAAATGAATTGATGAATGTCATGAATAAAAATCTGCTAAACATCAGCATGTTAACATTGTCATTGCAAGCTTGCTAGCATGCTGGACATCAGCTTTTAGCTCTGGTTCCAGCTTTGTTCAACAGACCAGAATCTCCATTATGGTTTTTATATATACACAATATGACATGGATGCATTTGGGCACATATGGCACAATTTTAAGTTTTCATTTTATTATTATCAAAAAATTCACATGAACAAATCAAAACAACACTGAATTATCCAACAAAAAGGCCTGTGTGTACAGCTTGATGTACCTGTATTAGAAGTACGGTCAGAAACTTTTGAGAGTGTTTCTGTTGCACACAAACAGAGCACTGCACAGTAATGTGCATGTAGCAGGTGCAAGCAGTAATATGGGTTTTAAGCATTCCAGAATACACAACTCACTATCATTAGCACTTGATTGACATGCATCTCTGTGACCTCCAGTTGAGCACATTTGTAACTGGACCTGAAACGTGTCTATGAATACAACCCAAGAACTAAACTTGAGTTCTGAAAACAGAAAGTGGCAAAAAGCCTCATCATGAGGAGCCCTGGCTGTGTTTTCACCTGCTGTGAACAGGCACATTGTCATGTTGGAGAGTCCAGCTGCCTTGGCGCAACAGTTCAGGTTGTTTGCGCCAAATGTTCTCCCTCAGATGCCTCAGAACATCACAGTTATACACGTCATTAACAGTCAGACAGTCTGAAAGTTATTGCTTGCACCTGCTACAGGCACATTATTGTGTAGCACTCTACTCATGCTCAACAGGAACAAAAGCTGGAGTTTTTGATTGCACCTTGTAAAAGAACAACGTGACTAAGCAAAATCTTTGCATTTGTTGCAAAGACACAAACGTTGGGACATTATCACTTAAAAACACCTTTATCCTTAAACAACCCATTGCTGACTGCAGCACTGAAAAGCGTCAGATTTACAATGGAGTTCTGATTGTTTATGCAAAACTGCAAGTATACCTAGTCAACTTTGCCTTAAATAAATGAATGCTAAAAATGGAAATATGTTTGAAGTGAACTCATGTCAGCAAAATTTGCCCTTTTGTCCTTCCTCCCCCACCTGCCTAATACTGTGCCACATTAGTGTATCACTTGGGGAATGATTGTTGACATGTGTTTACGTATATATTTGTGTGTTTTGTGTGTGTGTGTGTGTGTATTGTTGTGGAACAAGTCTGCTTGTGTCATTGGACAAACTGTTTTCTTCCTGATGAGCGGCTGGCTGATACATACCAGAGCAGACAGACTTCAGCCAGGGTCAAGAGGTAACTGTCACCGGCCCTTCACCTGTGCGAGCACTGACAGAGGGGATCCTACAAAGAGTACATCACAACACATTCCCTCACACCATTTCCTCATGAGTTGTTCTAGAGTCAAAGTGCCCCCTGGTGAGCAGAGAGGATAAAATCCTTGGGGGAGATAAGTTATGGGAGATTTAGCACTGTCTTTGTCATTAAGAAAAACTTGTGCAGGCTGCACACATGAAATCAAACGATTTTCCACTAATATTCAGTTCTTATTCGAAACCTCAGATCGGCCATGAACTACACTACTTGAATAAATATTCAGCATATTTCTGTTTAGCCCACAGCGATAAGCCCCCACCCCCCAACCACCATGTTCTGTTCTGGATATGGATCCGATGTAGCATCAATGACTACTTGCCTCGGGAGAGTTATAGTGCTTATTCCAGCAGACGGAGCAGGGAGATCACATGAATATCAGATCCCAGTGGAGCTGTAGCTTTGGCTGCTGTTTAAAGCCTAATCAATGAAAGAAACATGACCCATGTCTATCTGTTGTGTGTGGGACGACAGAATGTTTCTGGGAAAAGTGCATGCCAAGTATGATCCAGGAAAGAGATAATTTGCAGGGAAAAAAAACACATTTAGACAGATCCAGTAGCATTTGTAAGTGTTTTACAGCACTGCCAGGCATTTGATTTAATGACTACATTTAACACCTGTGCAAATGGTTGAATAGAGCAGCGACAAAATGTAACAGCAGCTGTCTGGATTTGAACTTGCTGACTACTGAGATTTGACTGATTTAGCTGCAGGCACAGGCTACCTTCAATGTCCAAAGCCATTAGTGACTCCTGTACTACTAAAGCGCTGCTTCGGGGTACCCATTTCCTTGCATTAATGTCTACCTTCCGCCCAAGCAAATCAAAGACTTATGCTAATGCCTGTGCCTACCTTAGTATACACCCTAAATAACACAAATAAGAGGGCTCGGGACCTTAAGATGGCCAGAATGAAAGGGAGACAGACAGAGAAAAATGTCACTTTTCTGGTACATTTTAAAGCAGAACAATTTATTATCAAGAACAAGAATATCAAACAAGAGAGAAAAAAGTTAATCCGTCTCACAAACTTGTTTTTGCTGCAATTTGATCACTTAGCTTCCAGCACAGAGAGAATGACTTATTAAGCTCAGAGATTCTTCCATTTAATCCTACGCCTCTAGTTACAGTTTTTTCATATTTTCTGCCCTATCTTGTGAATATAGAATTCATCTGCTGAAACCAGAGATCACAACAGTTGTTATTAAGAGGCTTTTCAAAGGGGGTTTTTAATATCAGTTCTGTAAAGTGCTTCCCCCCCTTTTTTTGTCCTCAGCACAGAGAAGGTAGTGGCTCCTTTGAGTCTGATTTGTGATCTTGGTTCCTTATTGCCAGTCAAAGGTGCGTCTCACCAGCCTGAAGAAGGTTCTGTTGTGTTCCTGCAGGTAGGAGCGGAGCTGCTGGAGGACAGTGCTGTTGACAGCAGGGTGAGGATGTCCCTTAGACTCATGCAGACAGCGTTCTCGACCGTCACTTCGGATGCAGTAAAACCCCTTGGTCTGGTTGAAGTAGAAGTTGGAGGGAGCTATCCTTGGGGGCAGGTTGAGGAAGCGTTCTACCTTCTGAAGCTCTGGCAAGGGGTCGCGGATGAGAGCGTCCCCATCAACGATGTGTATCTGTTCCAGGGGGAAGTGACGCAGCCAGTTGCGCATGTGGATATCGTACAGGCTCCTCTGAATGGCCTTGTACCTGACATTTAGGGCTCCATTGCGCACTAGCAGGTTCTCGATGGCTTGCACCGGCTTGTGGTTCTCCAGCCGATTAAAGTACACCTGGGTATAGTCGGAAATGACCCTCTCAGCAGGGTCTCGCAAGATCAGTAGCAGCTTTATCGACGAGTTCATGGCACAGATGCGTTCCGGTGCAAGGGCTGATGTAAAGTAACCTGGAGTTTTCTCCACTGTGATCTGGTGTGGGTACGAGTACGGCATCAACTCACGGTACCACTCAAAGCCCTTAGCATAGTTCTCATCCCAGTCAAAGAAGTGCACCTCGGTGGCAGCAGCAGCAACCTCAGGATGTATATCCAGCATCTCCAGCAGTGCCCTTGTGCCCCCCTTGCGTACCCCAATAATGATACTGTGTGGAGCTCTTTTACTAGTACCTGGGGGAGGAGATGTGGACACATCCCCAGAAACATTAGCTATTAGTCCATGATCAAGGTCCACGGAGTCAAGTGTTATGTCAAATCCTGCCTGGACAAGCTCAGGTGGAGCAGCATACGTCTGAACAACCAGAAGAAAGGCCGACGCCAGAAAACAAGCCATGATGATGGGCTGAGGAATGGAGATTGGCCGATAGACAAAAGCAAGAAATGGAGAGTGTTTTAGCTATGGACAAGATCTGTCTTTCTGAGCTCAGTGGCGACAAGAGCAGTAGGAAGTGCAGTCTTTGTCTGCCATTGAATTTGACCAGGAGGAGGAGAAGAAATCATCGGCAGTCCACAGCACATCTGTAGGAAAGAACAAAGACAAAATAGAAGAATAGGCTTTCAGATTTCAGGCATATAAAGCAGAACGAGTTTCTGTATTATACTGAAATGACACTTTCCTCCTTCTTCCGAAAAAGCAATCCAACCATAAATACAACCCATGTCTGTTATAAGTGTATCATCTCAAAAGGATAATCTGACTTCATCTCTCTTTGACTCTCTTTTCATCTTCCCTCTTCCCATCTGCTTTCTCTCCTAACTCTATAAAGTCACTTTCAATTCATACTGTAATTTCTCTGGCTGAGAAACATTTAGCCAGACAGCTCTTTAGAAAATGTGTCTGAGACATGCAAGTGTGGCTGAAGGCCAGGGAACGAGGCCAGAGTGCCTTCTCTTCCTTCAGCGGGTCAAAAAATCCACATTAGAATCAATGCGCTTAACATCTACCCCCTCTGAGCTTGGAAATCAAGGCATTTTGAGACTTATAAAGACAAATTTATTGCAGGAAATCAGATGGGTTCCCACTTCTAGGTGACTTTGATTTCCTATACATGTCAAGAGAGATCAATACCGGGGCAGTGAAATTCAGCAAACACAAGGGGAAGGATTTAGGGCATTAAATTAGATTTATAATGCTGAAGAGGCTCTCAAAACCATGGGAAAAAATCTGCTGCCACGTCTTTTTAACTTTTTATGTTTCATTACAAAGGCTGTTAAATATTTTAATATTTTTCTTGTTTTCCTGCCTTCAATATGCTCTTGTCAAATGGTTTGCCTTCACCTCACCAAGAAATAAGATATGTAAAAAAAATGTTCCCCAGCTCTGTCGCAAGAACCATTTCTAAATGTCACGGAATTAATTTCCAAAACAAACTTCTTCAGATACCTTCACGAGGTAAACAAGCTGAGAGAGTTGTTGCTTACTCTGTGCTAGTCAAAACAACAGGGCCAGGCTATGCAAACATCCAGCTTCAACAGCAAAGGTCACGGTAAGGTAATCTAAACAAAGAAGATATTCCCTGCCTGGGAACAGACTGTCAGACACACACGCAGACACACACACACACACACACACAGACGGATGCAGAGTACTGTTCTGGATACATACAGTAGACAAGTGTTCAGCAGCACTTATCACTTTATTGTAAGGCAGAAATAGGTAACAGATCATTTGAATACATTTTTTAAGCTGGTCTGCATATATAGGAAGCCACTTTTACACATTTTGATTGTACTTTAGCATGCAGAGGGGATATTTCCTACCAGTTAGATGCTGAATTCCTGGGTGAATTTCTGTAGATGCTTTAGTTTATTCATATTTTAAAGGGTAAAGAGTGAATTGCTAAATAAATTTGATATTCACTGTTTTTATAGCAGCTAGGATGCTTTTTTTCACATTAAATATGGGGAAATAATGCACAGAAGATCTTTGTTTCCTCAGTAAAGGCTGATGAAATACCTCCTTGAGGCATTTTCATCCTATTTAATCCTTAGAGTATTTGCATAGTAAAAAAAACACCAAGGCAGGATATGGAGTAATAGGCCAGATTAATTTCAGCATGTTCCACCGTTGTTAAAAAAAAAGGCATTTAAGATAACAGTTTGTGAGATTCACCAAAATTGATGAGAAAGTATGATTTTAACATCTTTATTTAGAAATTGTCTGGGAATCATAGTCAAGGATCATTGATATGTGAGAAATGCATTAAAATAAGTTTGCTAAAGTCTCTAGAATAATTTTTAGTGAGCAAGCCAGATTACAATTTAAATCACATAAATTACACCTCTAATTAAGGAAGACGTATATCCAATGTGCACAACAAGTTTCTATGATGTCACCAGTGGCCTTTCTCTCACCTTGCTGAGTCTTTCAGCCATATAAAGGCGATGACACATGCCCCTGCTTCACACCACGATCTGTGGTTTGAGTGTGGTTTGGCCTGTGAGCTGAACACAGGAGAGTCGACCTGCCCTACAGGGCCAGGGGTTGTGCGGGGAGGCACTTATGTGCTGTGACAGGCGTGCCTGCCTGTCAGCGTTTCCCTGGCAGAGAGCTGCCAAGTCCAATGCTAACAGCCAGGCAGCCAGACGAGCTTTCTGTCTCATCCAATTCCCCCCACTCCGCTCACAGCTCACCACCACCTGGAAGGAACCATTGTTTCACATTCCAGTGGGCCTCATTGCTTTATTCAGCACTTGATGCATATCTTTCCAGCTTTTCATGCGGCACATGGCAGCCATGCTATCTGGCAGACCCCTTAACCAAGACTATTTCACTGAACACTGTGGGGGCAGTGAGAGGTGACACAACAAAGGTTAGCAGCAAAGAACTGAAGCCATTTTCACATATGAACTCTGCAGAATGAGGTCCAGACTTTTAACTCCTCTAAAAAGCATCAACTGTATGGTGGATAAGGAATATTTGTACTGACGATGAAGTTTTTAATTGCCATTAACATTATATGTATGTGGATATATCGACAATATCAACAAAGAAGCTAAACACTTTCTATTGGCAGGCAGAGAGAGTAGGAAGCTGCTGCACACCATGCACTTAAATCCCACCTGAAAAAGAGTGCTGCAGTGCTTTGGGTCTGTGTCCGGCAGCAGTGTGAGAATATCAACACACCCACTCACTCCCGTGGCATCCCTGGACAAAGACCTGCCCCCTTCACACACATGCTCAATCACACGTTACACAAACTTAGTGTCAGGAAGCCAGCAGGTTAAAGTTCATTCCAAATGACAGACGTTTTCATTCACACATGCAGCTCAGCCAGCAGGTGACTGCAGAATTTAAGGTTAGAAGTACATGTGTGAAAAGGGGTTGAGACTAGGACATCATCTCTGTGTGGTGGCTTGGTAAGACATGCTGCCTCTCATTAAAGTCTTAGTTCTAGTCACTTTTTGGTTCATGGATTTTGCATGTTTTGCTTCTGGGCATTTCCTTTAGAAAGACATACACCAGCTAAATCCCCTACAGGTGAGAGCATGAAGGTGCAGTCAGACAAGAACTGGCAAGATGACATTCATCTGTGGTGAAATTTGGGTGCATGTGGAAATACCAGTTCCCTGCCAAGGTGCCCACCAATCCTCTAAAGAATATTGTCAGATTTTGCCTTGCCTAGGCATGAAAAGTACATGTGTGTGTAGAGGTACAGTACCAGCAGGGGGTGATAATAGGTAGCAGAAGAAAAATGTAGATTAAGGAGTGAGATGGTCTATTAAAGGTGGAGGTCAGGGTAGAGAGGTTGGTCACATAGGCTAAACCCAGATCACACAGAGACTTTAACTGAGAGACCAGATTTGATTCCCGTGAGAAGCCATTAAAACATTTATTCTCTCAGTTACAGCGGGCCATCAACTCATTCTGCGGTGCCACAGTGATCTCCTTAGTGATGTTAGCCTAAATAAAAATTATTCATGCCATTGTAAAACATACAAATACATCACAACTGGGGTCTGAAGCAAAAAATGTCAAGTTAATTCAAGTCAAGACCTTGTTTATATTGGGTCAAACACAACACAAGTTGTCTTAAACCACCTTACATACAGAGCAGGTCAAGACCACACTCTACAAAATGGTGTTGGATTACTTCATCTCTGATATAAAATAGTTTTTCTTCTGCAGTTCAATTTCAATTAGTTTGGGGGGAGGGGGGAGGGGGATTTGAGACAGAAGCAAAGGGGTCATGCCCACGTTAATGAAATCACTGGGTGGTGAGTTTCAGTTAACGGCACTTCTGCTGAATTAGTTTTCATGTGTTATCTCTGTGATTGGCCGGTAATATTCTCCTGCCCCTCAGCGACCCTCGATTATAAAGAGGATGAAAATGGAAATCCGTACGGATAAATGCGTGATTGCTTATATAACAAAATCAAACTATACCGCATTCCCACTTGAAGCGATGATGCAGAGTCTCCACTCACTTGCCAGCCATTACCTTGTCTTTAAATATCGTGTGGCACGGGAGAAAAATGCTGCCTACCGCCTGAGCGGAATGTGCAGCCAACAGATCTGCACTATTCATTATATCCCACCAGGCTAAGAGGAGGGCTCCACAGGTTCTCAGTGCCACAGGAAACCAGGTTCTCACTAATTAACCCAAACAGCCTCTATACATCTACAGAACAAACCCTCATTCATATTCAGCAGGGCCCCCTGCCATTAACTGTGGCAGGGGGCAGGTATCGAGCAGAGCAGCTTTGTTTTTTTAATGGCCACTCATCAGAAGGATTAGTACAAAATAATTATTACTGCAATAAAGCTTAAGTACAAAGGCAGAGTTTTTGTGCTATTAAATTGATTGATCTCAAGTGAGGAAGTTTAAAGTATTAATCATTGTTACAATTTTTTTCTCAAGAATTTTCATATGTAAATACACTCATGCTGCATATTTTGGTTTTAAAGTGGCCCAAAATGTGCAGCAGTGAGTGTAGAGAATAACCTCCATGTCTTATTTCCAAACCTTTCCCCATCTGAGTCTCTTGTTTTTTTTTGTTTTACTGACAAACTGTTGTAAAAACATTGTTAAAAGATTTCTTTCATGATGCAGCGACCCCTCCTCAAACCCAAAAAAGAAAAAAAAATCATTTGGGACACAGAAACGCACTCACCTTCCTCCTGTTTTTGTCTGCACTTTCCCCTTTGTTCCTTATTTTTTTTTCCTTTTTTCACAGTCATTCTGAGCAACAGGCCTTCAAAAAGCAGTACAATATATTTTCCACCCACACACATCCGACTGTATCTCTGAGACTGTACTCCCACATACAGGATGGGTTTTAAATTATGGATGCGTTTCGGTTCACAGCGGGATTTCTGGCTCAATTTATTAATTTCTGTTACAGCAACACAAGATTTCGTTACTAACAAAGGAAGAGAGGATCTTTCTCTTTCCTTCTTTACTTCCTCACACTTCTACTTTTAGACCCCGAAACAGTCATACAATCCTATTCACATTTAATTTTAGGGGACATTTGCAGAATAAAAGCAGTTACATCCCTTTTTTCCAGTCGTGTGTGTGTGTGAAGCATTCGTAACACTAAGAAAATGCTACCCATCAGCTGTGATTATTATAAAGTGACACCTTGAGCACTGCTGAGCCTTTCAATCCTCCCACAGAGCTAGCTTGACCATGATGTGAAGGCATGATAAGAGAGCAGTCTCCATCTATGCACATTAATGGTACATTACAGCCACTTACATGTTGGAGGCTGCGGTTACCCGAGAAAAGATTTTTCCACTTTTAACCTGCAGGCTGCAGCTGGGGAGTGACTAACGCTCTCTTCTCACTAGGAAACTAAAGCACAGGTGCCCTTGACACAGTTGCCTGTTAGCAAGGCATTTAATCCCTGACTGTCCTGTGGAGGCTTTCAGAGGCCTTTTTTTATAAAAAGAATGCAAGCACCTAAGACCACGTCACCCTTCTCCGGATACAGGTGCTTACAGTTTCTATTGCTACTGCACCAGTCAGCCCATGTTAGCATTAGACAAATGTTCAATATGAGAACATTTCTTAATGTCCTTTCTCAAGCTAGCTCATTTAACTAAAACCGTCCTTGTCAACTTGATGATTAAAACAGAGTTTCACCAATAAAGAGAAAATATAATCTCAGTCAAATATGATATGTTCACCCAAAGGTGGCAGAGGGATCGAAAATACACTCAGCCGGTTCATTTGACGTTAATGTTCTGTTTTTACTAAAACTGTTTTACAGGGCTGTTGATTTATTTGTATGGCTGACGTTTGGGTTGTTGGTGAATTATTGCGCCTTACACAGGGATGTTTCTGTTATTTAATCCACTCTTACTGATATTAATGGCATGGATAAAATAATAGAAATGACTGCAAGTATAAGGCAACACAGCAGCACAAACTTTTTACTCCAAAATGGCTATAACACACACTGAACATCAAAACATTCATGAGGGAAGGAGTAAATGCATTACTGTTATACGAGGCAGCCTTGGTTTGTCTGGGTGTAAGTCAATGTAATGCCGCTGGAACCTGTTACACAGTAATACTCTCCTCTGGGGCCACCTGGTGGAAAAGTATCTCAAACTAACATCAGACATTTTTCAGACTTTCGTTGTTCCACACCAGCAACTAATTTTGACATTTTTGAAATGTTAAAACTATAATAAATATGTTATCATCATGTTGTATAATAACTACAAAAGTATTATTTTATTCATATTTTTTTTCAGGCCTAATAAATTGCAGGAACAAAGACCAGGTTGTGCTTTATATCAATTTCATGGCACCTGAATGCCCAAATTTCATCACACCCTTACATATTAAAATGGTTTAGTTTTCATCAGTAAAGTCCATTATATCAGGTGATGATGCATTTTGTTTATCAAATCAACTGCAGAAGTAGAAGTATTTATTATCTGACAGGATTTATTACAAATGGAATGAATGACGGGAATCCGAAATAGACTTTTAACCTTGAGTCTGAGAAGTCTGACAAAAGATCTGTGCCATAATTAGTGCATGTGTTATCTAATATTGATGTGGACGGTTTTATCTGACACGTCAGCAGCATTTCACACGCTGACACTGAGGACGGAGAGACGCCATCTCCATGTTTTTAGAGGAAATTGCACAGCGCCTCTGATGATAAGCGATATTTAGCTATTTTGGGAGCACATGAGTAAGACAATGACCTAATCCACACCCACATGTCAGCAGACACATTCATTATAAACTTCAACAGGGGGGGAAATATATCATTTGCTGGTACACCCCAACACATGTGGCCACAGGCACTAATTACAGTGTTTTAACTAGGATCTTCTATACATGGAGTTAAGCCCTAACAGTGTACTAATCTTCTCAGCTCTTTTCCTGTAGAATGGTTCAGTGTGCAATGAAGTCTCCTCCAGTTACCAATTCTTCTGCCCACCGCCATCTGTGTGCAAGAAGAACAGGAGCCACTCATCTTGATAAAGGCCTGGGTTTCATAAACAAAGATATGTTGATGCTACATGAGCAAAAATCTACATAAAAATGTATCAACAAACAACAGCTCACACCGTCGTGCGTAATATTCAGGATGGAAATGTTGTCCTGAATTTGTGCAGAAACTGCAGGGGTCAAATAATGCTGCATCCCGCCACAGACTGTCATTTCCCATTCTCATTACCCCTCCGGTTAGCCGGACTCAACCCACCATTGTTTGTCCGCCGCTGCATACCCTGGCCTAGGCTTCCTCCACTTTAGCTTTGACATTTGTCAATGCTCTGAGATTTATTTCAAGCACCAACTGACATTGTCTGGATTCCCAGGAGGCATTTTTCGCAGATCGGATAGGCTGACTTGCTCATCACCCTTGGATGAGTGGAGGCAACCAATCCCAAGGACGCTGACTCACTCAGGAAAGTGTTCCGGGGGTCGTTCAGAAGCAACAACAGACTATGAGGAGGAATTCAATCAGAGAGTGGCCTGACGATCCTCATTCAGCCTGCCACCTCTGATAAAGCACCTATGCTTTCTGCAGCATCCAGATCTCCCCACCGCATCATCCTCTGCATCACAGACACAAAGATAAAGATAATTCTGCTCGACCAATTTAATTCCACCATGCTTTTCCTATCAAGCCTTCCCTAGTCCTCACACTGAGTCCAATCTTCTCCATGTTAAGTAATTACTCCACAGTTCATCGCGGAGGAAACGCTCTGAAATGCCGACGTAATCAAAACAAATGCACCAAATCTTCTCTCTCTTCTTGGGGTCTAAAGTCTTTGGTAAGCCAAAGCTGTTCTCCAGTCTCACAGGCATCCTGAAAAAAACTGCAATACACACATACATTATGGATGAATTACTTCATCAAATAAAAAGCAAGGCATCTTGTAATGAACTGTGAGGATACTCTTAATCTTTGATGAGGCCTATCTGATGAATAGTTTAATGAGAAAAAACTATGGGAGGGCCTGCTGGGTGCTGACAAAGATATCACGGCTCTGATGAGTTAAGTGCAGAAAAATGCACAATGTTTCGAGACGGTTACCCTCTTGTAGTGTTGTTTATTAAACAACATCAATCTTACAGCTCACAAACAGCACTGAGTAATACATCAAGTGTTATCCTACCTAGGCTAAGTGTTGGGTTATGCATTCTTCAAGCTGTACTTCAGGGCAAAGCACATAATACATATTAACTAAGGTACACTAGGGGTTTGGTGTTTTTTTTTAATTTATTTATTTATTTTCTTGGAGGTCAACTTAGATATCTCATGTTTATTTCTCGAAACTACAGTTGGTGTGTGCAGCTCTGCATAAGTTGGAAAACCTCTCTCGCTCTGGCACAACAACATCCTATTGGTAGGCGCACACCACAGATCTGCCAGTGTTTTCCTGCAATCACAAATATGTATTCAGCACTGCAGAACTCCAGCTTTAGTATTTGGACCTTCTGTGATGTGCTGTTGGCTGCCAAACGCTGGAGTGATTCAACACCAGGCTGCAGTTAGTGAGCTGATAATAATGCATTCAACTTAAAGCCGTTTCCCACAGGGGCGTCCTATGTTTGCTCGCATCAGAGGTCGAGGCATTATACAGTTAGATGTGTCAGTACTGGTTATGTTGCTCCCTGCTGCAGCAGCGGGATACTGCCAGCACACATGGAGTAAACAAACAAGAGGGAGCACTTTATGCAGCCAGATACACAGTGAGCTGAGGCTGGTATCTATGAGGAGGGGGCTGCAACGAGGCAGTATATCTTTAGATCCCTATAGAAGCGGGTGAGATATGGAAGCAGCTATCAACTGACCCCCGGTGTGCATGACTTGACTGTGACATGAGTGCGCAGCTGTGATTAGCTTCATTTGTTTGTGCAGTACGTGTGAATGACAAATCAGTCGAGCGTAACTGTGAGATATGCAGATTGGAAAACGGGAAGAGTCTCAGACCGACACTGGCAGAGACACGTCTCTGAAACATCATTTAGCCGCAGCAAACAACCTTGAACTGGAACTTTCACAGTATCGAGCTGCTTCATCTGCATAAGTAATTCAAGTTGTCCCTTCATATGCCGCTCATTGATCGTAACATGATCACAGGGATGGGACTGTGTGGGCTGAGGTGGCGTAGTCACTTATCAGTGCAGAAGTTTGAACCTTAATTCAGTCATTTATTGAACTGGGTTATGTATCAGATATATTCACTATTTAAGGGTCATAATTTTTCAAGTCTAAAACCAATGTGAACCCATATGAACACTGAAACAGGCTTTATTTACTATAATCATTCCTCTTGTTCATACCAGTCTTTTCAATGTGGCCACAAAAGCCGCAGTTCTAATGTTGTGTAATAATGTATTAAAACATTTATCTGACATTAATAACTGCTTAAGCACGCTAAGTAGAAAATTTATGCAGATTTCTTCCAAGGTATGTTTTTTTTTTGTTCTTAACTTCTTTTTTGTTGTTATCTTCCACAGTAATTTAAGAAGAGAACTCAGTTTAGGGGAACAGAGAGGAGAAATTTTATGCTGAAGTCTCTAAAATATGACTTAAATAGGACTGTGTCAGGCCTGTGATTCCTTTTCCCCCATCATCTACACTGGAAGATAACACAATAGGAAGATGATTCTTCTGCAAGCAAAACCTGTACAGTGTTTGTTTGGGCACCCGACTAATTGTTTTTAACAGACTTTGCAAAATTGCAAACCTGTGCTTTCAAAGACAGCATTTACAATCATAGCACATTTAGAAGAAAACCATGATTCAGACAAACTTTTGCTTTGGAATTAAAGATTCATATAAACTTGTGAAAATAAACTTACAAAATGTAAGGAGTTGCAAGTACAATTATTGCCTTCTCACAAAGTTTGTATTTAGTGTAAAAAATTGTGAAAAACACTTATCACAAGTTCTGAGAGCCCAGTGTGTCAACCTGAAATGTCTTGTTTTGTTCAGCCGACAGTCCAAAATCCAGAGGTGTTCATTCAGTATAATGTGTGATACAAAATTGGCAAATCATGATAATTTTAAGTTTGTGCAGATTGCAAGTATATTAATTAAACAACTGAAAACAATTAATCCATCATAATAGTTCTCTGTAAAGTGACCAATGAACATTGATCTGTTAGTTTAAGCCCAATGACAAATAATTATACTCTTAAAAATGGCCACCAACTGAACACAGTTGCGCTCAGCATCATTTGCTAAGATGCTGAGCATAGTTTGTGACCGTTTTCAGTGGCAGTTGCTTCCGTACTCAACTTTGTGCAACATCCTTATAATTTTTCTGCTTGCAGGGCAAACTAGATCATAAGGGAAGTGTTTATCTATAATAACAATCTCCAGGTCCATTTCCTCGTGCCGAGTCTCTGCCTCTCTGGCAGCGAGTGCTTCAGAGGCCTGACTGGGCAGGAACGGGGGAGGATGTAAACCATCATAGCTCCACGCGTCTGTCCTACGCTCTATCATTACATTGTTTACAGCATTTGCCTTCGCGCCGCTCCACACCATTGCCTATGTAGCACTGGACAGCTAGTCCGCCGTAGCTCAGCGCAAAATTTACACTCTGCCTGGGAGGAAATGAACACTCTTGTGCCAGCTGGGCTTTACGTCTGCTCCTGAGCTGAGCTTTCACTTCCAGTGAGGCTCTGTTTACAGACATTTTCAAGGAAGGCTAACCACAAGTATTGGCACTGTGTGTTACTTTACCCCTTTTCCTCTTGTTCTTTCTGACAAACAAAACACTGGCCGCTGTCTGGATGCAGTCCTGCCATACACATTACATTCTCGTGCTCAGCCTGCATAGCGAGGTAAGATTCGCTATCAGTTTTAATCAGCAGTACATGCACAAACTGAGGTGAGATGTGGTTAAAAAAAAATACACTCCTGGCTTTAACTAAATTTAATGAACTTGGAAAGAAAAGCAGAGTCGTTAGGTGAGAGATATGAAGAGTTAAGGCTCATTTAAATAGTTAAAAAAGACCTGCCTGCGACTTAATGATGATATCTGTTCATGTGCAGTTCTGGGTTTGTGACAGAATCAGGTTAAGACGATAGAGGGAATAAAACATCCCGTCATTTCAGCAGGGTGACTTTCATAGCAGAGCAGAGCTTTGTCTCTGCTGGTGTGTGATAGTAAACCCACAAGCTAATGTTGGAGTCCCTGGTAAAGCTAATGAGTATGCAGTATAATTTTATATTCCTCCAAAATAAAAAGAGCACCAGCACTCTGTATTTCATCCTTAAAAACACCAGTGTGGTGCAGACTCGGGCCAAAGATTAATCAACTTCAAGTACAAGTCTTATCAGAACTACATAACAACTTATGGTATGAGAACTCTTCACTGTCAATTTCATCTGTGCCGTCTTGTTGCCCCGTTCTTCATGAATAAGTCATCAGTCCCCCACTATTCCCCTTTGGCTTATTGCTCATTCTGCCTCCTCCATGGCCCTGTAAAACCAACTGAAGTGTTTATGGGAGATAAGAGCCAAAAGAGGTCGCAGGCCCAATAACTCCTTTTATCACCCCACGTTCTGCAGTGAGGGCCATTTTATGGGTGAATTTGCTGAAGACGAATTCTTAATTAGAGAAGTTTGTGGACCCAGCATTAGAGGCCTAATGGGGGAATAAAAACAAGCAGAGAAAAGGGCATCTGCAGCTTTGCTTGTTGGCCTACTTTGTTACTCTGTCTTGCAGCAGAGAACATCCTTTGTTTGTTTCCAAAGCTATATCAATGAAATGGGCCCTTTCAAACGGGTGTGCGAGGCTTGTTTGGTTAGGTGTGGATGCTGCGCTTGTCTAGACAACCCTGAGTCCTTTTGAAATTAGTTCAGGTTATTGATTTTCTCAGGGCTTATCTTTATTAAAGGGGTCTGCCTTGTCAATGGAATTACTGCCTCAGCCATTAAGGTGAGCTGATTCTATTTCCCATTATTGTTATTCCTGCCCAAGAGACTGAAATGGCTTAGGTCAATAGGAAATACGATGACTTATCCTGAGCTTATCTTATGTGACGACAACTTTGACAAAAATAATTTAAAACTTTACTTTAACTTCCTTTTACTTTTAAAACCAATAAAACCCAACTGCTTTACTTCAATAAAACCATAAAATGAGACCCAAAAAGCCTGAAGCTTTAAAGAAAAGAAATGTCTTGTTCTGGGATCATGAAGTGCCACTTTTAACAAATATGAAGAGGGTGGGATGAAGGATAAAGGTTGAACTAGCTCACATTTTAATTAGCCAACTTGGCAGACATGTTTCACCAGACCAGAGCAGATAATAACTAGGATCCTGTCTTCCCAGTCGCCTGCATATTAACTGAGAAAAAAGGAGAAAATTAATTACTCATTTTACCAGACAGGGGGAGAGGGATTTTGTCCTTGATTGCATAATTTTTAAAACTCCATAATTATCTCGACTCCATAGCAACATTAAAGCGAGGGTAGATACATATGAGTTTCTGTTGCAGACTCCTCACAGCTGAAGCAGGTCGGGATCAAACACACTTAACCTCAGTGAGAAAATGTGTGTGCTTTTGCCGGGGACTCTCTCGACCTGAGGGGTACAGTTTCTGAGGTAAGCTCAAAATATTTGACAACTAAATTAAGCAAAGACTGGAAGAACAGAATATTAGTCGATAAGTGTGATGCAATCCTCCCCCGTCCTCGCTCATCAACCTCTGCTCTAAAGCCTAGATTAACCATCTTTCCCTTCATTCAGATGAAGGATTGTTTGGGGGGTTTGCCTGATTATATCTGTCTCAAGCACACACCATGCTTCTATTGGTATTTAACAAAGATTAGCTTTAAATTGATGATTAACCTTTGTAATCCTGCGTGCATATTGAAAATGGCTTGCTTGTCTTTACCACAGCCGCACAAAAGAGAAGCTGCATTATCGTTGGGGGGAAAATTGAGGCTCGGAAAGCAAATGAGGCAGCGTTATCTGCCTGGTGCTCGGCTGGATAATGAAGACGAATCTTCAGACCAGAGAGCCATCTCATAATAAATCCGAACAGATGAATTCTTTTGCGTTCTTAGCGGGCATCTTTTAATAAAACTTCATTGTGACCCTGACAAGCAATTGCCACCCTTATCTTTGCAAAGAAGCAGAATTTATTTGTGGGATTGAGTGGTTGCTATAGTTTAGATGGCTGTATTAGGGAGTAATCAGACATTAAATGACTCATTTCTCCATATTTAACTCCAACTGGGGAGGTAATGGTTTAATTTGCTGGGCAATGAGTTTTCCCATGTGTCGTGCTCCTTGCATTAAATCACAGACCAATGCTGCTGCATCTGTTGCTCTGGAAATCACTGATGCACAAATTTATAAATACAATTCAAATCACATTATTAGGAACTTCCCAAATCATCTAAAGGAAAATGAATGAAACTCACAGAATTACATATAAACTTACAGAATGCCAGTGGTTTAGAGCAAAGTAGGAATAATAACTAAGATCTCAAGCTTTTCACTTGCAATCCTACAGGAGTAGGAATTTCTAGGGTATATTACATGTTTATTTCTACATGCAGTATATAGCTTTTAAATATGCTTAAGTTAGTAAGAGCTTTAATTTCAGTTCACAGTGCTTGACTTTAAAGAAAAACTTTTGATTAATTCCAGGATTATATATCTATTATTTATTCTATAAAATGTCAGAAAATAGCACTGAAAGTCCATCAGAACTGCCTGAAGCCAAAGCGGACTTTTTGAAACTACTTGTTTTATTTGATCAGCAGTCCAAAACTTATTCATGTTAAATTTAAAAAGGATTTCTAGAACACCAGATAACTTTAACATTTGAGAAAGTGGAAGTAGGCATCTGACATTTTTTTTTTGCCAGGAATGAGTCTAACAACTATTCTACTAGAAAAAATGTTGCTGATTAATATCCATTGATTAATCAATCAGTTAATAGGCTCATCTCTAAATAAATTTCATGTAAGAATATTAAACCTTTTACTTGACTTCCTTTCAACATGACAAATCACCAAACCTGATCTCACTAAAGCACTATTGTGGACAATGGCCAAAACCACCATCTCTCTTCTTCCACATAGTGATGAAATGAGGATGCTATATTATTCTTTGAAACCTTGGAAACTGACATCAAATGCCTAATCCCTTCTGTGCTCCAGCTCTGGAGCAGATCACAGGCTACACCTTGTAATCCTATTGCAGCTTATTAAGGGGATATGATGTAAAGAGGACGCGGTGTGATGAAAACTCATTCTGAAGGTGAGGGCCAAATTCTGCACTCTTTATTGGCCCCTTAGTTATCCTGTTAACTGGGACAGTTCTTATTACACACTCACTCATCGAAATAGCAAGAGATATTATCAGATATAATAAAAAAAATACCCTTCCAAGCATCTTTAGGAACACGTTTTAAAACTCTTGTACAAACTTGCTGTGGATTACACTGTGTTAGAAGTACTACAGAACACAAATTTGGACAAATCTGTTCATTTTCTCCCCATTTGATACTCAAATATGAGCAAGTATGTAATAAAGCCCCAGCAGTAAAAGAATTTCCAAAAATGAAACATGCATACGCACATTAAATGAATATGTTCTACATGCATACCATGAAATATTTACCTGTCGCCAAAATTAAGTCAGTCATGGCTTAATTCATATTGATGAATGCTCAAAGACAGTTCTGAACAAAATGCAGTGCAAATGAATCAGCCCCTTTTATTTCAGCATATCGATAACAACACAGCGAGAGAAAAACAAGCTTTTTTTTTAATACAAAACCAAATCATTTTAGGCTGTGTGTTATTTATTGGCATTTGCTTAAATCCCATTTATGAGATAATGTGGCTTTTTTTGGCTTGTTTGCCTCTGAGATAAAAACCTAAGAGCAAATATGAAAATATTCATAATTATCCTCTTACACCCAAATTATCGCTGCTCATAATTATTAACTGGTCAAACAATAAACTGGTAATGATAAACATGCCGAACCTCTGCTACACACAATCTGCGGATGAGGGGAAACAACAAATGATATAATTACAGATTAGACTGAATAAACAAATATCAACTGATATGGAAAAAAATAAGCACATTTGGAGGATGTGGATGAATCAAAAGGAGGCTAATCTGAATGTGTCTGATATCTGAGTGGG
Source organism: Acanthurus lineatus (assembly GCA_029814665.1). NCBI lineage: Eukaryota > Metazoa > Chordata > Actinopteri > Acanthuriformes > Acanthuridae > Acanthurus > Acanthurus lineatus. Next base: position 5,147,291 of record JAPZDV010000003.1, read on the forward strand.
CTCCACATTATGGCTGCATTAACAGATCCATGCTGATTATGTCTCTATATCCCCAGATAATACTAGGACAACATGCTTAAGACTAGGTAAGAACTAGACTAACAAAACTGAAACAAATATGGTAAACAAGTGATAAAACTGCAACAAAAACAGTTGAAAATCAGTCTTTAAAGGTGATGCTGGAAATTGGAAATAAGAATAAATGACAAGGTCATCTCATCTACATTATATTTCAAACTGAGTGACTAGAAAAACATCAACTTCTGTACACAAATCCTATCCATCAGTCCTGTTATAGGTTCACTTTTAAAGCAGAAGTTGATTTGTGGGCTTTTAATCAACTACAGGATATTAAGGCTACAACTAATGACTTTTTTTAATGGTCATTAATCAACCAAATATTTTCCCATATGCTCCTTAATCCTATGTAACAGTCACAATTGGACAGAAACAGGGATTACTTCTTCAAATTGCTCATTCCACCAAATTTAAAAAAAGACTATTTGATTGGAAATCAGACAAAGAAAAGCAACAATTACCACATTTGAGAATCTGGAACCCAAGAATGTCTCCTATGATTGAATAAACTATTTTAAGAATAGTTGAAGTTTTTTTTTTTGGCAATTTATTGATCCTACTCAGTTCCATATCATACTGTGAGGTGTTTCTAACTTTTTACTCCTCCTCATACAGAATGTAAATGGTTTGGACAAAAGCCTTCAATATATTTTAATATAGTATCACTCACTAACCTTTCCCCATGAAAATAAAAGGTTAACGATCTGCTCTCTGATACTGTCAAGTTTTAAAAATTCAATGTAGCCTTAATGACAAGGATTTAAGTTGTGTATTGCATAATATTTTAGGAAAACAACTTCTGATTAGTTTGTCAGTTATTTTGAAAATTCTATCTTATATCATATTATTCTGAAAACAATTAGTTAACCATCAATTATTTGTTATAATTAAAATAGTTGAGATCTCAGAATTTCTAAGTAATTAGTTAATTAATCTGTTTAATCTATGTTATTTCAATTATGCCCAATGAAATATATATATATGATGTACAAAACACACATTTTAGTATAAGGTATTCAAGTTCAGGTACACTAATTTAAAACATGACAAAGACGACAGAGTGCAATGAGCACAGAGTCAAGGTAGGATGAGTTCATGACGGGGTTTAAGTGTAAACTGTCTAATATTGCTTGTGCTTCTTTTTTTTCTCTTTACTCTTACTTTGAATATCTGCTAAATTACCTTCTGAAAAGTAAAGTGAGGTCACTCCTCTTAGCTCTTTTCCTCCTCCTGAGGCGCCCCCTGTGGTGAAGTGTTTATCAGCTGCGCTTTTTAAAAAAAAGGAAGCAGCGGTTTATGTGAAAAGTGGTTGCCTGAACGGTAAGGTCGCTACTTTTCACATTCAATGATTAATTATTTTGTAAATACAAAATCACTGCATGGCTTCAAATCCTTACTTTGGTTATAATTTTGACTATTTTTAGATCAGACTTTTAACACTTATAGAGTTCAGTAACAATGTTCTGTGCCTGCAGGCCAAAAAGAGAAGCTATAAGGCAATCGAACAGCATATTTTAAGTTCAATTTCAAGTTTGAAGATAAGCTGTATTCCCCTTTGAGACAGGGAAGAACCAGAGGCGTTCGTCTGGGCATTCTCCCTCTCAGAAACCAAGATGAACAGCCTCATTCAGCACCATGGACAGATCCCTGCACTGCCTCAAGAGATGGCTGCTAAATCCTTCACCAGTAAGCATGACCGGGACATCATTAACACTGGTCAGATAGCTTTCTCTGGTAACCGCTCTGTCCACTCTGTGTGTGTGATTCTTTTTTAAATTTACTATTAGCATTATATCTACCAAGAGAAGACTTATTGACCATTTTGATAACTAGCTGTTTGCTTCAACTATAACTTAGTTCTGTTAAAAACTAAACAAGGGCTTTTGATCAGAGGTCCTTACTTAATCTCCTCTGTGGTTAACTCTGAAATCAAAGCGCAGATCGTCTGCCTTGTCTTATTAGGTGTCTGACCTTCCCATAATGAACCTACATTAATGTCTCTAATGATCAAATTTCATATTTAGACAAACCAAAATAATTGCCTTCAGGATCAGGGATGCGGCTAGAGATATTTATCCAGAAGAGAATGGGATATTTAAAGTATATAATACGGTCCTCATGGATCAATCATGTACAATCCAGATTTCAAAAATGTTGGGCAACTTTGAAAAACACAGACAAGACACAATGAGATAATTAGCTTATTCTTTTTGACATATACTCAACTGAAAACAGGAGGATTTTAGCAAAACAAGAATTTAAAAAGACACCATAATTTTATTTCTGGTATTAAAAAGTCTTAAAATATCAAATGGGACACTAAATAACATCCTCAGATGCTTAAAATTCAATGTTCTTGTTGTATTTTTGAGGCCACCCGACCCCTGGAATCATCCTAGCACCCCCTCACTCCCCCCTGCACAGCACCCTGTTTGGAACAAATGTCAAATGTTGCTTCTGGTGGTAGCAAGAGCCGAGCCAGGAGGGCCGACCAATGCTTGACATTTTGTTCTCATGAGTATTCATCTGCTCCTTTAAAATTACCAGCAGTGATGTGTAAAGAAAAGGGAAAGCAGACAGAAGAGAAAAAACGGCTTCAGCTGCCTCGCAAAGTAAAGGTGAATCATCATTACTCTGCTAATGACTGACAAACACTGCTTTTTTTTAATGAGGATCCAGCAGTTGATCCGACGTCCTCCATTCATAAAGCTGCCCTAAATCGATGTCCTTCTTCATCTCTGATGATCTTAAAACCTCCAACACTAATGGGGAAAAAGCCTTGTTCCAGTGAAATCATTTCATTAAAATGTAACTTAAATATTCTGCTCTCAGGCTAGCAGACATATGAGGAACATATTTCACAAACAGAAACCAGTGGCAATCTCATATCGCTCTCTGTTCCTTTCCTTTCCTCTGTCTCACAGAAAAACCCTTCACACACCCACACAAAATAAATGGATGCATATGGCAGAGCAGAGGCATCTGAATCAAAACAAATCTCACTCCACACGGCTGGGTCATGATCTCTCTCAAGCGACAGATACCATTAATCTGACAAATATGACAAGACATGGGTGTGATGTAAAAAAAAAAAAAAAAAAAGGATGTGTGACACACAGTCACCAATAATGAAGGACGTGGCTGACATGTGCCTGCTCATCTGAGGCTGAGAACAAAGGTAATGAATAAATAACTTCTCTCGTCATCAGGTTGGAATGATAGATCTACTTCATAACACTTGGCAATGATGTCGACGTCAGGCTGTCTTTAACCTCTTGATGAAAAAGTGGCCCGTGAAATCTGTTCAGTAGACGGTGTCACCGCCCTCCGCTGTCTCCTTTCTTCACCCGCTCCTATTATATCAGAATGGCAGTAAATTAAGCAAGAATAGGCCTTTTGTCTGATCCTGTCATCAGATACCATGTGCCTCTAACAAGGCTTTTCCCAAAGGCTGAGTTCAAACTTTGAGGCTTTTTGATGACGAAGATGCAGCTGCTGTCACTGACAACCTCCATGCTGCTTTGTAATGCTGTGCTGTTGGGGCGCGTGATGAGCATCAACTCCTGAGATATGGCGTATGGACCAAGGTGGCTCTTTGCACCATGGATCGCTGCCTGCTGCACACTCATGAATTATGGAATCCAGCACAAATATGCAAATCTGGGCATTAGCCTAGTTATGCCCCTGTACTGTAAGTTACAGTGACTTATCTATTATGTATGAACCAAGGACTGGGAGTGAAGAGGACCTGACAGCCAGCTTCACGGCCCTCTCTCAGTCGCTCACTTTCGCATCATGAAAGAGCATGAATAGCAGGGGAGGTAGCTCTAAAACGTTAGCTTACTGCTGCTCTGCATCTGCGAAGACTTGGGAGAATTAGAGCTTGCTTCCACGCTCAATTGCCAAGCTACTTAAAATAACAATGGCTTCCACAGGATTTGGAGGCCTGGATGATACGTAGGGGAATAAGCATGAAGTTGTTGCTAATCCTCTAATTTCCCCCCACAAGGCTGAAGGCTGATATGAAATGCTAGTCTGATCAGTAATCAGTCCACGGGGGAGGCAGACGGGAGATCCAGCCAACTCCACAGGCACGCACAGAAATCAGCCTCTGTGTGACATTACCATCACAATGCCGGATGAGTGATTGTACTCGGGTAACCTAATCATAGCGATGTCAAAATCCTAAATCATGACGCCAGCAGAAGTGAAGATCCGCCAGGTCAAACGACTCACTTTTTGAAATCACACATCCTGCTCGGCGGCATAATGAAAAAGTCCTGCAGCTGGGAGATGATGAGCACAGCGATCATTAGCTCGGATCAAAGTCAATCATCGAGCTCATGACAGCTGACAACTTCTATTTAACAAGGTGTCTGGGAAATAATGATGTTTTGTGAACCCTGTCACTATGGTAACAAGAGGAAGCCACTCCTTTACGCTGTCCCATAGTCAGCAGTCCTGCTTGGTATAGCAAGAGAATATTTATTTAAGTTGGTCTTAAATTTGAATTCTTCTCACTACAGCTTCCTTCAGCAAACAATTTACCTTTTTTTTTACTACCGAAAAGGACAAGACCTTTTTTTTTTTTTTTGGACCTAGTTGTGGAAAAAGTCGATGCCAACGACTGCTGAGTCACCGGCGGCTCCTGAACACTCAGTGCTGTGTCTGTTTTACATTATACAAACGAATTGCATTAGCTGTCTTTCTGTCATTGGTTCATTTGTGATGATGGCAAATGAGCAGATTGTGAAGACTCACACTTACGGGTTGTCCTCTAACTTCATGACTCCAGATGTCAACCATGACACACAACTAGTCGGAGTCATGGAAAAACGTGTGACTAGCAAAAGAAGCCCCCCTGCTGGTTAACTGCCTGTGTGTCTGTCTATTTTCCATGCCTGACAACACATGTATCTTCTAAATTACAGTACTACCAGCGTTAGCTGGAGCCAGATATTCACACCGCCTGGAGAACAAAACATAGGGGGCGCTATGACTGTAGAAAAGCAATTGTTTAAAATAAATCAAAAGAAGCACAAAAGTTAAAACAAACACTGTGGACTTATATTCTCATTTCAAAGCAAAACTGAATTTTTAAATCAATTGGACTTTAATACACAAATTAAGGCCTTGAGATAACATCAAGCACATTTTACAAAGCTCTCTCAAAACCTGAGGGAAATTCAAGCAACCCACCAACCGCAAAAAAAAAAAAAGAGACAAACTCTGGAATCCATTTGCATTTTTAACAAATATCCCTGCATGCATCAGCTAATAGTTTTCATCCTTTAATCCACCAAACATCACCTCATCAAATATTAATTCCATTCTCTTGTTATTTTCTGTTGCTCTTGATTAGAAAAACTTGCAAAAAAAAAAAAAAGGAAATGCACTTTTGTTTTGATCCCCCCCCCCACCCCCTCACCCCCCCTTCTTCCCTCAAGTGGAGCCAACTGGATAAACTTCATCAAACAAAACATAATAACAGGAAATTGTACACAAGAAACTGTTTCTCTGCCCAACTCCTCCTCCTCTTTCTATCCTTCCCACATGAAAGTCTCCTGGCATGGTGGTGTAACGTCTCTGTTTGTCCGGTCGTGCATCACTGAGACACCTCGACTTTTCTTTGGGGATTTAGGAAGCGTAACACATCCCTGGACTACCATCGTCTTTTTACAACCGCGCTCGTAAAAACACTTACTGTCAGGAAAATCCCACAGACCATCCAGCCGGCTTCCCTTTCATCCTACTTCACCTTTACTCACACATTTGTTTCTCGGGACGAACGAATGCAAGCAACATATCTGTCCCAGTTTAGATAAACAGTCCCCCCTATTCATGTTGTTTAGTCGTGTATGAAAATAACGAGGGCGACCCCTCTCTCATATTGACCTTTTGCCCTTTGTTGTCAGTGTGTATCCCACTTTTCCAGCCAATTGCAATTCCCATTACAGGAACAGCCTTTCAGATGTGATTTATTTGCATTCATCGCTTTACATTTATTATTCATTAAGTACTTTAAACACATCCACCTTTTTTATTCAAAGGGCATTTCTGAGATTTTTAGCTCACATCTAACTCATATGTTTCACACAGATCTTTAATATTTAAGATTATTGATCTCTCGAGAATTCAGAATGAATGAGGAGGGACTTTTTCTGAAGTAAAATAACACTCAGGCCTAAAGGCTGCTGATTAAATTAAAAAAAAAACATGCACTATACAGCACCTCACAGAGTAATGAGCACTCTACACCCATACAGTAAATGTGAGAACATTAACTGGCTGCTACTGAAAAAAAAACAGTATGTTTCATTTGAATTTCATCAGAGAACTTATTCCAGTCAAACACCGCCTTATGCCTTTGAGAAATCCTGCAGCTAGAAGCTCCGGCTCACATAAACCAACACCCACATGCTCATAATTAAAGGTGAATTGCACAGTCTCTGGCAATTTGCATCCGGTGACGTTAATACACGGCTGCTGGAATTTCACTTGGTAGGTCTGATGGCAGATATAGGAGGTGTGATGCTGCTACATCACGGCTGCATTTAATGAAGAACAGGAAAGTGTCAGTTTCCATTAGTTGCATGTCTGCCCTTTGACTTGCATGTACTTCAGCATCAAAACACAGCAGGACACCTTTCAGTTTTTCTTCCATGCTCATTACTGAAGGTAGAAATTTTATGAACTGCTTGCTTGTTATTTAAAACATCTAAATACACTAACTTCATATATCTCAGCCCAAACTTTTAATGCATTAAAAGTCTTTATGTGAAGTTGAGTTTGTATTGCATAGCCCCCAGGATCTACTACAGGGAGTTCTCCTGGGAGCTTATGAAGCTAATTTATTGGATGTAGCGTTTTAATTCGTTTGATCAATATTCTATTACTGAGGATTTAATGTGAACTGCAGGGAAAAGACAAGGCGCTCATCTCACGTGAATGACTGATCATGTTTCAAAATGTCAAGAGAGTCGGCTCGCGGGATTTATTCTAGCTCAATAATTGATAAATTAATAGCCCGTGAATTCTAAAACATAAAACATCCTTTTTGTCAGACGCTGGAGATTTCAGTGTTGCATATAAGAGCATGTGTGTGTGAGCCGCTGTGGCGTCCAGGAGCGGCGGATTTTTACACGGACATACAGAAAGTAGAGGAAATCTTTAGAGAAAATCCGGTTACCTCGCACGGGGGCTTCGGTGAGGATCTCAGTGCGCCTCTTGGTTTCGGGTCGATCTCAGGAGCGGAGGAGGAGGATGATGATGATGCTGCTGAGCCGCGGAGCGCACTTTTGCGCACTGCCGGTCCACAGAGAAGAAAAGCGTCCGTCTCTCCTCTCGGCCACTCTCATCACTGATTCATTTGAAAGCAGACACCACAGGAGGAGGAGGAGGAGGGGTTGGTGGTGGTGGAGGTGGAGGCGGGGGGACGGAGTCCTTGTTTATTCAAAGTGGGAAAACTCGACTCCGTCTCCGGCTCACGCAGACGAGCCTGTGCGTGTGTGTGTGTATGGAAACGCGGGCAGAGTTGTGACCGAGCCGCTGCTTTGCGTGGCAGACTGGAGGGGAGCGGGGAGGAGCCGTCTGCCGTCAGATGATCAGGACAAGGTGCTCTCCTCACTGATACTCTGCAATCCACAGCCTCAGCACAGCTGTGGGTTACACTTTAACTCCATCATCTCCATCTCATCATTCACTTCGAAGCTACATATCCTGTCGGTCATATTGCGTCGGTGCACTTTGAGAAGTTAATCACACAAAATAGTTTGATCGACTTAGTGTTTTTGATTTATCGAGTTTAATTAGAAATAAATAAACATAAACATCCAACCATAAACATTGGTTGTCCTATGGCCAGGTTATATTTTTATTAATCAGTCAATACACAATTAACTACGTATTATTATAATTATTATAAATAATGTATTACTCATGTGTTCACTGCAGTGAAATAAAATGTGATAATCGGGTGTAGTCACAGAGGCACTTTTTGTTCAATACAAACACGGTGTGTACTGTCAGAAGTAAAAAAAAAATACCAAGGTCATCACAGCATCACCACCACAGTAAGCATTTCTCCATAAGATCACGAGTTCTTGGATACATATCATAGCAACATGATGGACACCATGCAAGATTAAAGGGGCATTCCAGTGATTTTAAATAACAATGGTTAGTTTTACACCTCACAGACTGAGACAATCATGATGATGTCAGCCTTGGTTTGAGCCACAAGAGAAAACCTGCATTGTTCTTCTGTTTACATGTGGGATTTGAAAGAATTTTAGAGGCTGGATTCAAGTGAAAAAAGCTACTGAGATGCAAAAAAATAGCCATTTTAAAACAATTTCCAGTTGTCCTTTTGTACACATTGATTTTAGATTTGTTTGTTTTACATTGTATGTATGACGCACATTGTGTGGATGGAGTGTGTTTGCAGAATGATAATTTCAAGGGACTAAGTTTAGGTTTACACAGGAAAATTCCCTGATAATTTGTTGACAGACCAAAGCAAGTGTTTATAGCTGCTCCCAAATACCTCACTTAAAAAGCAGGGATAAAAGCCAGCCATCACCAGGGATTAAAAAATCATCTGTTTGGAGACGAAGGAAATGTCATATCATTTAAATATGAGGATAATTGTAAAAAAATTGAAACAGCCTCTCATAGAAGACATTTGAATTTTTGCATGTTTTTATTCATATTAAAAAAGTGACAGAAGTTAGTTGTATAACGACTGAAAAAAGAGAGAAGTTCAAATCCTGGACTTTTCCTCTTAGTCTTACTCCCTGAATATAGAGTCTGTATAAGCCTGCCCCTGGATGACTCTCCTCCGCTTCGGCTATCTGTGTGTTACTGTATTAAGAATCCCTGTCGCTGCATCCTGGGCTTTGCGCTGACCAGGACTATTATGATTAGTTTAAAAAAAATAATACAAATAAGTTAAAACTGTTTCTCCCCTTAAAGCAGGATGGTTATGGGAGCAGCCAGACTTTTCTTCAGTGCTGAAACAGCATCACTGAGACAGAAAGAGCTTGCTGTGCGAGACCACTGCATATCCAGTCAATCAGAATGTGAGGTGGGTGTGATCAGTCGGACCGAGTCGGACTGTAGGTTTCCGAAAGTTAGAGCAAGGATCACACTCATGAAAGGGTGCAATATACTCATCTATTTTCCAGCACAACCCTCAATTCAAATGAAAGAATAAGCAGAATTTCATCTTTTCTCTGAAGCTCCTCTCTTTCAGCACTTCCACTCTCCCTAGAATTAAAAGTTGATTATGACTTGCCCGCCGCCTGTTTGACAGCAGGCTTTCATCTTTAAGTGTGCTGTACAGCCATATACACATTTGCATTCTGTTCCACTTGATTGGGACCTGGGGACCGGAGGGGCCACAGTCAATGATTTACACCATTCAGTGTGTGTTTTTTTTCCACCAAATTTGCTGTGGTGCTTCAGCTTTTTCTTTATAGGACTTTTGGAACCTTGGTGCTCTCTAACCAGCCTATGTTCCTATCAGTTTTGAGCAGAACCATTGTAATCAAGGATACCCAATCAACAGACTGTTCATCAATGACCTGTGCACACGCCCACTTTGGCTCCTGGTACAGTTCATAGAAAATCTGAAAAGTTTTTTTCAGAAAAAAAATCTGTTTTTGGGTACCAACTTTTAGAGTTCACAACCATTTTAATAATGGTATAAATGTTAAGTTAGGTTTAAAAACTAGGGGTGCGCACTGGAACAGAACCAGTTCCACATTAGTGAAAAAATTAAAAAATAGTTTTAAAAAAATAAGATCTGACAGGGATCCCTTGAGCAAATTGAATGGGGAGGTTGTCATTATGTAGGAAAACACTCTCAAAGTTTCATCATGGTTTAATGGGGGATTACTTTGAGCAACTTTGCGTTGATGTGCAGTGACACTTCCCTCTGAGGGGACAAGTGGCAGGAAGAAGCCTCCACATTTTAGAGCATCTGCAATCACGTTTAATACCTCTCCATTGTTTCATTATCACATTTTAAATTTTCAAGTTTTCCATTATTGTATCACCAGCTTTGCAGTGTGGGGATTTGCCATAGGCGTATGTGTGTGTGTACATTATAAAAGACACTGGTTAGGTGGCATTCTTTGCCCGTTACACTTAACCTCACATGTAATATTTTTTTCAGAAATTATTGATTTTTATTCTGCACTCAACAAACAGGACACTTCAACTCCTCCATTGTTTAAAACACTCTGTCTCTACGTTTAATCCATAAACATTAACTTAAATATATAACCAAACTTTAGACCGACTTTGTCCCTCTGTTAACATCTACTATACCTTGAAAGTCTAAAAACAGAGCCCATACCTCACAGTTGGGACATAATGGCTAAAAAAGACAAAGCTCTTTTACAAGGGAGGGTCAGATATGCCTGGGAGCGACATGTGAATCCAAATCCCCATTTATAATGGAAGTGAATGTGTGCGTCGAACATCCCCATTGACTCCACCGACTACTTTCTACAGGAGGCGGTCTCAGATTCCTAGCTGTTGTAGACGGACTCCTAAAACAAGAGCCAAAGACAGGGCAAGTGAAGGGCACATTTATATTTCAACAGCCCAGTCCACATTTGGAGGGAGGTCGGGGGGAGACGGATAGAGATCATATTTGATTGCTGAAAAATGTATGGTGTTTGTACGACAAAAGATGCCAGCTGCATCTAGATCTCAATGCTTGGAAATGGGGACAGGGAAAAAGTAGCAGCAAAGTCAGCAGGAATGAAGCTGACATGGGAATCTCAATCTGGAAAAAAAAGGTCACTTTTGGCTGTAATTGAGCACAAAAAGAGCCTTTCAAGTGATGGGGGGTAAGAGTTTGGGGAGTGAAAACTGAAATTCTGTCCTTCTTAATAAAATATAGTGCTGTGCTGGATAAAAAAATGCTGGGAAATGGTAAATCTAGGACCCTAAGGGTTTCTGACCCTACTTTCAGGAGTACTGGGGTGTAAGAGATGGAATAGTTGCAGGCTGTACTTTGCAGTGTGCAGATGTGTTTGATAATTTATCAGGCGCCTGTTCTCCAAGCATCAGTGATAACCTACAGCCCACAGCCTGTAAGACACCTTGAAACTCGAGGTCTCAAGCTCAGAATGAACTTTTCATGCTGACTCAATGATATTTTAATAGATAAAGTCAGTATTTTAGAATCATATCCTGAATAATCTTAACTCTTCAGGAAGAATCTTACATTAAATCTGAACGACAAGCTGTTATTTATTGAAAAGAGATTTTCTAACTTCACTTGTAATTTCAAATATTTTTTTGTGTTACTCCAAACCATTTGTGACACTAACCCTTTCATGCATCCAAGCACTCGTCAGTAACTCTAATACAATTGTCTTTTTTAGTAATTTCATTGTCTTGTTTTTCACTGCTGGATGCTGTGTTGTCTGCAGTTGCAACACTGTGCTGCACCAGTGCTGTTCAGACTCGTCCCATCATGGCCTGGAAAAGGGAAAAGACTCCTGCTGATGAAATTTTCATTGAGCAGATGAAGCTGAGCATAGTTTCATAATTCCCTGGCGTGTTGCATCAGCTTGTACTGATATCATTCTATCAAGACCCACTAAGGGCAGATTTGATGTCTTGATAGGTAAAGGAACTTATCCTTTATGCCGAGTTTCCTTCCCAAGGTGCATTGGGGCTTTGGGACCCATGAATGAGATGTTGCTTCGGATCGATGTGGCAATTCATTATCTCTTAACTGTCAATAGGACAATCCTGTCTGGGTGACTACATAAAGACCAACTTTAAAGAAAAATCCAACAGGGATTCGCCTGCTTATGTGAACTACAAAATACAGATTTTTTTTCATGGAAATAGTTTATCTAAAAGAGTGTAAGAGTGGGATGCATCTATAATCATTACTGCAGGGAATCAAGCAACCCTGTTGCTTCTTAATGTGTGGTATTTAAAGTAAAATCCTTGCAGAATCTGTTTGAAATTAAAGGCTGATTCAAACATGTAGGGATGTTTTGGATGCACACTGGGCTCAAGCAGTGACAGAGATGATTTGCTCAGTTATGCCTGAAGCACACCAGAGGATTTTTCTAAACCTCAACTAACTTTTAAAAACACAGGAGACCTTAGACAGTACAAAAAGATTAGACAGATTTTTAATACTTTAGTCTTAATAATACACATTAGACAGTCAGTCAAAGTGCAGAATCATAAACTTGGTGTTTGTACTGAACAGTTTTAGAGTCAAATCAAGGGCTGTAGGTGGAAAAAGAGATGTGGACGCGGCCTGTCGTCATCAACTGTTGTGTTAACTGCTGTTTACTACGTTTGCAATGAAAAAATAAAAAAAGGTAGAGAAAAACAATGTGGACATAGTCATGCTGGAATCTGCATGTCTCATATATTTTGCATCTGGACACAAGTTAAAAATTAAGAGTCATTTGGCCTCAAATGTAACTGGGGCAGGCTAATGCTACAAGCTAACAAATATGCTACTTTCAGTCGGTGACACCTCTTGGTTAGCTTGCTCAATGAGTTTCTGCTCAGTATCCTGTTCTTCTCACACAACAAGATTCAAGATTGTAAATATCAAACATGCTTGATATCTCTGATTCAAATCAGTGAGATTCCAATCCGGGCTGTTTCTCTGAGATCACATCTGTAAACTCCTCAAACATTTCGACAGATAATCGGTTTCAAACAGCTTCAAATCAGGAAACCCCCCTGTGATTGTCTGAAGGGTGGGCTCTGATGCAAAATCTTCCCAGTTATGCTGTAGTGTGGAGTTTAATATGACATAACTTGCAGTTGAAGTCTGTTTCCCATAATTCCTTTGTCAGTACAGTCAGTAAGTGTCTTTTACGTCGCTGAAAATGTGATCAGATTCTTTAATGTTGCAGTTAAAACAATGAAACATTTTTATTGCTCTTGGCTCTGTGTGTCTTGCCAAACTGAAGCATATGTTTCATGTTTATTTAAGCATCTGTAAATCAGAGAAGGCTCTGGGCCAATCGGATATTTTGCATTAAATTTCATATCAGTAAAAGTCAGGATGGTTCATTTTCCACCATATTTCCTCATTCAATCTGTAAATGCATTCTGATGTCCCGAGACAGCAACTCTTAAACAAGTCCAGACCGTATGTTTTTCACATGTCTGTCATTTTATATGAGGCATTTATTCATTTAAGGCATGATTAAAGTTTAAGCACAGTGAATTTATACTTACTGTTCTTCCAGTCTGTATTCATTTGTCCCTAACAGGCACTGGACCAACTGTTCTGTCTCCGTCAGCTGTGTGTGTGTGTGTGACTGTCTGTTAATGTGACAGCATACACACTGACTGATCTCATATGTGGTGATTTATAACTCACCAGTTACCCTCCTTTATTGCCTTGTCTCTGTACATTTATGAAGATACACAGCCTCTGTTGCTCTGGTTGGCACATTCTCATGTTGTTAAGATGCATTTTTATGTTTGAGTGTTTTTTTATGAACTCTGGTCACTTGGAAACAGCACAAATTGTATGGTTTATTAACATATATCATATTATAGCAAAAAAAAAATCCACAAAAACAGATTTGTGTTTCCGGCTACCTTACATATGCAAGTTAAATATTCACTCTCCAATGACTCAAAGCTCCTCAGTTAGTAATGAACTTTGTCTGTGTGCTTTTTGGTCCTGGAAACTGAGTACAGTGGTGTTAGCATAGCTTCTTCCTCACAGAAGCCGGCTGCCTGCTGCAGCTGAAAGAAAAACATTAATGAAAGTGGAGTTGCCGGCAGGAAAACCAAATGTAAGCTAAGAGACACTTTAGGAAGTTAATAATTGGAAACTTAATTACAAAAAGTGACCTCTTTCAGATTATAAGACATTATTCATTTTTTTATTCAGTTATTTAAATCATTTTTAATATTGAAAAAGGACCAAATACATCAGCTTTTTTTGTCCCTAAAGTGAATTTGTATCCGTAATCCATCATTTTTTTATACACTTGCACCAACTGAAAAAACTTGCTTCCATCTAAACCTTTAGATTTTTCTGTGATCTCAGAAAAGTAAGAAAAAAAAACACAGGGTCATGAACCTTTTCAAATGACTCACAGCTCCATTGTGACTCTTATGAGAGACTCTGACTCCTGACTCGGGTATTACTATGATTTTCTGTGAGATGAAAAGCCATCACTCCAGGTTATGCATTATGATTGCTCACTGCTACTTGCTGAGCATGAATAGAACAACTCTGTGAGTGGGAACCACCACTGGGGTGAGGTGACTCAATCACCATGGCGACAGAAAAGGCCGCCCCATTAATTCCTTGCATAGAGATGAAATACTTTATTTTTCTGAAGGAGGGAATCAAGAGCTTTGCCCTCCAACTCTGCTGCTCATTGACCTAGTGTACTGACACTGATTTAAAGGTATTTCTTTGTTAAAATGTTTAAATATGACTGGAACTTTTTTCTATATATTTTTTTTATACTTAAGGTAACAGTATGTTTTACTTGGTGATCTGTTACAATAGCCTTCAGAGAAACTTGAGAGTGTCGAGACCTTTAGAGAGCAAAGAAAGAAGTCGGTGATCTAGGCAACAGTTATGTGGTGAGGTAAAAGATAATGTAAGGTAATAAAACTTTAAAAACTACATTATATTTTTGCGCATGTTATGAGAGACCTTTATTGGCAGTAGTGTTTTATTAACAATAAAGACAACTGGCGTGATCTTATGCTACTTCAGAACTCATTAAACTGCATGCTTTGTTTTCAGTGTTTTAAAAGAAAGATCTCTAGTGGCAAAAATGACATGTTGTGCCTTTAAAATGCAAATGACTCACATAATCCTATGAACGTAGCAAGTCAAAGTCAAGTATTGACCTATGTGCTACGTTTGAGGACTATCACACTGGAATAACCAAAGAAGCACCTAAGAGAATGGAGACCTCTGAATGTCACTTAATGCTAAGGGGGTATTAAGCTAGCAGTTTTTATTAAATCTTTAAAGAATTTAAAGAATTGAAGAACCTTCAAAAAACTGGTTCATTCACTTCTTTGTGGCAAATTAGATGAGAAGATTGATACCTCAGAAAGTGGTACCAATCTCCTAATTTAATACTCGTGGGAAGAGACATGGGAATTAGCACGTTTATGTTAATGTCTAAATAGTCATTTAATGAGCAAGAAACAAATGCATAGCATCGCCTTCAGACAACAAAAAAAGAAGAGGAAATTGTGTTAAATAATTTATATTCTGCCTAAAGTATTTACAAGCTGTCATTTTCCTCTCCAGTTTTTGAGGCTGAGTCTGAGGATCGGTCGAGCTAATTCGGAGCAGGTGATGTGGGAAAGTTATAATTGTGCTTTTGTTCACACATTCACAGCTGACAATGTGCCACCTGCCACAGTGAGAAGCGTGTGCAGATAATATGCCGCCTGTACTTGCCATGTGGTTTTCACCCAGAACTTGTGTTACACATTAAATCTACTTTCATAATAATTCAGAGATGCTTTGCAAATAAGCTCATTAGAGATTTACAACACAAGGCACGAGCTCCTCGAAAAGTGACATATTTTTAAGCCCTGGGAAAAAGCACATTAAAGCATTGTTTTACATTTCAATGTGCTATCACATTACCATAGTGTTCATTCAGGGAAGGTATTTGACATCTGGAATTGGAGGTTTTACTGTGCAGGAGTGTATCAGTTCAGTGTATCATGTCTGAAATGGTGCCTGGCTGCTGGAGTACATTATCCTGCACTTGACCTGGTGCTTGCAGACCTCACTCAGATGAGTTCAAACTTTCCTCACTATCAGATGACAACACATTTCTTTTGACTGGCTCATTCTTACTCGCCTCCTTGCAAGACCTGTGCGTGATAGGTGGGGCTATTTTTAGATGTGGACATTACTAAGGTGCAGGCTTTGTTTACTCAACGATTAAAAAACCTTCACTCAGTGAGAACGATTAAGCCTGAATTTACCACCTTCATGAAAGCAATGTTGCCAAAAAGCATTTGGCGTCTGTTTTTCAGAACAAACATTATTAAGACTGTTTTGTTTCTTTCTAAATTTCTGACTTCTGAAAAAGAAGAAGTAGACAGCTACAGCCTGACACAGCTTTATCTCTTTATCCAACCTCACCCTCCAGAAAATAAAGATGCTTCAGCACCAATAAAGGGGCTGACAGCAGCATGATGTAGGCCCACGGTGAGCAAACCCGACAGGGCTACACCAAACATCTCCTTGCTGACTTATTAGAATCCCGAAAAGTAGGTCAATCAAAGGAGGAGGGGTGAAGAGTGTTTAAAAAATTTATTTTAGTTAGGGGAATAGAGCAACCAAAGAAAATACATAACTAAAAGATACATATTATTGTAATACAGAGGTACTTTGCACATAGTCGGAATGATACAAATGAAATATGGGCAGAGGCCTAATGCTGTTCCTTAATATGAAGCCTAAATATACTTTTATATTACCTTTCCATTGCTGTTACTCAGATTTGTTTGAATATGTGAAGATACTGAAAGGCTACTATTGCAGTCACCAAAAAAGTACATTCCCTTTACAAATGACAGTTCTACATAAGCAAATAAATAATAAATCAGTCAATCCTAAAATGTGTGATACGTTTAAGGTATAAGACAAGCACCAGGAGTCAGACTGGATTTTTAAAAGTAGTGATCATTAAAGACAGCTAATGCTGTACATTGTCACTTTGTAATAATGATGACAGTATTGTAGTTTTCTTTTGATTTGTAGCTAGTTTGAAGTTGGAGTCTGTCACAAGCCCATGTAACCTTGCTGCATTAATAACGGCGATGATGATGTCAGCTCCTGCAGATGAGAAATAGCACAGATGTAGAGAAAGTAGGGAGGCAGGTGGTTACTGAGCCTCTATACATGTTAAAAAAAAGACTCAGTGAGTTAACATAATGCATAGAACAGGAATCAAAATGACATTTGTTTTACAAATATTCATAACAGATTGTATATATGTATGCCTTTGTGTCTGTTTACATAGTCTGCAGCCATTTTATACAGAACATTTAAATATTTAATGAAATGTAAAGGCTTTTTCTGGATCTGCTGTGTTTGCATATTTATATGCTTTTAAAGCCCCGTAAATGACTGTGTTGATGGCTCACAGTGGATTCAATAAAGTCATGATTATGTGGAAGTATGGGATTTTTGCAAATGGACTCCTTGAACATTTATCACTCATTTTACTGTGCCTATAATTCACTCTCTAGCCTATAATTTAAAAACACAATGCACAGCACACGGAAATGCACACAGAGCAGAGGTCTTTGATGGATTTGCGTTATAATATGCATGCAACATCATAATTATTCTGGCTTGTGGAAAGCTAGGCATTCGAGGAAAATGCAAAGCCAAAGTGCTTTCATGTTGACAGTACAGCTGCAGATTGCCCAAGGTAAACTTTTTCTTTTTTTTTTTTCCTTTTTTTGTCTTAAAGTCAAGCTGTTCTCATGGTGATGCTAGAAGCTGTACAGACTAACTTTGATCACCTCTATAATCATGACCGTGGAGGAATCACCAAACATGATAGCTTAGTCTTGCATTCAGTTCTGCCCTTATCCCTGACAATGAAAGCAGCGGAGAAGGAGGGAGTGTTTTTTTTTTTTTTTTACATCTTTGCTTTTTTTTCCTGACAGATCTTTGAAGTTATTTGTGTCCTCAGGCAAAGCAAAAAGTACTGAGTGTGATAGCTTTTTGTTCACTGTTAGATTTGGTTTTTCTTTTGTTTCTTTTCTCAACTTTTTATGCAGTGTGGCATATTTTAGACACACTGATGGAGGCTGAGCCTGGGGGACTTGCAGCTTGTCTGTGTACAGAGTGCACTTGTTAGGTCTCAAGGTTCTAGCTGCGGAGATCAAAATAACACTGTATGAACAGACAGACCTTGAAAAGGAAATGACACTTAAGTTTAAAAAGTTGAGACAAAAAAGAAGACTACTGCATGATTACCTGCTCACAATGACAATGCTAACATGCTGCTGATGCTCGGCAGGTTTAATGTGATTGCATCCGTGTATTAGCATGCTAACACTGATTAAATAGCACTGAACGTACAGTAAATTTAAGGTTGATGGGAGTGTCATCTGTCATTACTGTTACAGGTATTTGGTCATTAAAAAGCTGTTTAGTGAAATGTCAACCTCATATTGACTAAAAAAGTCACTAAAAGCAAAATTATTATGATCTTTTGTTTGAGGGCAATGAAGAATTGTCCAAAAAATTGTGCCAGCCTGTCTTAGACATACAGAGGTGTCGTACTGAGAGTAAAAAAAGGAGTAAGTATCCAGGGCCCTCATGATGAACCCACATGATACTAGCATGAATGATAATTTATTTGGGGAGAGGCCTTTTAAGAAGAATTCCTCTGTACAAGGTCCAAATTTTGGTGCTAAGGTTAGATGTCAAGACATTTTATTGTGTAAGTAAAAAATTCTTCCCTTATGGTGATGCGAAAGAAGCATTAAAGGACAACCAAAGTCCCATGGATTCATCATCTGACCATTATGTGTTCAAAATCTTTTGAAATTGGACAGCTGCTGACACATTTCAGTCAGGACTAGAACAGAGGCCCAAATAACAGAGCAGCAAAAGGCTGGTATTCTATTCCTTAAGCCATATTCTTGCTTAAAAAGGTCAATCACATGAGTATTTTACATTTTATAAACTTTGGACTTATATTTTTGTCCTTTATAGTCTTTTTATGATAAATGAAAAACTGAAACATATTTTCATGTGGTTTTAATCATCACATTGATTTCATTGTATGGTTACCCACAACAACATTTATACAAAATTTAAAATTTACAAACTCTAAACCCTGGAGACAACAAATAAAGAATGATATTACGAAGACGTAGCTTAAATATAAAGCCAAACAGGAGCAGAAGTTCACGTGAAGACACTAAATAAAGAAAATTCCTTGAAAGTAACGATAGGTCACCATTATTCCACTGTTAAAACCTCACCACCTTTGCAAACACTCTGAACACTTTCTGCAAACGGTCTGACACCCCTGACCACTCAGCTGCCTGTGAGGAGCTGCAGAAAGTCCTCCTACTTCATGAGCTTGCAATTCCCCCCTTCACACATGAGGATGTCCAGCAGCTGCTGGACAGATGCAGGCCTGGCAGTGCACCAGGGTTGGACGGCATCCCAGCAAAACTCTGTGCCATAGAGCTCTCTCCAGTCCTCCACTCTGTCTCACTATAGGACAGCATCAATACCCACCTACAGAAAAACACTCACCATCAGACCAAAACCAAAGAAAATCTGCCTTTCAAAACATAACCACTACCAATAGTCTGATTCACTTGAATATTCATTATATTTCTGGTAAAACTGATCCTGAAAATCATCCTGCCAGTCATCAGACCACAGCTGGACCCTCACTACTTTGACTACAGGGTCAAACAAGATAACTTTGCCTAAATTCTGTTTGCTGACTTCGGCTCCACCTTTAATACAATTCAATGCCACTAGATGATCTTGAAACCTCCAATCCCTCCACTCCTTATTTACAGAATTCTCAACAACTCATAGACAGACTGTGGGATGTTGGAATAGTTATAGTATCATCATCCACTTTCAATATTAACACCAAAGCCCCTCAGTGCTGTGTCTTTAGACCCTTCGTTTTCACCCTCTACATAAATGACAGTTCCAGTGCTTCATACACCACCACATGCTTGAAATGCTAAGATGACACAGCCGTGTTTGCACTGTTCAGTGACAGTAACTCTGTCATAGTTCACAACAGAACTGTAATTCCTCAGTCACAAAGTGGTGCACTGATGACCTCTCTTCAGCTGAATGTGGACAAAGCAAAAGGACTACATTGACACAATCAACATAATTTTGAATTTATATCTTGGACCCTTTTTTGACAGTAAACATCATTTTCATCCATGAACAATTCATGCAGAAACTCCATGTTATCTGTAAACTCATGGTATTGTCTATTGCTTCATGAATACTTAAATCATTTATGTTTTACTATCAGCTGTCTCTTCACCATGTGACCATGTTTAACTATTACCAGCATCATATGCAGTGTAACTGAAATCACCTACCTTCCCAAAGCCAGACTTTCAGACACGTATGACAGGACCATCACATACATAACACTCACAACAGCAAATGCCACTGATCAGCCCCTCAATCATCACTTCAGATGATCACAGTCCTGCCATCCAGACGCAGAAGTAGGACTTTAAAATGGGGAAGAGCCTGGCACAGTGAGACTTTTGCATCCTCAGCCATTACAGAGCTGAACAAACCTCCTCTCTGACTCTGCTGTGTGCTGGCATACATGAATGTATTTATGGAAACTCTATGTATCATCTAATCTGTATGCTGTTGTGTTTATATCTTTGTGTGTCCGAAGTTCCTCGCCTGGTGGGCAGACACTATATACAGTCCATGTCTTTCATCCTTTTCATACTTGCGTTCACATATATGCATTTGCACATAGTTGACAGCTCTCCTTGTACTGTAATACCAGTAACCAAGGTCTGATCACAAAGTCTGTACACTTCACAACTGATGAATATTGTCTGAAACTGTATGGTATGCTTCAATACATTTCAATTGGAAGTTCTACAGAGATTCAAATGTGTTTATTATTTACAGTTATTTGACATATGTGAGGCCTTGTGGATCCATCAGGGCTTAAGCTTTGGTACTGCTGACACTCAAGGTTGCTGGGTTGTAGAGAAGAAAACATGCACAGAGCTTGTTTTGCATTTCAACTTGTGAGAACATTCATCATAATAACTCAAATAATGCGGTTCATTTGATTCAATTCATTCATTAAGCAGCAATCCTATTTTCTTAACTTAGAGATTTTGAATGCAGATATGGGCTATTGCAAATCAAGTTTAAAGGGGGACTAGACTTGTTCCTGCTGAGAGACTGATTGTCATGTAGATCTCATCTCTCATGATACTGACTCCCACAGATTACTTGATTAGAGGGTGATTGTTCCCCTCAACTACAAAACAAATCAAAACAATCCAAAGTGCCATTCTGCTGTATAACTACAAGTGTTGTTGACTCAACTAAATCAACCATGTGCTCGTTACTAAAATTACATTTCAAAGGCCTCATCAGTCAGCTGTTCATCTACTGTCATCTGCCTCTTTATCTTCTTTCCTCTGGTGATCGCGCAATTCCTCAAGCTTTCAAGACATGCAGCATTTTTTCCACTAAGTCTAAGACCATTTTAAAAACCCCTACTGTACTGTAGTTGTCTGAGCCACTGGCTTCTGAGAAAAAATCTTGTTGAAAATTAATAAAATATACTTTCATTATAACTTCCCTCAGCTCACCAACTCATTAATTGATGAGGAACTTATCAAAGCTAATAAAGTTACAGAAAAGAATTAGTCTCTGCTTAAGCCTTCATTCATTTATTAGGATTCTTTGATTGGAAAACAGTGTGAGTTGCCATTCATTAGGCAAAGGTTTACTCAGGCGTCTAAATAATTTTTTGGTTAAACACTGTAAAAAAGGGCATATATAAAGATAGATAGATAGATAGATAGATAGATAGATAGATAGATAGATAGATAGATAGATAGATAGATAGATA
>JAPZDV010000003.1:5169109-5183950 GCA_029814665.1 Acanthurus lineatus
GATAGATAGATAGATAGATAGATAGATAGATAGATAGATAGATAGATAGATAGATAGATAGATAGATAGATAGTATGAAAAGGTTAAGAAAAGGAAGAATGATAAGAGCTTGACTGGGGTAGATTACATGAAATGTTGTTTATATAAAATATTATAAAATATAGTTTAGTCCCATTATAGCCCTTATTTATAGAATGTTAATGAGTTTTTACTAATGTAAGAGGAAAATCTGGCTACAAAAACAAATAACAGAAATAAAGTTGCCAGAGATAGAATAAAAAAAAAGTTCCAGTTTGGACTCTGCCTGAAGCATAGCCTGTTTTTAGCCTCTGCTCCTGGTGGAGATGTGATGAATGTATGGAGCAAGTCCATGTATAATGTTCATGGAGGTAGTTCACAAGAGGGCAAGAGCAGCCAATATAAATATTGCTTTAATGTTCACCTGCATGTTCTCAGGTCTACTAAGTTTCGCCCTTATTATAGTTTGAGGCAGAGGCTACTCCATGCAGTGGCATGAAAAATTTTCCTTTCTTTCTGCATACGTACCACAGTGGACATGTGGTAAAAATGCTGTGAGTGATTTTCTACACAACAGCAGGGCACAATGCAGTCGGTTACCTTGCTAAAGAGGTGTGCAGCCTGAAGGCAGCAATGCCAGAAATGGCCATGTGTTGTTTTGTAGACACATTTTTGGTGAACGAGTGCAGCCAGCACCAAACTCTGTGACCAATACATCCTTTTATAGCTGCCTAAATAAAAGCCACCAAATGTTTAACCACTTGATTGCTTGTAATGTGAACTAGCAACAGTAAAAAACTTGGGTTACATCAGTTTTGACTTTATGTGGCACTGTTGTAGTGCTAGGAGAGAAAACAGTAAACATTAAGACTTGTAAAGTATCTGTGTACATTGTTTCCCGTTAATTCCTTGTGCATGTAAAGCCCATTTCCAATGGCGTAAAAACTGGAAAGGATGTGAAGGGATTTTTCCATCATAGTATAAAAGCTTGTGTTTCAGACACTGCAAAAATGCTGCATATTTTTCAAAATGCTAATCCAAACTACACAAAGTCAAAAGCCTGTGTGCGCTGACCACAAACAATTTGATGCCACTCATGTCGACACCCACGCAGTCACATTCAAATTAACAGGTGCCAATAGCTCCTCAGGCAGTCTGTGAGGGTTTCAGAGTCCACCTGTGTAGAGCAGCTAGGTTGTGAACTCTCAGTGACACCGACGTGTGAATGCATCTCGGCATCCATCCCTGAATAATTTGTGGGCTGCCAACTCAACCGGGCCAAATGGTCTCGTAGCCCTTCAGAGATGCTCTCCGCTCGACAATCTCAACTGCTCCACATTTCATCCATCTGGGGCTGCTATAGTGGAAGAAAAACAAGGTCACGATGTATGGGTTGCATAACAAGTTTCTCAAATGATAGTTTCTCAATATGAACAAACTAAATACATGCCATTCAGTGGATGCTTTTCTAACTATTCAGTTTGACTTATGGCACATGCTCTGCAGATCTAAATAATAGTAATATCTGTCAGTGCTGCGGGTATCATGGACACCTGTCGTGCATCATGATGCAGTTGTAGTTAACTACAAATGAATTGCAATTAAGTTGCACATAGGGGTAACAATTTGAAAGCCTTTTTTACCTACTTGTCTGGTTTATTAATCTACCCAGCTGTGTAAGGCCCCTGAGTGTGACAGTGCGTCATTTACACAGGTTAGGCCATTTAATGAATGATTGCTCACTCCACTTGCCAGAGTTTGGCGTCTGTAAGGCGCAAGTTTTTGTCAGGTTTCTTATCTTATATTATCGACCGCTTCCTACACTGGGCAGCTGTTTTCATAATAACAAGGGAAGAGGCATTGATGATATTGGTCACATCTTTCCGAGGCAAACTGACATCAGCAGCCCATGGAGGTCCACAGATTGTACCATAAATTCAGTGATTATGAGCTTTGGCCTAAAATGAGTGTGTCAGTTTCCACCTGCATAAACTCTGACTTGTAGTGCCAAATATGTTAGCCCCCTCCCATCCCCCCAAACCCATGAAAAAGGATAATGCCAAAATTGTCACTTCAAAATGGCAGTCCATAAACAAATGAGTGATGTCACAGTGGCTCTTTCCACTATTCATTATACTTTGTACTGCTGTGACTCATGAGGCTCATCTCCTAAAAGGTCTTTAATTTGATTCCTGGTCAATGGAAGCAAGATACCTTAAGTGTTTCTGATGGCTCTTTCAGTGGTGTGTGTGTGTGTGTGTGTGTGTATCTGTGTGAAAGTAAATGTTTAAGCTCCTCATGAGAAGGTAGCACCTTGTTTCATGGTTTCTTTTAACAGCGTATAATTTTGTGAATGCTGAATTGTGTTGTAAAGCTCTGTTATGGGTCAAAATACTTAAAGCAACAATAAGAAACTTTTCCACCTTTAAATAATAGTTTTAAGATCATTTTAATGTACTGCTGTGCAGTGTGTAACAGGTTGACTGGGCTGTCTGCCTCAGCCACTCAGCCCTCCTGTAGCTTGTTACTGCGCCATGTAACTTTGAGCCACGTGCCGCAATTTCAATACCAAAACTTAATGATGCACATTTTTACATCTCACAAAACAGTCATTTTGGTGAAACCAGGTCATATTTTATAGAGAAAAATGCCCTCTGTTTTTTTCTCTGATGTCTTACAACTACTCTGCCTCAATTCTGTGATTCACAGAGGTTCCTTAAAAGCATCAAGGCTTCCTGCTGTGTACTGTAGCTGCAGCTACATTATGCAAAAGTGTCGCCTTTCTCTTGCCAGCCTTGCCAGCAGGAGTTTTCTCAGACTGGCATGTAGTTGTTGACAACAGCTACGCCAAAGAAAAGGCTACAGACAGACACAAAACTGGACTTATTGCTGTTGAACATTAAAGTAGCTGCTTTGCAATAAGCAGTAATGTCATTTGTTGTGGTTCTCGCTGGATGTTTAGCTGCATAAGAAACAATGTCTGCTAGTTTTTGGGGAAAAATCTGCCTGTTTTGACAGAGGTTTAGCAGATAACATGCTATAACTGGGTGTCTTTCTAGTTCTGGTTACATTAGCTTGGCGTGCTGAGTTGCGTTTCCACCATAAAGCCATTGCTGCTCTGAGTTTTGTGCAGGGCTTGTTGAAACTTTGGGGAAAAATTACATGGGATGTTGCGGGGTAGCTAAATTATGCAGAAAAAAAAATCTACATAGTGGGGCTTTAAAATTGCTTTATGAATTAAGTCCAGTTGCCATTTAATACTAAAACAATGAGCCAAAAGACATTAAAACACTTAGTAGACCTGAGAGGAACAGCATTGTGGGGTAACAATCCTCTGTTTCATCACTTCAAGTGACACCTTGGACAACATACATAACAATTTGATCTATTGTTAATATAAAATATAGATAAGTGCAACTTTACTCTAAGAATAGCATTAACATTTAGCTTTGTAGCTAAAATTGTAGCTTTTTGCATATAGTCTGGTTTGTGGAGCAGAATGCAATCCTCACTTAATTTGTGTCCCCATAATCTGCATATCAGACTTTGTGATCAACATCAGTGTCAAACAGACAAATTCCAGTGCAAGTTATGTGTTTTATTAAATACAACCATTTATTTATAATATTGCAATATTGCCTTTGGGCAATGACACAGCCATAATGGTGCTTAGTGGGGGAAAAAAAATTAAAGGAGAAATTACTGATGCATGAAATGAAATGTTATCAAGAGATTTAGGTGCCCAATAAGATATAACTCCATGGTAACTCTGTAATCACAGTCAGTTTGATCTCCGCTCAGCATACATCACAAAGACATAAACTGCTGCTGCTTTTATGCTTTGTGAATTATAACACATTCATTGCAAGGGCTCTCTCTACAGTGAGATTACTGATCATGCTTGACCAAGTAGGAACAATGGGGATATCAATTAGAGGGGCTCACCCACCTGTGAGCGGGGAAGCCTGATCAGCCTGGCCCATCTGCAGGCTAAAGCAGTCCAACACATAGATCTTCCAATGAGCCAAAGCCTAGGTGAGAACGTTGGATTCACACTCCATTTAGCCTAATATTAACATAAATCATCTGGGTATAAACACTTGTGCTAGCCAGCTCAGCAGTGTATGTTTTCCCACTTTACTTCTGCTAATGGTTTTTCCGTTCTCCCTTTTTTAATGATGCCTTTTGAAATAATAAGGAAACTTTTGAGTGTTTTTACTTCATGAGCAACAAGGGATCTCAAAGCTTAAAGCACTATGTTTTTATGAGGAGGTTTATGAGGAGTGTATCCAGTAAACTCTCTTGTTAACTATTTTCTAGAGTGAAATACTTATTAATACACTAAAGCAGTATTCAAAGTGCTTCCACCCAATCTGGTGTCATTTAAGGTAACTTAAATATTCCAGCTTTTCCCCCTTTGGCACATACACAGTTGTAACTGAAGCTTGAACACCGGTTTAATTGCCCTGAACATTGCAATCAACATACTATGAATGCATTTGGCAAAAGTGAAAAGAGATGTTGCTCATCTTTTATTTAGCAGACGGGTATCTCATGCTGACTGTACCAGAGGCCCCGATAAACCAAACCAAACACTGTGTAGGACATCCAGCAATGACAGATAAACAAGACTGGTATGCCTTCTCTGATTTTAAAAATGTTATACCTATCCTTGTGAATATTTGTCCATACTCTGAAAGCCCCATTTTATTCAGTGAGACTTATTGACATACACTGCAGTACCACTTATGCAGACATTTTATGATGTTTTTGCAAAGCCAGGAACAGAAAAATATTGTTTTCTTTTAATTTGTCAGACTGAAGCTCTGAATTATTCATATGGAAGGTCTAAATGACAACATCCTCCCTAAAAGCATGTATACATGTATTGGCTTTCCACAGAAGCAAAAAATAGCCAAGGACAAACAACCTTTCTGCAGCCATTTGGCAGCCTGAGTCTCGCATGTGACAGCTGCACTGACATAAGAAAGGCTTTGAGGCGCCGTCTGCAATCATAAACTTGATTTGTGTTTGAATTGTGGTTTTTGTCACAAGGTGTAAGCCAGTCTGTTTCAAGGATTGCTACAGTAACATGTTGTTTGCAAACAGTTGAAGTCATAAGTCTGTACAGTTTAAAGTTGAGGGCATGTGAGAATAACAGAACTGCCTGGAGATCTTGATGTTTTTCTAAATATCAGTGTCCTGCTTGTGTTTCCTTAGGTGTTCCTGCTTTACTCAAGTGGAGAGGAATCAGAGAATGCTGCCTTATTCTATATGGTAAAGTTATGGCTGTTTGTCATTCATACATGGGTGTCTTTTACGTAACGTTCCTTGGGGCTGTTTTGCAGACATGACAGGGCATCCACAGGAAGAGAAAGTGAGAGCTGGATAAGAAAAAAATGTTCTGATGAGGGTGGAGAAGACAGTTTTTTTTGTCTACACTGCATCATTGATAGATTTTTAAATTAATTTTTGTTGTCAAACTCTGAATTAATGACCATCTTGAGCTTAAGAGATGCTCTCTGCTGCCTCTCACACTCACACACTTCAGAGCCAGTTTCATCATTTAAGTCAGATGGCAAAACTCTGCTGCTTGTTTGATAAAGTTTGATACGCACTAGCAGTGAACGACACAAACATTAAGTTGCAACTCTCCTATAATTCTTTTTCGCCCACATGCTGTATTTAAAGTGTTTTACTGGGATGTTCATTTATTCATCAGTTGGCATAAATGCAATTGGAGTGAATAAAAAAAGGAAAGTGAGCAGTGAGACTGAGAGCGCTCAACAGTTTTTTACTGTGGTTGTGTGACGGAACCTTAAATTACCTTTTTTTCAATAATATATAAGGGAGAAAGTTTAAGTTAAACAACATATAAACTGAAAGCACCAGAGAAATAAAATAGAGGGTTGAGGTTTGGGGGTCAGATTCCATTCCTTAAAAAAACACAGCTTACTTACCAATAGGCTGAAGTGGTGCTTGTGCATGCTAAGGATAGAACTGTCAGTCTGTCAGAATAAGCCATCACAGGCTCCCAGAGCTTGTAGAAACTTTTTTTTCTTGATCCTGTAAGGAAATATTTCACTTTTTCAATTTTTAAAAATGTCATTATATCATGAAGCCATGAAGATGCTTCAGGCAGTCTCGGTGATCTCCATTCCACACGTATCCTCCCTCGAGCTATTTAGGTTGCAAGTGCAGTAGTACTTTCCTTGCTGTTAGTCATATTAATATCATCCCCTTTAGACCCCAAATACTGCTGTTGAAGGGCTGCGCTGAATATTTGTATGCCAATCTAAAGCATTCATTTCATTCAGAGCTGAAATACTGATGTCCAAAAGTCTCATTATCAGACTAGACCAAAATATATTTTTTGAATCTGCTTTGGCTATTTTACAGTGACATCATCTTTAATCTGTGCTTGAGTGTATTTTGCCCAGTTAAGAAAGTTCAGTGCTGAATTGAATCAAATCAAGACATTCATAGAAATAAGTTCACCCTCCTCAGAGCTGGAAAAAAAATTTGTTCCGATATGTGAAGATTCTCCTAAAAAAAATAACAATAGTTTCTTCTAAAGTGTTTCCTGGTTTATTAAACTAATTGCATTTTCTTTTTGCATAAGGGACTGTGAGCTTATTGTTTGAGGCACTTTTACTTTTATTTGATGTAGGTAGTAGAGAGACAGGGAGTTGATGCCTGTATGGGTTACTAATGCAAAGAAACCATACTTATAATGTAGGAGAGATAACAAAAGAAACTTTTATCATAATATTATTAATCCAAATAAAAGGGATTTATTGTTATAAAACAAAAAGACTTCAAAGCTCCACTTTCAAACAAGAGTCATAGTCACAATCAATAGGCAAAAAGTCTGCACCGATAATGAAAAAGCCTTAAAAGTCCTTCACTGAAACACACAAGTAGTCGAATTCTCTGGGCTTTTCAAAATTTTAGGTCAAACACTGTTATTGTTCATCATAATACAGCTTTTCCTGCTCATCACAGGCACACTGGCATCCTTCCTACACAGCACCTGGCCCTCCTCAGCTCTGTGAATCCACCTATCATGCTCCAATAAACAAAATGTTTCAATGCATTCGGCTCTGCAAAAAAAAAAAAAAAAAAAAACAATTCTCTTATTGCTCTTCCCTGGGAAAATAAAGTCCAGCAGTTAATTTATTCATATCTTCTTATTTCTCTGTGGCCTGGCATGGAAAACAGAGGAGAAAGAGGACAGAAAAAAAGCAATTTTTTTCTGTTTTGAAGGTCTTCCATTAAAAATGAATGGTCCTCTGATTCGATGAAAAGAAGGCTGGGATTGGGATCGTCTCCCAGATGGAGACGGGCAGAGTGAAGCCCTGACGGCTCCAAGTTAAATATCCACTCCTCTCCCTTTCTATTTTGGGCCTTTCTGGAAAAGAGCATACGTGCTCGGCAAGCCCTCGCCGGTTAAAGGTTTAAAAAAAATGTAGTTGCTTAGTGACAACTCTGGCAGAGATGCAACGGCAAAAAAAAAACTGGCTTTGTGCCGCGTCAAACTTCTGATGATGATGATGAAAATGTGCCAATAGCCAAGTCACTTTAATGCCAGTCAGATTAAAATCTCCAATTTTTCATCTCTGCATTGTCACTGACAAAACATTAGATCAGCAACTAAGAATTGTCAGAACATTGTGCTTTGATGAATTGTGCTTTGTTCTTAGACACAAATAAATAGTTTGTACTCCTCCCGAAACAGAGTTTTATCTCTAGTGCAAGAAGAAAACTGCTGAAAACAGTCAAAAGAGTAATCGCACAGTAAAACCTCACTCTAGTAAGCTTTATTTGAACAATGTTTCAACTCGGCAATGAAACATTGGTGATGTGTCACTTGGAGAAGATCAACATAGCTGAAACGGCACAATATTAGAGTTTTCTGGGAGCGAGAAGGGTTGAAAATAACAACTCACTTGCTTGAAGCAGATTTTAATCAGCAAGATTCTTTTCCACTGCTTTGGCCTTTGTCGGCTGCAGCATGAACAGCAGCTTGAATCATAGCACAAATAAAGGGCATAGGGTGAAAGATTCAGGGAGCAAGTATTTTCTTTCACAAGTCCTCCAAATGAAATGACATTATATGTCTTTTTAAGTGTCTGTTGCCCCTGTTGGTAGGGTGATATTGCTTGTCTGTGCCATTCAAAGCCATAAAAAAAAGCCCTGCTGAAATATAAATCGGTTAAATGATGTTTCAACAATACAGTAGATACAGACGATATTTGTTTTAAAGTTGAGGGACAATTTGTGGTTTGGGTTTAATTAAATACAGTTAAAACTCTTCATTGTTATCACAGTTACAGTGACAAACAGCCTGCATGGATCAAAAAGCTCAGGACAGAATTAATCCTCTAAAAATGTTTTCTTGTTTTAATAATTCACTCCTAGTAATCAAGTGGTTTTGCTTACAGTCCTCATTTTAGGTCCTTTTTAGAAATGAAAAATACAAAGAAAAAAAAAATTAAATGCAATGATACTATTTTGAATTATATCACTTTCTGGCAATAGTCAGTTTCCAGCTGGCTACCTAAGGCTGCTACGCTGAAATCATGACAGGAAAGAGAAATTAATGATCTCATAATAAGAAATGTAGTTTCCTTGAAGCTCAAGAAAAACTGCCAATAATGGGCTTTAAAAAATAACAAAAATAAATTCAGCAGTAAGACTTTGGACTTTTGCAGGCTTCTTTGTGTCTAGTTTACTTAAACAACAACAAACTGTCATGGCTGCCAGTGATGGAGACAAAAACAAATGAACATGAGAAAAGCTCCTGGGGTGGAAGCAGCCCTCATTAAGTGACTCGATAACAAAGGGTCAGTTAGTGCCCCATCAAGCAGGTCCTTCATGAGGGAAAAGGTACTTTATTTTGAAACCAACAATGAAATCAACAAATAGCGAAACTGTCCATTTTATCACTCACACAAAACATTACATGATAACAATGACATGACATGACATGACAATAATGATAATTTACCCTTCATGGTTAAAAAATAACCACTTGTATAAGACTCGGGTATGGTTGTTACCTTGGTTAAAAGAAACTAACATTAGCAGTCAGTTGGAAATGAGAAACAGTTGGTGTGGTAATTTACATTTCAATTACATTATTATGTATGCTTCACTAACTTCACTTCTGACGCAGTTGTCTCTGGTCATCTGGGTTTCACCCGAAGCACGGCACAGTAACACCTGCCTTTTCACTCATTCGTGACATTGTGGATAAATTAGGGAAAAGACTGACAGTTTTGTATGTTTGCGTCTTTTCTGACCTCTACAAAGCATCTGACCATAAAAATGCACTAAAACAGAGAGAAGCTCCAGTGTTTAGGCCTCGATCAGGTCACACTCATGTTGTTTCACACCTGCCTTACTGGGTGAAGCTCTGATCTCTTGTGGCAGATGGTGCTAAGTCAAATCTTCTCACCATCCGTAATGTGGTTCAATAGGTATCTATTCTTGGTTCATTACATGTTGTGTTAGTCAAGAATAACCAAAGTTTCCCTTAAAAGAACCTCAAAGCTCATTTCTATGTAGATGATGTTATTGTTATATAACTGTGGTTCCACTCAAGTCCAGGCCCATCTGTCGCTCTTGTCTTTGCTATATTCAGCTCCTGTCCTGTTGGTGCTTGGATTTCACGTTTGTGATGTATTCAAATGTAACCTTCTGGCCAAGACATAGGTGACACAAGGTGAAGCAACAGTCACAAGTCCTTTGGTATCAGTTTGGCAAGTCTGGGCTTTTAGACATTGATGGGATGGAAGGGGGTGGTCCTGCGTTATAGTATAAATTGTAGTCTAACTATATGAGAGCACACAAGGCCAAACTGCCTCCTATTTAGCTAGATTTTGCTGACCAGCAATGGTATGTTTTACTTTTTAAGCAGAGTTTAGTATTGTGCTGGCTCCACATAAAACACATCAGGGCTGCAATACGACATCACTTCCAACAAACTTCACAGTGAACAACAAGGGCAAAGCAGTGTCACCCATCTGTCTGGGATCAGAATATATTTTTGATGTGACTTAGCTAATAAAATAATAATAACAATACAAAAAAACGTCTAATCTGTCATATTAGCAAGTTGCTCAGGACTGAGCCTGTTTGTAAGTGATGTTAACTTTACTTCACCTGTCTCTTCTCTGCTCCCTGCACGATGAGCAGAAAACAGCTGAAGTTAAGATAAATGTTGTTGGTATAAATGTTTCTGTTTTCCCCTCATTGTTTATTAGCAAAGTTTGTCCCCATGCCTTGGGTAAAACTAGAGAGCAGAGGTTTTTAATTTGCAAAAATTTAGCAGAGGTGATCCTTTAGGGGAACTCCTGGAACAAGGTGGCAAAGGTTGACCTGGAAACTCCCCTGAATAAAGTAAAACCCCTGCGCTAGTGCCGGGCGAAAGTGTACGGTAGGACCCAAAGTGTAACTTAGTTAGAACAGTTTTGGTTCTCTCTGTGATTTCTGGATAGGTTTTCCTCTTCGCTCCTCCTAGTAGTTTGAAATCAGTGGTGGTTGGTTGGAAAATGTGATGGCACATACTCTACACCAGATTTACCAACATTTGAATGACAGATTGATGATACTGTGGCCAGGCTTGTGTGCAAATTTGTGTATTTGGGAATCAAATGTATTCAATCTACACTTAAATAAAACACATTAAACATTAAAACATTAAGCCTAAAAACCTTTATAAATGATACTCTAGGATGTTTTTTTTGTTTCTTCGAAACTTTAACTTTGACCGCTGATTATTTAGTCAAGAATATTGGATGTTTTCTAGCTTTCTATGTAAAACATGATGCATGGTGTTCAGCACATGCATTCAAATCTATGGTTTCTTTGATGAGCACTTCACATACATCCTTCTATTATTCCCTCCCAGACGAGCCTCTATTGCTGTTTGTATGTAGAGTTCTCTATATCCAATGTGTGTGTGTATGTCTCCACAAATGCAGACACACTTACAAACACATATCACATGCTCTCAGAGAAACATGTGACCATGGAATGCTGTTAAGGTATGTTTGTAGCTGTGAATAATTCATATATTTTAAAGATTTTGATGATGTGTGCATCATATGGAGTATTTATGGTCAGTCAAGGTCCCATGCCCAGCCTGCATCAGTGCAGCAGAATGCCTAATACAAGACTTAAGATCAGTGTTTCACAGTGTGTGTGTGTGTGTACGTGTGTGTTAAGAGCTTGGGAGTGATCCTTAGATCACAGGGTGAAGGCTGCCAGCAAAATGCATTTTTAATTCTGAACTTGTTTATCTTTCCTCCTGTTAGAAGTGCAAAAGTCTGTATAATGTGGAAAATCTCTGTAGTAATTGCACTCAATTTTAGTTGACACACAAAGGAAACAGCTTTCTGTGAATCCTGAAAACAATCTTTAACAACCTCACAGAGGAGTGTGCACATCAAAGTGGCATTAATAATTCCACACCGAGACTAATTTCCTACAGGTTAAACTTCTGATTGTCCCTCATAAGCTTAGTAAATTCACTACAAGGGCAAATCGTGTAGAGAAATATAAACCATGCCTAAGAGTTTAAAATATCTTGTCATTTTCATCATCTATTTATTTACAGCTTTCATCTAGAAGAACTTACACCCTCTGCAGCAGAAATTTCTGCTTTGAATGCTTGCTCTCTGTCTACAGGCAGCAGAGAGTAGAGATTGCAAGAGCCGAAGCCACTGTGCCAACAACTGGATTTACATTGCATTTGCATGAGCCTTTTCCACACTACATTAGGCAGAAAGTGGAGATAGGCCTAATAATGTGAGCCTCTTCTTTTACTGCAGTGATGAGCTAATTTCAGCCATTACCCTTGAGAAATCTTTTTTGTTACCTTTAGGAGGAGATGCTGAGCAAGCATGCACTTTTTCACTAACAGCCTGCTAGAAGGATTAAACATTTTAACAAACCTGTAACAGCAAAGTAGCACAGGTTCCTCACATAGGCTAGGGTTGATTTTTTTCCTGTGGTTGTAAAATGGCTCTCTACTTACTTTTTTTTAGCATTTCTAATCTCGTTTTAAATTCTAACTCGTTTTTTTCTCCATTTTTCATATTAGTAATTGACTTGAAACACAGATTTGCAAACAATTTATTGTTCAAATGGTCGAAAAATGCTTTAAAGCAACATTATGTAAAAGGTGTTTTGTGAAATTTGGTGCCTCCTCAGTTTCTGAGTGCAACACTACATTTGTTAATACAAATGCCAGGTTTCCATCCCAGTATTGTCCATTCTAATGTACAAGCTATATCCAAATCAGCAGCCTCATAATAATTTAATGGCATGAAAGCTAATGTTTTTAAATTTACATGCATACTCAGACATTTTTACACCGTGTAGTTGTTTTAAACAAGTGTTGGACATGACGCAGAATAGCAGCATGCCAAGCTAATGTAACCAGAACCCCTGACAGTATGTTGCTAACAACTGACTTCAGCATTCCCCTGCTAAAACTGTGTCAAAATGGACTATTGTGATCAAAAAGAAACAAGACAACAACTTTGCCAACTCAGCCAAACATCACACAAGCGCCACAACACAAGAAAGCCAATATGACTACATTATTACCAGTCCAGCCTTTTATTTTGTGGAACTCTGATCAATGATTAAAAGCTACTTTGACATTACTCCTGTTCTTGCCTCTTCCTCTTTTTCTCTTCCCTATTGACATCTTTTCTGTCTGTTCACCCCCCTGTTGCGTCAGCACTGTTGGTGTCACCTCCAGCCTGCAAATGATTTCGAAGCTGTTTATTTCAGGGTTTAATAGTTACATGATGTTGCTTTAGTTTAACACATTTGTAACCTTGGTGACAGATTTTGCAATGTGCTTTGTCCATACTTTCTCAAAAAAGTATTTTGTTGCACAGTAAAATGCCAATTATGCAGAAAAAGTGAGTGAAAGAAACTGCTGCAGCTTAAAGTAGATCTGGTTATTACCACAGTAATGGCATTTCAGGGTTAGACATATAGCTGCAGCAGTTAGGGGAGAGTGGGGTAAGATGAGCCACTTTTTACTCATGTTGTCCTGGAGGAAAGGAAAAATGACACAGAAATAGAATGAAAACATATACCTTTATTTCAGGATGTCTCCTATCAAATGAAATTATCAGAATTAATCTCTGACAAAGCTGCCCAGAATAAAGACTTCTCAAAAAAAAGTGCACCTGTGGCTCAACTTAGGGGTAAGTTGAACCAAGTCAGTGGGTAAGTTGAGCCATCTGGGGGTAAACTGACCATCTGAGTTTTAAAATGTAAAACTGAACATATTGTGCTAACAAACAGTTTTAACAGTTTTGAACTTGTAAGAACAAAACACCAGTTAGTTTCAAAACCATTTAACCATTTAATCAAAAAAAACTATTCAATATTCCAACTGTCAAGGTTGCAGGGGAATATGAATTAATGCTCCCTCCTTGCAGTTCCTCCAGCCTTTTGAGGTTGAGGTAGCTTCTTCAGCACATCACTACGTGGGAAAGATGCCTCATCCTTTTCCTTGAATGCAAAGGTGGGTTTCTTACCGCCAGTGGTCCCTCGGATTCTTCAGAGAAATCTGGCACTCACTTCATTTCCCGCAAGGCTGTCAACCAAGCCGATGTAATGGTGGCTCCTGCATTTGGATGCAAATTTTACGATGACAAAGTCACCAACTACCAGATCTGAGACATCTGGTTCACTTCTTTCATCGCTGGAGCTCTCATGCTCAGAAGTGTCATCAAATGGGATGGCAACATCACTCTCCTCAGAGCTGCTTTCCACGGCCATTTTCATCTGGGGTTGTTTCCTCTTCAGCTTTCGTTGCTCTTTGATGGTTCTTTGTGTTTTGTCTTTCTGTTTATTTTTCCTCTCTTCATGGGCTGTAAAACAACAAAAAGAGCAATGATGATAATCAGAATAGTTGAACCTTAAGTAATGCAAAAAATATTAACAAGTACACATTCCTTAATATACCATGGTAATTATAGCTGGTAAGAAAACATGTGTCAGTTTGTTGTTTATTTACTTAACTGTTGTATGTAGTTGTCATAAATAGTTATCAATGTTTTCAAATATATGAATGGGAAAAAAAGTAATGGTACTGTATTGAACTACACAAAATAATTGAGCCTGTGCCAACCTACTGAGTCATGTTATTTCTTGCACATCCTATCGGATATACCTTTCTCTCTCCAGTTGCTGGGGGTAGGAATATTGTTTCTTTCTGCCAATTCCAATGCCAGTTCATGGCATTTCTTTGGAGTAAGGCCATGAAACTGCTCCGCAAGCTTCTTGGTCTGCTAGCTCCTTCTCCACCTCCTCTGAGAAGACTCTCTTTGCTTCTGCTGTTCCACCGTAACCCACTGTTTTTACTTCCTTTGCCTCCCTCTTTTTCATATACCTTCTCAATTTTGACTTGTCAATATTTCTCTCTTTTTGCCACTGATCTGATGGACTTTCCACCCTTGACATCATAGGCTGCTCTCTCCATCTCTTCTAGGGGTGTTGAGCCCCAGCTTGTTTTCCTCTTGTAGGTTCTCGGCATGATACCTTTTCTGCAATGATTAACATATGACAAACACACCAAACCAGTTGAGTATACTCAACTAAAATACCATTTTACACTTCAGAGACTTAACTGAATTTCAGTGCCTTATGGTGGGGTAAGTTGAACCATTGGCTCAATTTTATCCCATAGCCTTTGGCTCACTTTGCCCCATAGCCACCATTTTGGAAAAAACGGGCTAGCTTAGAAATTCAGGCTAATCTTTAGTGAAGCGATTCACATGATTTTATACG
>JAPZDV010000003.1:5184050-5214825 GCA_029814665.1 Acanthurus lineatus
GGGCTAGCTTAGAAATTCAGGCTAATATTTAGTGAAGCGATTCACATGATTTTATACGTTAGCAAATAACCAACATGTATAACATAACATAATTTAAGACCTGGATAAATTTGCTTTGACATAACAGTCATTTTACCTGATATGCAGAAAATTTACTTTGACAAGCAAAAAACAGTTTTTTTGTGTTATTAAGATTTGTTTTAGTATATATGATAGTCCTCCATATTTGAGCAGAACACAAAAGCACATACATTAAAGGAACTTCTTGATTTCCTGTAGATCCTCTGGAGATAGAAAACGATTTTTTTAAAAGAATTTTCCCTGTTTTTTTAACCTAGTGCAATGACTCCTAACACATGTTAGGATAGAGAGACTGATGCCAGCGTATCAGAAACTCAAACTACGAACTTAACTGACTCCAAATATCCTCGAAAGATGATTGACAGCTGCTGTATACACATGCCTAAGGACACATTGTAAGCAGGGAGCAACCTGCAAATGAACCTCGTTGTTATTATTCA
Organism: Acanthurus lineatus; assembly: GCA_029814665.1. Lineage (NCBI taxonomy): Eukaryota > Metazoa > Chordata > Actinopteri > Acanthuriformes > Acanthuridae > Acanthurus > Acanthurus lineatus. Next base: position 5,184,572 of record JAPZDV010000003.1, read on the forward strand.
TCACAGAGGATCACTTATCGTGCACCATAACACCTGAGTGACGGTGTTATTTACTAGTTTCTTTGTGTGGATCTGCAGTTGTTGTATTTGTTAACTCATATTACATTTTTTTTCTGTGGATATGATTAATGTTCTCAATTAGTCATAATTAATCTTACTCAATTTCACAGCTGCTCTGCCTTCATCAGGTGGACAGTAAACATGGAAATGAAGCTGATGCGAATGAAACAAAAATTACTGCTAAATGAATTGAATCAGTCGTTTTTAAGAGACTTTGCTCACATAAAATCGACAGATTAAACTAAGATTAACCATTGACTGAATATAATGGAAACTAATAAGATCCAGAGTGCTTATCTTTATTCACTGTGCATAATCTTAAGTTAAAGTTTAATAATAGCACCATTACATGCCACCTGTTACTGCTAATGGAAATCAAGTGGGGTTTTAAATTCTCATTTGAGATTTACCACTCTATAACTCACTACCTTGTAATTCCCCCAAATCCTTCACTTGATACAGCTCTTTTTCAGACAGGATTAGTTTAGCAGGTAGAGGAAGTGTGATATAATCATTACCAGAGCATGTCTGCAATTTAAGTCCCATCTGAATCTGCCATGTTACTCATTTTTATGGACTTCACATCCCCTTACCGGTAAAATTTCTGTCCCCTCTAACCATCTTTGTGATGTCCAGTGAAAAAAACCTGAGGAAACATGAGTCCAGCTCAAACTGTCGCTCTGAGTTTGTTGCCAAACATTGGGTCATTTCCTTTGGGAAAGCATTCCGTCTGTATGGTGGTGAGCCATCTGTTCAAATTGCAATTGGCAGCAGGGTTCAGCCCAAAGAGTGAGAGCTGACCCAAAGTCTCAGCTCGGGTCTGGCTGTGACTTTTCCTCTGCTTGTCATCCCCCTGCAAATTAGACAATTGATGCTTTGGGTTACAGCAACTATTGTCCTGCAAAACTCAATGCAGGGTTTTAATCTGTAATACCTTCAAACAGCTGACAAAACCCCATTTCTGAAGCTGCATGAGCACGTATGAGTCCAAGTGATAAAGTGGAATCTAATATTTGTTAGATCTATTATTTTTTCAATTTGTGCTTGTCATGGCCCCATTATCAGAATGTTGGATACGGAAGCTGAATGTGAGAAGATATAAAATTACTTCAGGGATATAATGACTCTAGACAGCAATTTGATTAAGGTGGATTCAAAGCAAGCACAGGACTTTTAAGAGGTTCGAAGCTATTTAATCTCACAATGCTTGCTGCTTGTTCAGTAAACAGATATGCTTGTTATCAAAAAAAAACATTACTTGCCATCTTCTCGCCTTAATTCAGGCCGTAATCGACAGACCCAGGAGAGGCTTATCAAATGGCTGCAAACGGCTTAATGCCTGTCAGATTGAGAGCCAAAGATGTAATTACTCTACTTGCAAAGCATATTGCTGTTGTCACAAGTAAAATCATAATAGACAATGACTGCTGGAAAGGCCTCACTGTCACGCATTAAAATCAGATAAATACTGCAGGAGACGAGGCCAAAGAGGTTAGTGTTGTTTATCAGTCTCTCTTCAGGGGGTCCTGTGTCACAAGCAGTACAATTACAATCATTCTCCTTTTCTCAGTCAATATAATATAGTTCACATTTATCACATTTATCAAAAATTAATTGAATGCAAGAAATACATTAAGAGTTATGCGAAGGTTTAAATTAGTTTTTTGTCCTGTCTGTGTGGAAAGTCATGTTTTTATTTTATTTACCTTGATTTGTTGTTATTTATGATTGTGCGTTTCTATTATGTGCAATAAGTAAGCTTATCTGCAAAATGTTTACTGACAGCAGGCAAAATGCTCCCAATGAACATTAACCAGGCAGCAATAGAAATGTAATTTTTAGAACACAACGCTGACAGATGATGAGCATTGCACAATAATAATAAAATGCCCATAATCCATTGTGACCGCACCAACCTTCACATTTGACCCTCTGTCGGCAGTGATTATGAAATCTGCTAAATTGCTTCAGAGCACAACAAAAACACAAGAGATACTGTTTTTTTATTATTCAGTACAAACACAGCTTATGTTCTCAGTTTTTTTTGTAGAAGCAGGTAGTGAAAAATGGTGGTTGGACAAATCTGTTTCACTGTTTATTGTCCTCCAGAAAGGAGAAAAACAAAAACAAATCCCAGGGAGGAAAAGGAAGTGACTGGCAGCATCCTCTCTAGGACAGGAAGCAAAGATGTTCTTGCAAAGGCTATGAGAAAAATATGCCTTTATTTGACCTAAAGGTATCTGACATGTGTCGATGTAATTATAGCATGAAATTCATATGAAAGTCTGATGTTTTATTTCTGAACACGTAGCATGAAACTTCTATCCTGTCTCCTCATATATGTTTGGACTTATAAAATGACTATTTTCATAATGCGCCATTATCAGTTAATGTATTCTGGACTTCAAAACTTATATTTTTCGTGCAACATAAATTTACATAATTGGTAAAACTGCAGTTTTCATCCAACGTTTATTCAAACAATCTAGTCTATAACTGTGGCAGTCTACTTTTTCAAACTTTCTAATATATTTGAAGCCTGACAGATTATTCCTGACAATCCTAATGTTACTGACAGCTGGAATATCACTGAAGCAAATGTATTCAGAGAATATCCATACAATAACTTAATCAAATTTTGGACCACAGTTTATGAAGTTTTACGATGACATCATGCAACAAAGTCAAGGATGATGATGATGTTCATTTTTGTGGATACTATGATGGGTAATTTGTGCTTTTTATCCTTTAAAAATAAAAGTTTAGAAGGTTACACAGCAACCTACATATCCTTTTGATTATCAATCAATTAAATGCTTGCAAATGTACAACCGATGGGCCAGGGCACACATGCATATAAAGACAAATCACGATCAGAGCAGCATATGAAACAAACTGTAATTCAGTCTCTACTGAGATACACAACTCTGAACTACAGGACTCCAGTAGTTATTTTGAGGTGTTGGAGAAAAAAAGCTAATTCCAGAGTGTTATCCCACCTCGTGTTTTAGAGCTGGTAGATTAATGTTTGATCCCGTTATGAACTGAGCCTCACGTTATTAAACTTAATCGACAGTTCTCTCTGGTAATATATTTATCCACCGCAGTGTGCACATCGGGTGTAGCAGAGGCGTGGAGCTACTTGGAATAAATATTTGACTTACTGTGTTTACACTATTTTTTGAGGATTATGAGTTTGAGAGACCAAACACGCCATGTGCAGGGTCCTTTAACCCTCCACCCTTCTGATCTGCCCACCCATAATATTTTCCTGCCAATCCATCACTCTGTCTCCCCGTGGGAACTCCTGTTTCACAGAGACAAGGGAACAAATACACTTTTAAAACTGCGAGCTGTTATATTATCTCTGTAAGACTGGGTTTATGAGGGATATTTGATAAGTTAGTGGCCTAAGATAGAAGGAGATGAGTTGATCAGATCTCACTACATGCATGTGCTCTTCAGCTCTTTGTTCTATAGAAAGCTTGAAGTTTATAACTTTTATAGTATTTCTGATTCAGGTACTGGAACATTTCAAGCACTGTTTGACAAAACGGACATGCAGTCATCCAGAAAAGCAGATTTAAACTCAAACGACACCCACCTTGTTCACCTCACTTGACACCCTGAGACTAAAACCTCTTTTCCCAGAGAAGAAGGAGTTTAGTGGTTTCCACTTAGATGATGAAAATGACGTCATTGCTGCTGTGAATAACTTTCTGGAGGTCCAAGATGCTGACTCCTACAAAGAGGGGAACCACATACTCCACAACTGTTTGATTTAGTGTGTAAATGTAGGAGAGGTCTATATTGACTCCTCTTTAGGCCAAGAACTCATCAATCTCATCTTGTTAAGTGTGCGTATGTATGTGAGCATGATAGTAACATGAAAGTGGAAAATTGTCATTCACAATGTTGATAAATACATCTTAGCACAATAACAGATGCAATTCATCTATGTCACTTTATATTCCTGCTAAATTACTGACATGATTATCAGCACTGCTCACATTGCTAATATCATCAGCCAGAGATCTCTTACACTCTAAGTGACAGAGTCAGGTCATGATGAGATGAGAGCGTTGATCTATTTTACACTCTATAGTAAGAAAATCTTTTTCAGTATGAAGGTATTTTTTTTTTGTCATGGCACAAAGCAAAACAAAACTTATAGTTCTGAATGCTTAAATACAGAACACATAGGCCAAGACAACTGATTAAATATTCAAGGGGAACAGGAGAAAAAGAAAATGAAGCAATATAGTCAATTTTAATCATGACCCTCTGACAGGGGACCATCGGTCTAGATAAATAAGATCTATAAAACACAAACAGACAATCCTTGCATAAAAACATAAAAGCAGTTATTTCCATTCCCACCATATTAAAAACAATGCAATATAGTGAAAAAGTGGCTCTAATTTACCGGAGGCACAAAGAGGTCAGCAGTTGCAATCATGTGTGAATATTTGACAACTCAATTTAAAAAAAAAGGGGGGGTCACTCAATGGGAGTAAAACCAGAAAAAAAAGGAAGAAAAGAAAAAAGACTGTTTCTCCTAATTGCTGAGGTATTTCTTGCCTCATTTTAATTTTATGGGCATTCTGTGAACTTGCCCTCACTGCCCATTAACTTCTGACCTCAGTCATAGGTTATTAAACATCATTTATTTCATAAGATTTAAAAAACCCAACCGCTCAGCAGAATAACCTCCTGAAGGGTCAGATGGCCACAGTTGAAAAACTTATCATTAGGAGAGAAAAAATAAATAAAATAAAATAAGATAATTGGTGTCTTGACCTTTAAGGGGTGACATTCAAAAGTTCATGAAGTATCTACTGAAAACATTTAATTTGCACAAATCAATATTTGTATAATGTGAAAGAGTTTTTACTGATGAGGAAGTCAAAACTCTGCTGATCCTTTCAGCTGCAGAGAATTCTGTCCTGCTGTGGCAAACTGTTTTAGTTTTGCAGCAGCCGTTTTTTGTTCAGTCGTCACTCTCATCAAGCTGGTGCACTTAGAGGAGCATCTATATGCTAAAGAGTCAGATAAGGTTAGTGCGCATTCAAAAGACATTAAAGAAACCTGAATGTTGGTTTTATATTTGTCAGGGGAGACAGAAAAATGATGCTAAATGAATGCTAACGTTGCTCCATGTCTGCTGGATCAGTAAACAGGCAACTCTCAGCAATCAAAATTCATATTCAACTAATATGGCTATATTGTCTGAAATCTCATTTGATGTATAGAGCTGCGCCGTCTAATGCTTCATCCTTCCCTTGTAAACTACTTTCAAGGGCATCGTGTCGTGTTGTGTTGACAAATGGTGGGAAATTAAGGGTTCCGATGAAAATATTTTATTTCAAACAGTCTTCAACTTGTGCAATTTAGCCAATGTAAAAGAAATGATGAAGTTTTCATGACAGCATCAAAAGGGCAAAGTGTCGTCTGCGGCATTTTGAACCATACAAAAGGAAGAAAAGATGAGAGTTAATACATCAACCCTATCTTAAGTTAAACTGCTTGTTTGTTTGCTGTTTAACCTCACAGAAAATGGAGTTCATTGGAGTTCACGAGTCATGACTTAAAAATCATTATGTGAGAGGAGGAATTAAGACGCCTAAATATGTAAAATATTTATTTAAAGAAACTCAAAATATGTTTGACCCTTTATGCAGTCTTTCAAAAAATCCATACAATGAATTCATATATTTTACACAGTTCAACTCAAATACCTCCTCTCCTCCCCCAGGAGCTGCCATAGGAAAGTACAGTAGCTAGTGGTTTTTTGTTGTTGTTGTTGTTGTTGTTTGGTTTGGTTTTTTTTAACAAAGTACTTTAGCATTATTTAAGGCATCTCTCATCTACTGCAGGAGAGAGGAAGGAGACATTAGAAATTCCTCAGTACTGTAATTCACTGTCTCATTTGGCATATGTCCTAAAATCTGGTATGTAAGCCCTAATGATACATGATACATGACAATGATGCAATGTTTGCAAAGCTTTGGCTATTCTAGCGCACTAGCTAATCGGTCAACAATTTATAACACTGTGATTTTTACAATATATGTTTATCACACCTTTTAAAATGACCTGTAACACTTTTTGTGCACACGTCAGGCTGGTGATTAGATTTTGCTTATCCTGAACATATTAGGTCATGGGATAAAACTTGTAATTTTGCACCTGTACTTTAGTATGTAACTCAGGTAAATGTTCTATATTTTGTTCCTCTCTACCTTTGATCAAATGTACATAAAACTGTCTAATAGAGGTGCAAACCAGCAGATTACAAAGAAAGAGTGCCTTTCTCTGCAGGATGCAGTCATAAAAAGGACCACATTTCATTGGCTGTGTGAGTATTGACTCTGTAAGCCTGTCTTCACACATGATCAATAACAATGTATAATGTCTGCTCCCCCCATTTCTTAATAATGAGCCTCAAACACAACCACATTCTCATTTTGTTTGCCTTTGAAAGAATAACAAGGTTGTTAATTACAAAGGTTACATTGATTAATATTCCTCCTTGCCCATCAATGGATGAGTAATTCTTGGTAATGGAACATGTTTTGCTCAAAGGATCGATCAGGGTTCATGGAAGTGATGAAAAAAAATATCTGGTTGATATCAGCGAAATGAATCAGGGGGAAAAAAATCCCAAGGGGGCAAAGGGCTCCTGCATTTTCCAGACTTCTCAATTTGATAAAGCAGAAACAGAGACAACAGGGCAGAAATATAAAAAATAATATAAAAAAAAAAACATGCATTTACAGTTGCCAATTTTTGAAATAAATCCACACAGCTAGACCCTTCAAAGAGTTTGATGCAGGGAAATCTATTGCATGTGGGCTGTTTGCCTCCCACAAGCTGCTTGTGAACAGATTCATAATGACTCATTTGATTTGTAGCCAGAAGTGTTAATACATATGGCACATAATGCATGTTATACGTTTAGATAAACCACATGTTAAATTCAGCTAAGTGGGGCATATTTTTCACTGCATACCATCAAGAAATCACACTTATGTTATTTTTAGTGGATAAAAAAAAAAACAATGTCTGTTTTTCTGGCTCCCGTGCATGCCTCTTGAGGTGAGGGGGAGATGCCATTCTGATCAACTAATCCCCACCTCCTCCTGCTCTATGTGCCGCTCCTGCCTATCTCTGTGACTGAGGCAGACACCGGTGGAGGGCCAGATGGTGTGTGTTACACTTGTTTCGCTGTCGTGCGACTGTTATTTATATGCCACATGGCAGCAGCAGCGGCGGCGGCGGCAGCAGCAGCAGTGGGCCCCCTAGACGAAAGCTTTTGTTTCAGAGCTTGAAGAGGAGGCGAGGAGGCGAGGAACGAGCAGGAGACAAAAACAAATGTCCCTATTAGATTATCACCTCAGCCTCTGTGGAAGAAGGCTCTCCTCTTGTTTTGTGTGTGTATGTGTGTGTAAGCTGTGCTGGCGTGGGTGTGTGCCCCCCGCTGCCAGGAACAGAAAACAGCGGTCTGATATCTCAATATCACTGGTATTAGCCCGGGAAAGAGGCCATGGATCATTTTAATGCCACCTCGTGTACAGGAAGCGCCGAGTGGTGGATCGATGATACATGTCCCCGGGCCACCCATGACACCTATAAGCCTTAGCCACATACACACACATCCGTCAACCCTGTCCTGCATGCAAGCCTCTTTACCCTTTTGCACACACACACACACACATACACACACTCCTCCCCTACCCACATAATAAACTGTGAGAAAAAGCAATATCTCTCATGAAGGCAGAGGAATATGATTAAAGCTTCCGTGCTACCGTTATCATCCCATGAGCCGTTAACAGCGAGCAAAATGAAGCAAAGTGAATTACCTCCAGCTGTCACCGTGTAGCCTGCAGACCCGGAGTCAAGGGCCTGTAATGTTCAAAGCATTGTTGAAGCTTATAATGACAGATAGAGGTGAAAAAAACACACTTTGGAAGCCATGTTATTGTGTCGGAAAGTTTCTGCCATTTTTTTCCCCCATTGTTTTCCTTGAGAGGTTATAGAGGAAAAAAACTACATAAGCTTTTATTGTTACAGTCGAAGCGCAATTAAGACCCGCCCACACCAGGGACTGAAAACAAATTCATCACTCTCCATTAACTTTTATATTGCATGGAGTAGGGCTGGGTGATAAAATGATCTTGAAAGCGGATGAGGGATAAAATTGACATCAATAGCAATGATAAGATGTGGATATTTTTACTGGATATGAATTGATCTGATATAAACAGCAGAAATAAACACAACAGCAGTCAGTCAGTCTGCAGTTTGTTTCTTGAATGTCAGTCGTTTTGAGCAGCCATTGAAGAAAGTGGATGTGATCACAGATGCCCTCTATAAAAGAGGAAATAAACAAAAAACAAGAGGCATGAGGGCAACTTTTGCCTCTGTGATTCTGCTCTCTGCTGTGGTGCTTCCTCTTGGCACCGAGACGCTGCTGCTGAGCTTCTCTTATGAAAACTGTGTGCAGCAGTTCACAGCAGAGTCCACAGTGGAGGGAATGTAACACACTCTGGATATATTTTACCGGAGTAAACAACAGCGATCCTTTTTATCCATAAGTGCATCGAAAGGCAGAGAAGTGTGATCAATATATCAAATGTCTGTTTAACAAGCAGAACAAAAACTCGCAGAAATGTCTTGTTCCCATAATCCGCCTACAGAGCTTGTAATGCTCAAGTGCTAAAATATGAGCTATCCTCTAAGGCAAGGAAGGAAGTTGTTGACAAAAAAGGTAATAAAACCAGATCAGGAAAGGGAACAGTGTTCAACATTGAGATTTTCTGTTCCTCGCTCATTGAGTTATTTCCCTTTTTTTTTTTTTTGCTCTTCTGCTCAAAGCTGCTCCAGACTGTCCACTAAATATCGCTTCAAGCTCAGCACAGATTTCATCCCACCTCACTTAACTGCATTGTATTTCAATTGTAGCTCACACACACTGACCAGATTAATTTCCAACTAAGCACTGGCAGCAAGGGTAAGGCAGATTTTCCTTGTTTGTTACCAGGCTATATCAAGATGCTTTAAAAAACAAGTCAAAGCAGTGGAAAGTAAAAGAAAACTCTCTCATAAAATGTTTCTACCTGGCTGTTTATTAGCACCCAGCCTCATTCTGTTCATACAAGACAGCTCTTTATTAGTAAATTTACAGACTAGCCATTCAACAAACAGCCATTAAATGCATCATATAGTTACATGCAGGAGTCATTTTCCTCTCACTGATATTTTTTACCCTCTATAATTTCATAATTAGGTCATCAGATGCTGGTTTCCTGACTTTACCAAGACTACGATGCAGATCTGTTGAAAGTGATTTAGCTGTTGTCCTGTTCTTGCAGATCTGTCACCAGTGTTCACACATTAAATTGAAAACTAAAATTATTCTCTCAGGCTTGTGATGCTCACTATGACTGTGACATATCATTGGGATGATTGTCTTTTGGATGTGTTCCTAGTGCACCCCAGGGTCTCCACAGAAAGGCACCTGATCAGGAGCCTGAACCACCTTACTTGGCTCCTTTCACTCCCAGTGCTAAACACAGCTAGAGTTAAATCCAGTTTTCCTTCTTGAATCGTCTGATTGTTTGCCAACCAAAAGTTCCTCACCATAGCTTCCCAAACTCTTTCCACACCAAGGTTTTTGCCACAGTAACCACTGAAGCAGCAGTTCCTCTGTGCCCCTGCTACCTGTCTGCTGCTTTAGGAAACCCCAGGACAGGCAAGCTTTTAAAAAGCTCCCTCCTCTTCTTGTTCCTCTTCTTCATTTAACCTGTAATGTTCTATACAAATCGAATGGCCTTGCCCTACTATTGCTTGTAGATGTAAAGGGGCGGTTTGAATCATGAAATTACCTCTTTACATTTATGGCACCATCAAAATACAATGAAGCTAAATAAATATTTCATTTACAAAAAGAAAATCACAGCATTGAAAAGAACATTAAAATAAGCAATATTTCTTGCTGGAAAAACTGTCCCAGTGAGCAACACTTGCATCTGATAATATCTCACCAAAGAACTATTCTGGTGCTGTTGGGAAAAGACTGATATTATAACACATTGTTTTTTTTTTCTCTGTGCTTTGACTGATCATTATCTTCCTGTATGGTGTTAGCAAGACTGTAAGATCAGGGTGTAAAGGAAAGAGTTGATTAATATTCCTGTGATCCCACCAGGCTGTCTGCGTCTCATACCTTTTGTCATGTATTGACTTGTTGAAGTCCTTATGGATAAAACATTACGACGGTATAAGGAGAAATATTTAGTCATTTCCGAAATGTCATTTACTCAGATAATCTCGTACCCTATCGCTTCTCCTGCTATTTCCAGAGTGCTCTTTATGGGGTGGGGTGGAAACATCGTAGAGAGAGACATGGGTTATAAACACTGTCATTAGAAAACGTTCTCTCTGTCCTCTTGAAAAGCCAAGGATTTTGCAATCCTTCAAAGATAAAACTATGGCTCACCATCAAAGGAAATATCATCTGCTCTGGATGCTACACTAATCGGCAGCAGCAATGAGATGACAGGGGACTCACACAAGAAGAAAGAAAATGAGATAGAAGGAATGAGGGGAGCGTGGTGTGAGTTGGAGGCTGATTGCAGCCAGCTGTCAGATCCCCGTCGGTGTCCCTGTTTGATTGCAGCCTTGTCAGCGTGCCTTAGACCTGCCTTTTTTTTTTTTTTGAAGTCTATGGACAATGTAATGGTGTACTCTGTGATCAGCACTGAAATGTAGCAGGTAGAGATGCCTTGTCAAAGCTCAGGAAGCATTAGCATTAAAAGCAGCGTGTAGGCAGAAACCCATACGTCGCCTGTTAGAGCTGCGGGCTCTCTTGTGAATGGAAAAGCAGCGTGTTGATAAAATTAAGTCCAATAAATTAGGACAGGGACTCGTTTTGTGCCAGATTGACAATTAAAGATGTCTTGGGATTCACCCGGTGATAACATTCATCTCCCTTTTTTACATCCATTTAACAGGAGCAATCATCTAGATTGACACAATGGGAGCTTGTGAAAAAAACAGATCACATGACTTTATAACTTGACTTCTAAGCAGAAACTAAATCATTCAAATTAATCTAGTGTTTGCTGTTTTCAGTCATTCAAAAGAAAGACTATAGTCATGTCCAAAAATGCGTAAAATAGTCATTCACAGGATCTGATTTGTAGTGTGTTTCAATCCATTTACAAGCTGTAAGCAGAATTCCCAAGCTTGTTTCTGTAGTAAATGAATGAAGTGCTGAGCAGTCTTGTGAATGAAGCAGATATAAGGAACATCTTTCAAGAGTGAGTTGTCCAAGTTACATCACTTGATTAGCATCAGCACCTGCATTATACGTTTTTTGTGACCACTGGGGGGGTGGAGAGAATAACTATGACCTTTGAGTTGAGAAACTTGTACACAGTACTTCACAGTCTGACCCTGGGTAATAATTTTTCTGTGCACAACACTGCAAGTGTGTAAAAAAAACCTCCTCACCTGACACACCTTCTTTGACCTTGAGACTGTGAGCTCTCCATTGTGAGGACTGCTGTTTGGTCTTGGGGTCACAGCCATGGACACAACTGTCTCCAATGATGATCCTTGCTGTGACACCTGGGTCATTACTGGCTTGTTGACAGAGATCCTCACAGACTCTGACATGCTTTGGTAGCAAAACATAGGTGCTAATAGTGATTAATAAATGAAACTTGGACTATGAACTCACAAAAGTTTTCACTTGTGCCTCCGTTAATGTGTACAACTCGCATGAACAGTCTTGGAGGTCTGTGGTTGCATGTATTAAAAAGAGGAGTAAATATCTGACGACTATATTTCACTGAACTCTGCAGTTTTTCTGCTCCTCCATTAAGGCTTTTACTAATAATGTCTACAGCTAATTGTTTTGGTTTGGGGGCATTGCTACTATTTTGGCTCACCCTTACTGCTCTTATCAGCCTTGTTTTCAGCCACAGCGGGTGAAGTTGGGTGTCATGGCTGATGTACATGGACAGTGATCGCAGATAGTGATCATGAATGTGTGTGTGTACACTGCATGCAGCACTAGTTTCTGTACACTTGTCTGTACACTGCTCACAAATCCCAGTATACCACTAGTGCCATCATAGCACTGCCCCACACATGTCTGCATGTCTATGCCTTACATGCTCCACACAGAATGCATCAGCAAGCTCTTCTGCACTCAGGTACATCATATGGTTGTTATCAATTGCTAGCTTTTTAATAATTCCAAAGGGAACTCAGCAAATAAAGTCAGCAAACTGTTCTTTCTTTGGTCTCCTGTTTCATCTACCAGCATAGAAAAGACACTTACCTCTTTTACCTCAACAATGATGCTCTTTTCTTATTCTTTCCCTCAAAACACAGCCTGTTGTCTTGTCTGAAGAATAGAGTTCGTCTTCCCTATGAGGTTTGGATTTGATGAATCATCGTTGTATGCATTATTACAATGTACTGTATACACAATGTGGACTCATTAAAGTCTATTTGTCTGAGAAATAGAAAAAATGATCTCTGAATAGGCTGATAAGTGTCGGAGAAACATTTGTACCAGCTGCTTTAGGTAAGTCTAAAACTAAAAAAAATACGAAATACAAAATATGAAATACGTATGCATTGGTTGGGCCTCTGCACTTTGAAAATGACCAGTTTTGTGCTGGGTTTTAGACGTCTCCTTAGCTACCAACTAAAAATTAGCATGCAATTTCATGCATTACTTTATTTTCAGTGAAGTTCAGCCAATGGCTAATGATAATTACATCTCCGTACTCATTAATGGAGCTGAAATATGTGCTAAAAATAGAGCTGTAGAACAATAAATGCAAATTGCATATTTTTAACTGCCATTAGCACTGTATATTTTTCACATCATGTCAGTAAAGACTAAAACAGTGCTCCTGTGCTGTACTTTAGCTGTCTCTCAACAAAAGCAGAGAGACAAAGTTAGCAATTAGCTGGTGATCATGACCCAAACTACAAGACATTTGGAGACAGAGACTAATAAACAGAGTTTCATTTCACAAACTGTAAACACACATGGGGAGAGGGACAGGGTAATGGGCTTGCAAGTCTTAGAATTAGGATTTATCACAAACCTTCCCTCCAGACTCTCTGTCTTACCAGCTTCGACGTCTCGCACCTTTTCATAACAATCAATATGCAATTTTAAGCTAATATAAAGTAGAAATGATGCAATTATAACAGTGGATATGACACAGGGTTTTACATGAATTGGAAAGTAATAGCTGTTGCCATGTAATCCAGCAGATTTTACACTTACTGTCACACCAACGAGCAAAATGTAAAATTAACTGCAGAGAGCCGCCAATTAGCTTGACAATGAGATCTGTTTACAGTGATTACTGTTAAAATAATGATACAACTGTAACAATAAAGAAATGTAATATTCAACACAAATTATGAAGGCTGTCAAATAACAGATGAGATATGGCATTGCCTCTGTTTTCAGAAAGCTGTGTGCTTTTTCTAAAGGCTAAAGGTGAAACTTAAATGGTCAGTTGTCCATCTGAATGATAAGTGCGCTTGCTGCAGAGCACTTCATGGTTTTTTGTTTCTCTTTTCCGCTCAATGCAAAGGGATGTATGCGACTCGGCCCTCGAGGGAAGCCAGACGAAGGTGTTTATTCAGCATGAAATGAGGTGAAGCTTAAAATACATGGGGGTCGAGGGGGGTGCTGGGCGGGGTTAAATGGTTGGCCTCCCATTCAAAGACTTACAGAATGAACAGCACCGCCTCATTAGCAGCCTGATATGGAAGCAGGTCCATCTGGAATAGGAGGCGGAAGAACTGGAGAGACTGGGTCTCAGCAGAGAGAGAGGGGTCAGAAATAGCCAAAGGAACAGACTGGCTGCAGGACACACACACACACACATGCACACAAAATAGAAGGAGGCAGACAAAGAAGAGAATATAAAGACGCACAAAATGATCTTTAAATATATAAAAATCAGGGACAGCAACAAACACAAGAGACAAAAATGTATTCAGTTACATGTACACCATCACATATTATCATTATAATTTATAACATTATGATAGAATGCAGTCAGGTACGTAACTAAGCTAGTGGGTGTTTTTTTTATGAAACTGGACAGATGTGTTTGTGACACATGTCATGTGTTTGTCAAAACTCCTCCAGAGCCACAGAAAACATTACTCGACTTTCTGTGCAAGCTGAGTAATACTGAGCTCAAGGTGAAAAAAAATTATAGTACCTCTTTCTAAAATGTTTCTCTTTAAATGAAATTTTGGAAATATTTAAGGCAACAGCAGGCAGGTCAGGATTGGTTACCACAGAAAATCTAACTACAGTTACACAGACAACCTCTGCATTGGCCACAGTGACCAGACTCCTGAAGGATTTTCTGTCTCCTTGGATCTCCTCAAATATCTGTGCTCCTCTAGACTGAAATACAGCTATAAAGAACAACTCATTACACTGCAGCAGAACTGCTCAATTTGGATGATCTCTACATATTTTGATCTTATTAATATTATTAATTGAATATGCTTGGAGGAAGAATGTTCGAAATGTAAGGATACAACAGAAAATAGCTCCTTTGTTACAAGTTACAAAAACCTTTTGCAGTTATAACACTGTTGTCTAACTGCTTTAAATATCTGTTTGTGAAGAGGGCATGCAGCAGAGACAGGCCCGAGGTGTGTGTGTGGATATAACAGGAATTATTAAGTCATTAAATCAAAAATGTAACGCTTCCCATTGTTAGAGTCAGTGACACAGATACAAAGTTTCAGATGCCAATGATCTGTAAAGCACAGACAAAAAAATAGCATCAACCTTTGGAAATTGGTCAGACTTGCAAAAAAAAGACACTGCAAAGAGAGCTGTGCATACACAACCCGCAGACAAATTACCCCCCCCAACCTGCCACAAAGCAGAAAGCACAGGGAGGAGTGGAAATGCAGTGACATGTTGCAGCAGATGGCTCATCTCCTCCTCCTCATCTTCCTCCTCTCTTTCTCTCATCCCTCTGCCACCTGTGGAGGAGGACATTCACTCTCCGAAACCGTCCGTCCTCCCCGAAATATCAAGGATGCAGGTCATTTATCATGAAAGGAGCAGGTGACCTCGAATCAAAGTTTGTTGTGTGAGCTGTGTGCGTGTTTGCTGCTCATGCTTATGGACGTTCTGCTCATCACTCTGTACTCGCTGACTGAATGAGTCTGAAAAGCACAGTAACATTATTGGTGTTTGTCTTTGCAAGCAAATTGTCTATAAGAGTTATTTTTAACATCTGTTATGTTAGTTTTATCTTTTAGGAAAATTAAAAGGGCATATGACATTTAAAACTTTTTTGTATTATTTATTTATTCCATTTGGAAGTACTTGAGGACCTTTTTTTTGCTTTTTTGTGTGCATGCTGTGTGCAAAATCTTCTTGAAAAACAGAACAAAATGTGATTGGAACAGAAGAAGATCTGTGCAGGACTTGTAGATGGTGACAGGGTCAAGATGATGCATTTTAAAAAATCTGTTAAAAGTCTTTTTCTATTTGCTGCAGACATCTCAGCATACGGTCTTCTCCTCAATCCGTGTTCCTCTTTTGTTTTCAGAGTCGGCCAAAGCCTTGCATCGGCCTCACTTCTCTCCGGCTGAGTTGATGTTGTGACAGGCCTTGAGAGGCAAGGATACACAGTGTCCTTATTCTGTCACCTTCCCCCCATTGGCTTTGACTGGCCCCAACACATGCATTCAAACCCCCACAGCACAGCCAATAAATCACTGTCTTCTGATACAATACAAGAGAAAGTTTGCTCAAGGAGCTGGGCTCAGACATTATCAGTGTTTGGTCCCAATCTATTTTGGTCCGCTGCCTTTCAGTCGAGCGATGTCTGACATGAAAGGATAGATATGCCAGTGACTCAAACTGAGAGGAAAACTCTGATGTTCTTCACTGCATTAATGGTTTGGATTATAATCAAACTGATCTGGATTTGCATGTCAGCTCTTTTTTTTTTTTTTTGGCCGTTTAGTTCACAGATGCTTGGCTCTCACCTCTGAGAGAACGTGTCCACACAATTATTCACATTACGCACTTACTCACTCATTGTTCATCATGACCTTTTGTCACGTAACTTTGAGAGGAAAGTGACACTTCATATTCTATCTTCAGACCGTCTCTGGAGAGGCATTATGGCTGATGCATGTTCCCTTGGGTACATGTGTCCTCTTCAAAGAGCCACCCATTAATCTTTGAGCCCTTCCTATCAATGCAAACTGTCCCCATATCATCAGCACCCTCAATCAACCTCATAATATCTGCAGTGACAAATTGACAGAGCTGCAGAATGACCTTACATCATTTTACACTGAAGTGTTTCCACGCTTAACTGTGGGCCCCAACAGTCTCTTCTGGGTAGTTTTGTGTATCCTTTTGTACATGAAATGTGTTTTAGTGGACATTTTGCCTCATTTTGAGGTTGTTTATCTCTTTTGTGATTGATTTGCATCTGTTTGTGGTCATTTTGTGCTTATTTTTAATCATTTAGCATTTTTTTGAAGTGGTTTTACATCTCTTTGTTGATATTTTGCATCTCTTTATATCGTTTTTATTCTTCAAGGCCAATTTGCATCTCTTTGTAATTGTAGTTGCCTTTTTGTAGTCATTTTCATCCCCTTTACACCTTTCAAATGTGTCTCATATACAATTTGTGTTTATATGAATAAATTTACACCTTGTAACAATATGTTTTTCCAGTGTCCACACTGAGATCTGATGGAGATCTAATCGCTCTGTTCAGCTTTTTCTTCTCTTGTTCTTCCACCTTTTTTTTCTATCCTTTTCTTGTTTGTGTGGGGTCCCAATAACAACAAATCGAAAACATAAAAGATTGTAGCCTTCAGTGAAGCTGAGGTTTTGTTTGGACTTTTGTTTGCTATTTGAAGCAGGGGAAAGAAGGTGAAAGGGAAAGATGTGGAGGAGAAGCTTTTTGCAGCTGCCTATATTTCAGCCGTGGTCATGCCACTGTTATCCAGAGGACGATCTAGATCTAGATGTGGGAGTGAATTTTAAGACTGGTGGGAGAGGAAAGAGAGTGGGACCTTTATGGACGAAGACTTGGTATGAAACCTACTAATGTGCCATTAAACTTTTATTTGTTGACAATTGCGACCAGTCTTATCTAGAGGAGACATACACTTGCACTGGACACACCATTGGAGAAGAGAGTTCCAGTGACCTTTAGGTACCTTGCAATAGATTGGTTTTTATTTTTTTATGGTATATTGTAGCTGTTGTGTGTGCATGGGAAACACAATTGCACTTACACTTGTGTTTAATGTGTTCATAATGCATCCTTGACCACCTCTGTAAATTTAGGAGTTTGACCTCTGTGTGTCTTGTGTGCATTTACACCTGTGCTCTCATGCAGCAAAGCCCTTTCAAACTGCAATCTGATCACCTGAAATGTATTTGTATGTATAAAGAGGTGTTTGCATCTTTTTGGTGTTATTACTTTTCTGAGGTTTCTTTGTATCTCTTTGTAGTCATTTGGTTAACTTTCCATCAAGAAATTGCCGGTTGAAACACTCACAGGCATAAGAATCCATGTAGCAAGTTCATTAATCCATCCATGACTGTAAGACAGCGATTGTTGCATCAAAGGTCACGAGTGAATCTGCATTGTTACATACAGAATGAGTGAAACCTGGCTGGCATACACTATCAAGCTGTCAGTGTCTGCTCCTGTGCTGTGATGGATCTGACTGAGTAAAAAGAATGGTTGTCACACTGCAATGATTGAAGGCTTTAGGCGAAAGAATGTCACTGAGAGAAAACTGGGGATTGGAAATGATTGCATTGGTGGAAATGAAAACTGATTGGATGGCAGTACAAATATTTTTTTGTCTGCAAATCAAGCACTTTTATGCAAATTCTGCTAGCAGTTTTCTCATATATTCACACATCTGTCATCTCAGTCAGACCTCAGACATGGAGCATGAAAAAAAAGGGAGAATTTGCCAGACTGCGAGGAGCCAAAGGCGTCGATTTGCATAGAAAATGGCCATGTGTGATTGGTTGAAAGTGAAGAATAAACAAATAAGTTAGAACTGAGGATCTAGAGTTGGACCTCAGCAAAAACATTTTTTTCTGAGTAAGACTATGATTTGGACAGTAGTAAGTTAAAAATAATTGCAATATCATTTTCACACTAAATATTTAGCCTGTGTAGAGCTACAAGTGCTGCAGTTCCTTTTGACACAATGCCAAAATTTTCTGTAACTTATGAAGTCATGCTTAAACCAATTCTTCAAACCATCTTCAAACTTTCACAAGGGAGGGGACAATATCAGCTTTTTTTAGTAAACCATTATAGTACACCAAACTTTAGAAAATATAACAACATTTTTAAGAAAATTTAGGAGCTTTTGTCATGATTTTTGTTTTCTTTATTCTTTTTCCTTTTTATTTTGTTAGATCTCTTCTCATGGGTTGTGTTACTTCCTGTTTGTGTGTGCGCTTTCCTGTCATTTTGATTATTGATTTGTTTCACCTGCCTCCGATACATTTCCCTCCCTGGTGGGTTTGTCTATGTTTTGTTCCTCTCTGTTTGGCGTTTTGTCTGCTTCAGTTTACAGTCCTGCATTTGCTCCCCTGTCTGTTCCTTGTGTGTTTTGTGACTTCAGTTCTTGTATTCCTCCAGTTTTGGGGGGGGGTTTTTTGGATTTTCCTCTACTGACTTCCTTAGTTTTAAGTGCCTTGGAATTGGCTTTGCATTATTAAAGCCTGCCTTTCATTTCTTCAACCCACCTGCCTTGTTCTTTTGTTTTGGGTCCTTTTTTTTAACTATTTAAACCTCACAGCCAAACCTCCTACTATGACAAAGCGAGAATGGAAAGACACCGAACGGATCCAAGACGTGCTGTGTTGTTTACATAGTATTACCATATGTGTATTTTTTTAAGGTGAAATTATTTTTTTATTTTTTAAATATCATGCTGATTGTCAATACTGGTAAGCTGACACAGCTCAACCTTTAGTTGTATAAATGTAATAAACTCATGAATATTTGTGTTTTTCCTACTGTGACAGCAGAGCTCACCTGTCTGTGGGTCTTTCTCTGACTGACAACCATGGCTTGACAAACTGTGACCATGTCGCCTTAAAAATGCAATCCATACGATAATATCTCAACTGATAATTCACTCCCACAGTAAGGGATGGCAGTGAGGGATGGGGAGGGACGGCATCAGTTACATATGTTACTGATGTCAAAGGTGTTCTGATCATTCTGGAGTTCTTATTGCAAATTTTGTGAAGAAAGGACCTGATGTTTTTCACCTTTTTTGAGGAGTATAATAGCCTTTTTTTTAAAAAAAAAAAAAAAAAAGAGCAGCAACAGTGTGTTGGTCCACTACATTTATTTGACTGCTATATGTTACTATTTTCTACACACAATCTGCCACATTGAATAAGTATTAGTAATCCAAAAACATTATGCATGATAATACTGACAGGGGTTATTTTCTGTATATTTTCTGCACTGAGGTTAAGTGCTAAAATACTTCAGTATAGTCAGATGTATTGTGAGGCTTTCACAGCTTTCTCCTTCAGAGAGAAGCGTTGATCTCACATAAGAACCTGTGGAATAAAGGAATAAAATGAAGGATTCTGAAGCAGAAAATGGTACCATTCAACCCTTAATTATTTACTTTTAGGCTCTGCAAACAGTTTAAGACTCTCTAAGACCAAAACAACTATGTGTGAATTTTTAAATTGAGTGCTACAGCTTTTTAATCCCTTTACACTGGTGAATATTTAATGTGAAAGTAGAAAGAGATCCAATTTGTGCTTGACAAACAATTAGGAAAAACAGAGCAAGACAAATTATAAAGTTATTCAGGTCAGCTTTATTTTTTTTGCTACTCTGGAGATATCTCCTATTTTTTAGTAGAAATCCTTTTTCTGCTTTAAAGCGAAAAACATTAGATCACCCAGGAGACCAGGGTGCTACAGCTAGCTCCATCTGGTTGACACTGCAACTCAGAGGCTTTAAAGTTTTGTGTCAAAGAGGTTGAGAGAGCAACACAGCGGGAGAGAGAGAGAAAGACAGAGACCAAGTGGGCGAAAGAAGAAAGGGTGGCGGGAGGGGGGGGCCGGGGTCGAGTCCTCAAAGTGCAGGACTGTTCTACTTAAAGATCTTTAAATAGGGTGATTCACTAGAATGGCTCGCCCTCATCTGTCTCCGCTCTCGTTGAGGCGCAATGGGACAAGCTTGGGGCTGAGCATCATGGGAAAGTGGGTTGGGTTGTGGACAGCAGAGCAGGTCATGTGATCTCTGGAGTAACATGTCGAACTTGCCCAGATTGCCCACAGGGATCTATACAGTTTTCTCATTGGTGGATCAGTGTCCCACAGAGGCGCCGTACACTTTCAAAATAAGGACACAAAGCTTAATAAACAACCAATATGCATAAAACATAAAACAAAGTCAAAGCAATGAGATAATGGATGCTTTATGAGTTGCTTTGAGTGCCAGCATCCATCCGTGTGGTGAGTGGACCCATTCACCTTCCCTCTGAATTCTTCCTGATTTCCCGACGCAGCTTACTGACGGAAATCCCGCTCTTCACTCGGTGTGATTGCCTCTAATTTCAGCCGAGCATCTGGGGAAGGGGATTCATTGTGGAACGAGAGGGGAGACTATGGGCCTTTTGGATAGCGTCATGCCAGCTAAATGATCTCCAGTGGACACGGGCTTAAATGAAGGCTAAATGGCGACACAGAATGCTCCTCTATCTGAAGCTCATTACCCGCCTCTCAGTTCCCCAGAGACCTGGCTCAGCTTCACATTGAGCACTTTCCTGCCAGGAGGAGGGTGATTACAACATTTTGCTCGACAAAAGCTCCCTCCTCTTTGCCTTTCTCATCGTTTCCTGTCTTCTCCCTCACCCTCCCTCTGTGGTCACCCCCTCTTCACTCGCTCTTTCGATTTCCCTCTGCGTTTCTTTTTACACTCCCGCTCCTCCGCACCTCACAGGCACCCCAGGCGATTCATTTTCTGACTGATTTGTCTTTGTGTCCTCCCTATGATAACAACACTTAGAGACCTGCAAGCCACGAATGGTGTGAGAGTGTTTACTCACAAAGAGACAATAAGAAGAATCATGAATCATACACCAGCATGTGATGCAGACAAAAAACAATAACAGCAACACACACACACACACACACACAAAAAAAACTGTATGGAAATCAAAAGCTGTCTGAAAGAGAATCACAGGAGAGCTGCAGAACGGCAAGCAGATGGGATGAACACTGATGTACGCACAGGATATCATCCAGCCAGGAAGGGGCGTTGGCCTACGCATTTCTCTGCCAAGGCTCAATGTACTCGAGACCCAGATGGGCAAAGATGTCCTTTTCAGTCGTAGCTGCCAGGAACTCTTTCTGGAGAGAGGACAAACAAACAGAAAGTCAGTGACTTGTGCAGGAATTTGTTTGTGACACCAGTCCAAATCCATAAATTCGCAATTTTAGGCTTTGCTCTTCCTGAAAACGTTCGTGTCTTGTACTCGCAGCTCTAACTGTGCATGTATTTGGACTCCTATCTCTACTGCAAGCTGTCAATATCAATTTAGGATTTTATTCAGCCAGTTTGTGCCAAGGCTCAAACATGCCGTGACTGTGCAGATTTACATTTGACCGTCTACCCGCCTTCCAACCCATAAACACCCTAACCTTGCTCTAAGTGATGGCACTCTTCTGCAGATGAGTATATTCCCTGACAAATCACGACAGGGCTATTAAATGCTGGCCGTCTACCAGCACCATGTGATGGGCTATGTCTCTATAGGAATGGTGACGAGGCCTGACTCACCTTGGGAGCGAGACAGCCTGGAGAAAGGGAGGGCTGTGATTCTGACACATCCTGCCTTCAAGTGCTAAACTGGACCTGACACGTTGCGAAAGAGATGGCAGAAAAACCAAGTGCATGTCGACTCCCACTGCCTGCCGAAGGCAGAGATAACTGAGAGCACCTAGTAGGCAGCCAGGAGAGGAAAACAAGGCACATCTCCCACTATACTGGCTTGTTATTTATAATGCAAACGACAGGTTAACCATGTGGTGGGGAGGTTTGGGTAAATGCTTGATGAAGCTCTGTTCAGATCACACCTTTTTTTTCTCTTTTAAGCCTGAAGTTAAAGTTATAAATACATCACACTGCTGTGTTGGGTCATATTTCTTGTTTGGGTCACCAGTGACAATGGTGACATTCACAGAGTAATTGCTGAAATCTGCAAACATGGCAACAGCAAGGAGACAAGAACCAAGCCAGATAACCTGATCTACTATCAGGAATTAACAATGAACATTGGCACACTGCAAATTTCCATAAAGATCTACCTTTGCATGGGAAATCAGTGTGGCCACAGCTCTGGGCTCATGTTGAGCCAGAAAAATGGTCTGTTTTTATTCAGCTTTAATTTTTTCATTTACTAAATCATGAATTGATTGATGAATCAGGTTATCGTTACATGCCTTGAATTGGTATATAATGTTATACATTAAACAAAAAGATTTTTTGCCTTTAATTAAAAGGTTTTCAACATACTACAAATCTTCATGATTGGACAGAAGAGAGTTCCTGGTTCACATGAACCACACTGATGTAAAATTCTTATTAGTATTGAGCAAAAATGTATAAAAGGATTTTGTTACTGTTTTCTTGTTTTGACTGTTAATTTCTTAAATTTGTAGCCTGTAAATTCTCCTTGCAAGACATTCTGGCAAATCCTATTTACATTCTCCTACATGCAATAACATAAGCAACCAGGTTACAGTTTGTTTTACCAGTGTGTGACTTTACTAAATAGTTGTAAGCTTCAAAGCTTTGTTCATGACACTGACATTCAAATCGCAGGGCTTTAATTATTGTGTGGGCTGGATGGATGCTGGCAGATAGCTGCTAATGATGGTTGCACATGCTAGAGAGTCAGGGGCTGACCGAAGTCTCTGCAGGAATAAACACCAGGAGTCACACCAGATTGTGCTCTGATCTGATCTGAAGCCAGAGGAGGAGAGCAGGAAGACACTTTATTTTTTAAACTTTTCTCTCCCTCAGAATAAGAAGTTTAACACCACTGAATATTTAAAAATACACAGACAATACATTGGGGAAGTCAAGAGGTAACATCTTCTATCTCTACTTTTAAAATAAGCAAGGCACCAACAAAAAAAGACTTTGAGCTGAATCTAGATCTTATTATCTGACCTGCTTCATGTATATGAACATTTAAGATCTCTGATTACTTCACCTGCATGACCTGGTTTCTCTCAGTAACCTGCTTAGTTGAGTGCAAGCTAACATACTGACTGGAAGTACAGATAACTATGTCTATAATCCTCTAGATCATTATGAACACATGCTGGTTAATAGGCGAGATCTAAAGTTACAAGAAATGATTAATAAATGGATACTGTCATGGTCACCAGAGACTCTGTGATGTCTGCAGATCACAGACTCTTGGTGTTTCTGTGTGATGTCTGTGTGTTTTGATTTGCCTCGGTTCTGAATATTTATAAAAAAGTATAATATAAAAATGTGGGAGTTTATATGTATGCAGTTTATATGCACCCTGCATAAATCAGGTTCAGAGGGTAAAGCTTGCATTTTCATCTGATTACAAAAAATAAGACCTCATATTAAAGCTTCACATCCTTGAAGGTCCCCTTGTAAAGATCTGTGGACCCTGTGGATGACGTATATGCCTGAGGTTAGTCCCGTTTCTCGCTCTCATATTCTGTCGCACACTAAAACATGTATTCAGTGCTGTCCAGAGAAATATTAGCACTTTCTCCCAAAGAACAGCGAATTGTTAGTGAAACAGTATTCTAGTGAGACTATCCCGGGACCTATTAAGTGGTCCAACACTGCATGTATTTTTCACTGTGCTCATAACCCTGAACCTATTTATTGTCCTAACCACTCAAAACGCATGAAATGCATCCACACACACACACACACATCGCGGCAATTTATGATGCGGCAAGCTATACTGTAAACATATAGGTGATAAAAAGTGGAGGCAGGGATGGTGAGGGAGGGGGAGAAATGAAAGAAACAGGAGAGGAAAAGAGCCTGCCGGACAAGGCTGATGTGATTCGGAGTAAATCCACACTTCTAACAACACATGGCAGGGCTTATTGTTCTGAGGAAACAGAGGACCACTCAGGAGATCCAACTAAAGGAGGAAAACAGAGGGTTCAAATGAGATTCTCAACATGACCAATTTAGCCATTGTCCTGGATCAGGTCTAAAGCCCTCTCTCAGCTGCAACTGTCCACTTTCCTTCAATTCCTACAATCCTTACATGCCTTCAGGGAGACGTTGCTTTATTTACTTTGCACAACACAGTGAACTCTGTGAAAGATAAATCCACAGCCCTTATGTACCTCTGAGTTCTCCCCTTCAGGCATACACTGGGAAACTATACATGCCATGGCCAAAGAAGCGTTTCTTCCAGAGCTTTTTTTGGTATCAAAAGGAGCTCAGAGTTAAAGAACAGAGCAGCAGTTAATTAGAAGGAGAGGTTATCTGTCTGAGACACTCAGGTTTTCAGTGACTGGCAAGCCATCAACCCCACAAGCCAGAATAGAAGCCGTGTGTGTTACTGCGAGCCAGTGTCCTTGACTTAATAAGCTGCTAATCAGCTACATGTTTCTCTGTCCGCCGCGTAATGACATCCCTCGTGGATGTGAACACATATCAGTTCCTGCAAAACATCTGCCCCTTCTCTGCTGCCCGTCATCCTCTCTCTGCCACCCGGCCCACTGCTTGATGGATGCAGCTGATGGACATGGCTGCCTGCCCGACTCCGGCCCCGACTCCACCAACACATCAAAGAGAGAGAGAGGGAGACAGAGAGACAAAGAGGGAAAACACACATGGCTGTTGAACAGCAGCCTGCCAGCAAGCATATGAAGGACAGACACATGGAGGAAGCTCAGTGTCAACCCAAATGACTATGAGCACTGAAAAACAAACAGCAAAAAACATACTGGCCTGAGGTCTAAAAAGACATATTTAAAAAATAAATAGGACTGATAATGAGGGAAATATTACTCACCTTCTTTAACTTGTTTTTCATAATAAGTTGTTAAATTTACATTATTGTTTACCTCCATTCAGAAATGACACTGCAGTTATTTTCACTAATCCCTCAACTTCCTGAAGAAATATAATGAGCATATTCCCGTGTGTATGTGTATATTTTGACATCTTCTTCAAAGTTTTCGTTCCTCTAGTGCAAACAAAAGTAACGATGATAACTTGCTGCATAAGCGAGAAAACAAAGTTGTTTCATCTGATGGGATTAACACGATGAAAACGATGATGTAAGCTCACATTTACAGATGTCGACTTCATTTCTAAAGTTGTGAATTTTTTTCTGAAAGTTTGGCTTGTGAAAGGCTCTAACACTACAATTCCCATGAGCCTCAGCAATGGAATCAGAACATTTCAGAACTCTGAATTTTTGAAAGCGGAAAAACTGTGCTTTGTTACAAAGAAGCCAAACTTACCCTAAAGTCAAGCGTTAACTGATTTAATCTGCTGGAAACAGCTCATGGGGAGTCGATGGTGTGAGAAAAATAAATAACTAAATAAACAAACAATAACTTTAAAAAAAAGCAACAAAACAAAAGGCATTCTACAATGATCAGATATTTTTCTCGAGGCTGGAAAACCATTGGTTTTGCATTCTAGACGGAAAGTCAGATAACCTGCACACACATCTGTATATAGGTTTTGGTATTACAGCAGAGCAGGTGGGTTCACCGACATTAACACACATTTTGCCCTGCAGCTTCCTGGAGCTTTGAGCAGCAGCCTCATACTGTCATCAGAAGCCCCTGTGAGTCTCTGCATGCTGCCTTTTCTGTAGCAGTGCAACAGATGTGCATAATAAAATGTGGGGTGGAGAAGATTTTAAATAAGAGAGGTCTTCACAGTGACAGAACACACACCAAATTTACAAGCCAAAATGTTTGTTTGTGCACTCAGTCTGTAAACGTCTTTATCATATAATAGATCATTAGTTATGTAATGGCCCAAATACTTAGCCTCATTATTTGCTTAAAGGGCAACGCCAGACAGGAAGAAATTAGAAACTACTTATTTTCATCTTCCCGACTTCTCTCATAATATTACTTCTATCTGCATAATATTTGGTGTGGAAATCTGCACCAAATTGTGAGAAAAACCCTCAATTGCTATTAGAGAAGCATAACAAGGACAGAAAATCACTAAATCATCTGCATACATAAGGTGGCTAAAGAGAGAATTGCAAGCATAGATTCTGATTAACATCCTTAATTGACTGACTATCATGTAAAAGTTAAAATAAGAAGGAGACTAAAATACTGCCCTGTTTAACTCTATTATTTATATAAAAACACAACAGATGCAGACTTCCCCAATATTATCTGTATTCTCTGATAAGCTTTTCAGAAAACCAGGATTCTAACTGGAAATCTAGGAACCCTTCTTTGGGATAATTTGTTAAATAGCTTTTCAAGGTTTAAACAAAGAAACAGTTTTAAAGGCATCAATAAAACCCATAAAATGTTAAATTTGACTTGCATATTCATCTAAAATGCACTTCAAAGCATAAACACATATCAGTGTCATGTTTGCATATAAAACCAAACTAGTTGTCAGAAGTCAGGATGTTCTGTTCTGTTCCAGTCTATTTAGTGGAGCACTTTGGATAAAACGCTGGCCAAGACTGCAAGCCTGTAATTCTCCAAGCTGTTTACTTTACCAGATAAAATATATTCAGGTAGTATAGCTTGGAATAATAACCCAGTAAAACAAAAAGCAAGCAGAGGGTGAAGCTTTTTATTGCCAAGTTTTAAATGTTCGGCAGACATATTATCCATACTGCATACCCAATTATCTCCGAGCTTCATGACAGCACCTTGCACTTTGTGTGGGTTAACAATCACGTCCTCGTTATTATCATCGTGCCCCACACCAAACCAAATGCTTTTAACACATGTGAACAGATCACAGTAATGTTCCTGCCATAACTGGGAAATTTTCTCTGAGCCAATTACTCCAGTAATATTTGATGTTAGGGATGTTTTACAGTTGTTCATGACTCTGACCTGTTTTCAGAGATCATCAGAACTTTTGTTGTGCAACTTTCTCACAAGTGAGTCAGACCTCCTTGTACTCTCATTTCTTTTAATCAAAGGGCATATTTGAAATTAGCATTTTCTTGTTTCTAATATCAAATGAGGTCCATTTTAATTTGTATTTGACTCAGCCAGTGTTTCAAATGACCTTCTAGCCTCAGCATGGAGCTTTTTTACACAATCATTTCAAACTGGCTTAACATGGTTCATATTAAACTTGTGTTTATTTAAGGCCTGTTGGTGATAAGAAGAAACTCCACAATAAAATCGTATATGGACCATAATTTATTACTATGTTGCATGTTATTGCAATTCATAACACAACAATTAGCAGCATGTTTTGCTAGTTTGATAGTTAAGAATTAGACCAGTCTAATTTCCCTGCCTTTACAATCAACATATGGTAACATAGATGTATTGACTAACTTTTAAAAACATTTAAAAGGCATAAGGTCAGTAGTAGTAAGATCATATTTAAGCTCTTTGGCATCTGTAGAGTCTTGGTTGTCAGCTGTGTTTTTGCAGTGATCAAGCCATGAACTCATATACCACCAAGCTCCACTGATAGGAGTATCCATCCATAGCCACAGTTCCCACCCCCAGGTACTGTCTCACACTTGCCTGTGATTCTCAGGCCTCCCCCTCCTCAAGTTAGAAACTTCTCGACCCAACAGCTCCACTCTGCCGAGGCGTCCATGCTGCCTTTATGGTTAAGTGTTGCTCATTTTCACAGCAATTTCAAAAGCTCATCTTCCATTCACTCAACATTTCCATGAGCTATTTTTAGAACCTTGTGTTTTGTATGAGGGCAAACACAACCGCCAGCACCTGCATGCACCCCCACCTCCACCATCTTACAACCATATGTTACATTTTAAGTTCATGTTACCTGTGCAAATAAAACGATTTTAAGAATAATGACCGGATTAATCTATTATTCTCATCAAAATGCATAAATCAGGAAACCAGATATCGTCTGCGGTCCCTGAGTTATAAATCTTTTGTATTAATGCTGTATCCATGGGCGGTCATGCCTACCAGTTGCTTCAAAAGTCATCTTGCATTGCCTCTGCAGAAGAAAATGGGATTTATGTTTCTGCAAAGACGTGGAGTTTCAAAACAATACTTTAGTACTTTGCAACTCAACACAAACCTCTCATGACTGAAAGGCTCAACAGTTGTCATATTTCCCCACAGTCACGGCCATTAGAGCAACTGGGATATGTGATAAACACAGCCAGCATACCTGGACAAAAAAAATCAAGTTTGGCTCAGCAGCAAAAGGGAATTTATGCTTTTAAGTTAAGCTAACTTAAAGATGCTCTGATCAATATATTTATTTTAACATTAGACCAAACTAATGATGAGCCCACAGAGGATTATCAACCCAAGTCTGTTGTCCCCCTCAGCTCCACAGAGCCTCTCTACCCTCTTTCAGCTAATTTGTTCGGTTTTACGACCCACAAATAAACTGCTGCGGTTCAGTTTAGCAGCTCTCATTATCCACATGTTCAGCCAGGGCATGCAACAAAAAATGCTGCACAAAACAGCTAAAAGACAAAAGTGGATGTGAGGAATCAGGGTAAAATCATGACTAATGGGCTTAAACTCACCACGTGGCCAGAAACCTGTTGAATGCCAATGTTGCTCTGCGTCTGCTGGGTGTATTTATGGTCTGTTGTTTGATGAGATGTTCACATAACAGTGCTATTTGGTGATTTAATGTCAGTGTTTTACAGCTAATTGTGCTGCCAAAAGTGGCCAAAAATCAATGATAGCTGATGTAAAGTGTTTTGCAATGAGGTTGTTTTACCACAACATGGTTGTTACACATTTGCTTCTATATTTAGACAAAACACAACCTAAATTCTAAGGGAAATACTTCATACAAACCCTCTTGTATGAAATGTATCTATACAAAAGCCTCAGTTAGAGTGCAGTCATCTCACTTTCAGAGCTGACTGTCTGCTTGGCCACAGGAGCGATGACCGTGTATTAAGAGCTCGAGCGCTGAGGTCAGACTGAATGGCAGATGCACATAAAGCTTTCAGAAGCACTTTCAACATGTTTTATTTGCACATGTCTCACAGTGAGAGGAACATATTCAGACTGAAGTATTTTATGTTTGAGGTCACCCACCTTTGTAAAAAAAAGAGTCCAAGGCACACTTCCGTCAGAGAAGGCACACTCAAAGGCAGACACAAATGTGAAGTGTTTCGCTTAAATTACAGGTTATCAAAAGAGCTAATGTCCTCAATCTCCTTTTTTTTCATTTGGGCTTTCTTCTATTTACTGATGGTTTGAAATAGATTGCTATACTGCCAAGAGATCAAGAAAAAAAACCTCTTTGATTGCCTTTAAGTTAATTTGTCTTTATTGCAGCTCACAGGAAAGGGCTGACATGGGCAAAAAAACAAGTGGGAAGTCGATTATGCCCCTGTGTTTTCTTCCTGCAATGATCTGCCTCACACCCACACTCCCCCCCCACCCCACCCCATCCCACCCCACCCCATCCCGTGCTCCGGTGTGCAAGTGCTCAGTTCACAGGACAGCCGGAGCAACCAGAGAGGGCACAGACACCTCACTAATCACACCAGCAATTAGTGCAGGCATCATAAAGCACCGCTGCCTATAAAACAGCTATTGAGTTTAGTGTTATTGCCATTACCTATCCTTCCCCAGCTTGCTAATCAGCCCATGCACTGGGCAGAGAGGCAGACGGGTAGCAAATAATGAATTCCTAATCAAAAACAATGAGATCTTCGCTCGGTGTCCCCGGTGTTATGGCTCTGTGCTCTCATGAAGGAGTAAACATTTACAAATCAAAGTTATTCAGTTGATTAGGTTGCCCAGAGGTAATAAGCAGAAACAGCAAAGAGTCTGAGGAGAAGTGGGATAATAGCTTCGTGTTTTTCCAGTGTCCTTACAATGTTCCAGAGTGGAACTTTGGCACTTCTGAAGTAAAAAAAAA
>JAPZDV010000003.1:5214925-5243760 GCA_029814665.1 Acanthurus lineatus
TGAAGTAAAAAAAAAAAAAAAAAAAAGGCATTTGCATCTCATTGAATAAAGATATTTTTGTTTAACAGTAGAGCAATTTATGTTTAACAAGAAATCCTGCAACACCTGTCAGAGTCTCATTAGACTTTTGTTTCTAGTTTAAAGCAAAAAGGATTTCACACTTTGTCAAAAAGCTCTGTCTCTATAAAGATATGTTTAATAATGCCATTAGACATTTAGAAAAGTAACTGCTGCTTTTGAGTGGCAAAAAGCAGTTTTTGATGATGTAGTAAAGATGATCACATTTGCCCCAAAAGGATGACATTTCAGTCACTGCAGCAATGTTGCAGCTCACTTTTGGGTCTACTGGAACAATTATAATACTTATGATATGCAAAAGTTATTTGGATACCAAAACAAGTAAAAAAAAGGGCCAAAGCTTAAAGATGCAAATGGATGTATTGTTATACTTCAGACAGTTCGAAGTTCCATTTAGTAACATTTAATAGAGAGGGGAAAAACACAGAGCCATTACTCTATTCTGCTGTATATGTTCACTTTAAAGGATGAAGCAATGACAATTCATGACATATAGAATTTCAAAAGTGTGTAACGATGTCTGTTAGAGCTACAAAACTGCTTCTTGCTCAACATGAAGGCCAAGAAGTCTTTTTTTGTGAGCACAAAGTTCACATGACTCTTTTATTACTTGGTATAAAAATATGCACTGACATGAATTCTACCTGTTCTGTTGCTTTAATATCAGCATGAAAAACACTTTCCAGAATCTAGTAGTTCCTTGTATCTATAAACAATACACAGTATAAAGGCATGACACAACTTTAAAGTTTATAAAGAGAGGAGGCTGAGCGGCTATTTAGTGCCTCACTTGTTTAATAATCTCTAAATGTTCTCACTGTAAGTCAGTGAGATATATTCAGTGTAAATGTTAATAAAGGAACATGTAATGTGAATATAGATGAACTATTTACTGAGGTAATGAAGTCAGAAAACACTGACATTAAGCAGGCAAGTGCAAACAAACACAATCAACTTCTGACAAAGGAAAGTAGTTGCTCATCTTTTCACCATCCTCTACACAAACAAATGTAATGAGATATGATATGATATGATGTGATATGATTTGATATGATTTGATTTGATACAATATAATATGATTTAAATATGATATAAGATTTGACATGATAAGATAAAATATAATACGATAGATATGATATCTAATGGATAATATCACATTTTGGTGACTCTTTTCTACTTGTGCTATTGTTTTAAAACATTTCAGGTTTTACTCATATATTGCAACCACCTCATGCAGCCACCGTGTCCCCTGGTCAGTAAAAGTTTCATAGCCATAATAATATTTTCGGTTTTAAAGAGCAGCTTAACAGCAACTTGAAAACTGTTCTTTCAGTGGCTCAACTTGGGCAAATGTTTTTAAACCAGGTGTATAAAGGTTCAACATGTACTCCTAGGGCATGTCAGGACACCATCACGTCACCTCTGGATGTGGTTACAGGTGCAATATAGAGAGTTCAGCTTATACAGAAATAACTGAATCTGCCAGCAAATTCATAACTGCAGCAAAAAATGAGGCAGAAAACATGTCATTTACTAAAGTAATTTAGTTAGATGACTTTGACATTTTCAGCGTGAACAGTGAAAAACTAGCAAACTCAAACTTTTTCTCAATAAAGTGTAAAGAGCACGTCAAACCACAGCTAATCCACCATTATTAGTTTTTCTCCAAACTGCACAATACAGACAGATTTAATAACAATAAAAACATTTCAAAGCAAGACTTTGGCTTTGATTCCAGAGGGGACAGGTACTAAAAAAAAATCCTCTTTTTAAGCTAATTATTTACTATTATTATTCCTCCTGAAATACAACGTGTCAACCTGGACAACTTTTCTTTGAAAGACATCAATTTATTGCCCTCACCCCCTCCTTCATTTGCATTCATTAGCCCACCTTCTTCCTGAAGTTCATCGCTGAAGTTTGGAGGCATCTTGTGAACTTGCGGTGTGTGAACACAGCTGTCTGCCAGTCCTGTGAAGTTCTCTCTAATCTGTAGAGCCTGTAATTGTAGCCCGAGTCTTCCTCATATGGACCCAAACAGAACACTCTTCTAATGATAACAATAAATTAACTTTCTCTGCTCCACTGAAGCCCATAAATAATTAATTGGTTTGTTGAAGAGGGGCTGTATTCGCTTGCTGCTTCAGACAGTGTGATCGGATGCTGCTGCCTCAGCACTCCCTTCATTCTGCTCAATTAAAGTGGCACACAGGCAAAATATGAGCTTTGTTTGGCCATCTTAATGACATGTTTTCATTTGATACAAGCCAGGATTTCCTGGATCTTTTGACCACTGATGTGAATGGAGGAGCAACAAATGATGAGACTAGAAATAACTATGCTGTACATGAAAATTAAAAGAGAGGACAGTGACCAGCAAAAATGTTAAAACAAGCAAGTGAACTATTAAGAGTTAAAGTAAATTGTTTTTTCCAGGTTCTTAAGACACTTTGATTGTAGTATTATATTCATCAAAAATATCTCTGATATGATTGTTATGATGACAACATAACTGACCAAAAAACGTACTCACTTTTAAGATTTTAAAAGTGTCCGCCTGCAGTGTGCAGCCGATCTCTTGCTTGCTGGGCCACTTTGTGTTCATTCTTTTCACAGGTGACATTTTAAAGGCTTCATGCTGACGGAGGTTGTAATAATACGCTGACTGCTCTTTAGAGAATTGTTTTCCACCAAATTTTGTTTCCTTAGTTCATATGTAGACTGATCTTAAGCAATTTAATAGTCAATTTATATTAAGTCAGTTTTAAGTAGATCTGCCTTCATTGTTTTCTTGATATTTTAACCTAAAATGGATTAAAACTGAGATTTTTTTTCTCTATTTTTCTAATTTGTTGCACTGTAAGGTAGGAACTGACCCAATAGTGACTTAAAGATTAAGGTGTTAGTACGACTAATACACAGTCCCCAAAACTGTTAAAACCAATGTTAAAACTAGTGTTTTGAGGCTGAGAACCTTCTTTGTTTACGCTGCCATATTTCAACAGTTGGAGGGGTGATTGTTGATTGTGCTCAATCAAAATACCAATGCTGCAACTGATGAGTTAAAAGATGAAAAGAGCGCAATACACACAGTAAGTCAATCATACAGCAAATTTGTCTATTAGAGCATTCTGGGTTCTATTTTTGTGTCAGAGCGTTAATGGACCTTGTCCTGGTATTTTTGCCACATGCATAAAGCTTCATTTTCTTGATGGCAGTCATTTTGTGTTTTGGTGACTCGCTGTGATGCTGAATGTCCCATCAGGGAGCCAAAGGTACAATATGAGTGTGCGTCTGTATTAATCAAGCAGCGCTGGGTTATTTTGCTGTCAGGGCCACGGAACATGTGCTCACAGAGACTCAGTCAGAGGAAGCAAACATTTCCGATTATTTTACATGTCAACCAAGCAGAGCTCCAACCAAAAGATCCTAAAGCTTAAAGAAAAGGACGTTTTTCATTTTAACTGCTTTATCACTGCTGGATATGCTTTAAATGATCATCATCCAACACAGACCTGCCAACATGGGCCATCACGTGCAGAGTTAAAAGTCTGGCAAATACCATCCTTCTTCTTCTTCTATATCATTTAAACCTTTTCTTCTTTTGAAAATGGTTCTCTCAGGATCCAGGAACACGTAGCCAAATGCAATATCTCCTCCCACGCCAGTCTAATTTAAGGTACCATATAGTAACTTCAGAGTCTCATTGGGAGAGGCTTTTGTGCCAGAGAATCTTTTGAGGTGAATTTTTTATTTTTTTATTTTTTTTTGCTCTGAACTGCTTTCTCCATTACTAAATTGTCAGAGCGCGGTCGCTCGGAGCAGGCTGCCTTTAAAAGAAGAGGGAGGAAGTGATCTGATTTGTCATGACTCGTGTCAGAGCCTACACTTGCTGATTAATGTTTTCCTCCCTATCGCAGCCTGTTCCCGACACAGTGTCGCTGTGGCCACAAGGTGACAAAAAAATTCAGTTTACACATCCTGTGTGCCTGCATCATTACAAAAATAGAGCCATGGATAAAATGCAGCTTCTTATCTTTGCCGTGCCCTCTCATATTTCCTCCAAACAAACTGTGTTGTTGGTTCTGCAAACAGAAAATGCATCGCATCTGTTCAGGAGGGCTACAACAACAAACAGCGTCCAGGGTAAGTTAATGTGCAAGCTTTCATAACGCGGGTAAAAGCTGAATCATCAACGCAGGACATCAGCTAACAACAAGGTGACCAAAGAGACATTTTTAGATGAAATGTTTACATATATTTTTTAAATACTGTCAGCCTGCCTGACTAAATCCTGCGTTTTATGTGCTCTTGGTTATTAGTCAATAGTTTATGAGTGCAGACTGTATGGATCACATTTACCCAGCTACACCTACACAGATCATGATTACTGCAAGAGGTGGAAAATACATACCACTTTGTTGATTTGAATGTTTTTCTTCAGTCCAGGTCCACAGTTTATGCTCACTGACTCTGTAGTTTGGTCACTTTTTCAAAGTTTAGCAAGCCAAAGCATCACCGCCCAAATGTTTGGACCTGAATCTGAGTGTTTTCAGCTTTAGTATTTTCAGTTCAATACAAAACTGATGCTCCCGGTTCACTTTTAACTGTCCATGTTGAAGATTTGTTTGGACATTTACTAAACTCCCCTTTGCAACATGACCTATCTTCTTTCTCTAGTAGTCCACTGTGAAACCAACCTTGTCTCTCAGAGGGCCTGACAGCACAGAGACCACAAGATAAGCCTGAGCCACCTCAATGATTGTTCAGTCGACTGTTCCTGTAAATAAATCATGGTGCAATCTGAAACAGCAGCAGCACCCGGACGGACGGATGGACGGACGGCTGTCTGTGCCACCACAAGGCCTGTGTCAATTCATGTTACAAGACAAGCAGACACGGCCCAACAATGGCCCTTGCTGAAACCCTCTGCCATTCACTTTCATCAATAATGGAGCAGGATATGTCTCCTGAGTGAGCCGACACCCCGGTTCAACCTAATCCTCAGCCCCCACCTCCAGCTTTCCCATCTCCTTCATTATGTTCCCTGCTTTGTCCTCTCCTTCCATCCCGCAAGTCCACGGAGTCAACTCATTTTCCACACCTGTAAATCCGGAATTTCCTCCAACAAAAAATAGATTGCAAGCTGCAGGATGAAGAGGATGATAGTTTTCTGCTATTAAATGACAAGTTTTAATCATGCAAGACAAAGGCCTTAATAGAATTTATAAATACTTCCAATTCTTTTTCTCTCCCATTAAGCACTGGAAGCATGTACTGTGTGGGTGGATGGGAGGATGGAGAAGTGGAGGCAGAGGTACGGTGGGTGAGGAGACGATGGTTAAAACGGGTAACAGGAGGAAGGAGGAGGTGGAAGTATTCAAGTACAGTAAGTGAACAGATAATATCCAAGCAATTATCCTGAACTTACTTCACTTTTTTGAAAGATTTTTATTCCACTTAATGCATCCATCACTCTCCTTTCCCACCCCCCTTAATTCCCTTAATTTCAGTCTATTTTTCAACAGTTCCTCATTCCCTCCTCTATCATTACCCCCCTTCTCTCAGGCAATAGCTGTCAATATGATTTATCATTGATGCTAACTGATGTAGTTGTCCCACCGTGAAGGCTGATTAGATGTCCATCCCGCTGATACAGCCTCGCCAGGGAAAGCAGTGTGCAGGATTGTCCACAAAACCTTTTTGTCTCTTTCCTTCTCTTTATATGTCACTCTCTCTATCTTTCTCCATCTCCTCTTTCATTGTCATGACTGTTTGCCTTCTCTGAGCACATCCCCGCACCGAGCATCACACGTCAGCATCTTAAAAGCTGCACCTAGCAACACTGTTATAAAAACATATAGTTTTCCTGTCAACATAAATCACAAATTGCCCCTAAAAAGCTCCCGTCCTTGTAATGTTATAGATATGAACATTTTGCCACAGAAAAACTGAGGTGTCAGGCATGAACAGAATCTTCTCCACCTACAGAAAGTGATGTTGTAAATCATACCACTGAGGTTCAAACAGCAGTGGGAAGAGCTCCATTCACACAAACTGGAAGCCTGTTTCGTCTCTTTGCTGTCATTTGTTCTGAGGCATCACATGCTGCCAGCTGAAGGCATTTTATATGAAACTCCATAGTTTCACGTTTCACTTTTTCAATTCCTGTAATTACAGAGTCTTTTGTATCAACATGTTGTTTTTTGTTCACAAATAATCTTTTTGTTCACCCTCATTGGACCAATAAGTGGCTGACCTTATCCTTATTGGTTCCAAGGATGGTTGTGTCACTTTCCATTACCAAGGTCCGCGGGGAAATAATTTGGTTCACATTATTAGAGTTTGCAGAGAATTAATCCTTATGACTTTTGTGATCCCGGGATTTCATTCAGCACCACCAGCAGGTTAAAGTTTTCATTTATCTAGTAAAATACTTCAATATCTTTCAGTCGAATTGGCATAGAATAGAATTTTCCCTGTAGGAACCATTAATGCCTGAACTTAACCTGATTTATCCAGCAGCAAAACTAATAGGTTGAAATTTTAAATGTAATGTTACAACCAGTTGCCATAAAAATTTGATACAGACATTTATGTCCCTCTCAAAAGGAATTTTTTTTAACTCTGGGACTTTAAGTCGATAGGTCAAGATTTTTATTTGTCTAACACTTTTATTTATGAAGCAATGAAAGTCCTATCAGCCTCAGTAGTACTATTTGTTTGGTATTAAATAGAAAATGTTCATCCAGTCATGCTTAAACAAGCTAATTTGCTTAATATCCGCATGCTTGTGTTAGCATTTAAGTCAAAGCATGAATGTCGCTAAGTCTCACAGAGATGCTAGCATGGCTTGTTTTATATGTTTGTCTTTCTTCTTTAGTACAACGTCTGCTCTCTGTACATTGTGTGTTATGTGTATTGTGTATAATGTTCACAAAACAACTTTACTAAAAGGCCTGATTGATAGAAACAGTTTTGGAACCTTCACAATCACAGCCTCAGGTAAATGGCAAAGGTACTAAAATACGACAAAATATATGGGATGCATCATCCTACCAATAAATCAACATGAAAACTGAATGCTAGCAGATTATTTATTAACAGGCTCTGTAGCACAAGCCTCACTCCATCACTGTGCAGCAGCCCTCCCACTCCACACTCTCCAATCACTCCCATTTATGTCCCTAATTGTTAATCTGACCTCTATGTGGAACGACCCGATCACATGGCAGCTGCATCCTGAAATGAATGTCCATATTTGCTTTGTTCAGCTGTCATGGAGGCATCAGGAGTGAACAGCCATCTTGTTCAAGGAGAGAAAGGACGAAAAAAAGGGCTCTCACACCTTTGTGCTCATGAATGTTTAGATTGTTTAAAGATTTTGCCATCAAATGAAAAGACGTGAACAAGTCATTTAAAATTTTTGACTCTTCTGATGGCCAACTACAACTGTTAAGTAAGATCTGCGAACTAAAAAATAACTCTTAAGCCTTTATTTCAAACAAATGCAACAAAGTTTAAGGCTTGTATCTGTTCTTTAGCACACCCTGTTGTTTTGCATAAAACAAGCTGGCAAAGGATTAATTGCAAGTTTCCTACACTGAAATCAGGATTGAATTTTTTTCTTAAAAAACAGTAAAGCACAAATCATGAAAATGGTCAGAAAATCTTAGAAGTGGGATTAGACGTTATTGCAGCAAACACCTTCACATTACTCTCACTAAAGGCTGTCACTGTATAATCCATCATACATTCATGCTGATATACCTGTCTGCAATCATTCCACTCGGCTTCCATCTTACAGTCAGAGCCTTTTAAGACCAACTCGGGGACATAGCAGAGAAAACGTCCAAACCAGTGTGATCAAAGCAAATCCCTGAAGTGAAAAATTCCTTGAACCCTTTTTGACTGGCAGGGGGAAAAAATGAAAAAAAAAGAAAAAAGGAAATATGTGCAAGCTTTTATGGTGAACCAGCAAACTCCTGTCTTTGTAATGTTGAGTGGCAGCTTCCTCAGAGGAGAACAGGGTTTTTAATCAGAATAAATGCAAGAAGACACTCAGACCTGTTGCGTGGCTGCAGCATTAACATGGAGAGAGAATCGTCTGAAACGTTTCAGCCATGCCCTGCACACCCTTGATTATAGCACCTGCACATAGACTGGAGGCATATGACTATCAGTCAAAGATAACAAGCAGGGCAAGTGCAGCAGTAATTGATCAAACTAGGAGGTTTCCAGTTTTTAAGGATCGTATTAGATCCTTTTAGATTAGTACAGGTCTTCTTTTTTAACCAGCTGCTGCTTAAATGCACTGTTTACATTGTTTCAAAAGAAGTGCTTTCTTGAAAAGTATACACAGATTTTCGTCACACTCCATAATCTGGATCTAGATTTTCTATCCGAATAATAACCAGTTCTGTTGTATTTGCTGTTATCTGTATTCTGTCGGTATTGATTAGATCCTATGATGAATTATCGCTGTGCGAGTCCGGGGAAAAGGTGACAGCAGAGACAAACAAAGCATCCAAAGCACTGCACACCCTCGATATATTTTTCTTTGCCATTTAAGAATTATTTTGTGAGGCCGGATTTTTTAATATTAACTAATCCTTTGCAGTTTGAATACTTAAAAGAAAATCATCTCTCCTAAGATGTTACTTTGATGTTTGGTGGTACCAAAGTCATAACAGGGAACAAGTAAAATTAATGAGAAGAGGAAATAATCTCAAAATATGAATCATTTGACAAAATTATCCACTTTATCTCTTCATATTTGTACAATTGGGTGCAACATCATCAGTGCCTTTAAGGATAAAATCTAAAAAAAAAGGTGTGTGCAGTTTTGCCTATTTTAAAATTTCTTTGCATCTTTTCCTCATCACAGTAGGTTTTTCACTCCACCCGGAAATTTAAATATAAGCACAACTGCCTAAAGACATGGTTGATCAACACTTTGTTAAAAGCATATGCCAGCTACAAGAGTAGTAAAGGTATAATAAAAGCAGCATGAAGCAACAAAAAACAAACACCAGCTTGATGAGTCAAGCTTAACACTGAGTTTTTAAACTCTCTCTGCAAACCAAAAGCTCCAAAATGTGCAAAGCTGGTGTGCACATTTGCACAGCAATTCCCTCACTCATGAGTTTCTCACTTCATATTGCTGAGATTTTACTACTGGCAGAGCTCCTAGAGTTTGTCACCACACATTGTGATAATGCACATGTTTGCAATATTCAAGATGGTCCAATTTTCCAAATCCTGTTCCCAAATCCGAATGAATCTTGTAATCTGTAATTTTCTGCCCTTATCTCATTCTAGGTGGGGGCCTCTCTTGGAAAGTAAGAAAAGGTTTTATGAGAGAAATCTGGAGCGAACTGCCTGTAAATATAAGATATGTTAAGATTTTTTAAATCCTGTAGTCTGATCCCAGCTTAGGAAGCAACTCCTCATCCAGCTCTGCTCTGCTCCAAGATGTCTTCATGCAGTACATCAGTCTATTTTTACAACAGGACAGTTTTTTTTCCTGCACAGCTCTGTCACATCACTGTCCAATGATTTTGAGTTTCTTTTTGGCTCCAGGGACGATAATCGCTCATTTTTGGATATGTGACCAGGAGTAAGGGACACGATGGGTATGTTATTACCAGAGATGACGTTTCCACCTGTAGTGATGACATTGGCACCAATGGTGATGACATTTCTTTCTGCAGTGATAATGTTTGCACCCACAGTGCCAACTATACTACCAACAGTGAGAATGATTCCAGCCATAACGGTGGTATTTCTACATTACATTCCCATGGAAGTGATATGTTTTCTGTTTGTTTGATGGTCTTTTTGTAAATTTTTTACTTGCAGTAATTTGTCTGTCATTTGAGCAGTGATAAATGCCAAAAAATGCCAAAAAGGCTGACGCACTTTATGAATCGCTTTTAGATACTGCTGACTCCATTAGTGTCAAGTCAGTTAAGCTCAAGGAGATTCCCTTTAAATTTCCAAGATTTTATAACTTTATAGAACTACTTTTTTAAGTTTCTTCTCCTATTTTTATGTTTTTTCCATATACCTTTCTTTGTATTTTTTTAGTATCTCGTGCACAGAAAACCTCCTTTATGGTAAGACTTTACAGTTTCCTGCAGCTGGAACACAAGAACGTGGCTAGCACGTAGTCATTGCCCACATGTTTGGAGAAATTAACTGTCAGTTTATTAAATTAAAAAAATTCCCTGTAGTTCAAGTGGCAGTGCCTTTAGCAGCAGTGGTTAATAGCCATGCCTGCAGCTCTACTGCCAGTCTGTCAATCCATCACTTTGGGTCGTAAGTATCACTATAAAAGCTAACACCTAGTGTTCCCTAGAAGATTAATCCCAATAACTTTTGGTATTCCACTGACTTTCACTCCAGACCTAACAGCAAGTCAACCTTTTTTTCCTTGAAATAGATTAAATTATTATACAAATATTTATGTCCCCCTCAGAATGAATGGAGCCATCATAAGGTCCAACTTTTCAATTATGCATCACCCAGAGGCACCTGACATTCTCATCAGCCTCAGCTCTACTATGTGTTTCTTGATAAATTGCAAATCACAGCATGCTAACATGCTAAAGTTAGAGTGTTAACACGGGGAACAAAACACCTGATTTGTATCAGCCTGTGGAAACTGTCTCTTTGAATGCTAACATAAACGCTAACATAAGCGTTCAAATAAATCTTTGTTTAAACATACAATATGTAACATTTTCTCACATTAAAATGTGAGAAAATCACTATATCTTTGATATTTTTTCTTGGTGTGCTCATAGTATACATTTCTAACAATGTTCAAATTCAGAAAAATAAGTAATTTAATTCAAGGCAAGGGGTCTGTTTTATTTTATTTTATTTTATTTTATTTTTTTGGCGTGTTGATGACTTCCAGGTAACATCAGTTAGAAAGACATTGGCCAACATGACAAAGCATTAAATTATGAAACTTTAGCAGGTTACCTGTTAACATTTGTGCCACAGTCAGATGTAGATTTTAATCTGCACTGGCGTATGCGACAGCAGTCACATATTGTGAGTTGAAGTACAGCTATGAAGAAACTAGAGTCGCTGTAGACTGTCAGTCTTGCTAACTAGTCATAATGAACATTGGATGAGTTTTATCTTCAGCCCTCATCATACACAGCTTTACAGCATCACAAAAGCTCCCTGAAAAGAGACAGATTGATATAAGCAGCTACATGTTGAGAAGCTTTCTCACTGACATTGATTCCTCTATTCAAGTGACAAATCAAGCTTGATTCAGGCAAAATATACTGATGCATCTGTCGGATGTAAATCAGGTGTTGCATTTTGTAAGATGTGTTCTTCATGACAATCATCATGATGAAGAAAACCTGCTCGTTTTGAGGTGTTGAAACTGTGCACCTTTAAGAACTCTGGTGCATGACACACCCATCACTGGTGAAGCACAGTCCTTTACAATATGCTCTGTGTGCATTAACATGTTTAACATATTTTTCTTGTCTAGGTACAGACTGTATTTTGTTATACAAGGTGTGAAACAGCTTAAGACTCAAGCTGCACCTCCCACGTGCATTTGCTCTTTGTGTCTAACCTTTATGCTCAACGCTGCACCAAGTTTTCCACCAATTTATGTACCCAAATCAGGACTCAGAGCCACAGAGAGCAAAATCCAATACTGAGGGAAAAATCAGCCACTAACAAACCGCATGAAGCCTATATTAAATTATACCATCCACAAACTAGAGGACACCAGGAGGAATGAAGGAGAGAAAAAAAAGTTTAAATCAATTCCTGCTCCTAAAAATAGAAGACCCAGTGCAGCAATTACCAGTGTAATGCTCATGGAAAACTCCTCTTCTGCGATAATAATAAACAGCGACTATGCTTCAACTTGTAATCCACTCAGTGTGGTTAATGAAATGCTGCGTATTGTTTATACCCATGTGAGAAAAAAAGGAAAAAATAAACGTTCCCCCCTGGCTTGCACATCCTCACCTACACTCAGCCCTCCTCAGTTAGGTTTTATATGAATATTATGAGGGCACGGAGCAGAAATGGTGCATGTCCTATTTTAGCAATTCGATTCCTGCACTCTCTGCTGTTGGTTTCTTACAATATGGGAAAAGAACAGCATCTCCTTTTTAATTGCGTATTATAAGCAGCATTGAATTGAGGCTGCTAGCTGACAGAAATTATAATAAAGCATGAAATTGTTGCATGCTTTTGGTATGGGATCATGTTTGTTCTTTTATTATATCAAGCAAAAAAGGGCTTGTGGTTAGAATGCTGCCTTTGCTTTGTAAATCATTTTATTAGAAGAATGGTGCCGCTGTGTTTCCTGCAGCCTGAGAGGGGTAATTGTAGGTGTTCAAATTAGGTTTTGGTGTGTTGTTTATAGGCCATGTGTGTGCTTATCTGTGTGTGTGAATGTGGAGAAGTGGAACCAATAAAAACCATGAAGTCCTTTCTTCCTATATTAACAATAAAAAGATACTTTCACTGGTGCAAAGTTTAAGTTGGATTGAAACCGTGGAAGCGCTAAATGAACTAGATCAACATCTGACCTTGAAAAAGAAAACACAGCAAAATGTATGCCTCCTCTTTCAAACGCAGCTTCATCAGGTCTATTCATCTACCTCCGTTAATTAAAATTCATAAGAACAGACGTGCCACCAAGGTCGAGAAGAAACGTTCGCAAATATGAATGGTAAGTGAGAAGCCCCCCCCCTCCCACTTCTCATATTGCCCCATTTAGAAGCAGCAAATTTCCCAGATCTCCCAGCTCTGCCTGATGTTTAGAGGACAGAAACCCCAACCCCCCCACCCCCCCTCGCACCCGCTCACTTATCTGTCACAATGTACGCTCAGGTATGTGCGTGTCTTACAGTATGTGACGCCCTGAGGGTTCCTGTGCCACCATCCGCTAAATTAACCCCCCTCCCTCTGTTAACTGAGGGTTGGGGGGGGTAGGCTCCTTCCAGGCGGCTGCCATCCTCAATGCAAACTCTGTCTGTGTGAGCAGCAGCCAGCAAGCCAGCCATCCAGCCAGCCAGTGGGGGGGAGCGTTCGAAACCTGCCGCTCCCCAAAGCCCAGTGCAATTGCCCTGTTATTGTCCACTCATCCACTGCTCAGAGGGTGGAGGAAGGTGGGGGGTCGAAAGAGCTGTGAGCACTCAACATCCCAGATTTTGTAATTTGACAGTGAGCTTAGTATTAAATTCTGCTGCCACCCTGGTGGACGGACAGAGAGAGGAACCAGAGGTGAAGCACATCCCTACATTTTGTGAGCAATTTGAAATTAAGCTTGTTGTCCTTGTCAAGGAGAGTTGGGGGAGCAATTTGCAGGATAGTCTTTATTTACTGTGATTTATAAAATTTATAGAGGGATCTCATGTGAACTGTCATGCTACTTTCAGTATATAAATTTGGGCAATAAAGCTCCAACAGACAGGCTCTTTCTCACACACAAAAACTCCTGCAGTTACCTAATATTGGATGGGAAAAAGAAAATTCTTTCATCAGAGTTTTTGGTTTTCTTAACTTATTTTAATTTTCTGTATTTTGAGGTTAGATGGCATTTAGATTAAAATATATTGAATAACTATGATAGATTAAATAATTACTGCAGTGGTCTCAGCCTGTATTGTTTTTAGTCTGGTCAAAGTTACATTTTGAAATAATAATCCTTCACTTTCCCTCCTGTATAAGAATAAAAACAATTTATTACCTTTTTTTCCACCTCCAGTAGATCCCGTGAGGTGAACACACCCTCTGTAGAACATATCATAGATCATCATATATCTATCAGGGTGCAAACACCATGAAAAAAACTGGCTTTAATTTTCTTAGCAATCACTTTTTATGCATTTTCACTGTCTGCACTCATCATTAGATCACTAACTTCCCTTTATGTGATGCTTTTTCTGATGCATTTCGACTTGCATAACACTTTGCTGTAAGTACGAGTAATGTAATGATGTATTTAAGTTTTATTCCTGTTATGTTTAGTCACATTGCCGACTTCCTTCCTCTCTGTCTGCATGGTGTTACCCTGGAACTTTGTGACAGGAGACAAAAAGAAACAAACTGTAATTTGATTGAAACTATTAGCTTCTCTGAGTTTAAACATTGTTAAACATATTTAAGATAATGTTAGAAAACAATTCAACAACATATATAACAATTCCACTGTGATTTAGATATTTTAATGTGAATATGTAACATATTGTAACTTAAATAACTTTCTGTGATATTTCTTGGCGATTGAAATTAGAAAGTCAGCACTGTGTTTGTGTGGTCATCTCTCTTTGCCACGGCTGAATTCAGCGTGCTGGAGAAAGGAACAGCCCCCACCACTGTTGCCTATGTCTATGTGGACCTCCTCAGGTGAGTCCTTGAGGTAGTGAAAGACCATGAGAGGACCAAT
This sequence comes from Acanthurus lineatus, assembly GCA_029814665.1. Classification (NCBI taxonomy): domain Eukaryota; kingdom Metazoa; phylum Chordata; class Actinopteri; order Acanthuriformes; family Acanthuridae; genus Acanthurus; species Acanthurus lineatus. The sequence continues at coordinate 5,229,447 of JAPZDV010000003.1, forward strand.
ATTTTCAGTTTCTGATTTTTTTTGTAGATATAATTTCTTTTTTTTATTGCATACTAAAACAGGTAACTCTTTCTATATATATCTGTTGAGATTTTGATGCCAAGCTCCGATTTCTTCAACCAATGACTTGTGATTTCTGACATTCTTATTTAACTGTTGCTCAGATGTCTTCGTCTCTTTCTGCCTTTCAGCTGTCATTGTGCTTGAACCTTTGTATTCTTTCTCTGTGAGCACAAATTACTTTTTTCAAACATATGTTTTTATTCATAATAGCATAAAAACAATGTAATGCTATAATTTTAATGTAAAAATGCAATAGTGCAAAAGAATGTGATGAATTGAAAACTAAACTATTCATATTCCATTTTAATCTAAAGTAAAATTTCTCCCCTTTAGGATGTCAAAATTCCCACAGTGAGTTTCTTATTGTTCATGAGTGATCTCACAGAGGCAAAATGCTCTATTTTGAAAAACATTGGGTTACTTGAAACACACATTAGAGCGTGGTGTGGAGCCGCAGGGGTGTCAGGTAGACAGAATATAAATGGTCCTCTCATATCAATAACTGTGGTTCAGGACCAAAGCCAGGACATCTATGCTCGCAGCCTTTTGACCAGAAGCTCATTAATCACACTCCTACAGATGACATAGAGTAATTACCCTCTGAGAAAGACACATACTGAAACACACTCTTACACACACAGTATGTAACACACTCTATGCACAGGGAAAGTATGCATAAATAAGCAGAACAAATGACAAAGAATTGCATTTACATGAACACATTTTGCCAGGTGTACTTTGGTTTGCAGCTTGGGACCACCTGAGCTACACCGCTGAGCGTTCACACACACACACACACGCACACACACACACACACACTCAGAGTTTCAAGGGTAGATCCTGCCACACATGGCAGGGGTGTGTTTTTTTTGAAGTGTTGGGCAGGTCATGGATCCCTCCTGCCCAGGGAGGGAGTCAGTCTGTCTAGGCAAGATGAAATCCTCCACCTGTCCTCATTCATCAAGCCCACTACACATATTAATTATCACAAACCTTCAGACTTACAGCAAAGGACACACACACACACACAAAACCCCCCACCCCCCCACCCCCCAGTTGAGACCACTCCCTCAGATCTGCAATTCAGTTAAAATTGAACTGTGTTGGCTGGATACTGATGCCGGTTGTAAGCGCCTGTGGCACTACAAGTCAGAGTATTTTTAGAGGACGCCTAGATGTCAGTTTTTTGCTGGCAGGTTGTCCCAGTATAAACCTGGCGGTGGAGGTGCAGTCAAAAACAGACGATGGGAGGGCCGACTTTGGGTCTGACTGGCCCCTCCCAAACATTGCAGGGTTTTTTTCCCATATTCAAAGCTAATCTGAACAGATTGCTTAAATGACCCTGTAGTGTGAGGGGTTGACAGACATGATCTTAATATTAGGACTGGTTCAGACTCTTCATAATTTCCATTATTTGAAACTCTGCACTTTAAGAGGAACAGTGATTGAATATAAAGCAGATATACTCTGTGTCTACAGAGAATAAGCCCCCCAATTGGATGCTGAGTAACTTGTGTAGAATAAAAACACTGCAGCCAGCAGTACATAAGGGAGACTGTGAAAACATGACAAGCTTATGGAATTAGAGTCATATACTGCAAGTTTATATTATGTTCTAATCTGACAAATACATTTCAACTGATTAATTGTTCACTCTGTAAAATGTCAGAAAAAGTGAAACATGAACAATGCAGTTTCCAAAAGTCCAATCTTCAAACATCTTCAAACAATCCAAACCTAAAAACATCACATCTCAGAAGCTGGAACCTGACACTGTTAGGTATTCTTGCTTGATAAATGATGAATCGATAAGAAAAAGTTCCAAAGATTAACCCTTCTTTAATCAACTAATCAATTACTAACATTGTTTAAAGATCCACTTTCAGTGATTTAGTAGCATATAGCAGTGAGGTTGCAGATTTCACCTGGCTTTAAATCTTCTCACTCGTCCTCTGTTTTCAACAGGATGAAGAAAGAGGATGAAGCAGAAGCAGCTTCCTCTGTCATCATGAAGGGCAGATTCTCTAATGAAAACATAATTATAAATATTATATTCCATTTCTACCCTATTCTACAAATAGACCCCTCTAATCTCATGAACTGGACATTTGAGCACTAATTGGATAATAAAATTCTCAGAATGTTTTTTCAAATATTAAAATAGAGATAAATAAACATGAAAAACACCTAACACACTGGATTGCTGCTATTTTGAAGACTAGCACTCTGGTATTTTTTTATCTTTGTCTGTCTGTGCATGTGACACTGAATAACAATTAACTATTAGGACAAATCAACGACTCAACTGTTGTCATTTCGTGTGAAAAGTGCCCCTCTGACAAATGGCCTATTCTTAATTGTTCTTCCGATAAACTGAAAACACAGAATTGACACCGCCTGTGATTTAGTCCCTTCTTGCTGTTTCTTACTTCCTTCCTCTGCCTGGTATAAAAGGCAGCCACAGTTGTTTTTAATCTGTCATTTTGCCAGTTTTCAGGATTTAGCAGCAGGAAGGAAATCAGAGGGAAAAAGATGGAGACGAAACAAACTCTGCCTGACATCTCGATACAGCTACGTTCTCTTTTAAAAACCTGGGACCTGTTCTCCTCACCAGAGCTCATTCTCTGTTCAGTTTATTATGCTAGGCTTCATAAGCAAGAGGAAATCCAGCTGTCAACAACCATCTCCTGATACCCATAATGCCTTGTGTTGTGGGGTCATTCCTGTGTAATTGGTTTGGATAATGCTCCCACTATGGACCACAACCTGCACTTTCAGCCATTCCCCTGCTGCGCCTTTAGTGTCAAATGACATCATTTTCACCTGTGCAAGCAAACTGAATTTACAGCAAGTGCGTCAAACCGGAAACGTGTTTTGGTGAGCACGAACCCTAAGTCGCTGTGTCCCTGTCCGTCCCCTCCCACAGTGTTTCCCCCTGAGTCTGTTCTTAATTGGGAGGAGATCATTAGCTTGAGTAAAGCCCTCTAATCCCTTTTTTTAAGCATTTCATAATAAGTCGGAGACCGGCTTGTATCCGTTGAGAGCCTCTCTGAAGCCCACACGATTAAAGTCCTCTAAATGACCGCCTCTGGTCCTTCATCGGGCGTCTCCCCTTTAATCAGACATCAGTCCTCGTCGCTCCCCTGTCTCTCTGACACAAGTCACACAAGCAGCGCAAAATCTCAAAAAAAACCACCGGCCAATTAGAAGGGATGCGACAAAGATGAAAGCGTCATTATCGCACCGTACTCAGCCATACGTTGGATCGATAATGGGGGGGGGGGTACTCCTCCTCTCTTGCCCGTGGCAAAAAGCGAGAGCAAACAGAGGGAACATCACTGTGTGCAAGGCAATGACAGGACAGACAGCGGGACAGTTAATTGATCTTCATTACGTTAATTACGGCTGTGATGTGGAGCGCAGAATGACAAACGGGTCACACCGTTGCACGATTCCGTCTGATTGTACTCCGCTAAGCTTTCTGCTGACCTTGAAGCCAGCCCGGGAAGTGATGTTTCTGCTTAAGGAAGTGAGTGTGCCTGCATAAATAGTTTTGGCCTCTCACTGCACTTTTTAAAATCTCCAACAGGCTGATGGTTGTCCGCCATAAATCTCCTGTTGTGATCTCATTTCCTCACCCTTCTCATTTTATAGAATCTACTTCTCTTCAAAGTGCTTACCGTCGCACCCCATCAAAGTCCAACATGCACATGCACACTTCTGTAACAACGAGTGTGTGTGTGTGTTTGTGTGTGATTTCCCCCTGTCCACTCCAATGCACGGATGGCTGCCCTGTCAGCAAGCCTGGTTCTGCCCTTGCATTTGAATAAACACCATCTGAGTTGGCTGGTTGTGTATAATATCTGTCAGGAAGCTGCCACCCAGTGATCCCGCCGACTCTGACCTCTGTCCCCGGGGAGCAGCTGACGGGACAGAGCGGTGACAGGGTGTCTCCCCTGTCGATCCGCGTGCTGATACGCCGTACACCCTTGTCCCGCTCCGCTCGCGACTCAAACGCTCCGTCTTATGCATTGGAAATGAGCTGGGGTTTGCTTTACAGGATGCAATGAATAGTAGCAAGGATGGGATAAACATGAGCCTCGGTGATGCTTGTCACAAAGATGGATGGTTCCCTGGAATTTTTGTTGTCGTCTTGTCAGCACTATAAACTTTTCCCTGCTGAATAATTGAGTCCTTCAGCGGAAGAGTCCTGTCAATCTTTTTTTAAGTTTACACTCACGCACTTGTGCTTTCAGGAGTGTCTCTCACTGTCTGATGGCTATAAATCAGAGAGTTGTGTGGATAAAAGAAAGCTGAGGTGGTGCACTTCCAGCTGATGTATGACAGATGCAAACCGATTCAGTTTAATACAAACTCTGCAAGTGGCCTCATTGATCAACATGTTTAAAATAAACTCGCATTTGTTAAGTTTCAGTTTGCTAAATGCCTAATTTTATCACACAATATTTCAAGTTCCTGTCGCTCTCTGTGTGGACAAAGTATAAATCATTGCCGTCTGTCATCTCTGCCATCCAGATCATCATGTTATTGTTAAAATTGGTTTTTAAATGTTGACACTGATCTAACTGCAAGTCCACACGGTGCCAGAAAACAGAGAGAAAACCAGGAAATCAAGGCTCTCGACACTTTTTGTCAAAACTGATTGTCAGATGTGAAAAATAACTTTTCTTCATGGTTAAATACATCTCATGTGCATTGACTGTGAAAAAGGTCTGATGAAGTCAGAATTTACCGGGTTTGAAAGCTTCACAACAACTGCATGAGACTTTGAACTACTGTGTGAAACAACACCTACTCACGCTTTTATCCCTTCTTGTAGCAATTAAATACACTAGGTGTTTAATTAGCTCGTGCATTGTAGACGAAGAGTAAATTGATGATTAAATAGCATGAGTTACCCTGTAAACAGCTTTTTTTTTTCTTCTTTTCTGTTGGCCTTCATACCACTTTTTAAGACAAGAGTCTATTTGCGTAAACTGAAAATGTGTAAATTACCTGTGAACTCTCCTGTGTACTCACATTAAGGTTAGCAAGTTTCTGCTTTAATATATTTAAAACATTAAGATGTGCTTTGTTCACTCAATCAGCTCTAATGTCGTCATATGAGCTGTATATTTATTCAAGGGTGTGTGACGGCACGTTGCACTGTATCAACCTGCCAAACACCCTGCTCAGCTCCCACTTAGCACTGTGCTATAATTAAAAGTGTTGCTCTCACACAAGCATAAACTTTCTGTTTGCTGAGAGCTAAAAACATACAGCACCTAATAATTTAAGGGTAACTTTTTTTTAAGCTTTTACCTGCTGCCATGATACAACATAATCTTTCCAAAAAAAAAATCTCTCAGGATTAAAGCTGTAGCAGCAGTTTCACAAGCAGTGACTCACGTCTAATAGAACAAACTGAAAGACACTTTTTAAGGCATTTTACTTTCTGCTGGTAGACTTTGTTTTAAAGTTTCACTGATAGTAATTTGCAAAAGAAAACATGGTGCTTGAGTGCTCTTCCATATTATATGAGTTACGTTACAAACACTTTACTATATAAAGTACTTTTTATTACCAAAAATGGTTATATTGTCCTACTGTGCATCTACCTTTGAGTGTACTGACTGAAAACTCTTTGCTTCTTGTAATGATAGAAATATAATGGATGCATTACTCCTTCCGCAGCTTACAATTGTGTTTGATTACAAGTTAACCTAAAATCAAGAGGATTCAGGGGCTCAAGCCAGATTCTGCTGGCTGCTCTCTCATGTTGACCACCTAAACAACCTCCCAGGTTGCACATATTCCACAGATGTTGCCTGTATAGACTCAAATAGCCCCCTGTAAGAAGACATTTGTTCTATCTGCATCATGTCATTAGTGATGTTTGGAGTTTGGACGTCAGCCTCATGTCAGTTCTGACTTTGACAGCTTTTATTGTATTGATGCAGACCTCCAAATTTGCAAAGCAAGTCCTGCAGTGCCAAGAGTTTCTCTGGCTCCTGTACAGCTGCAGCTCTGGCAGCTAAATCCCGAAATATGGTCCAGGCATGTCAAATGCCAGAGAAGAGAAAAGCTGCATGTCACACTCAGAGAAAATGCTCAAAAGTCAAACAGTCAGATATAATGCAGGATTGCAAAGTTATAGCTGTATGGCCCACATACGTAAGCTGACCATCTCTGACGGAGCACTGTCACAGCGCAGAATAAATGACATATTAACTACAGGGAGACACACTGTGAGGCACTTCAAGCACTCTCCTTTTGCATAACATATTCCTCATTAGAGAGTTTGCAGAGTGTCCATCAAAAGGTTGCAGTGTCAGCACCAGATGGAACAGCTCCTATTATAAGATCCACAGCCTCTGGAGCAAAAGACAGGGGGGTTTACCAGCTACCTTCATTTACAACCAGCAAAGTCATGTATGCTTTTACTGATTTATGCGTTAAGCCTTGTGCTGAGGTTTGTATTGCAGATAAATGATACACCATCATGTATCACACAATGTGATCCAGAGGACCTAATTAGAAATGTGGCATATGGGCAGCACCAAAATTAGAGGTACCTGAATGATGTGCTTCTTTTTAACCAATCTAACATAGTATAACTAATGTGCAGAAGATTTTTCAAAGAATTTTCACTAATATATAACTTTCTGAGTAGAATTTTGTGGGAATTTTGTTTAAGCAGTTGACTAAATTGAAATATTTCAGCACATTTCCATTTGAAGGTTGAGCCGAGCGAGGTGTGTGACTTACATCATTCCACAAGACTATGCTTTAACAAAAATGTGCCCAAGAAAGCAAAATACTATATATAAGGGGGAATCGAGCACATCATTTAAAGACATCTTAACAAAGTCTTATGTATAAAATACACACAATAACACAAAACACACAGCTGCCCCTTTGAAAAAGGTTGCAACAGAGAAGAAAATTTCATTCCCACAAACTGAGACACCTCTGGGAGTGTTTTAATTGTAATGAATACACACTGACAGGAAAGCTTCTTACACCTAAAGGAAGTGGCAAATTAAAGCTTAGATGAGAAATAAAATCCTGTACAACTCACAAAAAAAATCTTCCTTTCTCTCCCTGTCTGAATAAATGTGTCATTTGGTGTTGTTTTCATGCAGATCAAGATGCTTTGTGCTTGCAGTGGGAGCCGTAATAAGTTCCACTCTTGAACATCATACGAGTGTATAAACATGTTTTAAGTGATACTCAATTCAAAATCCACAATCAAAAGAAAAAACAGATTTTTGTGAAAGTGTTTGAAAAAAAACTCTCCATCCCTTTGAGGCCTGTGTGTGCATTTTTCTTTCTCTTTTTTTGGTTTCTTTTGCAATACTGGGACTCTAGAATAAAACTGAGTAGAACAAAGTTTAACTTCCTTTTTGCATGCTTCTATCTACTTGGATAAGAGATCGGCTATGCTGTGTATCTAATGCTGCAGGAGGTACCTTGGTTTTGTCGTACAGGCAGTGGTTGTCCAAAAGCATCCGCCGCTCCACTCGAGCGAACCTCCTCAGGTCTCTTTCAAACTGCTGTGGAAGAAAAGGATCAATAGTCTGAAAGCAAATACCTGTTTTACTTGTCTGTTTATGGAACTGGGTGGAAATAGTAATACTTCAATGCAATTTTCTTACTGAAGGTCATAATAGCTATTTATCCAAACAAAAATGCAGGTATTTTATACCAGGCATTATGTATTATACATTTTCATGCGGCTTGTCTTTCTTTTGATGTTTTTCAAGCTTATTTGATATTGTATTATTTTTCAAAATTGCATGTCTCCTTAGATTTAAGAAATTCACTAAAACTCTTTTTGGCAGAATAATAATATATGACCTTTGAGCTTGATGTGCCCATGTGTGCAAGCAACATTTTTTTTGCAGTGCTGGAAAACACAAGAAAGAATTCATCATGTATTACAGTAACTTCAACGTTTTTCCTTTTTCAGACCCTCTGGTTTGGCCTGCAGCTTAGAAGCTCATTGTCAATCATTGTGTTTAATCCTTCATACCCTGGAGCCTGACCAGCCAAGGAGGGCAAAAGCAAAACGATCCATAGGTGGCGACACCAAGTCCACGCGCACTGCCCTCCAGCCCCTGTTGTCCCCCTCAGCGATGTGGAGACCTCCCTCCACTTGGCTGCCTTCCAGCCGCAGGATCAGGAAGCACTTCGCAAAGTGGTCCATGGCCTCAAACCTCGGGCTGGGAAGTTTTGACATATCAAATGTGGAGGCCTGGTAGTCAGAGAACAGCAGAAGGCCCTGATGGAGACGGGGAATATAAATGTTTTAGAGTGAATATTGTTGGAAATTAATAATCTTTAGAAACAGACACAGTTGAACCTGAATCTGACCTCTGTGATAGATTCAGTTTTGTATTCTGACAGAATTTTCACAGCTTTTTTTGCACATATTCATATTGCATGCACGTCTTTTCATATTTTAAAAAAAAGAGATACCAAATCTAAGGTATTATAGCAATTGTATTAATACTTAAGACTGAAATCTGCTCAGTAGTTAAAGATTAGGAGCAAAGTTAACTTAATTGTTTAACTTAAGTTTTAACAACAGCTTTAATTTTTATTATGGTTGAGAACAGAGTTAGCTATAAAACTTGGATTCCAGTTGCAGGACCACTGTGTGAACATCTGCTCAGACGTGTCATCAGTCTAATTTGAGCCTACAGCAGTGAAAAAAGTAATGGCTGAATGTGAGATCCAATAGAGACAAGCCTCCAGTCAGACTTACTAGGCTGAAGCCCATTCCCTGGTAAATGGTTTCCACTCCTTAGATAATGGAAATCTGTGCCGAGTAAGATGTCAGTGTGTTTAAGAGAGAGAAGGAGATAGGGCCACTGATGAGAAACAAAGCCATAAGTGTAGAAAAGAGTGTAATGGAGTGAGTGCAAGAGAGTTAGAGAGTGAAGCGCTCAACCTGTAAGAGAAAGTAAGAAATAGGTGGGCGAGGAGATAACAGGAAGGACAGAAAAGGAGAGAGAGGAGGAACAAGACGGAGTCTTTGAAATTGATTTCCTCCAAACCTCGCCCTGGCTGATTATGCTTCTCCCTGGATGCCGGAGTGTTAAGGCGATTAAGATTACAAATTGTCAATTTAATTCTAGCGCCTGGCGTAATTGTGGGGATACCACTCTCCTCTCACTGGCCATAAATCTGCTGCACTCTCCTTAAAGAGCAATAATTGGGGGAACCAGTGCAGCAAGCAGCCACTCTGCCTGTCCAGCTGATGACTGAGGTTAATCACAAAACATTAAACACTCTGTCAATAATGCACGAGTAGCCGCTACTAAACAATCCGGCCGGCCATCAGACCACACATGCTATTGGAACAGGAACTGATAGAAAACCTTGAGAAACCTTGATTGCAAAGACATCTTCAGCCCCCTCCTTACTTATCATCCTTTAATTATCCTCAGAGGTTGACAGATTTTTTCTGCAGTTGCCTGCAAAAAAATCTTAATGTCCCCCCTCTGCTGCACCTTTGGATGCTCTCCCTGTGCAATTACAGATAACCATTCACCTTTCAATAATGGGCAGGGAGAGGGATTCTTAAAGTTCCCTTTATGTTGGGTAACAGCTTAGCTATAGGCACTGACTGTCTCCACTTAGATAATGAGGCCAGAATGACAGCGTGAAGGCACTTGAACACTGACTAATCTGAAATTAAAATCCCCCTGAGCCACACTTGAGACAAGTTGTGGGAGAAGGTCTGCAACCCGTCTCATACATGAGGCCGCAAATGTAGGTCACATTCTTATTCTGGCGGATATCTCGGGTCCCTCCTGGCGGTGCATTTCTTTCAGCTCTGAATCATTTTGATGCCTTCAGAGGAAAGTATTAATGAGTTATGATGACAGTTGCACAGACCATTAAGTACCTGGATATAGATGCCCTTCGTTCTATGAGTTTTTTGGCCCTCCTGCCCACACATGTGCCACTCTCCCTCATTCTCTCTCGCTCTCTCTCTCTCTCTCTCACTCATTCTGTCTGACACACATACACTCACAAATCCACCATAAAAACAGGATGTCATGAAGTTCCCCGTCTCAGCGTTGCCGGGGGCTGTTTAGCCCAATAGCGCTCTGTAATCATCTCCCACGCAGCAGGTAATGTCAGCGAGCATCTGAGAGTAAGCTTATTCCACCAGAACTGTTTACAGAGGGAATTACAGAGGAGGACAGCGGGAAGATAATCTTTCCCCCAAAGCCTCGCCTCTGAGCACTGAAAAAAAGAAGTCAAGGGAACACGACTTTTGAAATTGTGATCTAAAAGCTTTTTTTTTTTTTTTTAAGATTTTGACTATTTGCTCGAGGCTTTTTCCTTGAGAGAGCGAAGATGAGTGGTCGCCGAGTCCACCTGCAGCCAGAGGACGAGTGTGATGATGTCAGGGACATGAGGTGCTCTGATCTCATCTCCAATTCTCTCTTACTCACAGAAAAAGACTTCAAATCTCGCCTTCAAGTCACAGATTAGCGTGTGTTAGCCAGGACTGTTTCAAGTGTGCTTTGACTTTGATTTGAAACTGAATGAAATCGCGTAATGAAGGACACTGATTGCCGAAAAAATTTCAAGAGCAGTGGTTTGCCTGTCTGCATGCGTGCCCCTCAAAGCAGCCTTTTGCTGCTCGGATTTTTTATTCAGATCTCAGAGTGACTAACTCGCTCTGACTGCAAAATAACCCCAGCTGTATGGGCAGCTCTGCCTGAATCACTTATTCAGCCAAAGGGAATACTCTCCAATTCCTGACCACATTGACTCAGACCTAATGCAGGACAATAAAGCCTGAATGGCGTTATAATGGTGGCAATGCGTACAGTGCTTAGCCTTCAGAAAGCAGCACTTACACAGTATTTAGAGACGGAGATAATGGATGGATGGATGGTGGGATGAAACATGGCCCTCTCCGTCTCTCTGTTGCTATTACCGGGGCCAAGCTGAATCTCATCTGTCTGCCACGGAAGCTAGTCGCTGACCTTGCCTCTGCCCCCAAGTTATGCTTTCAGAATATCAGCGGGAGGGGGGTGTGGTGGGGGGGCTGCGAGGGAAAAAAAATGATCAACCCGTTTTTACAAGGACGTTTTCTAGATAGATGTATTTTTAACTCCCTGCAGGCTGAAGAGGGGTGCTGAAGGGGTGGTGGAGGGGGTTGGTGGTGCAGGGGACTGCCTGTGGTATTAGGCCTGAGTGAAGACACGTGGGCCCCTCCACCCACGCCCCCTTGGGGGCTTGATTGCAGATGACAAGGTTACACGACTTAGAGTCAACCTCTGCTACCTCCACTTAATCATTGTCTCTTGTGTCCTCGTCCCTGAAGACTTGTCCCTTTCTGCATCCCTTTATTTTCCATCCAGCCGACTGAGATCGGAGCTTCCGGTCGTATCACACTGTCCCTTCTCAGGCTCCTAAAGCTTTTTTTTAACACCAGCCCTACCCATCTAATCCACTGTCTCACGTCCATCCTATGTTCTTATCCCTGCACCTTCACTCATACGTTCACACCTTCACCTCATCCCCTCCACTTATAGTGAGCGTAAGTGGCTGTACATTTTTTGGATCTGACCGCAATAACATACAGTAAGTAGGAGGTAATTATCCAGAGAATAGATGGTTGAAGGAGGAGAGGCATGTGGAGGTGTGGATGGAAGAGTGGACGGAGGGATTTATTTTTAAACCCAGAGATGACAAAAAAGAAGCCGACAGCTAGACTAGACAGCCCGGTCGTGCTCTTCATCAAACACTTGTCTCCTCTCATGATCCTCTCCATCTACGCATTTATCTGAGAGAGGAAAGTGTTTTGACAGGGAAAAGTTACTGCACGTCATCTCTGTTGTTTTTGTCTGTTTTTTTTAACATAATGTCATGTTCTTTACATTTATAAAAGTGATATTGTTCATCATGAATTTAAAAATGGCCTCTGGAGATCCAGTGTTGCTGTCACATGTTTAGTGGGAAGTAAATCAGCTTTCTGCATGACATTAATTATACAGGAATTTATATATAAAGACTTTCTACAGAGGCAGTTTTCAAGGCAGACATAATCTCATTTAAGTGACTGGTGTCTATTTATGGACAAGGGAGTGGAAACCTCCAAGACTGAGACATGAAGTCAAGAGCACTTCCTCGATTGGTCACTTACGACTGGCTCCAAAAACAAGGAAGTTCCCCCTGATCTAATATTAAAAAAAGACAAACTTTGCAGCAGAAATGAGCATGTTTACAGTCTGGTACAAACATACTGTTTCTGTCTTTGTAACTAACTAACTTCCCCATTTATGACAACTGTATGAGAGGTTTTATATAACAAGCTCATTTAAATTATACTGATGCTTAAAGTTGTGTATAATTAACAGCATGCAGCTAGGTGTCACCAGACTGAACTTGACCTCATGGCCTTGTTTGTCAAATTGGTTCCTTTTGGAGAAATATTTTAATGAAATAAACAGATGAAAAAAAAGTTGCTGGCTGTGTTGCTAGTTGTACAAACAGGCTTCCAAAAAGTCAGTGCTCCACTAATGCTTCACCTCTTCACCTCTTCACCTAATGCTTCAACTCTTTCTCCATTTTTTGGATTAGCCAGGAGTTAGACAGTCACAAGCACAGAGACACAACACTGAGTTTTACAACGTCTCTTCAGAAACATAGGTTTAGAAATATAAAGAATTAGCTGCTGGATCGTACATCAACATCACCACCATAATGGAGAGATCAAGAGTGGGCTGTGAAGAAAAAATGAAACAAGGTAACTTTCATTTTGGCTTTTGTAAATGAATTGCTTAAAGATTCCCATTTCTTATCTAATTTCAAGGACGTATGTGACATGGTATGGAAATTTTGTCTATGTTTCATTTAGTCCATGTTTAAAAACCTCCTACACACACCTCTACTTGAGTTAACTGAAACAATTGTTTTCACATTGTGTCAGCTTTTTTTAAAAAAAGGACACAAGCAGGTAAAAGAAACAAAAAGCAATTTCTGATTAGAAAAAGGTTTTGCAAACAGAAATTGAGAGAGCAGCAGAAGGTGATCAAAAACTGAGGAAAAAATTTTTTTTAAAAAAACTCAAACTGGGAAAATAAGAGGTACACAGGCAGAATGAACAGAGGGCTGATGAACAGAGACAAGACCAGGGACCAGGAACACATTAACAGGAAAACTGAGAAAAAAACAACAAAACATGATGGAATGACAAATGACTGAGACAAAACAGCTGCGCTAAATACACTGGGAACTGAGCAAATGATGAGGAACAAGTGCCAAAGTAAACTGGTGGGAAAAGACACAAATACAGAAATAACAACAGAAGCTTGATGAAAAACACGACCAAATATAAGAAGAAGTAACCGAAATAAAAAACCCCAAACCATGACAAAATGTATCACAGACTCATTTTAACACAATGTGAATATACAATATCTACACAGAAAAAGCTACTGTAATTACTTCTGTTGTGCATAGGGACCACGAAGTGATAATGATTATAGCATGACTGTACTTTTAGAAATAGGTGGGAGTAGTTCTTATTTAGTGCAAAATGCTTGTTAGAGGCTTGTCAACAAAGTCCTATCTACAGTTTTATTGTTGTCTATCTGGCAGATCAGTCATGCTTCTATTTCAGTCAATACAGCTGTCTATGCTGTATATGCTGTCCCGCTCAAGTGAATGAGACATGAGACCAAAGGGTTGAAAGAAAAACACAGCACTTAATATAAATTGGGGACTAAACAGTTAGATTAAACAGTTATCATTATCATTAATTGAAATGATCACCAAGTAAAGAAGGAATTCACCTTACAAAGTAAACTGAGGAATATGAAGCTAGTCAAATATAGTATTTGTATATTTGTGGTATCTATGACAGGCAATAGAGCTAATTATGTTGGTTTCTGATCTAAAGTAGGTGATTCCCCATGTACTTTGGATATTGCAGAGGCCTTGCATTAACAATATCAATACATAAACCATTTTTAATGATAAAAATGATCAGTATTAGTGTTGATATCTGCAGTTCTGGCCTTGTATCAATTTAAATCGTGTTCAAGCCAAACTTGATGGCATCACTCACAACCATTGCTAATCTTTGTGAGCATGCAGAGAAGAGAAACAGCAGAGAGACAGTAAGTCTCTGATAAGGGCAGAGATCACTGAATTAGTTCATTAAAGGCTTAACACTAACACACACACACACACCCTCAGGACACAGTTAGTGCCTGTC
>JAPZDV010000003.1:5243860-5299438 GCA_029814665.1 Acanthurus lineatus
TACTTTGGATATTGCAGAGGCCTTGCATTAACAATATCAATACATAAACCATTTTTAATTATAAAAATGATCAGTATTAGTGTTGATATCTGCAGTTCTGGCCTTGTATCAATTTAAATTGTGTTCAAGCCAAACTTGATGGCATCACTCACAACTATTGCTAATCTTTGTGAGCATGCAGAGAAGAGAAACAGCAGAGAGACAGTAAGTCTCTGATGAGGGCAGAGATCACTGAATTAGTTCATTAAAGGCTTAACACTAACACGCACACACACACCCTCAGGACACAGTTAGTGCCTGTCATTGTTTGTTAGCATCCAGCTAATGTGCAGGTGTTGTGGTTGTTTTGAGGGAATAAGCACACATGACCACACAGGCAAACTAAAGCAGGTAACATAAGTTGAAAATACTTTTTTTCTTTTGTCTGAACAAACCAGCGCTGAAAATCCCATCCTCAAATATTCTCAAAAAGCCATAAAGCTTGACAAGGTAAAGGCAGCAGGTGTAAATATGTACATGTTGTACTTGTGTTCGCACAAATGTGATTAAAACCTCAGTTAAATGAAATTAGCTAAATGTGTTTACATGCACTCAGTTTTAATTGGACACTTCTGAAGAAGCCTGATATTTGTCAGAGAACTGTGATATTAGCAGTGAATACTTGTCAGCTGGCAGCTAATAATTAAGCCAGTGCGTGTACATAAACATAGGGTGCCATTTTAATCGTCTGCTTTTGTTTTATCGCTCACTCACACATTTTCTCGTACCCTCACTTTCTACCCACTTTCTTCTTTAATCAGCTGCTCTCAGTCTGTCTCTTTCTCTTCTCCCCTCTTACTCGCCTGTCTTTTTTTGCCAATTTTCCATTAAAGGATACAGTCTACATTAAGGGGACTCCAGGGCTGCCGATGGTCCCAAAAGTCCATTTAAAAGTTCTTAAAGTAACCCAGAAAATTGTACTATTTCTCCTTCATCTGATTCACTCAGTTTCTCTCAAATTCTTTTCACAAAAAGCAACAAAACTAAAACAACAACAGACAAACATTCCCTCTCATTTCAAAGTAAAGTTTACAAGGACAAACCTCTTAATGATGGGAAAGTGACCAACTTCTTTTTATGCGTTTTATTAAAATGTTCCACACAAACTGCAGTCAAAGATAAGTTCTTAAGGTAAAAAGAATTGTAAATTGCCAGATTTTTATCAACAAAATCTTTTAGCTCCCTACAGTGAAAATGGATGAGCATTTTTATTTTTTAGTATTTTTTTCATATTTTTCATCATTTATCTACATAGTGCTATCAGAAAATTGGGAAAGATTTATTCACAGCCACACTTTTCTTTTTTATCTATCATTTAGAATAAAACTTTTTAAATATATAAATATATAATTTAAATATATGGAATTCCATGTAGGCAAAAATACCTCTTTGTTTGAGTAAAGTTACATGCAAAGATAGGCTCTCATATCTGTGTTTGCAATGTTTCCGTGTGTGCATGTAAAACCCTGAAGAATCACAACTGTTTAGGAAATTTGAACTTAATCAGAAGTATTTGTGTTTATTTGGATGAATTGGCCATTTTCATGTTGAAAATTTGTGTATATGTACACAAATCTTACATGTTAAATTTCAAGCTTTTTCATGAGCTGATTTTTGAATTAAATATGTTTTCTCTGTGGAAAGAAACCTGATGCAGGCATGAAATAAAATGCCACTGAATGACATAGAGAAATTGTGTCTCTGTAGAGGATTTCTTAAGACTAAATTAAGTGTATCATGAATTGCACGGATAATACAACAGGTATGTAGCCTATGTATATGTTTGCATGTCACTGGCTAGGTTGATGCAAACATATATTTTGATAAATATAAACTGCTGAGCAGCCCTAGGTCAGATAACACCTTAAGAAAAAGACAAAAAGTCATCATAAAACACCTTAAACCCATAATTTAATATTTCTGTTTAGCACCTACATTTTCTAGTTTTAAATTGTTGATTTATTAAATCTGGTTTCACCATGAAACTTTTTTAGCCAGTTAACACTTGTTCATGTGTAAATCAGTTAATGGGGAACATCAATAGCAGCATCCAATCAAAAGTATTCAACTGTGTCAGCAGGAGTTTACTGGAGCATCACCTTTTCCCAAGTGTCCTGGAAAAGATGATTAATTTTCCAGTCACTGAAAACACATGGGAAATGAGAGAAAAAGTAAAATGCCTGGAAAAAGTCAGGCTGACTTTTTTCCAGGCTCAACCTTCTGTTTCTTCTTTAACTGAAAATCACTCTACTGGAACTACCCAATAAAGACAACAAAGGCATCTAAAATGGTCAATCTTTAGTTCAAGGTTGTGAGTATACTGAGTCAGTTTCTCTGTTGGAGAAACACTCTGAACAAAACCAAGTCATGTCAAATGCAAACCATGTGAGACATCCACAAGACAGGGTTTATATAAAAGATCGGCCTCCGGATTTTAGAAATCCATATAAGATCGTTGAAATGATGATTAATTAATGATAAAACTTACATTACCTTGTAAGGTTACCAAGTTTGAGGCGCAAAAGTTAAAGATTTATGATGCAACTGTGGAAGCCATTGACAGTGTTGAGAGAACTGGAAAATAATAGTGGGGATGTTTGGGTCCAAAAAGCTAAACACAAGCCTATATTTACTTTGCTTAGTTTGTCTCTTCAAACGTAACCTTGTTAAAGACACAACCCAGTAACACAAACATGATTTGTATTAAAACCTATAGTAATATTGTGATAGAAGTTTTTTTTAAAAAAAACTATAAACAACGAGTCAACATCCTTATTATTTTCCTTATGTGAAAAGAAAGGGAACAGCATACTTACTTGCTTTTTCAGTCTCTTAATAATGCCAGGAAGCAGACTCGCCTCCTTCCCCAGCTCAGGTGTGGTCACAATAAAGTCTACATCATGACCAAACTCCTTCCCCCTGGAGAAAAAGACATAACACTGTTACCCACTGACTGTGTCAAGGAAATAATGAAAGGAATTAGTTTTAGGTCACAGCCCTTAGCTTATGAAGAGGTAAGGTGGCAGACGGTTGCTGTTAAAAAACACAAGCCATCCTAATGGCACTCACGTTTTCTCTTTATTCAAACAAGCAATTTGTCTTAAGCTGTTAAGATTAAAACCTTCATTTTGTTGCCTCAGCGTTCAGAGCTTTAACTTTTATGAGAATCGTCGTTTCCTACTTGGATCGGTGTCATAAAGCAGACCCATATGGAGCCTGACTGCACCTCCACAATGCATTTTCTCCATCAGCAAATCTGCAGGCAAGAGGTGTTTCAGTGCTGTAGGTGATTATCAAGTGATCATCAAGCAGGAACTGATACAACAGAAAAGCTCAGCAGAGACCCGATACATATACCAAAGGTTTGCACACAAAAGGCGAATCAAAGCTTCTGTCTGGAGTCGGTGCATCAGTTTCAACACACAGCATCCAAATCACTCCTGTCGTTCAGGTCGATGATGTCTCCGGCTCTGAAGATGCAGCTTGAGGAGATTGATGTGTTTAAGTTATCTGTTCACACGCTGGGTTGGAGAAATGACTCAGTTTAGAAATGGCAGTTTTTGTGGCTTTGGAGTGTTTATATCCTTTTTTCAGTTCAGTTTAGATGAACTCATGCTGACTCTTGTATAGCAAAAAGCAACAAGGAGTGTGTTTTTATGTTTCTTTCTTACATGGGACACTCATCCTCTGCAGCCAAAATGAAAAACATGACCCCTTAATTTGATCAATATTGTTTTGTTGTTGTTTTGTCGAGTAAATGGAAACACTGAATCCAAAAAAACTGAGTAAACACTTTGAGTTAAGTACAGAAGCTGTTTTGTTTGGCTCTGTGATATTCTTGCTGTGGGTTTTTTAAAATGAAGCCTGCACTGATACAATAGATTGTGAGCTGTGTATTTCAGCTGGTAAACACACTAAATTTTTCATCCTGTAAATAAAATTTTAACATCATTTGGAGGAGCTGATTTGATCAGCTATTACTGAAGGCCACTACAACAACACCTGCTGCAGCGGCGGCGACGTGCTCTGAGTGCAGGCTGGTGCACAGCAGGGTGGAGTACAAGCAGGAAGACAGAGGGGCATTTCATTGGATATTTCCAAGCAGACCGTGAGGCAGTGATTGCTCTGCTTTTTTATAGCATAACAGTGGCTACAACTCTTTTTTGGTCTTTTTTCAGAGCTCATAAGCTATCAATTACCATCAGGAAGAAAGGACCATTTCAACAAATACAATAACTAGTGTGCACTGGATAAAATTACCAACCCCAGCTTAGAGCTTATACATGAAATCAGTATTTTAGGTTCCTGTCTTAATCTTAATATTTCAAAAGATTGAACGAACATGTGCATCCTTCACTTAAGAGGATCCACTGGCTTTATTTGTAGTTTCATCTGCACTTTGGCAGTGAAGCAAGGAAGAAAGAAAGTGGTAGTCTAAAATAACAGTGACCTTTGTTATTTGGAAACTTGTAAGTGCAGATAACGAGGCCGAAGGTGTTTGGACTGGCAACATGTAGAAGGTGTTTCCCCACCTTTTAGTGATGAGACAGGCTCAGCAGCAGTCAGACGGAATAATGAAAAGGAACAGTGGGTTCCTGTGATTGTAGTAACCCACTAAAACACCTCGTACGGTAGGTGTTCAGCCGTCTTAAAAGTGAGAACAATGCAGACACAAACACCAGTGAACACCATCCACCGGTGCTGAAAATGCCCCTCAGATGACAGAAGCTTTCCCCTGCCAAGCTGTTCAAGCTTGCCGCCGCCTCAGCTTTGACCTGTGTCGGCTCTACCTGCCAAAGAGCCAGGCATCATTTCAGACCCAACGCCCACTCACACGCACACACACACACACATAAACGCATTCACAAACTTTTTTTAAACACTAGGTGAAAGCAAACAAACGTTGCCGCCAGTTACAGCCAACAAGAAAGAGAAAAAACGATGGATTCTGGGGGCAAAAGAAACCTCAGCTTCCACGAGGCTCCGTGTTTGATCTCTCCTCGACACCTCCAACACGAGCGACGGTGGAGAGAGAGAGAGAGAGAGAGGAACATTAAAGGAATGGAGAGAGGCAGCGAATGGCTCGTGGGAAAGCTTCAAAGGTCACCATGGCTAATTCAGGGAGCAAGGAAGTATTAGAAAACAGCCATTAGAGCTCCACAAGGCATGATAATGTTAATGGTTAGCGTTAGTGGCAGAGAGCATGTACCCCTGTGGCATTAACAGACTGAGTGGCTGGCTTACAGGTCCTCTCAGCAGATGTTGCTTTAGTCACACTTCTTTAATTTGCACTGTGACTGTATATAAGTCGTTCTCTTTCTGGAATAACAGAAGACGTGGGAGTGCCCGCTTTTACGCTCATGTTTATACTCAGTGGTGTTTACTCTATGTGAGCCTTTATGTAAAAAGTTGACATTTGTTTCATGAGTTGACTGGAAGGACACAGCTATTTCGAGACTGCATCACAGATTCCCATCTGCTGAATGAGCAACTTTCCTCCGAATCTTCCAACACTCTTAATTGGCGCCGCTGATATTCCACAACACTAACAGCTTGCACTGCGCTCAGGTTGTTAAGTGAATCTCACTGCTAGCCTCTGCTGCGCTGGCAAAACTCACTCGAGTGCACTGCATAAATGTGTGTCATGAATAACAAAAAACCAAAGCAGGGAGAGAGAGAGAGAGGAGGATCATCAGCATAAATCCAGTTAACCTCCGATGAGAGCTGAAAAACAAACTGATTTCATCCACGGTTGCTTGTGTGCATGTGTGTGCATGAGGGGCTCACATTGGAATCGGTGCTTGTTCGAGTAGAAGACACAGTTGCATAACACTTTGCAGATCCTTCCTGATTGCACCGGCACATTAGTATGTGTCAGGTCTGTGCAGATGCCTCCTACAGTTCAACCCCAGTCAGCGCAAAAGTAGACAACAGCACATCAGGCACCTTCTTCCCAGCAAAAAGTGCTTTTTTTCCCCACTGTTTTTCTTCCTCTATGCCTCTAATGGTGCACCTTCAGAACACCGTTTTTACTTAGCATTAGGCAGCCACTCCTGCTCAGCGGGAGAATAGCTCCGGAGGTTCTGCTGAAAATACTGGCTTTGGTGGACTGTTAACACACTGTGCACACTAAAACTGACACTGTTTTCTTTCAATTTAGTGCAACACAGAGCAAAGCAGTTGAGTTTAGCAAGTCTATTATTTTATTGCGTGAGGAAAATTGATAAATTATTGATCCTTTCTGCACAAAGCCTATAAAATATACATGGTTATTTACAAATTTGTGTGGACGACAGGGCGACATGTATAAATAATACAGATGTGGGAAGTGTGGTTGAGGCAGGAAATTTTACAGCATGCATTCATCTGCAAGGAGGGTTCAGTTAAAAGTAGCTGGTCAGGGATAAGAAGCAGGTTTGTGCTTACTGATACATCAATTCACCTTTTATCTCACTTGTTATCTAAATTTATTGCTAACACAGTAAAACAAGGTGATAATAAAGAAGATATAACATAAAAGAGGAGAAAGAATTAAGTGGGAGGCATTCGTGGGCGATACCTCATGATCAGACAGCTTGTTTTGCTCTTTTCACTGCTGATAATAGAGTTGGTTTAAAAAAAAATCATGACAAGCCGAACTAGACAGATAAGGATTACTTATCTCTGTAGTTGTGCAAGAGAAACAATGCAGCGAGACTGAGCCCATATTTGAGGATTTAGGAGCAGACACCATTGGTCTCCTCATCAGTGTCACTTTGAGTCGCATTCCAGACAATCTGATGTTAAATAAGATCCACAGCGGGGACCAGCTGGCTTCACGCTGAAATAAATACAGCGCTCCGCTGACACCGCAAGAGCCTTACACACATACACACACATGCACAGCGCTGGTAGAAGCTGTATTTTCAAGTCTAATCTATTTTTAATCCTCCCCCCAACAAAACCGCTTTAAGAGTTGTCACCCGCCTTCCACAGCTGTCCTTTCAATAAGGCTAATGTCAGTGGCATCAACAAATCCTCGCCATGCTGTTTCCCTCTGAAGTGGGTGACAGCTTGAGTTTACTGGAGCAAGGTGCTTATTTCCTGAAACTTTTGGGAGCCTAGCTGTTTCTTTATGTGTGTTATCCAGAGATGAAAGATGTGCCAGAGCTGAGTATATCTATTTAAGGAGGTATATAGTATAATATGTGTATTTGCATTTTCGACAAGGGCTATCGGCTAGACGGATGAAGCTAATAAGAGCCTCTACATCACACTGGCAATTATAGGTAATTAAATCGAGCTTTGACAGGACTTGAGCAGGGAGCATTTTCAAATATGTCACACTGAAGAGAATTATCGGGTTATTAGTGGTGCTGCTGGCATCTTAAAGAGCATATGAACTATTTTGGTATAATAGGCCCCATAACCCCTCCCGCTGTGTTCAAACCATGTCTGGAGAATCTGCTTTTCAACAAGATAAAGGTAAATTACTTACTTACGGACTGATAATGCACAAGTCATCATTCTTCAATTACAGCTCCGCATGATTCCAATTAGGTCTCACATAATACTCCCCAAGCCTGCACCAAATATGAGATGGAGTAAATGTGTGCTTCATCTCTCTGAGTTTGAAGCCATAAAAGCGCTCTCACAGGCCCCTTTACACTTTGCAGCAGACTCCTGGCCCATAAATCTTGCACTGTTCCTCCCCTTCATTCTTGATGTTAACTATCCATGATGCTCTAATCACTTTCTTCATCTCCTTTACCACATTTTCCCCTTGAGGAGCACTTATTTACATAATCAGATATCATTCCAGCTGTCATTTATCCTTTGAAGATTAGAGATATTGGATATTTTATGTGTGTGTGCGTGTAAATGTGTGTGTGTGCGTGTGTGTGCGTGTGTGTGTGTGTGTGTGTGTGTGTATGTGTGTGTGTGAGTGTGTTGTTTGATACCATCTTTACTTAGAAAAGCTGTGGACCTGCAACCACAGAAGCAAATTAAATATACACCACCATCCAGACGTTAAAGGGAGATGATGTAACTTTAAACAAGATATAACACAATCTTCCCTTTAGAATGAAAAGTTGAATTCATAAGCTGTAAAATGCACCTTTGCTTAAATCAACAGAGTCAGAGGTTTTACTGTTGCAGACTTACTTGGTCTGTTATGACCAATAGTTTATGCGGCTATAACAGAAGCTACTGTTAGCAAATTTATGTCAAATTTTACTGTATGATTCGCTCTACTGATAGAGTTTAATGTGTTCCTTAGTCAAGTGTTAGAGGAATGTGTCTCCTCTTTTTCAGTAGTGAGTAATGAGTAGTGTTAGTTATTAAAGTATGAAATTCTAGCATGTTACAGTTACAACAACACCCCGTAAGTTTGGCATTTTGGGGCTCAGCTTTTTTTAATGCTTGATTGGGTAAATTCTTTTTGGTCTCCCAGCTGTCTGCTTGGCCCTGTAGGTGACTCTCAGAAACATAATTGTCATATTCACATTTTGAGGGTTCTTAGCTAACACGCTATTGTTAGCTTAACAGGTAGCAACATTTTACACTCCTGGTTTGGAATATTTGATATATTGTACAATTTCCTGTTATTTTAAAACAGTCAAGTATGTTAATTCCTTATATACTAAACTCAAAACACAGTACAGGAATTTACTATATGACAGCATCATGTCATTATAGAAAAACATATGAACATGAAAATGACCACGTGGAAATGAAATGACATTTATCAATACATGAGATTTTGATGGAATCACACAATCCTACTATAAAGGTTAAAGGCACAATATGTAGTTTCTGATGCCGGATGTCCATCAACCAAAATTTAGAAAAAAAAGGTTTGGTGACTTTGTGATGTTGCATGTGATCCTGAGATTTCTTAATTTAATTGTTTATCAGCCACAATTGCAGATGAAAAAACAATCTGAATGCTATTGGCAAAAATGTTCACAGACCAAGTATTGAGTTCAAGTTTTATTCATGTGGATTTAACTGTTTGTAAAATAATATTTTACACTAAATTATATTGTAGAATAGATGAGGAGGCAGTTTGTGACTTACTTCCATTTGTGCTACCTTTATAAAAAAGCTTGGCATTTTAACTTTGTCAAGTTGTTGCTGAGTGGCACTTTTCTCAGTGGTTGTTGTCTTGCAAAAGTTACTTTGTCTCACTTTAAAAGAGAGGTTTTTTTGAGAGAAAAATAGAACTGGCAACATGTAATGTTTGTACCAAGGCACTATTAAAGACCATCAAGCTAAGCTAAGCTGTGGCAGCTCTGTCACCCCTGTTGAGAGGCAAGCGCCTGTCCTTACTGCCAGACTGCTTTTGAATTATTTACCGCACACACCACTGGTTATGGCTGGATTTTTACAACACCACAGATAGGAGTGCTCCACGCTTACTCAGGCACAAAGCACCACACATAAAAAAAAGAACGACACAAAGAGGCGGCGACGGAGGGAGGGGCTGGCTGTGAGCAAATAGTTGCACTCAGTAGGTAGCTTTTACAAAAGCACTCAGCGTGCACTCTGTGACTGGCGATGTATTGCCTTTCAACATCTCAATGTAAATGCAATTATGTGTTGGAAAGGACTTGTGCCTTCAAGATTTAGCTTTTTATGATCGAGAACAAAGAGATTGTGAGCTGTCATCTGCTGTGCTGTCTATTTTAAAGATGTCTATTTTATTCCACCAGCAGCTTTAATGCTCCTACCCACACACACACACACACTGTGACTGCTTGTTGTGTGTGACAGTAGTCAGTAATAAGGATGCTGATTCAAGCAGACCTCTTGAGACTTTTCTCATATTTCTGCATTCCCCTGTGTGTAACCAAAATGTGTTAAACAATGGTTGAAATTTTTTTTTTTAAAAAAGCAGGATTTGCAAGTGCTGTCCTATTTAAACTACCATATCAACGCTAAAAGGAGGAGACAAGTCTGGTACCTGCGAAAGCCACCTGTCAGTGCCAGCACGGCGTCCAGCGTGATCGCATGGACAGCTTCGTCAATAATGTTCCTCAGGGCTCGGGCCTCTGCTCTGCTGACAGGCCTGGAGATGTCTCCATAATGCAGGAAACCTACAGGGAAAAGACAGCGTGGTTATTAGTCTAGGAGCCTGCCATCAATCATAACCATTTGCTCTGGGGAAGCGGAGAGTCAGGGTGAATTAAAAGTGAGGTAAAATGTGATGTGTTCTGCTGACTGATAGGAGGCGACTAGCGGTGCACGCCTGCCACACACACAAGGGGATTACAGCCACTGTAGATAGCGAGCTAAATTATGATTGATGGATTGATGGCTATCTTGTTGATTTCTGTGCTGCATGAAAAAGCTTTCATTCTCTTTTCCTTCCCTAAGAACAAAAAAATACACACCTCCAATTAATTAAAAAGTTTCTGACGTTTTTTTTCTGTCTGTGCAATGAAATAATTCTCCTCTTTTTTACTTTTTACAGAGTAGAGCAGAGAGATTAGGGTTCAAACACATTTTCCATGTCAAAAGCTTTCATTTTTGCTCCACGTGAAGCGCAGACCTCAGTGTTCTGAATGATGGATTATGAGCAGCTTGATAAAGATGTCTGTCAGCACCACAACACATTATTAGGTGGAGTTCAAGACTGAATGAGAACCTGCGAGCTCTATAATATTATGTTTTTGAATTACCACCTCATGCAGAGCTGCATTATACGCACTCAGCAGCATCCTGAGCAGCAAAGGAAGCAGAGAAATGATGCAGACAAATGAAAAGCTGCATATCAATATTTCCCTTTGAGACGTTGTACCTCATACATTAAATGCTCTGCGGGGCCTCTGTCGCTGACAACAATTGAGGCTGATGCCTCTGCATGTTTAGATGCTCCTGTATCGCTGCAATCCTGTTCAATCAGCTATTTCTTTCAGATTTGAGCACTGCATCACCTCAGAGAATAATCACAACAGATTTGTTGTAAATTGTAATTTTTCACACTTCCCTCAGTTTCCATTATGTTTTTTTAAACCAAATCATCAAGTTTGTTTTTAAGTCATGCTGGTATGATATCATGTTAATCTGCTACCTGTCCACAACTTTGATTTCTGTCAATTTGAATAGATTTTCAAGGTTTCTAGAGGATCAAGCCTGCTGACTTGGTGATCCCTTTATTCTTTGTGTAGCACCATCACAAAGCTAATGTTTGCTGATCACAATGAAATGTTTCAGGATGGCTGCACAGGGCTTTCACTGGCATTGATCCCCTCAAGTTCGATTGTGTCATCAGACCAAAACTTTAAGAACCCCAAAATGTTGATTTATGAACAAATACCTTCAAAATAAATGACACTCTCATCGGTCTTAAACTGGTTGTAAGTTGTATTAAATATTAACATGTTTAGACTTTTAGTTTAATTATTAGGCACCAAATTGTTTTAGCAATGAAAACTGTCCAAAAACCTTTATCCAAAATCCATCTGAAGTTAAACTAAAGACTTTACAAAGGCAAGGAAGGATGATTCCCCACAGAAATATAAAGCACAGTCTTCCTTTGCAAACACCACTGACATGTAATGAGAATTCATAACTCTGACAAGGTAAATCAGGGCCCGTCACTGTCTTTGTCCTGATGGCCCCTCTGACAATTGATGAGAGCTCATGGGAATTCCACAGCAAGCATTCTGCTTTACAGTCACTTTTCATCGGTTTTTATTAAAAATACCCCTGCTGCCTTTTCCATTGTTCCTTCACTTTGAACTCCCTACTGGTCTTATTTTAGGGAACACACATCACAGAAGGAACCTCACATTAGGAGCCTCTTATGGGACCAAATGGGACCAAAAAAAAACCCTTAATGACATACTGGCACACCAGGAGAAATTTAACAATCGGGTCTTTGAATTTGTCTTAGAAGAAAACTCAAGCTGAAATTTTCTGCCTATAATTTGCAGATCGGCAGAGTTGAGATCATGGGATGTTGTTGTACCAGTTTGTTGCATCCGGTTTAGCTGAATGCTACGGTCTGCCAGAACGCCGCTGAAGGAGCGCAGCCCTCGGCGGTACCACTTCTCAGCCGTCTTAGGTCCAACCCCAAACACACTTGTGAACAGCTGGCAGGAAACGAGGTGAGAACGTAATCAAGAAGGCATGCTCTGAAATGACAGGCTCTTCTCAGAAGGGGTTAGCATTCAAAGTGTTGAAGAGCTGTGGGTCCTTAAGAACTAGCAAATGCAAATCACTTTCACAGCAATTTCAAAGCACCAAAAATGGAGAAAAGCAAACTGAGGAGTTGTTTTTCATCTACTGACCTTTAGGGTTTTGTACCTTTCATCAGACAGTATTGTCTCGACTTCAAAAGAACGGCCATATTGAAGGATCTCCTGCAAAACATAAAAGTAGATTATATTTTTATTAGGAAAAACACTGGTGGTGTCAGTATTGGCATGTTTTCCCCTGGTTTTTGTTCCATCAGCAATTAACAAATGGCCCCAAATTGCTGCTCATTTGAAAACAGTTTCCACTTAAATCCGGTGCTCCTCGTGTTCTCATTTCCATTTCTTTTCAAGAAATAATGGCTTTGTTGTTGTGAAACCTGGGATTAATACCGGTTTTATGGCATTCATAAAAAAGCTCAAGGTAACACTTTTCTCCAGTTTCCATTGTTTGCTCTAAAACAACTTTGTTCTGCTTTTAATTGTCTGCCGCTCTCAGCAGAGCAACACTAATTTGCTGGTCACTAACAGAGGCTGTTTTAACTGTCCTCATTATGTGAAGGCATAAAATCAAGCAGCATTTATCTGGCTAATATCTGCTCCTTTCCACTGGGAAATTGCAAAAGTTCTTAGTGCTGAAAATCAGTCCGTATATTTGTGTTTTTATAATATGCCTGTATGCACTCCAGGCTTTTGCATGAGCGGAGGACATCCAGTATCAATGAACCAGTGAACCTCAGATCCAGACTGTGAGTACAGTGCAGTTTGAGGCAGCCTTCACTGCTCAACGATGCATCCACCCGTCCACCTCTGCTTCTCAGCCCTGGAGCTAAGGCCAACCTCAAACGCAAGGATAATGCTTCAACACACTCCCCACTCTGGGGAAAGACACACATCTCTACATCATCTCTCACACACACACATAGAAAACACATACTGACTATTCATCCCCAACTCTGCCTCAGTGCTCCTAGATTTTTCATGTCAGTGGGTTTATATCTTTTCCCCACTTTGGATGTTCAGTCGGCGTCGAGCGGTTCAGTCGCTGCTGACTGAGTGTCACTCCGATGTTCACAGGCACGTCAAGCGTTTTGTTTTTACTCTGTTTGGTTTCACTTTGTCTTTCGTGCCGTGTCATTTTCTTGTTCTGAGCCCAGATCTGTTCTTTAAAGAGACAACCTAACAGAAACAAATAAAAGGAAGAGTGTACATCTAAATTATGTAAGAACAACAACAGGGAGAGGTCATTCACGGCATAATTTGTTCTCCTGGGACATTTATGTTATTTTGTTTAATGAATGTGCCTCAGCGCCGACACATTTGACAGGTTTAAAACTAGCTCTGAGAGCCGTGCTGAGTGTGTATTTGTGTATGTGTGTGTGTGTTAGGTTTAAAGTGTCAGAGAGTTGGACTGTAGAGCTCACCTTGTTCTTCTACAGGGACTCAACGTTCTCCCCAAGCAAACATTTCTCAACACTTTTCCTGACAACTTGCCATGATATCTGCCCTGAGCACCACTGTAGGTGAGGGGATGATTGCCAAGGACCCAATAAGACTTTATTTTTTCTTTCCTGGGCAAGATAAATTTGTGCGATGCCTGTCAGTTTTGGTGCTCATGGGTGAGGCAAGTTTTCTTACCGTGTCTGTCTGGGACTTAAAATTTCAGAACTATTTTTTTGATATCTTGGTGAAAGATTGAACTCAACATTGAATTTTGTAACCTTCAGAAACTCCCAGCAAATGTGTTCTGCAAGATTAAATTCCACTTTGATGTCGCCTCCAGAAAGCATATTAGTGCAGATTGGTATTGTTAGAAGGAAAGAGTTTCAGCTTTGTTTATCTTGGCAAAGCACTTAAGCAGTCTGCACACAATATGAAGATATACTCTTCAAAATAAGTATGTAAGTACATGCAGTTCTTACTGCAAGAAATAAAAAAGTTTTTACCTTCCTCTCTTTTTTTTATTTCTTATAAGATCAAAAGGTCAAACACTCAGTCTCATATCTCTGGAGGGTGATGCTGCTGATGGTCAGTTTGTTCCAAACACTCTGACTTTCTCTCCACTGCAATTAAATGTACCACTTCTCCTCCTTAAAAATCTGATGTTGTGCTTAAGGAACTCAAGCTGTGCTTTGTATATTTTTGCATATTTTATTTGAAAAGACCAAAATCTGCCCCTTAATGTCTCCTGACTTCTCTCACTTCCTGTTGCACTCAGCCTGAACCCACTGGATCTGAACGAGGACAGAAATCTGTCACCACAAGTCCAAAATGCATAGTTTCATTTTACTTAAGTTCATTGAAGTTTTATAATAAGCATTACTCAACAGAAGTTAATGGTGTATTTGTGAGTGAAAACACATTTGCATTAGTGAGTATTTACAGCATTAGGTCAGTGTGTGTGGGATTGATTTAAAATAAACTACAATGCCTGTGTTTATGGCAATTACAGAACAGGTCGGCCAGTACAACACAGCAGCTTACTGATGTGTTTTTTTAATAGTTTTTGGAGTGAGATACAGAGGAATAAGCTGTATCAGGCTTTGGCCACGCAGACAATACTCATTGTATTTTTATGTATTTTTGTATCTGTTATTTAATGGGGCTTTGGGATTAAAAATATACAGATACAACACTGACTTTCCCTTTAATGATTTAATGATGAATGTTCCAAGCCCCGGGCACACAGGTCAACACTGCAACATTTGTTAACAGGCCACAAAGTAACAGTAAAGTACTAAATATTAATTAAACATTTATTTGGCTAGAAGTTGATCCCACATGGCTTCTAAATGTACCTGCGCTGTCTTCTTTTAGTCACATTTATTAATGAATATTGAAACTAGCTAAGACTCACTGGCTAACATGTTTGCTAAAATATTCAAATGTTTTGAACCTTATCATGACCACCATCCCTGATCCCTTTCTGCCAGATTGCCTGCAAGAGCATTATCAGTATAAACAAATCTGTGTTGCAAAAATGGTTTCAAATAGCAGATGGAATATGCTTATGGAAATGTTGTCGTGTTTTCATGTATATTATAGTGACTCTCAGCAATCACAGTAATTTGTTGTAGTTGATGTGAAACCATTTTTTTTTCAAATGAGCAAAATTGGGAAATCATGTCAAGGAGCCATATAATAAATCAGGACTTAAGGTGACATAAATTAGTTTGAGACACCAACCAACATTAAAACCTGTCTGCAAACTTTGCTGCAAATAAATGAAGAAATTGATGGAATTGTTCTCTAAGCTACCAATACAAAGTGTTCGGTGTTGCTATTTTACACTGGAGTCAGTAACTTCTCTCAATATTTCCACTTAGTGAGGTACAGTAGATCAATAAAGCTCAGGTGGTTCACTGCTACATTAAATCTGAAAGCCATCCTGTTACTTTTGAGTGTTTAAGCACATTTATCACATCCCATACTTGGCATATCTTGCTCAACAATTCAATGCATTTTCCAAAGTGTCCAGACTGACTTTCCCCTTTAAGGCTGCCGCAGATTTTAGATCATTTCACAACAGTATTAAAATCAAGTTCCCAGCACCTGAAAGTTGTGTTATGACAGAGGTAATCCATCACAGTAAACTTTACATTATTTATTATTTGAACACACAGGCTAATTTAAAAAAAAAACTCTCCTTGTTTGAAAAGATTTGAGAGTCAGCTTGTCAAAACTTGTGCGTTCACAAGCTTTGCTGTCAGGTAATCAAATCCAGGAGATGAAAAATGAGCGTAAAGTTTGCTGTCCCATCCATTAAGTTCGGCTGCCCATATTAAACACTGTTTTCCTTGAATAAACACTCTGCAGAAATAGTAGAGATAAATTTGGTGACAACAGAACTCTCAGTACACTTCATGCACACTCTGGCTCTTACGTCCATGACTGCCTTGGTGTGTTCCCCCAGGCAGGGCAGGTCGTGGGTGGCAGCCAGGCTCCGCACCGCCCACGGCAGACTCTTCAGGACAGATGCAGCTCTCCTGAAGGCCAAACATGGACCCTCGATTTCGTTGAATTCATAGTTCTCTGCAAGCACTTCAAAAGCATCCTAAGCAAGGAGAGGTGAAAGAAAAAGGAAGCAAAATTTAGAAGCAAAGATGAGATGGAAGAATATAATAACATCATTAAGATTTTGTATAACAAGAATACCGGGTGGATTTATCGCATGAATAACCACCTCTTTAAAGTGTCTCAACAAAGGAGAATCAGAGAAAAACTCAGGAAAGAAAGGAAGACCGAGCAAAGATGTATCAGGTGTTCATTCACATGTGAGATTCACTGACCCGTACAGGAAACCAGACCTTCCACTAGTTCCTTTCTGCTTCCTTTATCGCTCCTCTCTGTCCCTGTCCCTGTCCCTGTCACTGTCACTGTACAGTAGGACTTGCTGCATGTTGCTTTTCTTCTGGATGACCGGACAGAGACACTAGAGGATGGCTAACAGCAGACAGGAACCTGTCATTTTCCACTTGTTCAAAACAGGCTCCCCTGGGGAGCAGCGATGACTTTCCCTTTACAAAGGCAACATGTTTAAACACTCAAACAGGCTGCACTCAGGATCACACAATGACTGAACATACCAGAGGGCATAAAAAAAGCACACAGCTCTGCCAAGTAAGCACAATCCTTTGTTTTTGTTCACTTCTGTGATGTTACGTATTAATAATAGATAAATGGCCTACATAAAGGTGAAAGAGGTCGCTTGTTGTGATGAGCAGACAGACGTCCGTGCAATCCTCCACCGCTCTGCAGAACATTTTTGAGTTTTTCTGCCCATTGATTTGGTTTCACAAAACGCTTCTGTTTCAAGAAACTCTCTCAGTTCTTATCAGCAGTGTTTCTAAGCACAGCTGTTTTGAGACAAAAGCTCTGAAAAACCCACTGTGTGCTACCAGCCCAGCTATTTGCCAAAGTTTGCAGCAATCTGGTAAAAACTGTGATGCATTTAGTAGCTCAAGAGTCAACTATTTCATTCAGAAGAGAGAGAGCTCAAACGAGGGTTAATATTGGACTTAAATGTGTTGGTTTTCCACTAACATTACACAAAATGAATGCCAATAGGCCTTTTTCACAGCGGGCAATAGCATAAACAATGGCTGTGTTGTGTGTCGTAGTAAGTAATGACAGTGTGAGAGTGAGCAAGCATCACAAAACCACTCAGGCTTCACGAATTGTAGTTGTCACACCTGTAATTTTCTTACTAGGACGAGTTAATATGTCTGCGGTGAAAACAGCCTATGTTGACTCATGTCTGCCTGATGTGAAAAGATGCAGCTGTTGGCTGAGAAATCATTGTCATATTTCTTGACAAGGTGATATTTCAATAATGTGTGGTGTGTTCCCACTGTCCTAAAGCCCATGTGTTCTAGTGAGCTATGCTATGTACCATTTAGATACAGACATCCCATTAACCATGATGCTTAAGTGTTACCAAGATTGCTCTCATTAAATCGGCGCTTAACTCCTCTAGATTCAACTGCAATTCCAAATTTCATTGACAAATTATGCAAAACATTGAGGCAATTCATATCAAATTAGCCATAGCCACAAGTAAGGTGCCTTACTTGTATGGAATTTTAAAATCTTAAAAGGAGAACTTGAGGGCATTTTCAGGCTGTTCTAAATCAGGTTCAAATGGATAGAGTATTTAGTAAAGGAGAAGTTAAACAAGATGAACAGTTATTAGCTATGCAAACAGCATTGTGAGCTTTACTGAGGCGTACAGGTGCTTTAACGTCACTTGACACATGCTGACAATTACAATGCTGACATACTGTCTAATGGTATCATGTTTGCTATCGTAGTTTTGCATGCTAGTACACTAATATTTGCTAATCAACACTGAACACTAAAAACAACATAAAGCTGAAACAGATGAAAATGCCCATAGATTTTTTGTATTTGCTAGATTGAAATTTTGACCAAGTGTTGGTAGATAAATATTTGACATACTTGATAACTCAAGTGTGTCACCTCAATATCTTTCCAAATTTTATGGCAATCCCTTCAGTCTGCAGCACAATAATAGACTGACCAACCAGCCAGTGCTAAAAATGTTTCGCAAAAAAGTAAAAATCATAGAAAATCTGTTTGGGTAGAAATGACTGTGGCCTGCGTTATTTGTGTATATGTTCAAGTTCTTTTCCCAAAAGAAAAAAAAAGCTTGTTTTTGTATCCCATAGTTTGGGACTGGCAACATTAGATGATTTGTAAAGGCCATATGGTGGCATTATTTTCATCATATCCTATTACTTATTACTAATTAGCTAATGACAACAGAACAAACAAGCAAGAGTCTGTTGATGCTCTTGTTCATGCTCTTGCTCTATATTTAAAAAAGATTTAAGCAGTTGCTTCTCCTATCATTGTCAATGCAAAATAAAATTGGAAGATATCAGCTTTTTTTTCTTAGAAAAAATGAAGACATTTGAGTATCACTGGATTAGATGAACATTTTCAAATGGACTGTTTTTGCACTTCAAGAGAATGAAGTGAGAAAAAACACTTCATGAAACAACTCCGCTGTCACACTTTGGCACCCAGCCTAACATTTGGCACCGTGTTCAGCTGGACGGCTTCACGTTTTTTGTTTTTTTTTTCTTTTCATGCTGCTGCTGAAGTGACGAGCTACTGTTGCGGAACGGAGAAAAAAGAAAACATTTCACCGCAGGAGAGCTGGATCATCAGCACAGCCTTTCATTATCTATACAGGTAACATTTTCATGTGGGCTGTGACAAAACATTTCAAATAAGATTGCTGTCTGAATGTGTCCAAGATGGAGCAGGCTCAGAATCAAACAGCTGCAGGTGGGCTTTGTGTCTAATAATATGGGGACTACCATTTTTTAATAGGCAGCACTCTCCTGTAAAAACTAAGCTATATTTTAAAGAAGTAAGAGAGAAAATTTCAGTGAATTGAATCTCCAAATAGGTTTTTCTTATGTTATAAGACACCAGCTTCAAAACAAAAAAAGACATAAACAAACATTCAGAAACACTACATTAAAGTGCATCAATATTTAGTCTAAGTCCTGATAAGAGAAAATTATGGAAAAAGAGACTTTATGCAATTATTACATTTCCCTCAATTATAAAAGCACACAACAAGAAATGCTAATGATTCGCTGCACGATAACTCTCAGTGCATTCCTCCTGCCAAACCCCCCACACATTTTCTGCTATGTGCTTCTTTAAATGAGGGAAATGTGATAATTGCACTGTCTTTTTTTCTCAATTGTTGATGTGCTATCTCACCATGTAGTTTAAATTTAGTGTGTTGCACAGCACGTCTCTTGGAAATTCTTTTCCAGCCCACAAATTTTATTATTAGCTTCAAAGAAGAATCTTGTCATGTGTTGTCTTTTTAAAAAATCTAATGTGGTACACCAAAACCTTCTACCTTCTTTATACGTTATTTACTCTCTGTTTGATGTGGAATATTTACATCCATCGAGTCTATTTCTACTGTGTATGATAAAACTAGGTATAGACAATAACTGAAGACATGCAAATATGCTTCATATATGATGTTTTTGTGCAACACAGAGTTCATTTGTGAAGGGGAGAGCCACCTTTTCTCACAACTAAAGGTCAAACAGACTCAGTTTAATAAATTTTGGGTGCTGTTAATCAAATATTTGGAGATCCTTTGTGCATTTAAAGGAAGTGACACCCATCAATAGATGATGATCAACTTAATTTGCTCACATTAGAGATAAACAAAATTAATCACGCTATTGCTGTTAATGGAAAACTGAGGCAGTCATAGACAAAGATGGGAAGATGGGATGGAGTACCTGTGTTAAAACAGGAAAGTGCTACACATTCTCAGGGTCATTCAAAGTGTAAACCCACAAAAAAATGACTTTTAGCACTGACACCTGGTCAGTAACTGCATGAGGAGGGCACAACTGTCCTCCTCATGCAGTTAACAGAACAGAAACAGAAAACATCATACTCATCCCATCCTAAAATTCTGATGTTGGAGAAAATGTAGGAAGTGGAGTGTAGAATGCTGTTCAACCATCGGAGAAGATTTTCTGTCAGAGTACATCTCAGTGTAGACTATCTTAGTGTAGCTTAAAGAAAAAACAGTCAACTGAGTGCATAATATCTTCTCTAAATCCTACAATAGCACAAGCTATTTGAAAATTGTCTGTAATAACTCTTGACATTTGCACTTTATATCATGCTAAGTCTTGCATGCTGCTGCTCTGCCCTTTATGTGACGCATGAATCACATATGTTTAAGGAGAAGACAATAATAGGACTATATACCAGTGAAATTACATACAGCCAATAAAGAACTGAAAGAGCAGAGTGCCTGAAGGACAAATGCTAAAAGCCACTGCAGGGACCCAAGCTGACCGGTTCTAAATCCAGGACCTGGACTTGATGCAGCCCATGTGACCAGCGCTCAGGACAGACTTGGTCGTATTTTTGCCTTCCTTTCCTCTCCTCATGCCAAGCCTCCATCTTAGGTCACTGCACCACCCGCAGTCTTGTGCAGACATGCATCCTCAGGTCAGTGAGCAGCAGACTGTAGTCCAGCTGACCCAGGAGACGCACTGACCCGTTTACTACAGCACACAGAAAGAGAACGACTCTTTGTATCTCAGCAAACACACACACACACACACACACACTCATCCAGCTGGACTCTCTTCACAGCATGCGACAAATAGGAGAAGCAAGCTTGTAACTGGATAGGTGATAGGGCACACTTGTGCCATGGAAGTGTTTAGCATGCAGTGTAGTTTGTCTAGATGTGTTTTGCCTTCACTGCTATAAGGTCTCAAGCACCTCAGTAGAAAAAAACACAATAAATAATCCACAGTACAGCGAACAGTAGTACAAGAATGTCTTGTATTATGAGCCCAGCTTAAAGATCCCTGTTGAGAAGATGAGCTGTACCAAATTTAATCTAAATAATGCAAACTGATTAACATCTTACTTATTCATTACACTTCTCTGCTAAAATGATGGTGGGTATAAAATCTGAGAATTAGTGGAAACACAAAAAACACATTTATCTGCGTATGTTTCCATGAAATTGAATTTTTAATGCAATATGCATTCACACTTTTTTTTTTATAAACAGAGGGTTGGGGAGGGACTTGCTGCAGATGTAAATTGGCTCGTACAGTAGCCAACAGCACTGTGCATTATGCCCATCTGCATTAGCAATCCTAACCAGTTTCTCTGATTAGCACTCTCACTCAGCCCCTGAGGTCAACAAAGGTCAGTTATGGAAAACCCAGCTTTGGTTGCATCCTGCTCTTTATATTTCCATCATGAAAATTTTGAGAAAGGGTTTCACACAAACTCTTCAATTGTAAGATGAGTTTTTAACATTTTTTTTATAATTTTTCAAGACAGTTAAACTCTTAAGCACTAATAAGAACACTTAGAACAACTTCTTTGTCGTTTTTAATCCAGATGAAAGTGTGATTGAGGATTTAGTGGGATAAAAATCCTAATGATCATTCTTGACTTAGTGAAAAAATTACTTTAAGTGAACCAACCAAAACATCGAAAGTGCATAATGTATAAACAATTGAATGACAGAATAAATACACTTTTTTACCGTTTAACATTGTTTAAGTTTTTGATAATCCAACTTCACCTCAATCCTTGACATGTCTTTCTATTTAACCTGAAATTTTGTTTATTTACTTATGTAAAGCTTTTTTAAATATATTTTTCATCAAGAAAGAGTTTGATGATTATATGTAAGAGTTTTTTGGTAATCCAAAATAACAAATTTTAATGTGATAGGCCTAGGTTCACATGCATGCAGCCAGCAGCTGTGTTCCTGGAAAAATAATTTTCCAGCTGACTCTCTGCATGATACTTCCACCAAATAAACAGCTAACAGGGAACAGCATCAGCAGCTCAGGTTATCAGCCAGATATCATTTTTAGAAGGTGGAGGAGACCACAGCAGAGCTAAAAGGAGGGTAAATCCTGGACTTCCTCATCAGGAAAGCTGATGTTGCTTTGTGTCTGCATATTTTTTTAAAAGCCGACTGTGATGCAGTCATCCTCTGCTGTGTCATTTCTGTGCTTATACCTTTTTATGCTGCCCCCAAGTGGCCACAAAATAATTATCATCATATATATATTTATCTATTGGGAGCACAAGGACAGTGTATTTCACTACAGTAGATAAAACTTTCCTGATGCATTGGAGTGGCATAACCGCATTAATGCTTGTTGTTTAAAATCACTCTCAGGCATAATATCCAATTATAACGATTTCATCTAAGACTCGATTTAAAGACCTTCCACACAGACACATACTCTCTGCAGGTATTTTGTCAACTGTCATGTTGTCTTAGCAGCTGCATGGAGTCAGCGCTGTGGGCTCCAAAACCCTCCCTGTGTATGCGTTTATCTAATTAATGAGGAGTTAAGGCTGGTTGGAGGACTTGGTGCGCAGGGACGTTGATATAGCATGTCGATTTACCCCCCACCACCGGATATCACGGACATGCCTGCGAGTCATGTTCACACAGCAGCCCGTCTCTCTGCATGCACAAAAAGGAACCATGAAAGGAGGTCAGAGGACCCGCTGAGAAGAGTTTTAACACGATTAACAGCGAGGAGATGGATTTCATCTATACCATCTCTGATGAATAGCTCCACAAAATTCTGGATTTTGTACTCTGTGTGATAAGGTTAAGGTTGACTTCACAAGAAGAAAAAGGGGTTTAACTTTTATATGATTGCCTTAAATGGAAAGTTAAATCAATTTTAATATAAGATTCTAACAAGATATTGTCGCAAAAGTATTAAAAACCTTTATTCATCTTTCCAAAACTCTTCAGCCACTTAAGTGCTGAACAAGCACTGCCTGACCCATTTCTGATCCATACAGCTTTTTGTTTGTTTGCTCTTTAGGTTGTGAATGTTAACTTCAGTGAGGCATGGAAGGAATCAATTTGATGCACTTAAGGTTCAGTGCCCTCACACTCCCTCAACCCATCTCCTCATCCATGGCGTTGCTCCTATCAATACATCGGAGGCCCTTTGCTGAAGGGAAATAAATTCTTTCGATAACCCTCTGTTTCCCTCGTCTCGTTAGTCTTGCAAACTGTGTGTGCTTGCACATGTTGGTTTATGTGTGCATTTAAATGCGTGTTTATGTGTGCTGACATCAGAGAAAAGGCATCTGATGCTGCGCGTCAATCAGCCATGACATGGATCAGTTATTGTGTCATTGTAAGTCAGGCTTATGGTGAAATTATGACAGCAGAAGATTCATGGCTAAGCAGATAAAAATAAGGGGAGAAGGCGTAGGCTTGACTTGTGTGTGTACAAACACACACACACTGTGGGTTTCCCAGTCACAGCAAGAGCAAGACAGCAAGAGACAACAAGAGTGAGAGAGAGCACAGTAGGAACGGGTGTACAGGGGGCGGTGTGGTGTTAGACATAACAAAAGGGCAGGGAGAAATGCTACAGGAGTGAAAGAATGTGAGGCAGATATTGTGAAGGATAAAGAGGGAGCAGGGATGAATAAATCAATAGTGCATGGATGTGGAATGCAGGGCCGCTCGCTGCCAGTGTGTGATTGACACCTTGCTGGGGTGCTGTTTCTGAGATGATACTCATCCTCTCTTTCCGATCCCTGACACCTCCCTGCACCACCTACTTCCTCCTCCTCCTCCTTCTCCAGCACACCCTGCTGGCCCAGGATGCTCCTGTCGTCCGCTCCTCACTCAAATCATCACAGGTTACTTCCTCCGACACTTCCTCCTCTTTCTGTCTGTCTAATGGAACCCTGTAAGCGTGCACTGCAGCATTCACCAAAGATGTGCACCAAAAAAAAAACAGCGGTGCAGAAACAATCACATACACCTACACATCATTTAAAGTGTCTGGGTGTTTGCCTCACTACGTCGCATCACTGTCAAAAAAATCAGTCAGGCTGCATAAACTTTTTCTGACAAACAGAACACAAACAGTGGTTGGGTGCAGTGACCATAACAAACAAGATACTGTGTGTTAATGAGAGAGTGTTAGACTAAAGCAAATCACCTCCTGGCTCAGGGTCCATAAATAGCACACAGACATGAAATTTGCATCAAATTTGCCATTTAATTCTGTCCAATAAGGTGCATAAGTGTATTTCCCTGAATGTTATCAGCATTTTCTTTTAAAGTTATTACAGTATTTACAGAAAAAGTCTGACACAACCACTTCCTGTCTAGCTCATGTTCTTCTAGCTTCTGTAACTAAAGTTTTTGTTGAGGGTTTCCTTCACTGAACTTTCTGGAGAAGTGAAACATGCTCTCGGAGTCGACTTTTCATGTTCTACAAATAAATTGGTATTAACTACAGCACTTTTTCTAAGAAGAAACTGCCATTATGCAAAGCGGTCTTTGAATATTCAATTTATTATCATACAAAAAATACAATTTATAACATTTTGGATTCTTCCTTTTAACCTTTTAAATGTTATGGACAATAATCTGTTCCATTTAAAAAATGTTTTCACTGTTCAGTCATCTTAGTTCTGAAAGTCATGGACATTCAGCTATTGATGCATTAAAAGAACTGGATACTTGAATTGCTCTCTGGGTACATAAGTCAAAAAGTCGAGTTATGTGCAGGTGGGTTTCCACTGCTGCCTACACCCACATGTTCTCACTTGCCAATAGTCCACACAGTCAGATGATGTCAACTAGTTGACTCACTTGCTTCTCTGGATTAGAGGGAAGTCATAC
The DNA here is from genome assembly GCA_029814665.1 of Acanthurus lineatus. Classification (NCBI taxonomy): domain Eukaryota; kingdom Metazoa; phylum Chordata; class Actinopteri; order Acanthuriformes; family Acanthuridae; genus Acanthurus; species Acanthurus lineatus. The sequence continues at coordinate 5,268,818 of JAPZDV010000003.1, forward strand.
AACTCTATAAAACTTTTATGATTTAAAAACTCATAACACAAAGAGGAATAATCACCAGCCACAACCATGTGGGTGGTGTTGTTTTCACCACAGAGGCAGTTTTGAGTTGTTTAGCAGGTGTTTATGTGTCTGTCTGTGGACAGGTTTTTTTTTTATTATTGCAGGAGTGTCACAAGTGTGGATCACACAGTGTCACTTTTTAAATTCAAATTTTAGTCTAAAATCACTAAAAGATCTGTAACCTGTGCAGGCTAGCAAACACTGTCTGTTATTTTGAAAGAAATTACTCATCTAGATATTAATTTCAGTGAGACAGGTCATAAGACAGGTCAAACATTTAAAAAATCGGGGCTGTCTAACATAATAGAGATACATAGTTTCAAGTCACTGATGTCATGAGATTGTAATGAGATTTTTGACATTGTGGTGACTATTTATGTTGATCGGGAAAGCTTGTAAAGAGAATTAAGAACAAGGCCTAGAATGCTCTCTTGAGGAGCATCAAAGTCAGTGTTTCTGCCAGAAATTCACCCTCACTGACCAAAGTTTTTTATTTCTGACCAATAGAACAGAATCATTAAAGGACTATGCCAGAGAGACCTACCCATGGCTTAAGGTGTGTGGATAAAATGCTGTGGTTGTATTAAAGGCAGTGCTGAACTGCTAAAAAAAGGACTCATAGAACTTTGATAAATCCATGTTTGTGCTCTGGTTAGTCCAATAGCAAACCCTAATTCTTTCATAAAATTATTAGTGTTTAAATGATCTTGGTTAGAAACAATCTGGAAAAAGGACATTTGGGTCTAATGCACACATGGATGGCCTCATTTAGTTGATAGTGACGCCAATTTCATCACCTGTTAAGAAGATAAAAGATCTGGTGTCACTTTAATGTTGTTTATTTGAGGCTTTATCATCATCATTATCACCATAATCATCAAACTGACAACCAGAAAAGGGTTCAAAGCCTGTTTATGATTATGTTTGTGATCAAAAATGTATGAGATTGTGTTGCAAATGAACAGAAAGCTGATCAGTAATGTGCGCAAAGCACATGCAAGCAATACTTTTGTGAGTAACTGTTGCCAGTTACATCGCTTGATCAACAGCAGTATCTGTGTTGTGCACATTTTTTTGACCACTGGTACATTCACATTTTGATTTCCTGACATTGGAGTAGAAACAGCATCATGTCAAAGTCTTTGAGGACCTCTGTCAACAGGATGATGGTAGATTAATGTCGAGGATCATCACCTGTGACTAGAGTTGTGTCTGTGTTTATGTCCCGGAGACCAAACAGCAGCCCAGGACTGACGAGGTTCATCAGGTCAGAAGTGCAACCAACACCTCGATATTGGTTTCCTTTGACATTTGTAAGGATGACACCGTGAATTCTTCACCCAGAGTCATACTGTCAATGCTCAGGACAGCTGTGACATTCTGAGGTGTCTGAGTGAGATCTTTGGCACAAACAACCTGAGCTGTGGTGCAAAGGCAGCTGGGTCCAACATGCCTGCTCACTGTGACCTCTTAGTGTTCCCCACAATCAAGTTCTGGGTGTGGTGTTTTGCTGCACATGGGGACTTTAAAGGGGGTGACCAGATCTAAATCAGGGTTTTTGCCTTTCACAAAAAAAGTCTCGGAACTCATATTGTAAAAAGACTACCTTGGGGTTGTGTTTATTTTCATAAATGAGATTGAAAAATTGGTTTATCTTTCTTCCCTGACAGTTTTATTGTAATTTTTCAAGTGAAATTTTAAACTGTTACAGTGGATATTTAATAAACTTTCCCCACACTGTCTCTTGGCAATGCAACAGTTTCTTTTCAGCTACCATTTTTCCAAGGTAGTTTGTGATCTACTTGTCTCTTTTTAATTTTTGAGGGAGCAACAGTGTCAAGAGAAGACCTCAGCTTAATGATAAAATAATGCACTAGATAAAGTGAGCAGGGGTTAGATGGAAAAGCATTCATTATATCTGAAAACCTGGCCCTGCCATTGCCATCAAGGCTTTGCTCAGCAACAACAGTCTCTTTACACAGTTCTAAAGCAGACACATTAATATTTAAAAAAGGAAAATAGAAATTTCAAGTTCAAAAGAGCCCTGAAATTTAAAGTGATTTGAAGAAAAACTCAGTATTGCACTGTTATCAATAAGCATGTATTTTTACAAGCTATCAGGATTCAAAGTTTTAAAGAAAAAGAGTGAGAGAGAGAATGGCAAAGAAATCTTGAGTGATTAATATTAAATTCTTTATTTTGCTCTGATAGAAATGAAGTGATTTTAAAAATTCACTAAATTAGATTCAATAGAATAAGACCTCAATAAGACATATGACAAAAGGCCTATGGTGTTTTTATACAAGAGAATATTTAATAGTGAGTGGCCTCATCCCACCCTCCAAGCCTTTTTTTATTTATATATTATATATATAATGGTGATTTATGAGGACAGTGCTTTCTGGCTACAGGGGACTATTTCATCTGCAGCATCACATGTTGCTGTTGTTACAAACAAACAAACATGTTTATCCTTTTTTAATAATTTGGTATTGCTAAACACTTGTAGGTAATATGTTGTCTCTATGTTTTGTCATCTGGATTTGTGATGTGAAACAGAAGCTCACCATATTCCTCCAGTTTCAGATTACTGGTATAAGCTTTAAAGCTACACGATCCTATCCAAAACTATGATATTTTCCATTTCATTTGTAGGTTTACATGTGATGGATTGTGTGCAGTTTGAAAGTTTTTGACTCTAATATCAAGTAACTGTAACATTTAAAGAAAAATTCCATAGACAAGTTTTTATGATCAGTGCAAATGTTGAAATGACAGAGGGTCTTCTTGTAAATAATACAAACATAATCAAATAATGCAAAGACTGCAGGATGTCACTTTAAGACAAACCCATATGGCTGTGGTTGCTAGGTTACAGTGATACTGACTAGCCATGACTGACAACAGTGCATGTATCAAATGGAGATTTTCTTCATCATATAGTGGATCAAATACTGTTGCTTGTTTGACAATGAGCAGCCTAACAGGAGTCAGAAAAAAACATAGCAGCATAATTGCTCAGCATCAATGACTGAATATTTTGTATTTTTTTCATCAAAGTGAGAATGTTTAATAATCTGGTCTACCAACATCTGATTTGCTAATGAGAGAATGAACTTTTTAAGCACATGTTAATGACGACTTGAGTGAGCGAGCAACAATAATCAATATTTGGGCTACTTTCTAACACTCTGACATGAAATGACCTTACATCAACAAACCAATGCCAGTGTAACTGCAGTGTATCTTTCATGTTTAATCTGAATTGTAAATGCACTCTGTGTTTTAAATAACTATGAACCAGAAAATTTGTTTTTGCTTCAAAAGAATAACTTTTCTGCTCATTTCAGTTTTAAAGGAGGAGAAATTATCAATTCATACCCACAAAAGCACAAAGATAAAGGCCGACATCACAAAACACATACACAAGCATCTCAGTTTCCTCAGAAGCTTTTTCATTAGACATGTATTTGCAGAGATTACATCATTTCTGCGCCTTGCAATCAAGCAGACAGCAGGACGGATCAAGGATAGCTTTACCATTGTGATCAATCACTTGCCCCTCATTAGCATGGCTTGCACTGTACAATATACAGTCAGTCATATTCTCTGTCTTGTGGTTCGCTGTTGTGCATTTCTAAACAGAGACTTGGCTTACAGTCGAGGGGGCAACGCAACACATTTTTTATTTCTGTCTGATAGAAGTAATTGCATTTTATCTCCCTCTGTGGACTGTTTTACCTGCGGCTCTCTGAAGACCACGTCTAGAACAACCTTTCTCTCTAATCAGGAAGTCTTCTTTGATGTGGCTTTATGTGGGAATAATGAGTTAAGCATGGGGATAGGGAAATTAAGTGGGATTGCTTATTATGGATTTAATGCTGTGTAAAGGAGCAGGGGATAAGAAATTGATCATCAGCCATCTCTGATCGAGACATGTGTGGGTGTGCACATGTGCACATACGTGTCTCCATTTGGACAAAACATGAATGCATGCACATGTAGGTGAATTTCGGTACACGTGTGTGCTTCCATAATGTACATTTACCGTCAGTGGGAGGGAAAAAGTCATAATGAAACAGATGCCTCACAGGCCCTTAATAAGCTGTGTTTAATAGCTCTTACAGAAACTCATCAGCAGGTCTCCACACTCCCACACATAAACACACACCTATGTATTTGCCAGTCACTTCACAGTAATATTGCACACATCAGACCTGCAATTTCATATTCTGTGCCAAATATGGTATCAAGACAGTGTCTCTGAGAGGGATCACAAAATGAGAAAATGAGAGCACACCAACATTGTTTTTGCATATAATCTCTATTTCTTCTTTTAACAAGATTGTGACTGTCCCCTTAGGTCACAGCAGTGCTATTAAATTTACAAGTAATTTCAGTTTTTATAATGAATTAATCTGCCAATTTTTTTTATCATTCACTTTTTTTCCAGATTAGTTGTTTAGCCTATAACATAAAAATTGTGAAAATAAATGACCATTATAATTTCTATTACTTCCCAGAGCCCAAAGCGCAGCTCTGAAATTGCCTCTTTTCAAACAGTGCAAATCCCAAATGTAAGAGACGGACAGTAAAACCTCACATGTGAGAGCCTGGAAAAAAAGTCACAGTTTTGGATTGCTGTTTGATAAATAGCCTCAATGATTAATCAGTTATTCAAAATTATGAAATTATGCAGCTAAACAAGTTTTTTTTTGCCCTTCTCTCAATTCTCATTTGCACACACATTCGTCTGGTTAAAATGTGCCTGCATGTCAACATTGTTCCTATTTTCTAACGGGTTTCAAACTCTGCACCTGCAGCTACATTGCTTATATCCAAATGCAACATCATTTCCCTTTTCCTTTGTACTCATTAACACCTAAGCCAATCAGGCAATAAAAAAAACTTCCCCATTTTGTGTAGAAAACCTCGTGTCTCTTCTTCAGCCGCCTGCCAGCCGCCCCCCTCCCTCCCACAATGCCCACCAGATGGCAGAGGGGCAGATCCATCATTGCTTGTGAGGAGTGTCACGTCAGTCGCCCGTCTTGGCGTAGCGATCGGCGCCTCAGGGCGTGTCCATGCCAGCCCTCGTGCCAGGGATCATGGGCATGTCAGCTGTTGCACTTCCAACGTGCAGCAGCTGCAGATGCTACTCATTTGCAGGTTAATGTATTTTGGGGAGAGTTGTGTCAGAGTGTCGGTGAGTGAAGCAAGCCAGCCATCCAATTAGAGCAGAACAGATTAGGGGCCTTTTTACATTGCAAAGTCATAGCGGCAGCCTCTGGTGTGTAAAAGTGTATTTGTGTGCAGGGTGAGGTTAGATAAAAGTGTCTTACTGTGAAAATCTTGTTGTTGTTTTCTGTGGTCGTCCGTCTTTGGCAGGCATATTGGGAAATGGTGGTCACAGCAGTGGGTGCAGAGCCTTCTGGCGATGTGGGCAAGGTGTCCTGTGTGCAAAAAAAATACCATACACGTAAAACCACACACATGCATATACAGTAATATAACACCTTAACATCTGAACTCTTGTGAATTGTTGACCTCCTTAATGTGTACATGTGTGAAAGGCTATTCCTGAGTAGCACAGAGCCAAGAGTTCAAATTGAATTACATAAAAATGTAGCCATTTGCCTCGGAGAAGTTATTTTTATGACTGTGTGTCTCCAGGGCAACAGGCTAATGACACTCATCTCACAGTCTGGTGGCATCCAAATCCATTACGCTACCTAACCCGTGGCATTACAAATCTGCTTGCCATCATCCAATTTGCCAGCTGTAAATTGCCTTTTCATTCTATGAAGAAATGGTTCCCCATTTGTAATATATGTGTCAAAAGGATTACCAATGTAATATTAATATTCTTGCAGACAATTAGACAACACAAAAGGGAACACTGTGTCCATAAAATTACCCATGGATTGGGTGGGAGAATGATACAGAGAAGGAAGGAAGAGGAGGGAGAGAGAGAAAGATGGAGATATTGTCATCACACAGTGTTGACTGGGACCGATGCTGCAGAAGGAACAGGGGCGTCTCAGGATGATAATGAAAAGAGGTAGTAGTACCTCTCACACTGCTGGGCTGAATCAATCACTGAGGGATTCACAAAATGTTCATCATTTATTCTCTGCCAGGAGCCTTTCCTGTTCTCCGCAAAAAAAAAAAAAAAATGAATAACTTTGAATATATTTCACGGCACAATTTTTCTGCCAATCAAAAGTAAAACTGTCTCAGAAACTCCCTGAATGCGCTCACTCTAAGTACAACGGGGGGTTCTCCATCACTTTTCCACCTCAGTTGCCGTTTGTTTAATCCAATATGGGATTGTGGGTCTGCAGAGACAAACGCCTGTGCATCAGCGTGCAGAGGTTTGGTTTTCCCCATCTGGGCTCGGTTATTATACAGGCCAGTGACTCTGTGGAAGTTTAAGCTCTCACACTGATCTCAGAGGCAGCGTATCCCCTCCTGGCCTTCTCTCTAGTGTCTTCTCCACCTCTGCTGTACAGCTTAGATGTAACTAAGCTAATGTGTGCAGTCTACACACTGCGGCTTCATTTCTCCACACACCATCTGCTGAGATGCAAAGGCACAGAGGGCGTTGCAGGACCTCTCCCGCTCCTGTGCCCTCCTCTAAACCTGTAGAGACACTCCAGGTCTGTTCTTGCCTCCATGTTAATGCTCATCATGCAGGCGGAGGAGTGCACTCAGGTGGGTTAACGAAAACCTCTCAGGCCGCTGAGCAGGACAAAGGTCACGGAAGTTCCACCTCTTACGGGGAAGGTGCTCGCCCCTGCACCCACGCACCTTCACACTAACCCACACATCCTCCCTCACATGCTCAGCCCACCTGTCTCCTTTCAGAAGAGTGACGGCAGACATATGTTCACAAGCCAGTAACAGGCTCAGAATCTCTTGTAATAATTTTCTTTCTTTCTTTTTTTTCCCCTTTCAAACATCTCACCACCTCTCCACTTAAACAGGCTAAACAGCCTCTCTGCGAGCCAAGAAGCAATGTAACATTATAAATCCAAATATTACATTTGAATGGGTTTAATACTTAAAATCCCTCCCTGAGTTGCTGTGGAATATTTATGATAGTAAAACACATTGCATTTCCAGACTATCAAGAAGAGCCGCAGGCAAATGTGCCCAGGAAGTAGCCTGTTTGGGGAATATTTTATCCCTACATGGTAGCTCCTTAAATGGATTTATGACTCATAAAAACAATCTACTAGAAGCGCCGTGCACATAAATGCCGTCGTGCGTTACCTCGTTCGCTTCGGAGAGAAACTACATCACAAAACAAGAGAAGTGGGTTTGTGGTTACCTGGGGAGATGGGTCAATAAATGTCAGCATGGCATCATTAGCTTTGTCACTTAATGATGCAGCCGACTAGAAGCTGATGTGCCACGCTGACGTGACCATGTGGAAACAATGCCAGAAAGGGACAAAAGCATTTTTTAGGGAATATTTCACACGAAAGGCACAAACATGGTGAATGTCATTGTGACCGTTCACGCCGTCACAGGCTGTTAGGAAGAAACCTAGATGGAACTTGGCAAACGTGACTTCAGGAGGTGAGTGTTTTTCCCTCTCCGGTGTGGGAGGAGGAGGAACAGGAGGCAACATATTTCTTTATTTTGGATCCATATGCTGCCAAGTCCTTATAGCACCATCCACAAGGGGAAATATGTGTGTTTGTGTGTGTGTGTGTGTTGTTTGTTTCAGTTAGTGGGCCACCTTTAGCCATGACGTCCAGCTGATGGGTTTATTTGACACCCCCACGCAATATGGGGGATGTTTTCTGCTGCTAGCAGCGGGGTGAAGTGTAGTAAAATGAGCAGAGGCAGAGGAGAGTCAGATGCGTCCTCTCTGTAAGAGCTCAGAACATTTACATTATGGTTTTTCAAGGAGAAAAAGCTTCATTACATACCTATGGGTTGAAGAATTAAATTGTTGTGTTTTCTCAAAAACTGCATATGCATTTCATTTATTTTGTGGTAACAAAGCCCATTATACAAAAAGCTTCCTGTGTAGTTTCTAGTGCCATCTAGTGCTCACCCAGTATCGTATATCCTGTACGTAATTTGGAGGGAGATGACGTCCCCCTTGTTAGCAAAATGACCCAAATGTACACCCTTTCTGGTATCTTGCCGCCGCTCACTCGTACCCAGATAGAGTGCAGAGGCAGAGGGGCTTTTGGTTGAAAATGTTTTTCTGGTCTGCCTGATTGATTGATCCTCTATCTGACCGAGCTTTATGCAAGTTAGATTTTATGGCTCCAACCATCGCTTTGAAATATCAGTAGTCTGACTGTGCATTGATGAATCTATGGTGCTTTCCGTGGTGCTGAAGTAACAGATGGATTTGTAATTGCATCTTTTTTTTCTCAGTCTCTCCCTTCTGTCAGTTTCATCTTGGATCTGTAAAATTCCCTAAACTATGTACTTTAAATACATAATTTAATGCTAGATTATTGCTTGTATACTCGTTAGAGTTGTGTCACCTTTGTGATCAGACTGGAGCTAGGGGATTAAAGAGACAAGCTCCCAACTGTAGCAGGCTGTTTTTATGATATTCCTATATGGGTGTATGTGTTGAATGGTAACTGGGGGAGGAAGATTCTCCCATCTGGCCATCCCTCCTGTTTAAGCTTAAGAAATCACCTCCATCACATCTATCCAAATATATTTTGTCAAGTTCATCACACACACAAACCTGAATGAGGTGTCTGGTCTCCACAGCAACAGGTTTCCCCTCCCTCATGCTATCAGTGAACCAGCTGATGTCCAGCACGTGCATGCTGGGTAGGTTCTTCAGGGTACGTTCCTTTAGCCAATTCCACAGGGATGAAGCCTGGCTGTCCTCTGACACCACATGAGTGACGTCATCGCTGGAGGAGAAGAAGGAAACTATAAGACCAAGTTTGCATTTTATAACATTATCATGAGCGTTATTTATCCTAAAACTGATAAGCTCAACTTCCTATTCAAGTTTCAATTATCATCTGTAGAGGAAACCCCACAATCTGTACAAAAAAAACTTGCATTAAGGGATCTAATTTTAAAAACACAAAATAAATAGTAAATCATGTTTACCGCATTGCAAAAGTCAGATAAAAAAATAATAATAATAATACGTAAAATTTAGACTAACAAACCAGTAATGCTGATTTTATTGGCCACTTAGGGTCAGTGGTTAATAGCTTTTAACACAACATGGACAAATAAATACCACATATTATCACCTTCTAGTCTGATATGACAACCTTGTAAATAAACACATGCTTGTTTTTATATCAAGCAGCTCCAGAGCAACATGAGCATTAGTTTGGACTAGAATAAATAATCACCTGATGAATCTTCATCCAGTTTAAAGCTTTTAGCTCTGTATTTTTTTTTTTTGCCATCCAAAGATGCTACAAAGCTCTGTAGACCTGTAAAGTCAACTTACAATTCATAAGAATACAAGCGCCAGACCTACCATATTAAAGTGTTAAAAAATTAATTGTTAATTTAAAAGAAATAATTAGCACTACATTGAAGCAGTATTTCTCTATAGTCTAATATTAAATATTAATTATAGATTAGAAACCACTGATATTATCGTTCTGATTGAATAAGCATCTTTGTGTATTATTTATTTATCTCAGCTAATTTTCTTCATCAGGTGAAGTTTGATCAGGTTTTACTGACGGTAGCTCTGAAATGCAGCACCTCAACCACCATGTGATTTGAAAAACAAAAAATGCTACTGACTTCTGTGGCACATTATATCAGTTTTTCATGCTGAGGCCAACCTTCTCCTAACCCGTGGGAACACACACAAAAAAAGGATAAAATTTCTCTCAGGAAAGACACCAAACTGTTGGAACTTCATTGTGTGTTCAGGCCCGACCACATCATTCAAGATTAGAGGCTGATTTAGGAAATGTTTGTTTGGAACTTTAAAGTAATTAAATTTGTCTTGATGTACGAAATAAACAGGCAAAAGACTTGTAGGACTCCATGATATCTTATATTGTTTGAAAGATTTTCTACGCTACTTCATTTTATAGAAATAACTGTCTCAGTAACCTTTAGAGAGAGCAAACGCTCAAATAAAGCTTTTGAGTTTCAGCTCAGATCTCATCATTTAGACTCAGGGGACCAACACTGGGTGAAAAACAATCAACACCAACCCTCAGTGCCATCCTCCTACTGTTTGATAGCAGAACTCCTTCAACCAGCACCTCCAACAGCTCTGCTGAGACCTTCTCACCAGACTTTTTATCACGGCCTCCTCCCCTCCGCCTCCTGCCTTTGAGTCTAACTACCATACCCAATCAGGGTGTTCAGCCGTGCATAATTACCCTCAGCACGCTCCTCCTCTTCCTCTCTCCTGGCGTGGGTAAATCACCGGAAAGACTCCTTAAGACATATCCCACCAGAGCTCAGGCTGAGGTCTAATTGGCCAAATCACTGCCGAAACTAATCCTCTCTGTGCTCTGCCTACCAGTCCGGCCACCAATGGTCCATGTTTTAAAAAGAATTCTTCCCAGGACAAAGACATGGACAAGGGTCACTCAAACAGACACATTTTAAGTATCTGAGGGACACAGCTATCTGTAAAAGCTTGAATTCACAGTACAATTACTCTGTAGTAGAGATTTGGCTTTTTCGGTTGATTTCTCTCTAAAAATCACAGGGAGTTTAGTTGTTATGTTGGAAAGAAAAAACACTCTCTCCTCATGGCATGTTTACTTCGATAATTCAACCCCTGAATTTCGATCTTTATCTTAAGCGTACCTGCACAGAATTTAAAATGGCATATTGTTATGCAAATGATGGAGAATGCAAGCCCAGCACCAGATTGTACTCCCTAGAATCAGTGGGACCGAGCCAGACGCAAGGACGGGCTAAAGTCAATGAGCTTTGATATGGAGAACTCTCTGGAGTTGTCTCTCTAACTCTGTTTGTGTCAGCCACTACCCTCCTATTTCTTCCAGTGAAAACCAACAGTCAGATCAAAGAGGGAGTATGTCTATAACAGATTTTTACACCATGGAGAGGTTTCATCTGTTTGCCTTTTACAGCTGCTCCCATGAGACATCTTCACTAAGATACACACACTCATTGCTGCCAATAAATTAATCATAATAAATAAACATCGAAATTAAATTTCATTAGAATATTATAAACTCACTCAAGAAGAGCAGCTTCCATGCTACTAATCAACCAAGAACATCACACAAAGACACAAGGAGATGGCTGTTAGCTAAACCCTTTCCCTTAACACCTGTCCACTCGCTGCTTAGTTTGACAGACAGGCCAGGTAAGCATTAGATTTCCCCACATGTTGAAGTGGTGAGCATGAGTAGACTGATACTCTGTGTGGGCCTATACAGAGTTTGAATGTTTCCGTAGGAGTCTCAAACTAAAAATATATAAGCAAAAATGTAAGGAATGTATTAGGGATATAGCATAAACTGTGGATGTAAAATGTTAAGCTATTTGAATAAATACTTAGATTACTAACTAACCTAATGTGAGACTAAGTAGTTTAACTCCACACTGCAATAAAAATAACGCTTTTTTTTATTTCTCCTACAAGGATAATCAGTTGTGAGGATGCTAACTCCCTGTGTGGGGGATGGAGCATTAACAAGTTTTCTGTTTGCACAATATCATAAATGTAGTTATCAAGGGCATATTCAAGATCATCTTACAGAGTTCTGTTTTTAAAAGCAGCCAAATGAGGCTATAAAAAGTCAGCTGGAAAGTTTAAATGCACAGCATTTTAATATGGAAATGTTCCATATGATAAGTTTAAGTGGCTAGCTAGCTACAGCCTATAAAATCTGATAGAAACATTATTTTAGCCACCAAATCAAGTGTTGTGCTTTTGTTTATCACTGTCTGAATCAAGGCTTTAATTTTCAAAAAAAAAAAAAAAAACATTTTTGCAAAACAAAACAAGCATTTAAAAATCCAATTAAATCAGCTATGTCCTATTTTGCCTGTGTGGCAGTAATTTTGGTGCTACTTAACTAAATGCTATTAAATAATAATGACGATAAATAAATGAATTACAAATTAGTAATTAAATGTGCTACATGAGACTAATGTACTCCAATTATTAAATAATAAGTTTGACTAATGAAGGTATTTACAAAACACTGGTACTACGTCACTAACAGTAAATGGTTATTTATTGACATTCTCGTAATCAAGCCCCAAGTAAACCTCCAGTATGAGGTCAGGGGAGATGAGCTAACCGTCCCTCCCTTTCTGCCAAAACTGGGTGAAACTAAGCATGAAGACACCACTCGATCCAGCGAGAACGTCTGTCAAATCCCAAACTTCACTTCACTGTGGTCATTCATGAGAGAGTATTGCAGCTCATCTATCAGCCCAGACAAACACGTCAATATGTGGATCCATATTCATGTGCAACAGTCTTGAAATTAGGACAGAAGGAGACTTGTGTGTGTCTGTATGTTGTGTGTTTGCTAGTGTGTGCTTGTGTGTGTGTACCAGATCCCTTAGACACAAAGAAATCCACACAGTGTATCTGACCATATGCTCAAGGCAGTGCGCCTATAACTTATGGAGGAGTAGATACAGGAGGTGTTGCTGTCAGACTGCAGCTGATATCAGTTTTGTCTGCTTGCAGAATTGCTGTCAGTTTGAGGCAGGCACGCTCTACTTCCTGTCGTTGGTTTCAAACAATTGTATCAAGCCAAGTGTAACCGTAGGAGCGCTCAAGCTGTGTTTCTGGGAATGCTGCCATGGCCAAGCTTGCGCACGGCTGGCATGCATGCATTTAAACACCAACACACACGTTTTAGTTCTGCTATACCTGTGAGGACCTTTTATTGAACTACATCAAGTGCTAACTTCAACCACTTTTTTAACCTTAAGGGAACTTAAATTTGGAAAACTGCCTTTACTGTGAATTTCTAAGAGTAAAACTGAATCTTACAAAGATAGATGCTGTGGTACATTCACACATACACACACACACACAAATGCTCACACACACACACACACACATGCACCTCCTCACCACAGGAACTCAAAGTCTGAGTTGGAGCTGCCCAGCCCCAAAGACAAAGTACTTTTAAAAAACCAGGAGGTTGCATCAACAGTATCACTATCCTCAAAGGAAGCTGACTCTGAAGCGTTGTGGGTGTCAAGCAGAGGGCCTCTGCTGTGTTCGCAGTTTGAGATTCAAAAGATGCTTTCAATTAGAGGTATAAAAAATGACGAAGGCATGCTGCTTCCATAATTACACGCAATAGATGATTCATTAGAGCAAGGAACAAGCTCAGAAAACATCTCTCCTTAAGTGCGACTTAACAAAAAACTTTCATCAACTCATTAAAAAGTTTGTGTTTACTCTATTACCTTTCTTCCAAGGTTTTAAGTTTCCCCACTGTCAACAAGAAGTAGCTGGGTTAGCCAATTTCTTTCCCTTTCTAGACTGTGAGTTATAGCTCAGGGGGGAATCCAGTAAGGTGGAGCAGAAGCAGGGTGGATGTCCTAACCCCTTATTTAGTAGACAATAGTAACTCTCTAGGTAATTGGTCCTTAACTTCTTAAAAAAGAAGTCTGGTATTAAAAGAAATGGGCAAAGTGGCACTGAACATCTCACTGGAGAACCACTCGTATAGAAATGTCCTGTCCCTTCTTTAGAGGAACACTTTCACAGGCTGATTTGTCTTATCAGTAAAAAGCTGGCAAATAAGTCAAATTAAAATTTTATGCATAGACAGACGATATTATACAGATCATTATGTTATCAGTATTATTTAACTGCTTTTACAGATAAATGAAAATGTTTACTTAAGCATGCAATCAAGTTTTCTATGTGTGTTCACCAGCCTGGCTGCTACGGTACGACCATGCTCATAACAGGCCTTCAAATAGTATCGTGACCTTTAATTTCATTATTCTTACATTAAAGGCCTTGAATTGCAACCACAAGGTCAGAGTATTTTGGCTGGTACCCAAACAAATGTAAAACCACAATATACTCTGTGTCCTTTTGCATCTGTCTAAGCTCTCCATTAGCGTGTTCTCTTGAACTTCACGTTCTGAAAAAGCTTTTAGGCACTGAGCCCTGTTCATTCAGTGGTAAACAAAAATGGCAAGCTTTTTCCAACCTGAGGACGTCTTCCACAATAAAGCCCTTTGACCTGGCCAGCTGGGTCAGAAAGCTTCTCCTGCTGCGGCCCATTTTCCTCTCCACTAGGTACAGTCTGACATCCTCAAACTTCACCTCTTCACGCCTGGGAACACCGGCCTCCGCTGGTCTCGACCTTTTCCTTGCACGAGGCACAATAGGAGTGTGGAACATCTCTTTTGAGGCGAGCTATTCAAAGTATTTCTGCACCTCTAGGAATTTCTGCTTTTATGAGCTTTTTAGTTGTTGTGTTACACTACACTTCCATCCAGGAAAAACACCCACTTTGGTAATGCCACACTTGTTTATTTCACAGTTGGAGATGTGTTTTTTTATTTGCCTGACGGTAGGATAGTTTGTCAGTTAGAGCAGTGTTGGTTAGGGTTGGCAGACAGGAAAAGGCTCTGGCAACAGGTGTTGAGGATTTGGTGTTTACCAAAACTAACTGCCAAGATCGAATGATTGAGGATGGGAGGTAAAAAGATAAAAACACCCTGTTGGCATGGCATTATTCACCATCAAAAGTTGCTCTGTGAGTGTCAGGATGAAGTAAACACTGTCTGATCTAGTCGCTTCTTAAAAAGCAGCTTCAAAGTTTTAATGCGATTGTAATTCCACTCTCTTGGCCGGAGTGAAGCCTCACTCCTGGGAGACACCTGAATCCTGGTCACCTCACAGCTGTCCAGCCGTGTCCTGTTCGTCTCGCCACTCACCGTCTCATTATGTCCGGACCAAGTTTGCACCATCTGCTCCCCAGCTTTAATTAGCTCACTGCCTAAAATGAAAGCCTTTGTGGGCATTTCCCCTGAGATCCCACAAGCTCATACACGGCCTTTGCACACACAGGTACTGTAAAAGCAAGCCATGCACATTCAACCAGGAAGAAGGACCGCACATGTAGTGGGCTGCAACACAAACGGAAAAAAAGATTTAATATGTTTTACCCTTGTTTGAAAACTTTTGTATCCAAAGAGGTATTTACAACATGAGCTTTTGTCTCTCCTGTTTTGATCTCTTTCCTTTTCTTTTTCCAGCAGTTAAGAGCATGAAAGAAAAGGTTTAAATGTCACCGTGCTGTAATTAACTACAATAATGCTTCTGCTTTAATGACCAAATAGAAGCGTTTCCTGATTTAGGCAAAGGAGAGGAGGAGGTCATTACAGGCCTTGCTTCTACATCTAATTACCAAAGCCTCTGTTCGTTTCTTCACTTTAATAAGCACACCTTGCCTCTGTCAGCCAGACAGAATTATTACACCGCTCTCATTAGCATGGAGTTCTGAGGGTTAACGGGTGTCACAGGGCAGACGTGACTAATTGTTTGACTATTTATCCCAGCCAATCACTCAGCTTTAGAGGAGGGTGCTGGCCCCCGTCCAAACTGAGACCGATGAAAATCTACCAACACTAAGACAAATGGCTCTCACACTGCCAGCAGCAGTCACTACAAGAGCGATGAACCCAATTTCTCATTTAACTCTCTTCAACAACTCTATGGATGCATGATAAAGATGTCCAATAACTGCTTCGAATCATTGAATATAGTTAAACTGCTTTAGACAGAACAACTGAGGGCAAGTGAACCTTAAGTTAACCCCACTTCCAACAGCTGCAACATTAAAATGCTTCCTCATCATGTCAATAGAAATGATCCCATATGATATTATATAACACTCTGAAGGGAGTCAGTCTGCATGAGTGGGCCACCTCTACATACAGTATTTTAATTTGGTTGGTAATGAGTCTTTACTTTAAGTGATGGACTTTTAAATGAGTAGTTTTATTCTTTTACGATACCTGTACCTCAGCAAAGGTCAAAATACATATTCTCCCACCACCTCAGATATTGTTTGAATATTTTCATTTAATGGAATAACACACCCTTTAATAGTTTAAAAATTTTAAAGTAAAAAATTAATGTGCTGTAATCCACTTATATCTACAGTAGTGGAAGTATGCAAAGGATTTAGAGTGCCCTGGTTGTGTTTTTTTTAAAGTTCTATTCCAGTTTACAGTCCTGTTTTCATAATCTGCCTTAGGTAAAAGCACAGATATATTTTTATTACTGAATGCACTTTAGGTTTTAGAAGTAAACATATGTAATCTTAACCTGTAAAGTAATTGGTGAATATAAAAGGCTTAATTATAACTTCATAATATGTCTTTTATCTTCGTTGAACACTTACAACAAGCTACAAAATACTTTAAATGGTATATATGAAACAATGGGATTTTAATCGGAAAACCATACTCGTTTTTTTGGCCACTAGGGGGCAGCAGAACGAGCTGAAAACAAAGGATCAGACATGCATGGACCTCTCACGCTTAAACGGCTAACATGTTTGGAACAAACATCCAGGAGACATTTTTGTTAGTAGTGTTTATTTGAGGGCGTGTGTTTGGCAACATGGCAAATGTAAGTTTGATGTCTTCTTGTTTTTTAGGTCTGTTCTACACTTCACAAGTTCCTGAGAAAAATAACTTCTTGAAGCATCTTTCTGAAGATGCTAAATGCTTCAAGTATTAGCAAACTGCTATCAAGCAGCTTTGTTGGCATGGCAGTAGGTCGTTACAGCAAGTAAATATACCGACTATGATCGGTTTCATTACCCAAACAGAATAAGAATGTTTCATATGAATAAACTTTTCAAAACAGAGTTAACAGAATAAAATATCAGAGAGTAAGAGAGGGATAGTTAAAACCTTTTCATAGACTGATCAAAGGAAAAAAGTACCGTATAAATAGTGCAACTGATTTCTTTGCGGCTACATTGTTCTTGCGCATTCCGTCTGGAGGATAATTCGTGATGGCGTCATCCCAGGTCTACTCTTTGCCGGGGACGTTCATTTACAGCCGATCGGTCTCACTTTGCATTGCAAAGCGAGGTAACAAAAACAAAACAAGACATCTAAACGACATTTTTGTGCTCTCTTTCTCACATTCATTGCGTCCAGTAAGAGTACGCCATTATGGAGCTGTCGCTTAATTAAGAACATTGAACGCAAACTACTGTGCTAAAAAAGAGGCTAGATCTTCAACTTTCCCGCTGATCCATCACATGATTTAAATTATTTCACGCATGACTTACAGCTGTTCTGATTAAATGCGTCGTGGCATATTGACACCAGACCCATGGATGTATTATCCATGATCAAACCGGATTGGATCACATTTCATGTAAACAGTCGACCCAAACTCTTCAATCGGAATTCATTTCAATCAGATTAACAAAAAAGTTGCAAAGCATGTAACAGTGATGTGTAAGCTACTGTGTACAAACAGTTTAACAGCCTTTTTTCCTGAAAGAGAGTTTGGTTAGCCTTGACTCTTTCACATTAGACATAGGTAGTTTAATTTAAAACAGTGTTAATTTAAATACCATAAAAGCTGCCTAAGGGAAAACACGAGGAAAATATGCATTTGTAAAAGAGTCCTTTACTTTTATTTATTTATTTATTTATTTATTTATTTAGATAGATAGATAGATAGATAGATAGATAGATAGATAGATAGATAGATAGATATTTAACAAAGCATTAAAAGTAGAGAAAAACACAGGTGGGCCTCATCCTAAAGATTCAGTTTTCTTGTTTTCTTGCAAAAGAGTTGCTAATTTGTATCATTAGTGGTTCAGGCTGAGAATACTTCCAAACAACTAAAAGATTTGTTTTGTAAAAGCAAAATACCCTGTTAACAAAACAATGTGATAGAGTGGGCTATAAAAAGAAGTAATCGACTGCTTCTGTTTTATTGGATGTACTTCTTCATTGATTTGCGTGTGTCAAGGAAGTGTGTGGCTGTTTTAAAGTTATCTTGGGAGAGGATTTTTTTTTTTTAATTTGCTGTTGGGTAATGAGAGGATCAACACATGCACACTATTACTGAAATAATTGGAAAATGGAGAAAATGAAGTAATTGCAGTCGTCCAGCTGGAAAAAGGGACGATTCTGTAGTTTGAGATAAAAAATTTTTGCACAGACACTGTTTCAGACCACAAAGGCTCATTTTCATCATAATCATCCTCAGTTCCTGCTGTAACAGAATAGTTCAACATTTTGCAAAATGTTCTTATTTGCCTTCTTGCAGAGTTAGACAAGATGATGTATAACACTTTCATGCCTGTGAATTAAGTATGGAGCTGGAGCCAGGAGGTAATTATCTTACCTCTAATGCTCACTAACCCGAGGTCATAGCACTCAGCCACTGTTGAAATAAGAAACTGTTGCAACACTTTAACTCCTGAAGAACTACAACTTTTGTTTAAGAATATGTGCTCACATAAGTAAACCAAACAGAATATGTTTATTAGTTTGCTGTTTGACACTGTCAGAAAAACATTAATTTAACCACATGTTTATTATTAATTTAGGTTGTAGTTTGTGGTGTTGTTGAAATAAACTGCATTACACTTAGAGGTGTTGTAACACCTTTTGTTAACAAAATGCCCTCCAGTGCATCAGCAACTGCTATGATCTCGATAATAAACTTAAAGTAGAATTGTTGGCTTTGAGACAATATAAAAAAAACATATACAAAATTATGCTTCCTAAAATTAAAATTCATGATGCAAGTTGCAGTTGGATTGCATTGTACAAGAGCACAGTGAAGTGAGAGTATGTGGTACTGTACTGTACAGCCCTGTTACAGAACAGACATGAACATTTTCTTATCTCATTGTCAGCAAAACACTTTTGCCTTTGCTTCTGCTTCCTGCTGAGAGTTGACGTGAAAGCTGTTTCCCTGTGCTTTCTTTCTTTGTGCTAAATCTGGCACCAGAGTTCAAAAACACTTGTTGATCTTATAAATGTTAAAACAGGCTATATGGCCAGTCTTTGTGCTAAGCTAAGCTAACCAGCTATCTCCTGTAGTTGCTTTTTCACAAAGAGAGAATACATTCACATATTTTCCTAAATGATGAACTATTCCTTTAATATCTATATTAAATTTTTAGTTAGATGCTGTTCTTCTGAGCTTAAGAGATCCTGTATGATTCAGGCTGTCATATTTTGAATACTGACTAGACAAGAATTTTAGAAATACTGTTTAAATTCTCAGACTTGTCAGTAATGCTTCATTATTTCCCACATTACATGGCTTAGTCTGACTTAACAGAAAAAAAAAATCAATTGAATTTGAAGTCCTTTATCACATTTTTGTATCTCTCTGTCTGCTTGCACACCTGGTCACAGTCATATTTCCTATATCAGAGATGCTAGACATCACAAAACACCCAATTTCATGTCTTAATGAAAACTTCCAGAAGATGAATGATTACACGCTCCACACATGATTCTCAGTGAAATAAGCACAGGCACCACTTTAGAAATCTTTTCACATAGGCTGGTACCAGAGTTAAGATAGTCTTGCACCTTAAATAAGATTACACCTTAAAATAAAAAATAAAAGGATAGTAAATTATACACTCTGTCATACTGTTGATGAAGTGTGTGCTCAAGCCACTATCTGTTATGACATTTTTGTTTCTAAAGCCTTTTTAATACAATGACTTTAAGGAAGTCCCTGCTTCCCTTTTGTGGATATTCTAACGCAATCTCGGAGAGACAAGTTTAGTTTTTTTTGAAAATACCATGAATTGCCACATTACTTATGGATGAAGGAGACCATGTGTCGGTTTTAATGAGGTGACCTCCCTGTGTGTACTTCTCCCTGCTGAAGCTGGCTGGTATGTAGGAGCTGCGGTGCGTGACGGGTCAGTCTATTACTGTACTTCCAAAAGCACACTGCTGCTCAGGGGTTCCCTGTTGAGAAAAAAATGAACCTGCCATCCAGAGAGGAGTGCGAGGGGTGGGACCAGGCGCAAGTAGCCCTCTTTATGTGCAAGGTGAGTACAAGAAAAAAAGGGGGCAAAATAAGGCACTATCAGAAAACCAATGATGGTTATGACAGCATGTTAACCTATTTTCTCATTATTTAAAGGTTCGGTGGTTTATTCTAGCTAATAGGAGTGTACATCATGTTTAATATAATGTTTGACTTTCTCTTAATATATGCTTTACCTGCAGAACTCAAACAACTGTCAAAATAAACAGGGAGACAAATATTATGGAAATAAATGTAGTCAATCTGCATAATTCACTGTGGAAACTAAAATAAATGTGTTTTTACTGCCCTCAGAACAACATGCAAGAATGTGCTGTCACTGTAAACAGACTGAGAATTAATGGACAGAGACTGCTGGTGAGTTAATCCCTCACATTTTCCCTCTTTCACCTCATTTTTAACGAAACACCCTCCGTCCCTCTTGCAGTTATATACAGTAAGCTACTAATCCATCCAGGATCATATCTGGGTTCGGGTTTTGTTGAGTTTGTCATTTTAATTGCATCAAAATAGACCAATCCTCCCAAGTAATTATTATTATAATTATGGTATTTAAAACAGCAGGATAATTACATTTCATTGAGCTATTTATGCAACTGTAAAACTGAAAAATGTCATTTTACAGTGGTTTATATAGCTCTTTTCTAGACTTGCCACTCAAAGCGCTTTGCAGTACAAGTTATTACCATACACACATTCATGCACTAATGAGCTGCCTAGCTGCTGAACTTTTGTAAAATATTCACTCTTCTTTTAAAGTCAAATGTGATCGCACGTGGGTTTTTGCTCATTGTTACAGTTTAATCCAAAACACTTTGAGCACTTTGACTCTTAAGTTGCATTGTGGCACTGTAAATGTTCAAAATTGAAAAACAGAGAAGAATTTGCAGAATATGAAACATGACAAGCGTAAACTCACTCACATGTGCAACTTCCCACACTCGTTTGGTATCGGTGACCCACCTAACATGGAAGTGAGTAAATGAGCTGAAACTTCTGCTTGACATGACATTCATTGCTTTCTCTCCATCATCCACATTATGTGTGCAATATCTGAGTGTCCTCCTACATTTCTGAGAAATATGCTTACACAATGAGTGCAAGTTAAAACTGTCTGTGTGTCAGTTTAGGAGCGAGCAAGAACTGTGAAATGAGACTTAGGGCTAATAAAGCTGATCCTGCTTATTTAAGGAAGTATCATTAAATCTGCTTCAGTCATGGGCAGGGGTTGTTTAAATAGGATTTTTGCAGTTAAGTAAGTGTGAGTGTGAGTTTAGAAGTTCCAGATATTATTTTGAGGATTCTAATAATACCTCAGTGACACAATTTGTGCATTTGCATGTCTGTGGAAGCATTTATTCATATGTCTTTGAATCGGCTACTTTAAACTCTTGTTGCCATTCAAATGAATGAGAGAAATAATTTACTTTTCTTTAAAAAATAATTCTTTAAAAATTCTTTAAAAAAAGAATCCCTTAAATAGGGATTGGCATTTCCAGCTGAAACACTTTTCAGTATCACTGGGAACAATATGGCAATCTGCTTCACATCTACAAGTTTATGGTCTCTAGGGCTGTCTGATGTGTCTGAGGAAACATTGGAGCAGGGCTTTTTTTGCTCTGCATTTTTTGCTATCAAACTTACATTGTCTGGTCACAAAGTTAGGCAATGATTGTTGATCAGTGGAAAGGACCCCTCCTGCTGAGTGCTTGGCTCTCAAAAGTCCGTAAGGATGGACATGAACATCAGTTTGTTCAGTTTCAGAAGTAGCTTCTCAAAGAACTTTTTGACAGCCATATTAAATGGCTGCTGCCAGCTGATCTCACTCTACCAAATGTTACACTGCCTTTGTTCAGAGAAGAACATGCCACATGTTTCTTTCTTCTTTAAATTTCTTTATTTCCACATCCAAAAACTAAGAATATACTTTATGAAATAAGAGAGAATATGCAGGATAATTTCCAAGAACTCTCCAAGGGCTTGAAAAGTGGCATTCTCCAGGCAGTACTTACAAGAAATATTAACAGTAATAATAATAATCCATTAAAATTTGGAATATGTTGAAAGACAAGGGCATTGCTTAACAATAAATTATCCTACAAACACAATTCTATTTCATGAGTAGAATAAATCTGTCAAGGTCAAATTAAAACACCTATGAATTAATTAAGGAGTATGCAAACCACTGTAGTTTACAATTTAAGAACATAGTCTCATTAGAGATCATATAAAACAAGAGAGCAAAAAAATAATGAAAAACAAAAGAGAAGGAATAAAACGTGTTTTTCAGCAAAATACAACAGAAAACATATCTTTTTAGGACAAGACAATATCCCATAATATATTCTGTTTTCTTTTCTTTTTTTTAATTTAAAGACTTTTTGAAAATTCCCAATCATGACTCATCCCCACTATTCAGTGACCCTGAACTGATTCCGTTTGAGGCAGGATATTACATCATGGAAATATTTCCCATATGTTTCAAAGGGTTTTTTTTCCCCTAAAATATGCTCACTGTCAATTTTCTTCACTCAGAATGATTCATCTTTTCGGGTAGACACTTTGATGTACAACTTATCAGAGCAGATCAGCAAAAAGTATATATATACACTTAGTATATGTGTATTGATTGATAGATCCTGTAGCAACAGATTCAGCCAGCACACCTGGGCTCTATAATAAGGTCAGGTAAACTCATGCAGTATTGAACAAGAATATTTCACCATGGCTGCACTGCTGACTTCACACCCCCAATTTAATCAGCTCCAAGGCTGCACAGTTTGACAAACATTCTGAGTCTAGTTCAAATTTTGCACCAAGTTATGTGTACTGTAGTTTGCTGTATTTCATTTTTAGTTTCACAAGCAGAGTGGCTTTGGGGTAATATTAGTTATTCTACCACTTTGGTCAAGACTGAAGGTCTGTGTGTAAAAATGACCAGGCCTTGGTATTGAATGAGGTATTACAGCAACAAAGTGAGGGTAAATTTATTAACATTTGTAGTAAGGTACAAGTTCAGTAGCTCACTGGTCACCAAAACAGGTGACAGATGTGTTATTATGGCCAACTGGGGACAGATGTTTAGGGATGATGACATAAAAAAACCTAAGTGCTCTGCTGCTATGAAGACTATCTTGCTAACCTGAATCTTTTTTTTAGTTTTGTTAAATTCAGCTGAGCTTGTTTTATTTCTCTGTAGTGATTCTATAATAATCTTTTTTTTTTAAATTTTTCTTCTGAATAGCTTAGGTGGCTTAAATGACTTAAAACACTTAGAATCACTGAGTTAGCTGATGGATAACCTGATCAGTACAGTAATGAGAGAGTCTTGTGTGTGTATGAGGAGTGATTTGTCTCTTTGTCGCCGTGTGTCCTTGTACTTTGTATTCACCACATGCTTCACCGTGTGTGTCAGCCAGAACAGTGACAATATTTAATCTGCAATCTGCATCCTCATACATTTTTGCTTCGACATCTTTAGCTCTGAATAGTCATTACTGTTAAAGGCATTTGTCAGTTACAGAAATGTTTTGCATTCTCCATTGATGAGGTCAGGTTAAGTAGGTGGCACTTGGTTTTAAACATTGTGGTTCACTTTAACTATCCAGTTCCTCTTTTATTTTTGGCCAGAAGTGGCTGTTGCCTCTGGCAGTGAAATGTGAAATGTCACTTCCTGTTGCTAAAGGAGTTTACAACAGCAAGCTTCGATGCTGTGTGTAGGCGAAATATCCCAGTTGTGTTATAAATTAGATTGAAACAAACAGATATTCATGTGCCTGTACCTTTGCACCCCTTTGCATTCATCAAAAAATTCAAGAAGCCCTCCACTCAAAAATGTGTTAAACATTGCTATCAATAGGTGTTGTGCAGAAAATGTATATGTGCAGCTTAACACTGGACTGCTGCTTTTTTAATTTTCTGAAGAGGGGAAGGTAAATTTAAAGTAAAACACATAGATATACCAGTATGGTTTTGTTACATCGAAACAACTTTGGGTTAAAGTTAGCAATAGTAATGCAGAGAAAACCCAGGGTTAGGGTTGAGGTCTGAGGTGGGCTGGGGCTGATCAAATAAGACACAAAATATTATTCGGAGGGGAATATTTCATTTTGCCATAAAACATGTCTTGGGTGTGATCATTAACTCTGTCTTATGCCTCTGCACCACCTCTGTGCTAATATACACACAACATTACTAAGGATTAATTAAACGTGCTTAATCACCAGCATTATTTTATAAATTATGTAAGGCAGAAATATGCCTTCTTTGCGATTAATTTACTGTAAAAACGCAGCAGAAAAGGGAGAATACTTGTTTTGATTTGGTTCTGTTTGTTCTGTTTGATTCCTTTGTTACTCGGTGTTATTAAAACAGGGCAGGGTCTGTAATGGGCTCTGAATGTCATCCAGCACATGTGCTGCCGCTCAGCATTGCCTGTGGCTTACTTTGCATATTCATATAATGTTTACAGAGTATATGGAGCAAAGGTTACAAGCCCTTCAAGTAAATAGACAAAAGCAAACTTGAATCTAAAAACACTCTCATAAGACAACAATGGGCTGTGCCTTAAATGCATCAGCCTCATATTAAACCTAAAACATCTTGTCATCACAGTGGGAAGAACGAGCGGTTTAAAAAAAAAAAAAATCTGTCAAATCTAATTCTGTCTGAGTGGTGGGTGGCTGTATTGTACAGTGCAGATGGGATTGACAGTCAGTCAGCACAGTGCAGATAAAGATAATCTCCATCTTTTTGATGCCATGTTGGCTCACACAGGTAGACAGGTTAAAAGAGACACGTCGTAGATCAAAACAACTGTCAGTCTGTATCTTTGTTACACTGCCTGTGTGTGGCTGCTGCGTGAGGAAGTCACTTTCAACTTCTGTGAATGATGACATCAACACTACAAAGGCCACTCATGCACTTATATTTGGCAGTATATAGTACACCACATGCTGCTTTGTTGTTGGTATCAAACGTTTACAGTGACATGCTGAAATACAAATGATATGTGCCTAAACAAAGATGTTTTTAAAATGTAGTCTATAGTTCAAAAGCGAGAAATACAATTACAATTTTTCAACAAAAATTAGGCACTTATGTAGTCCAACTGCAGCCTTACAAAATCTCATTTGAATTTAAAAAAAGTTCCCTTGAAACTAATGGAAACTGAGGAAGGTATTGTTGTATTAAAAAAGGTAAGCCTGTCACATTGTTAACATGTGGAAAATCTCTCACCTTATAATTGTCATGAGACCTTGCACAGCTGCAAGGAAAAAACCAAAGGTACTTTTGTGGGCTTGTAGCTGCAAAGTTGTTTTCTCATGAAATCATGAAATGAAACTCATTTCAATATGTGTCATTTTAAGATATGTCCCACTCAGAGTCCGTCCTTAAACATGCTAGTAGCATAGATCCAGTGATGGCACTGTTGGTCTGTCAGCTAAATGGGCCATCCAGACTGAAATTGACTGCTGGGAATATTGACATAAAATATGACACAGACATTCATGATGCCCACAATATGAGTCCCAGTGTCTTTTATGAGACTTTTATCTTGTGTCAGCAGCAGGTTATGTTTTATGTTTTTTGTCCTTTAATGATCCCCTTTGAGAGCATTTTTGGATGATTTAATTTTTCTACTTTGTCCAATACTTTGGTTTTCATAGTATGTATCTGCTTGACTTGTTTACTTTGCGTTAACAGCCAATGAGCCAGCACACTAAACTAAGTTGGTGAATGTAGTAAACCCCCATACCTGCTTGAAGAGAGCGTTTTTAGAGAATGATAGCATTTAGATCAGAGCACAGCTGCACCAGCCTGGTCTCATTGCCAGCACCCACACAACAGTCATCCAGTTGGAGACAAGTGTGAAACCGAAAGTTTAACCTAAAATGTAAAACCAACAGTCTTTTTCCGGACTAAAACGTTTTGTCGTGTTAACCAACCAAATGCTGTTGGTTTGGCAAAGATAATAATGTACAGATCTTTTCCCAAACCTAAACCAGTATATTTTTCATATATTATTTATTTATTTGTTGTGCTGGGAAGAGAGTGTGTTGATTTCACCCAACTATGGCCTTAAAGAGTTGCTAGCATGACTTGTAGTCGAGCTAACACTACCAGAAATTTCAATATTTAACATATGGTGGTTTTAAGGACCAAAAAAATTTTCTTCACACTATCTTCAGCTCATTTTGGCATGCACACACTTTGCTGATCACACAAATCACTTCACTGCAAGCAGGAATTTAAGCCAAAAAAGGGTTGGAACATGGGGACTACTTCTTGCTCACATATGCAAATTGAACTTCTATGAAAACATGTAAAAAATAAAGATGTGATTGATTGCTGTTTTGAGTGAGGGGTCCTGCTCTGTAGTACAATAGAGCGACTGTAGCTTGTAGAGCTGTTGTGTCTAATTTGAACCAGCACAGACACTCCTATAAATAATTCAACGTAGGAGCAGTGCCTGGGAGTATCCACTGGGGCAGACTATTTGATATTTTATTCTGTGTCAAAAGGCTAAGTCTGATTTTATATGATACCTTTTTCTCCTCCCGTAAGCCGGTGGGATGATCAAGTGTGTATCTGTGAGACCAGGGTTCAGTTCTTTGAAGGAGGTAAAACCTTTCATATTAAGTGATCTCACTGTCTGATTTACAAATGATTAAATCACAAGCTCTGCCCTCATCGTAGTTTGGGCTTATTCCTGAAGGTAATGCATCCTTCTGTTGCACAATGCTTTCCATATTCACACGCAGAAGCAATGTGAGCTGCATCATCAAGACTTTCCCTGTTAAATATCCTATAGAATTTATAAACAGCTTTAAAAAAATTACCATATAATCAACTGAATGCAACCCAATAGAACATCATTACACTTACGTCACAGGATACACTGCAGACAGGGCTTTCCATTATTTATTCATATCTAGATTAACAAGCCATATTAGTCTCATACCTCATATATTCACCTTTTATTATAGGCCTCTATATACCTGTTTATTTGATATCTTACAAACCCAACCGCACACTATCCAAACTTTCACAAACATTTGTCGTCATGGATCTTCATTACATTATTACAAATATAAAACGGAAGAAGAGACAGAGCAAGTAAAGACCTGGAGTATTGAATTATGAATGAAGAGGGAAATACATAATTTAGCGGAATTTGTTGCATATTTTATGGTAATCGTTGTCTTTCATTTATGAATCACAATTGCCTACCGCAAACCAGACATTAAATGCACCAAAAAATTACAATACAGGAGGAAGTCAGAGAAACTTTTAAAAATATTTTACCATTTATGAAATTTAGAAATAGAGTTGTGATGAAATTACAGTAAATCTAACAGTGTTCAGAGGAGCACGCTCTTAACCTTAAGGTCACAAAATAATGGTTGTAATTTACAAATCAAGGGAAAACAGCCATCTGCATATGAAATGAACATTTTTTTTCTTGATGCTTTATTAGAGATTGTGTCATCAGTGCTGCTTAATTCATGATGCTGGTTTACAACCACCAGTGTATCAGTCTCAGTTCCATTTATAGGGTTTCACAAAAAATTCAGTAATATATAAATTAAATGGTTTCATTGATTAATAATTCATTAATTGATATTTGCACCCTTTATTGACACCAAGCAGCCTCTCTATGATGTTTCAGTGTTTGACCAGCAGTGCTGACGGCTGTGAAATTAAAAGACCTCTTATTAATAAATGCATTTACGTCATGTTAATAACCATCTCTGACCCTGCTGCTGCCGTGCTGTGTGTCTGCACCACTTAAGTAATTTCTTTTCTCCTTTGGTTTTGTTTAAAAGTAATAACACAGGGGATGCACCAGAGAAACAACCTGTGCTGTTGAAATGGCTCTTAGTGAGATGCTGCCATCTCCCGGCAGCTATAATGCATGACAACAAAATTACTTTTCCTGCAGCCCTAACACAAAGAATGCTTGAATACATGTTAAATGAAGGTGGCACTCTTGCATTATTATCTCTGATATAAGGAACTAGAGTCATTTGTTAACTCTGTGGTCTTATTTTTCCCTGACTCATGAGTTTACAGTTTTACTTCGTATTTCTCTTGTGTTTTTACAGAACCTGTCTGAAAGTGACATGAGCAAATTCAGTCTCATCCATCAACCGTAAGTAAACAATTTTATACAGCTGTTGTCTTCCTTTTTTCACACACAGAAACACAATTTCATAAAAATCATATAATTAATTGTGACAGGATACTAGAGGTAATACAACTATATGTGCAGCTTTGCTTATGCCCCTTTTTGTGCATTAAAACTTTCAGTGCAAAAGAGGATGTTTTTAAAGGAAAAAATTTGAGTGTTTATCATGTGTGTATTGGCCACAGTTGTGTTTGTGCATGTGTGTTTGCAAGACTGCACCTGCAAATGTGTCTGTATCTGCTTGTTCTTGTTTATGAGAAATGTTCCTGTACAAGTGTCCCAGTGTGTGTCTGTGTCCGGTGTGCATGTACGTGTGTATGTGTGTGTGTCTGGTGTGTGTATGGTTGTTTTTTTATTTGTGTGTGTGTGTTTTTTAACATTCATTTTACAATCTCATTTTCAGTTGATTATGCTAACTAGTGCAGAACATTTTTTGTTTGTTTGTTTAAATTTAAAAAAAAAATCCTGGTGCTGTTAGCATACAAATGAAAATTTCATTCTGTTGTACTCGTACACAAATATGTCAAATCAAATTTGATTCAATTGTATGATATCAGTGTGGTATTGTCCTTTCTGGGCTTACATACAAAAGTGCCTGTCTTATGTTGTTAATCATATACTTACTGAACCATAAAGTTACATGTTACTGCTGTAGCATGGCGAATGTCAACTGGTCATTTTAAACAGTTAAACATAATGACTAAATTATTTTTAAAAATTCAATTATTTATTTCATAGATTAGGTGAGTAACTATATAAACAGCATTATCTACCATTTTACATAACCCAAAAAAAATCAAATGTTTTGCCACTCAAATACCCAGTCAATTGCGCAGGAAGGATATATTTTGCACAACAGGAAAACACTTAATAAGCTAGCAGGAGTTTTTGTTCATTTGTTTGTTTGTTGTTTTTAAGCATTTGAGCTGCTTTTTCAATCATTTCTTAAGCAACTCCTTGCTAAAGGCCACTTTTTTTTCCTCACAATGAGTCATAGAAGGTTGGTTCCTTAAAATTCAAAAAACTGTGACCTTAATTCTTCTGATTCTTGATTGTATGGATGTTTCTCAGCGCACAGAGCTTCATAATTTCACCTCCTCTGCAGTGGTTGACTGTGATCAAGGTAGAGCACACATTAATTTTGCTAAAAAAAAGAAAAATCAAATGCTGACTACTCACAACTGAGATCACCCTGCCAGACTGCCATATAAAAATCACATTTAGCACATTTAGTATTGCAACACAGTGCTTTCCATGACACACTTTATGGTGACCACTGACACCCAAAATCTGTTCAAAGCTAAAAAGAGTACTGGATTAACACTCTCATTCCACTTAAATCTATGACTGTCTTACTGAAATACTAAAACTGTGTGAAAAAGCAGGCCAGTCATCTGTAATAATAGCAGTAGATTTTTTTAAACTGCGCCATGTTTCTCCTCAGATGATGGAAGGAGATGTTAGTGGGTAAAACTGTGGCAAATGCAGAAGTGAGTTAGATAAGAACTTTTCCCAAAACACGCTGCCACTGACTAGAAGTTCTCCTTCATTGGTCTTATTCACGTGATGTATTAACAGCAGCAGTTAAAATGGCAGTTTTTGGATGGAAATGGAATTTAGGAGAGTCAAGAGAAATGTGATGTAAAAGGTTGGTTGACAATGTGACTGAAATCTGTTATTGAGCATGTGTGCAAGAGACGGGGAGTGGAAAGGAGAAGTGATTTTCTCACAGTGGCTGGCTAGAATGGATTCACTCCCCTCTGTGACAAGGACGTGACACAGTGTTCATTTACGTTTCTGCAAACTATCCGGCAGCACAGTCTTATTGCATGAGGCCCAAAAATGTAAACTTTTGGATTAAACATGAATATGGATACGTTAGGTAAACTTGCTGCCCCTGCTACAGCAAAAATCCGGTAAGAACTTTTTTTTTATTTGATATTTTGCCTTTTCTCCTTCCTGAGGTGCCTGAGAAAGACGGCTTTAACGTGATTGTTGCGCATGTGACAAGAGAACTTGAGCTTGAACTGAAAGTGGAAGGTGACACAATATCTGTTTTTGTTAATATTTGAAACTACAGTTTCTCACATTTTTGCAGCATAGTTCAGTAAAGGCACTGAAAAAGGTTCAATTATTTATTATTTGAAAACACATGGTTGAACAATGAAAAACTTACGAATGGATTAAAATATTGTATCGTGTGTAAGGTTTTCTTTGTGAGCAACAAAGGAGTAAAACAACTGTGATTTCACTGAAAGTATTTATTTAAAGATAAAAACAGATGCTTTTACCATGACATACAGCAAAACATAGATACAGACATTATAAATATAAATATAAAAACACCAATACAAATAAA
>JAPZDV010000003.1:5299538-5359239 GCA_029814665.1 Acanthurus lineatus
TAAATATAAAAACACCAATACAAATAAATTATATTATTATATTATTATCAAGAGTCAGAAAAACTCTTGATAATATTCTACAAAGTTTAGAAAAGCTACAAAGTACCTTTGTTAACTTAAAAATAATTACTTGTCTAACGTTTTCCTCCAGGTGATAATATTGCAAGTTTCATTTCTGTGTTTTCCAGGCAGCTTCAGAAGATTGTCCAAGATATCAAGAAAAATGATGGCAGCTTCCTGAATAAACTGAGAAGGTTAGTCTCTTGTACCACATGCTAATACTATGGATGAAAAAGCATAGTTGAAATGTATTTGTTCAAATTTATGGGCATTGTTAAGTGGGAGATAAATCTCTGAGAAGTCTGGAAATCTTGAAATTCTCAGAGTGCTATGCATCAGTGAAGAAGGTCAATTCCTCTTTCACAACCGTTGGAATAAAAGAGATGGCCACAAACCAAAAATAACTTCAACAGATGGCTGTTCTCTCACTTTCCTTTCCTGAATTGAGTGCCCTCAAGGCAACATGAAGGCAGGCGCGACAGTTACAAGCGTTACAGAACCCTTTTTTTCTCATGTCTGGTAAATATGCACATCAGTCTGCTCACTGTGCTCATGTAAATATTGACCTCTCT
Organism: Acanthurus lineatus; assembly: GCA_029814665.1. Taxonomy (NCBI): domain Eukaryota; kingdom Metazoa; phylum Chordata; class Actinopteri; order Acanthuriformes; family Acanthuridae; genus Acanthurus; species Acanthurus lineatus. Next base: position 5,300,171 of record JAPZDV010000003.1, read on the forward strand.
CAGATTTACGGCACAGTTGTATCTGCATCTAAACTGTCTTGCACCAAGATAAGGCATCATTAGCCAAATGATTCCACCTATAATTGAAATCTCAATTCCAATCCTGTATTGATAAAAAAAGGGACGTGTCCACATTGTCAAACCATCGTTTAGTCATTCATTGCCTGCTGCTGATGTCACTGTCTCTCCATGTGGGCAGGCTGAAAGGCAAACCAGTTCCAAAATTACCTGCGAGAGATTACAGAGGTAAGAACTGAGTCATTACTACTGTTTCCACACCAAATGTGCGTCTCTGTAGGTTTCACTGCAGCAGGTGGTTATTAAAAGCTTTAAAGAACCACCTGTCTCATCCATCTAAATTACCCAGAAGAAGAACACTGTGAAGAGTTCTCCAAGGTTTGACGCACAGATATCAGGGACATTTTTATTCAAATCTGTCTTATAACAATACTGAAATGTAGGAGTATTAGCAGTAACCATGACATTTGAAAAAAAAGAAATATTGGTAGTGTTAATAATACAAAAATGATAATATAAATACAATGCCCTTTAAATTATTCCCCTTTCCTTTCATTCCTAATTTTTTATAGTATGTGATGGTAATGCTGGCTGCCTCATGCCTTTAAAACACTCTTGTACAGTTGTGGTTACAGGCCTTGAACTCTCTATGCTAATATTTTAAGTGACCCCTGCCAAAAAGAGAAAAAACACAAAAAACTAATTTAGAGAGGAATTTGACTGATACATATTTTTATAGACTGTATCAGTACTGTGAATTCTTTAGGACATAATAATTGTGTAATTAAAATCCAGAAGCTCTATTCAAATGTGAATATGTACATTCAAAGACTTATTATTCACTGTAATTATTCTAGCTGCCCATGCTTACTATGAAGACACCTGCCATGTGAATTCGGTGAGAGTAGTTCACAGCCTTTGTTCTGTGAGTGTGAGTAAGCCAAATTGAGTGAATATCTTCCACAATAACAGATATTAGTATAAAATCACCTCTTTGTGTTACTATCCCACCATTAGAGCTCAGCAAGGACATACTGAGACAAAACCTCAGAAACAAAAAGAAGATCTGGTACTTAAAGGTGTGAAACTTTGGACACACACAATATCTGCTTATTTTGTCCAACTCAAGCTGTTCAAAACACACATGAACTTTGGCTTTACTTTTAAATGTATTTTAAGACAAAGAGAGGACTGCACATTATGTCCCCCATCAGTCACACTGGAATCATGTTACTGCATGAAGGGAATCTTTTAACATCCACTTTGGACAGGAATTTCCGACAGTTGCAACTCAACAATACATGTATGTATATAAAAATAAGAAGTGGGATTGTTTTTTCCTTTCACATGGGTAGTACTAATTTTTTAGAAATGAGAGTAATTCTGCTCAGCATATTCACGTGGCTTACACTGATATCAGGAAGTCTGCTTTTTTAACCAAATCCAACATGATGACAAATTTATTTTCCCCTGCTGATGGTTTTGAAATTGCAGGGGCAAATACATGACTAAAAGCGAAACAAGATGTGCAAAGGCATTATCTACAATCTTAAGGACCAAAAGTCAAAGTTCCTCTTGGGTTCGGACATCACTGTTTTCCAAACGTTAGTATTTAAGAAACATACCGTGCTTGATCTGGTGAATCTGCTTTTTAAGTTACATCATAAAATACCGATTGAATCTTCTACGAGAGATCATTCATTTGTATACAGAGGTGAGGAAACACGCTCCACTGGCTCTGCAACACAGAAGTAGACTTTGTTCTGAAATTAGAACACATGCTTTGACACCTGCTCAGATGAATTTAAAGCTGGTCTCCATATTTTTAGATTCCTGGGTTTAAAAAAAACACCACATTTTTAATAGCAGAGTAAAATCTCAGGCTTGTTTTTCCCTCTTTGTAATGAAATCCCCTTAAATTTCTTTGTTTATAGATGAGGATCAACTGTCCGAACCTGATTATGTAAGTTGGGTAAAGTTTAATTTCTCAGTTATTCTTGTTGTTTATTTTGCTCGAAACATTTACAACATTACAACATTGTGCCCAGGATAATGAAATGTACGAGAATCGGCATGGGGACCAGGATGGCAGCTATGAGCCTCCTCCCAGCCACAGAGTCTTCGCCAAAACTCACTCTGATTCCTTCCCAAGGGGGGAGTATCTTGGTCAGTGGAGTCATTTTGACTATTTATATCTGCACTTTAAACTCGAAACCTCGTTTTCACCATAAATGGATCAGTGTTGATTATTACGCCAGCAACTTTTTTCCTCCTGATGATGAAATTCAAAACTCTCGTGAGGTTCAATTCCTTTTTAAATAATATCACAGTTTCAATAGCTTTAATTGCTTCTTCTTTGCAGTCATTACTCTTTCCTGCTGAAGTTGCGTTTGTCCATTTTGACCCTTTCAATAGGTACTGTTGACACACAGATGGGCTCGAAATCATGCAAATGTTGATGTCCTCTTTCTGCTTCTGCTTCTCCTTTTTCAGACGACTGCCGGGAGCAGCCCCAACGGCCTCCCAGGCCCCTCCGCCCAGTCAAAGCCTCCAAACAACTACCACCCGAACCCACCCACATGGGGAGCGATGAAGTAAAGCAACTTTGATTCTCCATCTCAAGCTCACAAAAATGCTGTACTGCAGGCCTTCGCAGGGCTTCTGCAAACATTATTTGGTCTTTGGTAGTTTCAAAATGTCTTGTGTGGGGAACAGCTGACTAAGACACTTTTTCACAACATGCTGTCTTGTTCTGTAGGAGGATTACATAGATCCAGACTGCGGTAATGAAGATGACAACTATGTAGAACCTGCAGAGAACCCACCTTCCAGTAAGATTCACATCAAATTAGAGAGGAGAAAGATACAGATGCTACAGCTGCAAGGACCACAACTAACTTCAATAATAACAATATTAACCTCCATGCTCCTCTGCAGATGCTATAATCTTTGGTGGGAGCAGAGCAGGGAGGGACCATCCCATGTTGCTGACACCTTCACTAGAGTGTCCACCCAGTCCCGGTAGGTCCAACAATAACAGCACTGTTGCGTAACACAAGTTCATAAGGAGTCAAGCTCCAGAATTATTGTTCCTAACAACCTGAACTGCTCACAGCTCTCTTCTGAACGAACCCTGTGTTAAACACACCGTCTGAAACTGGACATGCAGCTGTTTTCACAAGAGGTTTGAGTTTTAAGTCAAAGCCAAATTTCCAAGTTTGGAAATAAAGAATAAAAAGTACAGCTAACTTAAACCCCTTTTTCAGACAAGCTACTTTCCATGAGTTTGACTTTTTTAGAAACAGGGAGTTCTGTATTTTAAATTACCAAAATTTCACATTTAAAATGTCAACCTCATAAAGGTTGAAGAGGAAATTCCAGGGATCACTAGACTCATTAGTATCATAGAGGAAGTATTTATATCTGCACATATTCTTGTGCTAAAATATCAAGTAGGTCTAGAAGTACTTCCCTGAAAAACTGAAGATCTTTAGGATTTATCTTCTAAGGATCATTGATGTCTGTACATAGTTTCAATCTTAAGAAATTTGTTGGGATGGATATCCCTCCAGCAGCTGTGTGTGGATCAAAGAGGTGGACCAGCCAACATTAGTGCCCCACTGCCTGCTGTCTTTTCATTACGTACATAGTATTGAATAAAAAGGTTACACAACAATGCATTAGAAGTCTTTGTAAATGCACTACAATGGGTGGCATTTAAAAGCTGTTTGTTCAAACGAAAAAAATACCAAAGAGCAGTGCAGTTACAAGCTTAAGACATATTTGGAGCAGTGAAAACAATGGGATTAAATGGCAAAATAAGACTTTTTGTGGTTCCACTGAGTATCTTACTTTGGCTTTTGTTGTTTTTCAGATGTTTATGAAGTTCCTGACAATGAGGTGGGCTGTTTATGTAAGAACAATTACAGTAGTTTAAATAATATACATTTATTTGTGGAGTCCCTAATGTCTTTGTATGTTCTTTTTACAGGACAACACATTATCTCTTTCAGCCAGCAGGTCAGTGTGGACCGTCTAGATTTGCGTCAATAATGTTATTTTACAGACATAGAAAATAAAATGTTTTAGACTTAATTTTGACTGAGATGAATCATGTTCTTATATCCGCATTACAGACTAAGTCACTTGCCCACAACAAAGTCACATTCTTTACCACCGAAACCCAGCCCCAGGTAGGACCCACAGCACTGAAAACACTGTATTTAGAGGCCTGAAACATACTGTTCTTCACGTATGCAACTGTCTCTCTGTCGCCTATGAAGCTGTTACATTACTTTCTTATCACTCCACTAATAATGAGTCCTTTTTCGTCCTCAGGCTGCATATGAGGAGATCTCCTACTATTGTAAGTGCTAACAAATGTGCATGATTTCATTTAAAAGACGTGTTTACAGATATTGAACATATGCTGCACAGTAAGGAGCACGTTGAACCTCTGGTGTTTTGATTTTTTTTAAAAGGTTCCAGAGCCCACAGGTGAAGATGAATATGAAGTTTGTGATCCAGAGGATGATAGTGAGAATAAAATCAAACAACAAATGGATTGTTTTTACCTTCTCTTTCATTAAGAGAGACAGCTGCCAAGAATTACTCTGACATGTTATGAAATCCAGAGGATAGCCAGTGGAAGAAGAAAAATATGTTCTGACAGTGAATAAACAAAAGTAACATTGTGACTGTTTATCAAGGCCAACAACAATCATTAGTGAGTGAAAGATCATTGCGTTTTGTGCTCCTCTAGGTTCCAGTGATAAAAGTAGAGAGAGTCCTCCTCCACTCCAACCGAAACCTTTACCCAGAGAGTAAGCATCACGTAGCACATCACATCTATATACATTTACCTTTTTTGAGCATTTACATTTAAAGAAGGGAATAACAGGTTGTCTAATCCTCTCTATGTTTTCTTTCAGGAGGTCACCAAAACCACCTCTAAAGCCGGTAGGAGCAACATTTTAACAGAAAATCAAGTGCTATAAATAGACTCCACTGTTTTACTGTGTTTTTGATGCTAACAGCTAATTTCTTTTAAGTTTACAACATGCACTTTTTTCATGATGCAAAAAATCATTGTTTATGACTCTCTTTCAGAAGCCAGATACAAAACTAAGGGAATTTGACAGTAAGTGAATTCATGGATTCTTATATGCATTATTATTAGACTTTTTAAAACATTTTCTTTTTAGCCAGTTTGTGCTAATCATTTGTGTCAGTGATTTTTTTCCTTGAAAAACTATCAAACCTCCAGTAAATTGTTGTCTGCACATTTAAATTTGGCCACTGGGTTCTCTGTCAATAAACTGAGGCAGTGATGTGGCCCAGTTGCAAACTGTTGTGATGGTGTCCAGTGATGAGTTAATTTCATAAATACATATTACATGTGTACAGAAAAGTGTCTCTTGATGCACAAAGTCATTATATATTGTCTGTTTCTATACTGTTCCAGTTAAAATGTATTATAGCAGGTTAAGAATAAAACTTGAAACAACAAAAAAAATTTGTTTGCATATTTCATTGTGAATTTGTCTTTAATTTGTATTTACAACTAAACAGCCATGTAACTGTCTCTTTCCACAGGCCGAACGCTGCCTGTAATCCAAACTGAGCAGAAACCTCCACCAAAAGCTTTTTCAATGGACTTAAAGCGACCAAGGTGAGAAACGCAACATACATTTTGGGCACTGCTGGGCATGCTTAATTGAATTTAAAAGGAAAATTGCCTTAAGTGCAGCTTTGTGCTGTTTATTTACTGGGCTCTCCTCTGTTTGCGGCCTCTCTTGCAGGATTCCTCGTCCACAGTTTAGCTCCCTCAGTAAGTACAGTTCAGGCTTGTATCCCAAAGCAGGTTAACATCCATCTGCACACAAAATTTAACTCTAACGTAAAGTAAAAGAAGTTTAGAAAAAATAAGCTGTTACATTCTTAAATTCTCAAACCAAAAACCATTATTATAATGTCTTTCTCTTTGTGTCCCCAAAGCAGCAGAAAGGGAAAGTTCTGCGGCTGAAAATGGGTTGACAGACCAGGATGTGGTGTGTTCTTACATTACAATGTCTATGTATAGTGTGTATATAATTACATTCATTCAGTATATCTGCAGTGATTGTTTTAAGTTCTTCTCTTTCCCATTTACTTTTTCTCAGGACGCAGATGTAAATAGGAAATTCTGGTATGCAAGCAAATGTGATCGAAAGACTGCTGACGATGCCTTGTTCCGCTTAAATAAAGTGAGAGCACAGTCAATTGAATAAGTAACACACAGATTATGTCCCTTTAATCCCCCCTGCTGCATTTGACCGTGAGTGCTCTCTGTTTCAGGACGGGGCATTCATGGTGAGGAAGAGCTCGGGTCAAGACGCACAGCAGCCGTACACATTAGTGGTGTTTTACAAGGGCAGAGTGTACAACATCCCCATCCGCTTCATAGCAACAACTCAGCAGTACGCTCTGGGAAGAGAGAAGAAAGGGGAGGAGGTAAGACGGACAACTTTTTTTATTTAATTAGTTTTGTTTGAATGTCAGTGCAGCCTATGATTGATGGCAAAATAGAGTTTGTAGGGGTTAATCCATGATTTTCCCAAAATCTTGTCTGTATTTATAAATTGCAGAGAGAACTCAAGTTGGGTTGAGTGGTTTACATTTAAATCACAGTGTCACTTGTATCAGCCTTTAGATCAGACTCTTTGACTTGTAACAGCAGGAAAAGCAAAGATGTTACATGATGTTCTAAATTTCCTAAAGTCAGGAAAAACTGTATTTCATTTGCAAACACACCTTGGTAACAACAGTTGATAAAAGATGTCACAGTGACACCAGGTGACGCTTCTGAGGAAAACGGAAGTGCACTGTTGAAACATGTCAAGGTAGAGAAAAAGGCTTTGTCTGACTATAGGTAATTTAGAACATCATTTGAAAAATGAGACATAATGAACCCCTCTGGACGAAAGGTTTTACAAATCATATTAACAGTGGCTCTGTTCTATCCAAGTGTCCCAGTAAGTCAGGACAGCATAAGTCATCATTTTCAGCTTGAGAGTCTCATAGCAAATACTTTTTTTACGTAAAATATTGTGACAAATAGCATTAGATTTTTAGTAAAAATTAGTAAAAATAATGTGGGCACTCCTTAATGTGTCGCTGAGGGAATCTTAAGGGAACTACAGCATAAATTTCACATTTAGAATTTGCATACAGGAATAAAAAGGCGGACTGTGAATACAGAGCGCTGTGTAGTAAATAGGGTGTGAATTTGGACCCAGATGGTGAGCCAGCCTTTCCTCACTTCTTCCTCTTTTTGTTACTTAAGTCAATCTCACCTGAGATGGGAGAGAAGGAAACAGGAAAAGAGAGGTGAGGAGAGAGCAGTTGAGGCAACAAGCATTCAACAAAATGAGACGTTCTTTCTTTGAAGTCGAATTTTAAAGTGGCTTCAATATGATTTGAGGCACAGCTGCATCATCTGCCCATTGTTTTGTTACAGCCTACAGCTTTATTTGATTATCTCTGTCAGATGAAAGTAACAGTTTTTGAGACAACATGTATATTTGCTGTGCAAATAGAGTAATGTATATACATACACACACATTTGTGCTATCGGTCTATACAGAGCACATTTTGCTGTCTCTATCAGTTAAAGCAGCTCCTTACCAATGAAATGATAAAGGTCATTAGGTGTTCATAATGAAAACATTGGTCCAAAGCTGTTCCACATGTTGTGTTTAATTAGCATTACTTGAAAATAAAAGCTTAGGATGTACACACTGAGTAATGAAAGAAGAGGAAGGGAAATGATTTCCAGGTTATAGGAGGAGAGGGCATGAGGAAGCATAATGAAATGAATGAAAGCCGTAATGAACAGCCTTTAGGTCAGCAGCAGGAGGGAGGAGAAGGGGGAAATCGGAGAAAACGGAGAAATGAGAAAAGTCTAAGAATTCTGAAAACAAAGCAGCTAAACTGAAATCAGAAAGAAGTTTGATCATTTATAACTGTTTCACTGGTGACATGCCAAAATACCAAATGTACAAAAAGCCTGTATCCACCTTTTATAGGGAGGAAAATCCGTATCCTGCACTGCTGTCGTAGGTAGTGATGCTTGAATGTAAAATTATTTGTTCATTAGTTTGTTTTGTATTTTTATTTTTTTCCTGGCAGTGGAATAGTTTGCAGCTTGTGTGAGGGAACAATGGGAAAATTATTTAGTATTTAAACTACATGTACAAAAATACACATGAAGGCTGTAATAGGGAAAATATGGAATATAAAAAAAGGAAATGCTTAGTCTTACTTGTAGTTTCATCATCATGTTACTAAACCTTACCTCAACCACTTCCACAGTTAATCACAAAATTGCATCCTGCAAATCAGCTTTCATGATCAATTTAAACATCTCAAGCAACATTAAAACTGTAAAATGTTACCTTTGTAACCCAATTTCATTTTAAGGATCTTCAGTCTAACTCAGTCTTCCATGGGTTTCTTTTCCTAGTATTTCAGCAGCGTCTCCCATATCATTGAGAACCACCAGAGAAATCCACTTGTGCTGATTGACAGCCAGAGTAACACCAAGGACGCCACCAAGCTGTGCTACCCTGTGAGGCCCTAGATGACCCTCAGTGATGGCAAAGCCTGTGATTGGACTTCTACATCCCATCCTGCTCTGTTTACTGTCAGACTACTGTTTACAGAACACATCATTCAGGGCTTTTCTCTTCCATTATTATTTTTAAGTTGTGTCAATGGGACTGTGCTGCACTCGCCTGCATTGCTGGCCATGCAGAGCTCAAGTAGGACTGACTCAGAAGACTTTTAACTCATGTTTTATTAAGAACTTTTTTTTTTAATGCTCAGTCAGTATACAGTGTGTTAAAACTAATGCAAGGGATGAGACAGTGTTGCTGTAGCAAAAGGAAGCAGGTAAACAATTTGCTTATAATAGCAATACATTGGGGAGCCAAAAAATACAAAGTTGTATAATATGATTTAATAAAACTCTTTTCTTGTGTTGCATAACTCAGCTCATATCTTCAGTCACCACACAAGGCCACCAGGAACTGACAAACTTGGTTCATTTATTCTGTCGTCAACAAATAATGCTATCATACTCATGCACCGTCGTTGCATAACAAAAATTCCTAGGCACTTGGTGAAAATTTTCAGGTAATATTTTACAGTACCTCTATTTGGACTTTATACAATTATAAATCTCTTATCTAAATTGAAAAATTTGAAAAAAGTTTATATATATACATACACAGTAAGTTACTGACACTGAAGTATGCACTCTAGAAACAGGGATACATGCACAATATCAGTATGCAGGACAGATGCATCTGTCCAATGGTCCTTGACTAACACAAACACACACACACAGAGGAGCCACTGTTCCCTTTTCTGAGAATACTAAGGGATCACGGCTGCATAAGGAAATGTTTAGCCACAGGAGGACACTGGTTGAGATTGTCAAAGGCTTCGGCCTGATAAGGTGAGGTAACGGGAAATATAAACCCTCCTTTCATAGTGCAATTCAAAGATTATCATTTCAAGTCAAAAGAGAGGAAATTAATTGGGAAAAACTAAATCATACGATCAAATCATCTAAGCCTCTTGAATTCAAATTTAAAAAGAAATTATTTTGCTAGTATTTCACTGGCGTCACAACACACAGGTTGACTTTTTAAATTAACCTTGTCTCTAGGGATATCTGCTTCTGCTAAGTTAACGCATTAAAATATACCTTATAGAGATAATACTATATTTGAACATAATTTGAAGTTTATACAAAAAAAATTTACAAGTACACTGATTCTTCCAATGGCCAAAAAAGCATAGAGAAAAGCATATAAAGGCTAAACTTAAGATTCATAAATAAATGTAGGATAAAACAGCTTATTGTCATATGTTTGTTTGTTTAAACACACAGTTTTGGTATATCTGAGTAACATGAGGGTCTCTGCGTCCCATTCCAGAAACATAAATATGATAGCTACCACTCTGTATAGCCTACCCGTACAAAAACTGATTCATAAAATTCAGATGGTATGGCAAATATACATATTACAGTGTTCTATAAAAGATTCCATACAACAGTGTACGTAAATTACCTTAAATAAAGCTATATTGCAAAGACAAAATACAAATAACGAGAACTAAATGATCAACACCACGTCTTTGTGGCTTTACAAACAATCTACTAAGAGTTTGTATCAAGCTACTCAAACTGGGAGAGACAACAGGTAAGTGTTTAAATTACCCTGAGAATGTAAAAACCCTCCAGGAAGCGTGATTATCATGTGAATCTCCTCAAAAACAACCAATCATGATTAAGACTTAAAAAAACTGAGGAGGCTGGCTATCACTGTTCCATTATTGTTTTGTTGTATGGATAAAGTCATCAGTTTCCAGACCATTTATCGTTCTTTCAATCCAGTGTGAGCGACATTTAAGAGTATTCACAGTTTGGCTTTTTCCACTCCATCAGATGTCGCTGCTGATGGACCATCGACATTTCCTGACTTGCAAAGACCCTGCCGCAAAACCAGCAGCGAAACTTCGTCTCAGCATCCATGCTGGGACACTCTGCACCAACTACTTCGTACTTTTTCCTGCTCAACCTGCGAAATTTCAGTTTCAGCATGAATCTCTCCTGCACAGAGTTTTTACCATGCACCAAGGAATCAGGTTTAGCATCTGCCGGATCATTTGTGTGAAGGACCTCACTGTTCATGGCTGAGAGTGCATTCACAGTTCGTCTTGAAAGTATGACCTTCTGCACCTCTCCTCTGTACCTATTGATGACCTCCATGATCCTTGTGACCTCGGGGATGTCGGCGTCTGGATGATTTAGCACCACAACAGGCTGGTCTCCCGCTGGACGCTTTACCAACTGAGACGGATTTATGGCCACTAACTTCAGGGTCCTCTCCTGGTTTTTTGGGACTGGCTGGACCTGATGTTCAGAGGCCGTTGAGAGCTCCTGTTGGATCGGTTTCACTGCGTTGCTGAGAAGATCCAGGCAGCTGTGAACAGACACTTCTCCATCTCTCTTCCCCTCAACACACTGCTCTGCAGACAGAGCAAGGCTTACATCTTCAGAGTTTTTCTTACCTGCAAGACAAAAGGTTAAAATACTTATTTCAGTGCGTATAGGTTTACTATTGCTTTTAATTGTAAAATCTAAACTAAACATTCTAACGTATGTCAAGAAAATGCCCCTGTGCGTTTAATCCTTAACAATTATATCTATACAGAAAGTGTAATTTGACATCTTACCCTGTAGCGTAATGACAGGTTTGGAAACAGGGGAAGACGTGGTGTCACTTCTTTGCGGAGTCACTTCATCAGTGACTGAATGTAACGCATCATCTGACACACAGCAGCCCATGGTGCTGACTGATGTTTGGAGCTGTACCGTCTCAGGGCCCTCCTGTACCTCAGCCGCTGCTGTAGCCCTTGTATCCAACTGGCCTGTGCTGTCAGCTGTACTGCTTACGTTAACTTTTGTTTCCAAGAACTGCAAAGACTTCTCTGCATTGCCTAGCATTTCTTGGTCCACTGACAGCAAGCTTTCAATCACAACAGGCATGTTTTCATTCCTAGACCCCCTTGGCTGTGCATCACAACTGGGAGTTAGCTCTTCTCCAGGCTTCGATTGCAGAATTGGAGTGATGGTTTCAGAGGGGTTGTGCAGGTCAGTCTCCGTAGCTTTGGTCCATTTCTTCTCATGTGTTTCTGTTGGCACAGTGTTTTGTATAACATGCGCTGTCTCCTCCAGTGCTGTTTGGGGGCTAAGCAAGCCTTGATAGTCTTCTGTCTGACCACCTCCTGATGGAGACAAAGAGCTCTGCGACACCCACTGCTTCTGCTTCACTGGATTTTTCTTCAACACTAACTTTAAGGCCAGTCCTGCTGATCTTTTGTCCACTTTTTCAAATCTGGTCCTTTTTTTCCGTCTTTTGTTTTTTGACACAACTTTACGAATGGATGTTTGCTCATTTCCCTCATTTGTCAACTTGAGCTCATCAGAAAAATGAATCCCATCCTCATGCAAAGGCTCCTCGTGTTTTTTACCATGTTCCTCAGTTTCCTGATCAGTCTGTAGCTCCCGATTCTCTCTGTTTTCCTGCATTTGGGTGGCCTCACATGGCTCATTCTGTGCTGGCATTGTGACATTGTTATTTAGTTTGGTTTCAGTCTGTGGACACAGTGTATGATCATTCAAATCTGACTGACATCCATTTTGGTCGATTACACAGCGAGCATCATTAGCAGCACCTTCGGGAGAGACGGTATCTTTATCTAACGATGTCATCATTTTTAGCTTTTTGGCGTAAGTAGCACCATTCTGAGCTACAGTTATCTTGTTTTTCACTGTCAGGACAGTAAGATCCGAGTTTAACGTGACGCCGTTCTCTGACTTGGGGTGAAGATTTACGTCTTGAGGAACATTTGAAAAAACAGTTTTTAGAGCCTTGGTCAATTGCTGGTCATCAGTTTCCCCTGCAACAGATTTCATCAAAAAGTCTTGAGTCTCCTCTAGCGTTGTTTGTGGATCTGACAGATGGCAGTATTTATCCAGGAATTCTCTCCCTGGCAGAGAAAGACAGTCCTGTGTCAGCCAACACATTTCCCTAAATGAACTTCTTGTTAATCTAGGTTTAGTTTTTGGGATTGCGTCGTTTGGTTGCATTGCTATGGAATGAACCTCCTCCTTCTTCTTCTTCCTCTTCTTCCTTCGATTACCATTCGAGCAAACATGGACAGCTTTAATGTGCTCCATAATCAACAATTTCTGAGATGCTTCAAAGCCACAGTGCTTACAACGCAAAGCTTGAGTGGTTGTTTTAGGCCCAAACTTATTTCTGTACTTTGTGCACAGCCACAGATCATCAGTCGCTCCGTCAGGGCCTAAATTATGTGCATAAATGTGCTCTAAAAAGACTCTAGCGTCACCTGTGGAAAATTTATGACACATTTCACATGAATATTTACCATTGTGGCAGTGATACATAGTCAGGTGTGTACTGAATTCAGACCATGTGCGCTGAACATTGTCATTACAAACGTTGCAACTAGAAAAAGTGTCCTTGTGGCTTAACAGATGAACCTGAAGGTAGGAAAACTCGTGTGTACTAAAAGTGCACATATGACAGGGAAAGACTGGTGGGCTCCCTCTGTGTTTTTCCTCAAAGTGTCTCACTAAGTCTTGGGGAACGTATTCCAAGGTGTCCCTACACTGAGAGCATGTGAACCTGAGTGTATTTCCGCTGTCATTTGTCCTGTTCTGACTCTGTTGTGCTTCGTGGGGAGGCTTCTTTGATGAAGGCCACACTGTGCTTTGCTCCCATTCCTCTACTATCTTCTTTAGCCCATTCTTATCTTCACTTTGCATAGTTGGGGGCTGAACGGCGCTCTTCCTGAGGTGGAGCCGCTTGTGCCAATGTCTATTCTTCTTGTTAACACGCCGTTTATTACCCCCTGTGGAGGTAACTGCACTAATATCCACCGAATCCATGGTTTCACAGGTTTCTGAAAATGCAGATGAGAGTCACAAATGAATGACACAGCTTCAAAGCAAATACTACAAATAGAGGGGTGGGGTTTTTTTTGCATTAGGGTTGCTATGAAAAGAATCAGTATGGGTGCTATGACCGCTGTTTTTTAATTTCACGTGAACATCCATAAAAAGCAGCTGCATTCACGGTCCCATTCTGCATGCAAGTCCACCTGTTGCTGGCTAAGGTTCAAAATGCCTCCGCATGCACGTTAATTCATCACACTTAGATCAGGTACAAAACACCAAATTTTAATTTCTATCAATCAAAAGGCACTGAAACTGCACTTAAACTCACCTGCTTACACAACAGTCATGAACTTCATGCCGTGCTTGAAACATAACGAAATGCGCTTCGGTGGGGGGGAGATGCAATACGAAATATCTCTAAAACAACCAGTGCACCAAAGGCTGAATAGCTACTTTAAATCAGCACTTTTTAATAGCATATTTCGTTGAATCGTGCGGCCATTGTGCAGTTTGACTTGACCACAACAAAGTGATGAGACTGCCTTTGTACCGAGGAACGACCGCCCTGGGAATTGTGAAGTTACGATAAAACTATCCCACTGTGATACCATTACTGCTTTTGTCCTCTCGCACCGACACACACGGTGTTATATAGCATCCGAGCAAACTGTTGAGGCGTTTTCTGAAATAACGTTAGAGTGATTTGAATTAACGTGACGCGACAGGAGCTTACAAAGACGAAATAACTTGAAGAATAAAAAACGTGGCGACAAAGTTACGCCACACCAGTTTTTAAACCTTGCATCGAGTTATTACTGCAGTTTAACCCACGGGGTGAGACAGATAAATTATATAGGTTGAGTTATGTGTAGTTGTCTCGGTTTTTACCTTTTCTTTTGTAGAGAGCTTGACAGCTCAGCGAGTGGCAGCCATGATGGTTTCATACGGGGATTACAGCTCTGAGCTGCTTTAGCCTTTAGCCTGGTGCCTCCGACAGAGAGTCGTCCTCCTGTCCCGGGCCTACAGCTAAACACAAACAACAAGCTGCTGTTAATGCAAATACTGCCGCCACTACATTCATGAAGTGTTCATTTCATGTAGAGATAATTTACTTCTTTAAAACATGCGGTAAACAACCCCTAAATGCTTTAAAATAACATTTCTGGCAAGCATTAGTAGCCCCCCTTACCCAATAAAGGCTGTCTCACCAAATAACATCAACCGCTAGCTACATCCGTCAAATTCACTGTTTCAAGTTAAAATTGCATCCACAACCCCTGTAGGGTATTTAGGTGCAGGATGGGAGGCGATTGGAAATATTAATATGCGTTACTTTTAACTGTAATGTTGAATATATTGTGTCCTTGTGAAAAAAGCCTCCAACCCTTACAGTTTGTTGCCCCATTGCATTGTGGTATCTGTCCCACATGTCAGGGGACAGAGGACTAACTTTACGTGCCCCCCTCAACACACAAGGGAACAATGAGATCCCACAAGATATTAAGCTGTTTAACGCGTTACAATAGCATATGTCTATGCACATTTGGAGTAAAAAATACACATTTAACGGAATGATAGACATTCAAGGACTTTCAAATGAAACAACTGCCTTTGTGTGCAGAACAACAATCAATGATTATGAAAGTTTGCAAGATTTAAATTATATTTTACTGCCCCAGCCATTGTCTTAATGGAAAAAAAACTTTATTGTATTATTATTATAGAGTAAATAATTGATGGCAATAAATGAAAAGAGAAACTAAATACAAAATTGGTTCAACATTGAAGCTGTTAGGATAGGCCTGTCCTTGACAGGTATGTTTTTAATCCAAGCAGGTACATTTAATGTAATTCACACTATCTTGCAATGCGGTGTGGGAGTAAGGCTGTAGGTCACTTTTGATAGAAGCTGGGCACCTTTCTGGTCTGGCCAGTGGTTCACAAATCACATTAACACACATAGAAAGACTACTCCCCATTTTTATGACTACTCCCAAGCCATAAAAATAGCCCACTGAGCCTGAGTTCTGCAAATGTGAGACACTTTAGTGCTTTTAGATTAGAGCCTTTAGATTGATTTACACCAATGACCTTTAAGGGATTTTTTTTTTTAAATAGGGTTACATTTTATTGGAACAGATGAATCATTTAATTTCAGGGCTTCTGCTAAAACAAGAGAAAAGCATCAGTATAAATACATAAATAAATAAATAAATCAATAAAAATAAATGAATTTGTTACTACAGAGTGAAGGTTGTCTACAAGCACAAGCGCTGTGAGTTTGGGGAGTGGGGGACAGTGACAGGAACTTAACTCTTCTTCAGTGCTACAGGTTTGTAGTGTCTGATGGGTTGAGGCTTGTGAACCACAACCCCCACTGTTGTTTTAGGGACTTGTAATAAGTAATTTTAATATGTAACTTTAAGTAGTTAAAAATAAGCATGCCATCTCATAATTAATTATTTTTTTATGAGTTTGACCAAATTACTCTTTCCACTTTACAGCTTACATGGCTCTGAGGTTTCCTTAATATGTAACTCTTTCACCATACTTATAAAGTTTGTGGCTAATTGGTGTGTCTTTGGATCATGTTTAAATTAACTCTAAATGGGCAAAGTGACCTTTGAGATTCCAAAAGCTTGGAGCAGAGCCCTCCTAAAACTAAGAACAGATCAGGATAAGCATTCATGTGCAAATGAACATCTGATGTAGGGCAAAATAATCATGCATTCAAATTTAGAAGCTAAGTGAGTCTTTGAAGATCTCTGGCTTCACAAATCAAACACCAGAATATTTCAGAAATGACTAAATGCAAAACATTATGGTTTGCAAACACTGAGGAAACTCGCTGCTGATACTGACCCTGCTAATACTCTGTACTATCAATAACTGACTACTTACATCCTTTAGTTGGATACTTCTGACTGGCTGCGCACAAAAAGAGCAGCAGTTGGTTTTCACAGTTCGGTGAAAGTCGGCCGCCCTCCACCAAAGCCCTGCATGACACCAGAGGGAAGAAAAGCACAGAAAGGACAGCCACCAACTCCCTCCACCTAGGACACCATTTGTTTCCTGTGGGAGACAGTTGCAGCCCATTAAGAACAAGACTACCCAGCACCTCAACAGCTTCTACCACTGAGCAGCTAGCATTACCAATCCTCTTAGGACTCACCCCCTGCATGCAGACACAATCTCTGGACTGCTCCTTTCATTATTTAGGCACAAAATGGAACCAGTGTGATGTCTTTATTATTTTTTGTGTTTGCACTAATGCTCCTTATAGAACATACAAAGAAATAAAACAAATATAAGGCTCTCTCCAGCACAGTAGAACAGCTAAAATATTAAGAAATTTAACAGCAGATAAAATATTGTTTGTGTATTTTACTAGATGTTTTCAGTGTTACATGTTCAATTCATTATTTATTCCAGTTGTTTGCAAGAGGGATTTTATGACTGACCACTGTCAAAAGATATGTTTCCAGACAATAAATGAATATTACACAACTCTGGATATTGAATTGTGGATGTGACTCAATAAATAAACCTCACTGGAAGCAGAAAAGAAATGTCAACACACTTTAAGAATAATTTGATATTTCTTGTTTTCACCTTGTACTGTTGACTCAACATGGTAAACATCCCTCAGTAGCTTCTTCTTAAGTCTCCCATGTTGCTTGAATGCAAATAGCTCTAAGTTTTGTATCAGCTGAGGTCTTTGATGATATATACCATCAATTTTCCTCCAAGTTATCACCACAGTGAGGCAGTGCATTACATTAGCTCCTTTGCTCATGAAAGGCAGTGAAGCCATGTCACACTGTTGTTGCTTTAACCTATTTGGGTCAAATCGACTTGTGCTGTGCCGCATGGGCAAACTGACCCATTTTGAATTTGCACAATAAAAATGAACAACCAGGCTGACATGGTTGGAGAGAAAGGAAAGAATCAAGGTTTTTGACATGTACTATAAATTTGGATCATGTACCATCCTCAAACAATGAACCAGGGTATTAATAATTTATACTTCAACAATTGAGAGTTTTAGCTTTACTTTATCAGGCTTAATGTTGCATATTGCTGCACTGAGGTCAGATAACGGCTTGGTATGGCATTGGCATTCAGTTAATGCCTGACATGGTTTAATATGAACATTTTTAATTTGCATGATAATTTATTTTGCATAAACTTGTACTCTAAAATCAAAATCCAGAACAGCTTGATTACATTTGCAATAGAAACATAATTAACAAACAGCACTGGCATTTGCTAATATAACCAAGGTTTGCATTTAAAGGTATGGGATTGTCAAAAGTCAGATTTCTAACCACCTCCCAAGGTGACCTAATATAAAGAAGCCATTCCATTTTCTGTTATTGATATGTAACTTCATAGTTGCTAAAACAGGTTCTCAGGTTGTCTCCAGTCTCATCCTCATCTACCATCTATGCACGCTGAACTGAGCTCAGGTCCCTCCCTGCCCTTTGCTGCATATTATTAATAATACTCATAGTAATATAAATGTCAGAAATGGCCCACTTTAAAACTTGTAGAATCTGCATAGAAGTAAACAATATGCATGTTGAACACAAATTCTGTAATGTCTACCACTATAAGTCTCTTCATAAAGAAGATTTAAAACAAAAGGCACAGTTTCAGGATATTGACAAATAGTATGATTATGGGTTTTGTTTATTTGTTCTGAAACAATCAAAAATGCAGATGAAAATCTATCTGACTCAGTTAGCAGATAAATTACATCTGAAGAAGGCATTCCCCACTTTTTGTATGCTGTAACCATGGAAGTTAAGGACAGGCAATGAACTAAAACGCACAGTTATCTTGAGCAAAATGGCATATTTCTCTGAGTTAAAACATTTTAAAAAAAAAATTTAGGATAGTGTAAAAGTAATAACTACACAATATACATCAAAAAGTTATTTTTATTTTAGGCATGTCAAAATGCAAATATTACATATTGTGAGTTGAAGTGAATGTGAAAGTGATAGAACACGTCATCATAAGCTCTGCATTGTGGTGCAACAATACAGAGTTACAATCTCTTTCAAAATTTTGAGATTTATTAAAAAAAAATTATTGTGAGATTATCTGACATTGTGGTGAAGCAGGTCTGTAATCCATAAACACTTTGTCCCAGCTATTGCAAGATTTTTATTTTTTTTTTCAAATTTCACTTAAGCTGTATTCATTGTTAGTGCAAAATAACCTTAAATCTTATTGGAAAGACTTTAGGTCAACTGTAGGCACTTCTTTTTTTATTATTTTGTTTCCTATCTGGTCATATCTGTCTCTGAAAATCTGAACACTTACAAGTTAAATGGAATAATTCCCATTCATTGGGTATTGGCTGCATCAGGCTGGTGATTGGATGTTGATAGTTGCTATGCGTACTTGTAATTGGCTGCGTCCTGTGTGCATTTTCAGTGGTGACAATAGATTGATGCGTTCATGTTCCACTCAGAAACTTCTTACTCACCTCTCAACTTCTCACTCAGAAGTTCCCTCTGACAGGCAGTAGAAATGTGCATTTAAATATTCCCAGTTAAAACGACCTCCAAGAAAAAATAGGGGATCGTTTCAACAATAACATGACATGACATGACTATTTTGCCATCAGTTTTATATTTTTCACACGTCAAATACCTACTCTCGGCACTCAAGGCTTGATTTCCGTTATTTGTTCACGCGCTCTCAACTTGAAATTGACATTTCCGATAGTTATTGAATGCCGCACTAGAGTTTGCTGAACTCGTGCTGAGCCGAGCAGCCTCACTGACTACAACAATGAGTATGAGCAAGCATGGCAGGCTAGTTTGACTTGAAGTTTACTTCAGTGAAACTGCCCCGTAACATTCACTACATGTGCTCATTGGGTGAGTCTCCACTTCTAAACCGTCAACATTAACATTTTTCATTTCAAAGTCCACAAAAAATACATTGGTCGACTGGCGATTGATGGCAGTGCCCACTCCTCTGACACGCTAACGTGAAACGAGTTTCAAAGTGTCGTTGAGCATCAGATGTTCTGATTTTCCGCTTGCAGAGCACATTCATCACAAAGAATGAATTGAGATCGTCTCTCACATGTTTTGCCTTTCAAAGGTTTCCTAAGCACTGTGTAAATGGAGCTAGAGGACCAATGGTGGAGAGGACAACTCGCAGCAGACATCTACCAAGCGCTACGATACAAAGTCAGTGGGACACAGTAACTTCTGGGACGGCTGCCCAAACACACTCATCGGACCGTGGAAATTTCCATTTGACTGTTTTGATCGTGTGTCATGCCCCAGTTTCGTGCATAATATCTTATATCATATATAATGGTTTAATGTTTTCGTTATTTATTTACACTTTATCCCCTGCTAAGTCTGTGTTTTTGTAGCCTCTTGGATATAACTGTCTTTGTGTGTGTGTGTGTGTGTGTGTGTGTGCTTGTTTTGTTTCAGCAGAACGATGCCAGCTTTTGGAGATCGATTAATGAATTAAATTTCTAATATCATATCTTCCATTTTTAAAATTTAATGCATATTTGTGCTTGTGTGTGTGTTTGCAAGTCTGATGTGTATCCATAGTTGTATATGAGAATAAAGGAAACTAGACTTTAGAGACCATCAAGTCAGTGTGCTCTTAGATCTCAAATACAGTGTGCTGTTGTCCAACAGGAGCTCAAGTTGCCCTCCTACAAAGGCCAGTCCCCTCAGCTCAGCTTGAGAAGATACTTTGCAGACCTAATCGCCATCGTCAGCAACCACTTCAGGCTGTGTCCCGCAGCCAGACACCTGGCTGTCTACCTGCTGGACCTCTTCATGGACCGCTATGATGTCACGGTGCAGCAACTTCACATGGTCTCGCTCTCATGTCTTCTGTTGGCCAGTAAGTTTGGAACATGACCTCACACTCCAGTAATGACTGTTCACTCTCGGTTTTTTGTGTGATGGGTTTTTGCATGTCGTTGCAGGCAAGTTTGAGGAAAGGGAGGACCGGGTGCCCAAACTGGAGACCCTGAACAGCTTGGGCTGCATGAGCTCCATGAACCTGGTCCTGACCAAGCAGGGTTTACTTCACATGGAGCTGCTCCTGCTGGAAACCTTCCAGTGGAACCTGTACCTCCCCACAGCCGCTCATTTCATAGAATATTACTTGTCTATTGCCGTCCAAGAGGGAGACCTCCATGACGGCTGGCCGATGACCTGCCTGGAGAAGACCAAACTGTACATGGCCAAGTATGCCGACTACTTCCTGGAGGTTTCTTTGCAAGGCAAGTTGAATTTGAGAAAATATTAGGACCTTGTCTTGTTGCAAACACACAGGAGTCCCTGAAGCAGTTGAGTCTAGGTCCTGAAACTGAATGAAGGCTTAAGTCTCACCACTCATATCCACTGACATAATGCGATGGAAACAAACAGCTGAGGTACTTAAGAAAACCCCGTCATACAAAGGAAGAGTGCACTAAATGCTTATGATGCCAAGTTAAGATAACAGGGTTTAAAGTTTTCATGATGGTTGGCAACTGCTGTGACATATGTATACTGAAGCAATGCTCTCAATTTAAGCACTTTTTAGGGGGGGGGCTAAAATGGCCCCCTACTCCTCCTGCATGGTGCTGACAGCAATATTACTTTGACTTTCAGCCATGCTTATTTTTGCTGTGAATAAAAGTATGACGTAATTACGTCAACAAGTTTCAATATGTTGTTCGTGATATTTTTTTTTATTATAATATATTAAAAATGAGAGTATAGTCATGTGAAATATGATATGAGATGTCCCTGCTTCTTGAGCTGATTGTTTAAAACACAATATAACTGCCTCATAATATTCTCCTTGAGGTTTAAGGGGAAAATCAGTATATATGGACGGTTTTTGTATTTTGAGATTTCTTGTTGTGATTTGCACTTCAGTGCCACCAAACAAACAAGAGTAAAGTTAGTTTGCCACTTATCTGTTATGGCAGTCAAGCTGATTTGACAAGCTGTGTCCATGTGTGATATATTTTATATGATAAAACAATATGAGATTCTGGTCTTAAGTCCATTTTTACCTCTGCCTGTTTTAATGTTTTTTGTTTGTTGTTTTTTTCTCCCTTCAGATCATGTGTTTTTGTGTTATGCCCCCTCACTGGTTGCTGCTGCATGTGTGGCCACCTCCCGCCTCATCCTCCACCTGTCCCCTACATGGCCACCCCGACTGCAGCGCCTGACAGTCTACACATGGGATAATCTAGTCCCATGTGCCGAGAAACTCCTCATGTGTGTATTTGTGTGAACATACTCATGGCAGTTGATGAAAATGACTGATTCACAGAGGACATTTATACACACAGGAATTTATCTTGATGACAGTGACAGTGTGACACGCGTTACACAAGCGCAATAAGATCTCACACACACTAAAAGAAGGCTGTAACTCATACATTTCATGCTACACATTCAAAAGGAGACACAGTAATAAAAAGTACAACTTTGTTTCTATTTTTCTAGTGCACATGACAGTGACGTCAAAGAGGCCAACAAGCAGAAGCAGCCTGGTCAGCTCCAGCAGCCTGGTCAGACGGTGTACCACAGTTCAGGCCAGACAGCCACTGTGGCTCAGTACCTGCACAGGCCCAGCATGCAGTATCCCCAGCAGGCTCCGCAGCCGGGCCTGGCCCCCAACCACAGGCCGGGTTCCTACCTCAGCCACCCCACCACCAGCCTGCAGGCTCCTAATGGCTCCCAGCACAGCAGCGGCCAGGCCATTACTACCTCACTTGATCCAAAGTCCAGCATTTCCAACAAGCCATACCAAGTCAGCATGCACTACACCTGCGCCGCTCCGTGCTTTGACAGATGAGGGTTTTCACGATGTTGTCATTTTGGGCCAGTAAGAAGTGATCTGCTTTTCTTGAATATGAGAGAATACACTGAAGGAAAAAAAAAGTTTTTAATTTAAAGAGACTTGGTGAGATTGATAGAGCACTTTGAGCCATATGATGTACGCAATGTGCAATATTGCATACTCTGCTGTAGTTTTCTATGGAAAGCCTGCATTAAGATGTTTTGTGTTTGAGATATCTGGTATGAATGTTGTTGTCAGGTGGATAGAGCAGAGTTTGCACCTCTTTACCACAAGTGTTGCTGTATAATTTAGCTATAGAACCAAAAGGTCTTGTATTAATTTGAGCCAAAATAACCTCCAAATACTTTGTGCCTGTGGTCTGCATGACTATTACTGTGCTAAGTGCAGTTACAAAAAGGGACTTTGTGGTTGTGATAAGAGAGCATAGTTTGTGTTGGTGTTCTGTTTTTTTCTTTTTTTTGATAAGCATCATTAGTAAAATCTTGGAAAGAATATGAAAAGAATGTATGCATGTAGATGTCACACTTTATTTGCGGAGAGAGATTGTTGCTCTTCTGTACACAGAGGATTTCAGTCAGTGCTGTGCACTCCTACAATGATAGTTTTAAATAAAATACAAATCTGTGTTAGTTGAGCTGAGATTTGTTTTCTTTTGATTTCTTTTATATTGCCTGAAGATATAGTTGTGTTGTAAATTGTCATTTAATTTCTAGATTAAAATTGTAAGGCATTGGTAACTGTGAAAAACAAACCTAGTCATTTGTACAGTGTATGACATCGCGGCCCAGAACCCAGAAGCTCTCAGGGTTGCTGCTGGTGTAATTTTTCACTTTGGCTGTGTTAAAACACATTCTACCTGTTAAAGCAAGTGAGCTAGTAACGGCGACTTATTAGGTCTTGGTACCACTAGCAAGAGCAGCCAGTTAATAAATGTAGTTTTCCAAGTGCTGTTCGAAATAGTGAAAGTTGGGACCTTATGGAAAGACAGGAAAGACGGTCTGGAAGTAATAGTGTCTTTATTGCATGCCATTCCCAATTTTCTGTCCATTTGGCCGTCCAGTAAATTTGCTTAGAGATTAAATACTTAGAAACAGTGAATAGTACAAAAATGTAATTCAACATAATGATAACTGAAAGGAGAAAACAAAGTTAATGATCTTATTGTGTTTTGCCATCCATGAAACTCAGGAAGGACACCATATTCTCTAAGATATTCTCTCATTCGGTGTTTTTTATCAAATGTTGCTCCAACATCTCTTTACTCATCCAACTATTAATTGACCCAGTATGAAAGCATCTGACTCCATTATGTTTGTGCGTGCATTTGTTCACTGTTTTCTTTTCCCAGTTACTTTTTGTTGTGTAAATTTTGTCGGTAATGAATGGCAGTCTTTCTATCTTTTCTCTGAAATCTAGCTTTTTTTCTATATTGTTTGTTCTCTAGACAACCTTTGCAGTATTTGATTCGTATACAGCCATTGACAGTTTATTCTCAGTGACAATCCACAGACTGCAGAGGGCAGTATTTGCCACATTTCTGCTTTAGGTTTGCATTGCAGTCACTGCAGTATTAAATCCTTGTTTGGGTAATTCACTATGAACTTCAAAATAGGCTTTAGGCTGCTCATGTGTGCAGAATTTGTACACCTTAAAATCCCCCAAATAAGCCTTTGTTTTCTGATGTTGCGTGTTGCACAGAAAGTTCAATAGCTGTTTTCAAATCATCTTTTGTACTTTATCAAGTCTTGCGTGCATTGTCACTTTACCCAGGACTCCACCCCATCCACACTTGTTTTCATGGCTATAAACTCAGCTTATTCAACTGGTTGGTCAAAGCGTGGAAAGGAATAAGCTAAATATTTATTCTAGTTTATTATTGTTGTACCTTCCAGGTGAACCACATGCTCTTACTTCGAGATCAGAGGAAAAGGAAAAGTTTAGTTTTTAGTTAAAACACAAAGCAAATCTCTTTTTAGCAACATAACACTGAATGGAATTTGTTTCTCTTCCACTTTTCCACTTTGTTTATTCAAGTCTGGAATTTGGCTAAAATCTCCAAGGGGTCTTGATAGAGGTTAATTAAAGTCAGTTCCTGTTATAAAATAACATGATCAAGTCTGACAGAAACAAAACTCCTGATTCCCACATGTCACAATGTGGCAGGTGTACTAAAATAGCAACTTTGCTTTGGGGTTATATGCGGCGGAGCTTCCTGTGGAGGAGGAAACAGACTGATGGACCTGGTGGTGAGGAGTCTTCTCTCTTTTTAGACTTCCTTGTTCCTCCTCCCAAACACTGCTCTTTATTTACTTTGGATATCTGTTCAGAAAGCCAAACCAGTGGGTGGATACATGAAGCCATCCAAGGAGCTGTATCTGAGCAGGTTATTTATTCCCTGCATCCTATCGTATCCAGGAACATGCCAGCAGCAGAGGAGTCCTTAACTGACACACCTGTCAAATACATATTGACTCAGTGTCGATCCGTTTGTCTTTTTACTTCCCAAAGGCGTGTAGTTGTCAGGACGATGCAGGGAAAGTACAACAAACAAGATAAACTCATCTTATCATCCAGAGTTGGTCTTTTCTCAATGAGAAAAAAATCTGAATTCCTTCCATGTAATCACTTTTAAATTCCAAGACAAAGAAAAATGGTCAGAGAAACAAGATAAACGACTTTCACATACTTTTCTGTGGTCACTACAATAAAATGTTGAGTCTGAAAAACCAAAATGCCCACCCATCCATCTGTTACTCCATGCATACTAACAGGATTTAGAAAAATGTATTTTCCATGTTCACAATGTGCATATATGCACGTAATAATCAGTGTGATGTAATCTTTTGATAATTAGAGTGACCTTGGAAGAGAACTCGTGTGGTTTGTCTCTGTGCCATTGATCAGCCCGGAGCACAGCAGGCCTCTTGAGCGTGAGATTTCCTGAGGAACAAAAACAACAGCAAACCTGCCACCAGCAAATTAACATCCAGGCCATCCGTAAATGCGGAAAAAGGAGCATTTGTAATGTAATTAGTCACATTGAGGGGAGCTTGTGTTTCGTCCGAACTCCATAGATTTTTCTCCTCTAAATTCAGCCTCTTAGAAATCATGACCAGATTCTTTCTGCAGTCTAAACAAACCTCTAAATTTTTCACATCCAATAGCAAAACCTGAATAATCTTGCAAGTCAAAAAAAGCAAACACATTACATGATACCACAATCTATTACATTTTTGAAAAGAGTCAATTGTGTTTATTTTGTTACAATTGCAATTAAATATATGAAAAAATAATTTTCTCATTGTATTTCTGCCACTTTCTTTGCTTATTGTAGATATTTTTTTTGGTTTGCTACTTTCCCTTTGTCCTGCAACCTTTTTTGTTTTGATAAAAACCATAGTTTTCACTACCAGAACTTGATTTAAAAAATCTCAGTGCCTGTCATCAGTGCGTGTCTGCCAAAAGTAATAGCTATAAGCTTAACAGCACAAACCTAGACAGGAGCACAGTTAAGAGAGCATAACATTACTAAAATGTTGTCACATTTTATACAATTTCACACCTTTTGTGCTCCTGCATTCTTAGTGGCAGAGAAGTGAGATGCACTAAAACAGAGTGTGATCAGTCTTCCTGTGCACATAACGAGCACTTATTGGTACACCGGTACAACTTAAAAGAACTAAGAACAAGAACAAGTTGTTTCTTTCTAAATAAAAGGTCAATGATTGATGAAACTAAAAATAAACCACCACAAAATGTAAATAATTTGCTAAATAACTATCCAATGTTAACCATTTTGACAAAAATGACAGATAACCTTGTATTCTAAGAACAAAATTGCAAATTACTATGGAAACATAAAAAAATGAGTAATGTAAATCTCTTAATCAGATTTTTGTATGTTTAAATGTGGGACATTTAATGGCATTTTGGTCCTGTGCAGATAGAAGGCACATCAGAAGACACACTGGACTGTTGGTGTCTGAGAATTTGATCCAGACATAAATCTTTGTCTAATCAGCACAGCAGGTCAGAGACATTAATGAAGTGAGATTCAGTACAGAAAATGTTTAAAATCAGTGATTTCTGACCCTTAAACTAGAACATTCCTTTGTTCTGAAACACATTGGGAGTTCTTTCAGGTCGACAGTGATACATTCGGATGCATTTTGCCCTCCTCACACACCAGATAGAGCAGCAAAACTGCATTTGGTATGCCCACTGCGTGTTGGCATGTTTTGTGAAATGCACAGCCCCCATCCGGTGATCGAACACCTGTTTGTGTGTTTTTGTTCTGTTGTGGCTGGCAAAGCCACGTCCAAGACATGCTTGCAGTTTGGCTCTGTGAGTGTATATCACGAGCGTATAGGCAGGTGGAGGGAGTCGCTCCCACTCCGGTCCAAGCACACTCTACACATAGTGTACTGTGGGTTCAGTGTCAAGAACATGCAGTATGTACAGCGAGGTCATGGTCTTTGCCCTGTCTGTTTACTAGGTCCCATCTTTTATGTGTCAGGACTTTTTTGGGGGGGTCTGTGCTCACTGGGTCCACACAAAACTGGTGAAAGTGGTTTTGGGAATTTCTGTTGTATTACAACTAGTGCCCCGCCCGACCTGTGGTGAGAGGAGGAAAGGTGTGGAGTTTTTCAACTTCTGCTGGGTCACAATTCCATCCATCTGTAGGTTGGTTTTATTGGGTAATGTTGGACCCCGTACTTGTTCTATAAGCAAAAGTGGGGCCTGTTACCTATGGACCATGCTGCTCCTAAACCAAACTCCTTTTCAAAGATAGCAGGATGCATCTAGGTAACAATGTCCCGATTGGCCGGCTAAGTCCATGCAAATCCTCTGTAGGCTGTTGTACCCATGAAGCCCCATGCTTATAGGGTTGTGATATTGTAACTTTTGTTATAGTTCTTGGTAATGCAATGCAATTGATGACAGCTGGGGGTAAACCAAATTTTATGGCACTTTAGTTTGAAAAAGTAATTCAGTTAAAGGCTTGGTTTCATTAAGAAATCAGAGGAATCGGGGCCTTGTCTTTTTAGGTATTGGACAAACAGAGGATCTGATGTGCAGGAAATTTTTCAACATAGTAAAAAACAGCAAAGCTAAAAGTACCAAACAACTCTTTCAGGAGAGCAGAAGGAATGTGTAACTGATTTTGACTAAATCTGACAAGTAAATGATTTAAAGCCAGTAAGCAAAGAAGATGAAAGCACAGAAATAGAGGTACCAAAAGAATAAGCAGTAACAAAAAAAGGTGTCTTGTGTCTTGTCTTTATTATGTGTCTTCCTCACTGAGGATGAGCTGTGGTCAGTAAAACTCCTAAACTTCAAACACTGAACTGAACTGCACTGAAAGCAGCCTCTCTTGTCATGCTTTTCTCCTTCTGTGGAGTAACACTGCTTCTTCAGGGCATGCAGGCAAAAGTACACGTCTCTGTCCCTGTTCACAAAACATTAACAAGGGCAGATTGGTGTAAGGACGCTTTGAGGCACAAAATATTGCTGTATTTCATGTTGCTAAGGCCACAGAAACAAAAAAGGTCATTACAAATATGACCATAATAAAAAGATTTTCATGGCCCTGAGTAAAACCAATTTGTACCACAAGAGCTATTACTTTTTCTGCTACTTTTTCTGGTACTGTTGTGAAGTAACTGGAAATAAAAAGTGAGATTAAATTATATAAACCTGACATGAAATGTGTGGTGGAGAAAATTGCCAATATGAAATAACAGAAGCCTTAAAAATAGGCATTTTGAAATAAAATCTGTAATGAAATAAAAAATATTACCAAGTTCTGTCATTATAAAAATATATGACTTTTAACAATATTATCAATATTTCACAATTTAATGTTTAGTTAACTTGGCATATTTTACACAATTACTTGGATGAATATTTGTTCCATTATTACCTGTTATCATCGCACAAAAAATACCTTGATAAAATCACATTGTACATTTTCTGAAAGTGGATAAATAACCATTTTATACATTCACTTTAAGATTGCATTTGAGTTTTCATATCATATAGCATATTTTTCCAGCCACTATTACAATAACAGTCTCTCTCTCTCTATTTTCTATCCAATTTTAATGTTCTGTCTGCCTTCAGAATGTTCAGAAGGCAGATTGACATCAGCCAGCATTGATATGCCACTGAGATCCCAGCAGTATATTCAAAAGAGATGAGGAGCCCTGATAACTAACTTACACAATGTATAGCTTTGTAACATAGCTGTACATGTTTGTAAAACTATTACAGGTTTAATATGACTAGTGTCAGTATGTTTTATTATCAGGACCATGTAATATTTTTCCTAAGACCTGTCTGTTCCTCTCTGTTGTCCAATTCACTTCAGTTATAAATATACTTTAGATTAAAAAAACAAAAATAGCTGCATTTTTACATGCTCTTGCAACACAGACATGTCTTAAAAAATATGTCTTGGATTACAGAAGAGTTTATTTTCCTTAAGAATATCTTTTTCTATCTAGAAATTAATTATACAGTCAGACGGGGTGACTGGAACATTAAAAATACAAATGTAAGTCTAGTTCTGTTCATTGACATATTTCAGTGTCAGTCAATGTCAATCTGTTTGATCTTTGAACAATAATACAGTCAGAGTGATTTTCAAAATGCATGGCGACCTATTCAGATTGTATAGCTTGACAAAATAGGATTTATTGTAATCTAAACCTGAGCACACATACCACTCCAAACTGCACTGGCCTGTGCTTATTTTAGACATTGCATAACAATGTTTCATAACCAAAATTCTGAAAACTGACAAGATGCTTGTTGTATGATAAAAAAAAATCATTTCATATTCAAATTCTCAGCAGTCGCTCTGTGCAGTGACGTTTTCATACCAACATGTACAAGATATTAGATACAACTCTGTCATGCTTTGTCAGATGTGAGCTTGGTCTCGTGAAAGTACTATGCCATTCTTCCTATGACAGGAATTGAGTTAGGCTTTTTTTTGCAATATTATGATTGATTATGATTTAGCAATTTAGCAAATATTCCAAATCTGAAAACCACAGTTTTCAAGCATTCTCAGCCTTGGCCTAAGAATTAAACAAATGCCTGGTTTACATGACAGTGCTTCAAGAAGCTGGCAGCCGTGGAGAGGCGCTTATGGGTTTAAATTCATTTTTGAGTCACATTGCTGGAAGAAGAAGACCAAACCTTCAAATAATAGAGGTCAGACTGCACTTGTAATATTCAGTCATCACATTTATGGCAGAAAAATAGGCCTCTTCCTTTGGGATACTTATACTTATGAGAAAGAAATAAAGGCTGTGAAATGAAAGTCTCCCAATTTAAAAGACCATTAAATATTATGAGGACGAAATGAGAAAGGTCACCCATGAAGCCATGCTTTCTTTTTCTTTTTGTGTCTTTTATAATATGCTTAAATTTTAAATATGAGAAAAGCTACTCACACACACAGCTCTTGTAACAAGGAGTCTGTGCTCTAAACCTCCATAGCATTACTTTTTATTCCTATAGCTAGTGACAGACATTCAATTTAGGACCTACTATTGTGATGAAGGATTTGATTTGAGAAGAGGTCAGTAGCACAAAAACATTGAAAAGAAACTCGACAATAATCAGTAAAAAATGTGAATACCTAATATGCTTTACAAGAGTTTTTGCATGTGATTTATTCAAGTTCTGTTTTTTGAACACATTCAAATGCCATTTTGTCTTACTGGAATAGAAAACTGCAGTCATACAGAGGCGTCAGATGTGGCATACTTAGGTCATTCATGGAGAGAGGAACAGATCAGAGGTAATACATTAAGTAAATATGATAGTATTTATGACAATGATAAACTAGTAAAATACAGTTGTAATTGATTGTGTCTGACTGGTGTACACACAGCCATGTTGCACTAATTTTAAATACATATTATATTATTTGTAAATTGCAAATATATGACCTATGAGATGCTGGCCACACAGCTACTGTCCACTGAGTTGAATGATTATTTGTTCAACTGATTAATCTCGCTAAATACCACATCAATGTAAGTTATCTGAAAAACTAAGCAGGATTGACCTAAGCTTGAGTGCAACTTGTGATGTTTGCTAAAATATTTGACATTTCTAAAGCAATGCTATGACAAGTTTAACTTCAAGCTCTTCAGAACCTTGGTCAGCTCACTTGCAACTTTAATTGAAAGCAAATTTTACAATCAGATATGAATTGAAAGTTTATTAAAACATAAAAATATATGGAAAATGTTCATTTTAAATAACTTGATATACATTTCTTTTAATGGAAGTTAGATAATATCAGACTTGCATATACATGATAATATACATCATATCAACACTATAAACGTATGCAAATAGGTTAATATGGTTAGGCTTGTATGTTTTCGATAAACTACAGCCACGTAGGATGCTACAATGAATCAAACATTATTGAGGAAAAAATGTAATGTTTCTTTTTTTTCCTTTCCACCCGTTTCCTCTTTTAACGTGCATTCTGATTGGCTCTTCTAGATGCTTGTAGCCAATCAGCCTCCGCCTGCTATGGAGGAAGGAATAAATGCAAGATGGCTCCTCATATAAAAACAGTCGACTGGGTTGCCCTCAACGTGCAACAAAATAACTCTTTACTTCTTATTAGGTTGAAATATTTGTCCGCGGAGAGTTCTGAAGGGTGACTTAAGCTACAGATTGGTGTGCGTATGGTACTTGGCAATATTTTGTGAGAGAAGATACCGAAGAGACAAGAGGGATAACTTTGAAGCCATGAATTGGTTGTGAACTCACTCTCTTCGGTAGTCAGAGTTGGGGTGGTCGGGAGCACGCAGCCTGGGCCTCAGCTAGCTAGCGGTAGCTGCTAACTAGCTAATGACTTCATCTACTGTTATCTGCCGCACTGGAAACGTTAAACATCAGAGACGGAAAAGTCTGAAATTCCTGGCTGCCTGTTGAACGTATGACGTGAAAATCTATACAATAATTGGCCATGGCTGTATCAAGGTAAGGTTGCCTTACGTCTATGCTCACTCGGTTTTAACACTCCGATTTTCCCTAACAAGTAGCTAGCTAACCCGCTAACACCTGCTAGCTTTTGATTTGGCAAAGAATGGGATGGCGACGGCACACTAAGCTTAGCCAGCTTATTAACGTTTTTAGTGTTAAATGATGGTGAAACTTAGTCACTTTTCCTAGCACAGGTTTGCAGTTTGGCCACGAAATGGGTGTAAAACTAAGTTTGGACTTTTGTTCACCGCAGGTGCGAAATGTCAGTCGAAATTAGTATTATAATGTAATGTTGCAGTTATCTGCGATGCCCTGTCGTTAACTAACCCCTAATGTTAGGGTTAGGGTTGGTTGTCAACTAAGCCAGTTTGTTAAAGCCGGACAACACCTTGGGCTACTTGTTTTATGATGGAGTTAAATTAGTTTTTGATTTTTTTGATTAGTTTTTGGATTAGGGAAACTGCTCAGTGACACAGTTTATTCAGTGCAAATTTTGACAGACTAGCCTCTCGAATTAAATCAGGGCTCTTTAATATCTCTTTAAGTGAAACTCATGTTTTGTTGACGTTGTAACGTTGTTTTGATATCGTAATTGTTGTGACAATTCCACGTGGTGTCAGAGGTCCTCTTTTGCATACCAAAGTAGACTCATTTGCAGTTCAGCTCAAGTATTTAGTGATAGATGGGTAACGCCCCTTAACGTTACATCTCTAATCCACTCCACTATATTTATAGACTGCTAATGACCTCTGTAAAAGACCAGGATCATTACAGGTTACCTTGACGTAGAGCTAACCAGTTAATACTACGTAATTGGTTTACCCTTGCAATAATGTCAGTTTGTTGCCTTGAGAACATTTTCTGTATTCAATAATCAAATGAATCAGAGTTCAAAGAAGAAATGCAAGGATAGTATCAGTAAAGGGAAATAAATATTCAGCCAATATACTCTTGTTCAGTTATTAGGTTCAAGCTGAGAAGTGGTCCTTACACAGTTCAGCACCTAAAAAGGGAAAGAGGAACCAGAAAGTAGCTTGTTCAATGCTGTGCATATCCTGTAATGTTTCTTTTGATCCCCCCTTTTTTTTATGCATCTGTGTACAGACTTGATCGTTTGTTTATCCTGCTTGACACCGGAACAACACCAGTAACCAGGAAAGCAGCAGCCCAGCAGCTTGGAGAAGTGGTCAAACTACACCCACATGAACTCAATAACCTCCTATCAAAGGTATGTTTGACAGCTTTTGCCTCAGTCTTGTCTCCATTTGATAATGTTAACCTGTGTTAATGATTGTTGCCATGAGAGGCAGCTGGATTTAATCTATCATGTCAGGTTTTTAAACTATTGGTCTCAACCACAGTGGTAACGACTAATCAGTGTTCACTGAGGAACTGCTGGCTGTGTGATTTAGGTGTGATGACTGGCAAGAGTAGTGCAATTTGAAAAATAACAATGGTGGCCCCTAAAAAGATTGGCATAGATGCTGCTATTCCGTTAGTTATATCAGAACTTGAGAGTGTTTGAGAGAAGAGCAAAAAACGATACTAAAGCATTTCTCAATGGAAAAGATGTTTTCAATTTTCCCAAAGGCTTCGGAAAAGTTTGATCAACTAACTGGCACTGCTGGTAGAGGTCTCCTCCTACGTCATATAGTTGTTCTTTTTGTTGAAGTTATCCTATGATAGAAAATGATAGACAGATGGTTCATCTGGTAACCTGCCAAGTAATTTTCGTAACTGCCTACCCTTCTCCAAACAGTTTGAAAGGGCCACTCCCAGGTTCTTCTGTACATCTTTTTTCAGGTTATATTCATGGTTGTCTGGGCAGATTTGTGAAATAGTGATAGTGGATATCCTGCCTGTGCTGTCTGTAACATATTTGCACCTGGACTGAATTTTGCATGAGGTTTTGACCTTACAACTTTAACAAACCGCCTTAACATCTCTTTAAATAGACGAGATACTGTTTTGTGTTTTCCACTTTACTTTTATTTTTCCTTTTCTTTAAATTGTATATGTAATAAATGAAACCTATTTTCTGTTAATATTAAGGTCTTGACCTACCTAAGGAGTCCCAACTGGGACACCCGTATAGCAGCGGGCCAGGCTGTGGAGGCCATTGTTAAGAATATTCCTGAGTGGGACCCAACACCAAAGCCTAAAGAAGGTGAGCTTTTAGGCGACTTTATCAAAATTTTAAAACTGTTCAATGTAAGTGATGTCAAACTAAGGCATATGTGTCATATAAGCACTGCATTTGCATTAGTTTTTGTCTTAACAATCTCTAACTGACATTTCTATTTGACATCATTGCAAATGGGAAGACTTAGAACACAAATGTTTATTGTGTGTGTGATGTTTTATGAAGTAGTGAACAGATGAAACAGGGAACCCAGGCCTTTAAATTGTGGCACAGTTATTAAATTATCAGCTTTAATTTAGAAACAGGCCTAACTAATAGCACAGGCTTTGGTGTTTAAGAACAAAATACGCTTGAAAAGATAACCTCTACAATGGGTCCTCGCACTCTTAGGCGTAGTTTTATTTGACATTACTGCAACTGACATTATCAGATCATTGTGGGGTTTTTTTTTTTCTTAAAGTTAACCTTAACACTGATACACAAAACCAAAATGAAACAACTTTATTGATTAACAATAAAAATTACGCATTACAGATATCACACCTTTTGCCAGATGAAAGCCTTTCAGCAGGAATAAGTCACAGCTGATATTAAGGATGAATCCTAGGAGGGACTTTATTTCATTTGGAAAGATGACAACAGCGTTGCTGTAGTTGTAATGTTTCTAAACATGAGAGAGCAGAAACACTAGTAGTTTGCCTCTGTATTATTCTAACCAACATGGGCTTAAATTCCATAAATTCTGTTTATTATACAGGCAACAAATGAACACCACCGACTCCAAGCTGAACAGCACATCCATAACCGAGTGTAAATATCTTAGGTTATAAAACCTCAAATATGTTGCTGGTTTAGTGATGTTAATCAAGAACCAGTTTCTGTTGAGAACTGGTTCCAAATTAAACAGCAAAGTGAACAGCAGGAGCTTTTTGCACACCTGAGTGACAAACTTGCTCTTTTATGCCTCTGCACTAGCAACAGCTGTGGCCAAAGGCATTAGGTTTTTTCAGGTTTTAAGGCTGTACGTCTCATTCTAATGATTGTGATAACTTTGCTTGAGGGAATTTCTTCAAAATAAGCACATTAAAATCATTAAAATCATATTAGATTTGATGGCCAGAGATAAAGATCGCTGTGACCTTATGTTTCCCTTATTCTTGTAAACGTGACATCTCAAGAACACCTCAAGGGAATCCCTTCAAATTAAGAGCATATATACGCTTAGACTCAAGGATGATGCGATTAGACTTTTGTTTCATCATGTTTGCTTTCAGCTGTTTGTGAGTCATATGTAGTTACTGCTGATGAATACTCAACATCTCCTGATTCTTTAAAATCTTTAAAATAAGAAAAATAACAGAATACTTTTGTTTGTGAACTACTAACAAGAAACGTAAAATGTTTGTTATAAATCAATTAGTAGATCTTTGTAACTGACTCTACTTTGATTAAAAACTAGTCTACTAATCCTGCAGGTCAAAGCAGAAGCAGCAACAGTGAGACTTAAGACGATGACCTGCAGATAACTGGGTCTCAGGACGCCCTGCAAACAGCTCATCTCCAACAGATACTTTAATACTTAAGTGCAAAGTGCATTAGAAAGTTCTTGTTCTTGTTTTTGAAAAGTTCTTGTTTTCCTGTTCACACAACATTGAAAGACCTCAGACTTATCCATTGTGCAAACTGTTTCAAGAGAGTGTTTTTAAGTGGAAAGACAAGCTTGTTATAAATCAAAGGGGTTGGTATGGACCTCAGATTGGTTAAGTAGTAAGACAATCAAATATGCAGTCATGACATTCTTTTGTCTATTCCCCTCAGAGTCTTGTGAAGACTTGTCTCCGGAGGACTCCTCTTGTGACCGCTTGACTTTCTACCACTTTGACATCTCCCGCCTACTCAAACATGGAGCCTCTCTGTTGGGGTCTGCTGGGGCAGAGTTTGAGCTGCAGGATGACAAAACTGGTTAGTAGTGTTTTTTCTGTATTGCCATATTGTTTTGCTCTCAACAAAATACTCCCACACACAGAAAAAAAGTATACAGTGTTAATTGTGTGTTCTTCATGTAAATTGTAACCTGCAGAAAGGAAAAGTATGACTCACTTAAATCATAAATATAACATTTAGCTGGTCTTAGATGATGGCTAGTTCAGTACAGTGGTCAGTGGATGGCTTTTGGATTGTTTGTGCCTTTCTTTGAGCTAATAGAGAGATTTTTAAATCTGTATTTTCCAACCTGTTAGTTTTCATTATGACTTAGCTGAAAAAGCTTTGTTCACACATTAGTTCCTTATTCTTAAAATCATCCAGTTTATGTAAATGCTTAGTCCTGTAACTGGACAGCTAATGTAACCACCCGTGTCAAAGATTAATTCTCACCCAAGCACAAGTACCAGTATCAGTTTGTCTACTAAGCCACAATTTGAATGCAATTTGAATCAGGAGAGTTGCTTTACCTTATGAAATGTCCATTTGAATTTGAACTACATGTCAGTTCTTCTTTACTCTCCCTGCATTCAGCTGTTATAACAGTCTTTACTTCTGTATGATCTGATCTCACTTCTCCATTAGGGTCCTCTGTACTGTTGAAATGTTTACCTCCTTGCTGCATTTAACTCCAAAATGGCAACCTGTTTTTCACATAGAAAAAAAACAGTATTTCTTACACAGATACTCTGCACTTGTTCTCTTAGCAGTCTAAAGTTTTCGCCTGATTATTTGTCATTTCTGTTAGGTGAGATGGACCCAAAAGAACGTCTGGCCCGCCAGAGAAAACTTCTTCAGAAGAAGCTGGGTCTGGACATGGGTGCTGCTATCGGCATGGACACAGAGGAGCTGTTCAATGACGAGGACTTAGACTATACCTGCCAAACCAGTGGGCTTAGAGCCCACGGAAGCAAAGCTACAGCTGGATCCAGCTCCCGCAACCATGTGGTGGGTCACATTTCAGACCCTCAGTGTTCATTCAGCAAACATTAAAGCATGCACTTGTGTCCTTTGGTTCACCAAGACTCTTACTGCAGGTGCTGTGTGTGGTTGAAAGATAGGTGACGATAATCAGAATCAAGTCACCCATTGTTACTGCTTGATACTGTGGTTTTAAGTCATGGCCTTGCTTTGCGTGAAATGAGGAAAGCAGGCCAATACTCACAATGACAGTTACTGTCCCAAGAAGCTGAACATGGCCTAGTCACAAATGTGACTTGTGCTCTGTTATGTTATCCTACACCTTTTTGCATTGCAGCAGAAAAGCTTGTCTGAACAGGATTACTATTGAGAAAATGTAATTAAC
Organism: Acanthurus lineatus; assembly: GCA_029814665.1. Taxonomy (NCBI): domain Eukaryota; kingdom Metazoa; phylum Chordata; class Actinopteri; order Acanthuriformes; family Acanthuridae; genus Acanthurus; species Acanthurus lineatus. The sequence goes on from JAPZDV010000003.1 coordinate 5,337,038, forward strand.
TTATACAGACTCAGCTGTCATCTTCTTTTGAACCAGTTATCCTTTTGTAAAGTTGGCCTTTAATCGTTCCTTGCCCCTTTAAGTCAAATCGTAGTGTTTCTAGTTTTAGTATTATATAACGCTGTCTGTCTTCATATCTTCACAGCCTTATCCATTGTAAAACTGCTGCAAACATTTCAAGTAGAAGGCAAGGAATGTTATTATGATGTCAATTTTGATAAAGTCCTTTTGTATTTCACCTTTTTCCATGTTCAGCCTATCAAAAATTTGACAAATAATAACAGTACGATAGGGCAAATCACAGAAATCAGGATCAGGGTTATTTTGTCAACAGTTAGATCATTATTATTGAATGCAATTAATTATTCACTTTAGAAACCTCATGCATTCATTGAGCTTAAAAGAAAAGTCTCTTACATTGGATTTCAATGAACTTTAGCTGAAAAACTTATAAAAGTGAATGTAAAATGTGCAGCAGCTTCATAGGCGTCACAGTGTCCTTTTTAAATTGGTTCTGTCTATGTGCTGTGATAAATCTGAGTTTCAGACTGAAGTCATTCAGTACTGAACTGCCTGGGGACAAGTGACACATTGTCAGCTTTTGGGACATTTCGCACACACAGTCATCGCTGCAGAGATGACAATAGATGTTCTGCAAGATCTTACATGCTGAGGCTCTTTTCTAACGTACTTGTAAAAGGTCTTGGAACTCGATTGATTTAACCTTTCTTTGCGGTCAAAGGCTCTTCAGAGTCTTTCTATCATCTTGACGTAAGCTGAATCTAACATGCCACAGCCTGGCTGAGAGTCAGGTTGGGCTCTTAGGGAGGGGAAAAAGTGCAACACTGTAAAGAGAAAAGTGCACTGGGTTTATAAGACAAGATGAAATGAGAACATCATGATTATAAACATCATGTGAAACTGATTGCTGGGTAATAATTGTTGCATCTCAGTTATTTTTCTGTAAATTGGTAGTATTGGGAGTATGGAGTACCAGGTTTCATTTACTGATGACACTTATCTTTGCAGAAACAATGAATATGATTTGTGCAAAAATAGGCAGGAAGAATGTGGTTAACCTTGAAGAACTGGTGGTAATTCTTGAGTACGAAGTTATATTCACTTAAAGCAGAATGCAAAACTTTGAGATTCATAATGCTTTGAGCCATAAATGAATTTTTTAAATGAATTCATTAAGTAATCTAGTCTACATCTAATAATGTATGTGTTCAGCTTGACTTGAAAATAAATAATTTGTTTTCAGCCTATTCAGGCTGCTGAGTTGATTGACTCAGAGTTCCGACCCGGCATGAGCAGCCGCCAGAAGAATAAGGCTAAGAGGATGGCCAAGCTAGTGGCCAAACAAAGATCCAGAGACATGGATCCAAATGAAAAGAGGTAAGATTATCATGCATAGTGTGTACCAGCCACATGCCTGGTTTGTCTGTGACTAATATTTTTACTGATGTCATTTTAGGGGGTCTAATAAAAATATGCATGTTGAAGGGCCTTTTTTTTCAACATGCAGACAGATTTGTTTATCTAAGCATTAACTTACTTTTACATGGATTTGACCAACTCCATGTGAACAGATCTTAGCCTAAGTGAAGTTTGATTGGTTAGAATGATTGTCTTTCTCTTTGTAATCTCTCCAACCTCAAGTAATGACAGTGTTGAGGGTGAACCTGAAGAGAAACGAAGGAAAACAACAAATGTAGTTATTGACCAACCGGCAACAGAACATAAAGTCTTAATCGACAACGTTCCAGATAACTCCAGTCTTTTAGAGGAGGTAAGAAAACAAATGGTTAATGCAGTAACTTATTGATGTCAAGTCCTTAACTGTTTAATTTCAAGAAAAAGTATAAATGAAAATATAAAAAGTTCACACACAGCTGATTTCTCATTGCGTTTGGCTGTAGATACACGAGTGGCCTCTGGAGAGCTTCTGTGAAGAGCTCTGCAATGACCTCTTCAATCCTTCATGGGAGGTAAAAACAAAACATTTTTAAAAATGTCCCTTTATTTAACTGTAACTTCACATTTGATCCACATTTGAGGGGTGAGCTAAATTAAAGGCATAATGTGATCCTGTACTAAAAAAAGGGTTGCTGACAACCTAAACTGATTGACAGATATTTTAATAAAGGATGATATAGTCAAGCTGTACTCTGTCCTTTTTAAATTACCAACAAAAAAATAAAAACATAGTTCTTGACAACTATTCTAAATATCTTTTTTATTACTAGCGAATAAAGAATATGAATAAATCAAATAGTTTTCTGCGTGGTTGTTTTTCAGGTTCGTCATGGTGCAGGCACAGGTCTTAGAGAAATTCTCAAGTCCCATGGTGCTGGGGGCGGGAAGCTGGTGGGAAGCACTGCAGAACAGGTATATCATAACCTCGTCCTCAGGTCTTTTGACTTATCTGTGAGAACTGAACATGATACAGACCATCTGATGTCTCCATTTAGATGATGCGGCAGCATCAGGAGTGGATAGAAGACCTGGTCATCCGGCTGCTCTGTGTCTTTGCTCTTGACCGCTTTGGAGATTTTGTGTCTGATGAGGTTGGTGGTTTTTTTCCCCTCTTGACACCTTTTGACATACTTTGTTATATATATATATATATGTAGGCAAAATGTATTTGGCCTTTAAATAGATGTAATGTTCCATGTCTCGGTTGCATTTATATCTGCAGAGGGACTTTATTTATAGCATCTGGTTCTCATTGTGTTTGCGCCTCTTACAGTATATTTGTGTAAGGCAGTGGTTTTTCACATTCACCCTCACTCTATTAAATATAACAGTTGTGTGTCAACTATTCTGATGCATGATGTAAAATTTGTTGAACCATGTCACATGTAGAGTGTGAAAAAAATAATTAAACAGTTAAATATATAATAGCACAACAATAAAACAACACAGACTACAGTCTTAAAATCTATGTTTAACCAAAAAAGAATAACTAATCAGTGAATTGACCTTGTTTGGGATTTATTGGCCAGAGTGAAAATATTCCCCATGTATTTTTTTTTGTCCTGAACCGGTCCCTTTTGCCAGGTGGTGGCTCCTGTCAGGGAAACGTGTGCCCAGACCCTCGGTGTGGCCCTTCGCCACATGAATGAAACTGGTGTTTCAATGACAGTAGACGTCCTGCTGAAGCTGCTAAAAGAAGACCAGTGGGAGGCCCGTCACGGAGGCCTGCTCGGGATCAAATATGCCCTGGCTGTCCGACAGGTAGCACCTGTTCTGTGTGTATATGATGAGCTCCTAAATAAGCATAGCAGGGTTCTGCAATATACTCAGATTTAGCACCTTATGTCACGACTATAAATTATGGGTAAACAGGATATGTGTATGGATGAAAAAATATTTCATGACTGTAAGCATATGTGTCACTTGTTAAGGTTGTTTTCATCAGTCTGTTCCTCTGTGTCACAGGACCTGATTTCTGCTTTGCTGCCTCGTGTGCTCCCTGCCATCACTGAAGGCCTACAGGACTTAGATGATGACGTCAGGGCCGTGGCAGCCTCAGCCCTCATCCCTGTGGTGGAAGGCTTAGTACAGCTTCTGCCCAGTAAGGTCAGAGAAGCAATGATCCGTCCTTGTTAGGTTTCAGTTTGTGTTAAAACCTGTCACCTCCAGGCAGTTATTTTTCACTTTGCCCTTATTTTGGAAGTCTTAATTTAGTTGCGCAGTTGCTAAATTCTGTTTGTCCCTCAGGTACCCTTCATTGTGAACACACTGTGGGATGCTCTTTTGGACCTGGATGACCTCACTGCTTCCACCAACAGCATCATGACATTGCTGTCCTCACTGCTCACCTACCCACAGGTCCGACAGTGCAGGTCAGTCACAAGGAGGCTCATGCGATATTCTACCACCTCAAAATTTTTGTCATTTTTGAGTGATGATAAACTCTAAAGAGACACAGTGCCATGCAGATTTCTATCTCATTTGATAACATTGACTAAATTGGCTTGCCCCCAGCTAAAGTTTATATGTACAAAAGGCAATGCAAATAAAAAGCAATGACGGGTACTTGGCTCATCTAGTGTCTGAAGGTCGGCAGGTTTTTTCCCCTGTATTCTGTGCTTGTGTGTTTCCTGGAGTATGAGCACTGTGCCAGGAGGTTGGCTGAACTTCATTTGAACTTGATTTACATAAAAGCACAGACTGCACGCCTACCACTGAGCAAACTTGCCACAAACACATAATTAGATGAATGCTGATTCTGAAGTATAGACGGGTTTTAATGTATAGGCTTGTAATAAGGTAGCATTTTTTAATTCAGTTTTTTTTTTTACTCTTGCATGGCCCTTTTCTGACTGTAGTTTAATCAATACACTCCCTATCCCCTCTAGCATGCAGCAGTCATTAACAGTCCTGGTCCCTCGGGTTTGGCCGTTCTTGAGACATACTATATCATCAGTAAGACGGGCAGCACTGGAAACCCTCTACACACTGCTCTCCAAAGCTGACCAGGTACATTTGACTGGAGAACAATTGGATATTATTTCTAATATATTCTTCAACTTTGACACACGCAGGATTTAATAATACAAATAAAATAACTTGATGCGTTTTGATCATAACAACACTCAGCAGCTCAAGCTCATGCTGGCTAATATGTTACATTCCCAATAAAGCAGTGTGCTCCATCTTTTGTTCTTTAGAGCTGTGCGATGTGGATCAACCCCATCCTACAAGATATGTTGCGGCACATTTTCCAGTCGTGCATCCTGGAGAGCAACGAGGAAATCCTTGAGCTGGTGCAGAAGGTTTGTTATTTGGCCCACATTACCATTTCAATTCATGGGTTAAAATATTAAGATGGCCTTACTTTTAATAAATGGAGGAGAAACAATTTAGACATTACTTCACATATCCATTACAACCATCATCCTCTTTCCCTACATCCCGATGACTCTCTGGTCTCTTTTCATGATTTGTTCATGTGTGTCCCTGTGTACAGGTGTGGATGGAGCTGCTGTCTGAGGCCCCTCAGCAGTATGTGGTAGCAGCTAGCTGTCCATGGATGGGCGCTTGGCTCTGTCTCATGATGCAGGCCTCACACATTCCCATAGACCTGAATATGCTGCTGGAAGTAAAGGCTCGCTCCAAGGTTGTATAATGAATTAAGATCTAAGAAAAATAAAGAGTAAATTACTCTTCTAATGATATACTCTAATAACAATAGCTACTAGTTGGTTGCAGTTATACACAGCGAATAAATTAAGATTAAAGTTTCAAAAAATAATCTCAGGTCATTTTTCCCAAAGCTGAATGTTATATACAAGACATCTAATGTGACAGCAACAGAAAAGATATGTTGGGCATAACTCAGTGTAGTTATCTGTTTCTTTTGCACATTAAATCAACAAGTTCATGCAAATAGTGCAAGTGCCTTCAAGACATCAGAGGAAACAGTGAGCCTCGCTGAGGTTGCTAGGCGACAGGCCAGCAGACAGGGCGAAGGAAACTGAGGAACCTTACAGCCATTTAACAACCTGAGCAGTCTGGAGGAGGAGGAGGAGAAAATGAGAGAAACAAATTTGGTAGTTTTAGTGATGGCAACAAGTTGTACATCACATTGGCTGCCCAAAGCGACATTTTTTATTTCGTATCAAAAATAGGTGCAGTTCCAGTTTTTGAGTTAAATTAACTTTGATATTGTAACATTGCAACAGGATAAGGCTGGTACAAAGGCACGTCAAGGGACCAATCAGGTGAAGGAAACAGTCCAGGAGTACATAGCTGGTGCAGAAACAGTGACAGACGACCAAGTGACAAGAGACTATGTGGTGGTTCGAGCTCGCCTCATGGCTGCCAAGTAAGTTGGAAGGAAAAATTTATCAGTCCTGATTATTAGGAAAACTTGAGACTTTCCATCAACATTTTAGCCATCAATTCTGGCTCATTTAATTTTGGAAAGAAAGTATATAAAGACACTAACTATTCTAACAGTGTTTCCCTGCTCTCTTTGAATCTGTGTAATCCAGATTGCTGGGGGCTCTGTGTAGGTGTATCTGTGACCCTCAGCTCAATGCCGCGTCGCAGGAGATCCGACCAGCTGAATCTCTGGGCCAGCTGTTGCTCTTTCACCTCAATTCCAAGTCTGCCCTGCAGCGCATAACTGTGGCTCTGGTGCTTTGTGAGTGGGCTGCACTGCAGAAGGTGAAAAGCTCATAGTTTTAATTTGGAATCAGCGCAGATTGATTAGTTTTTGTATCAAGTATAAACATACCAGAACCAGGCCTTTTAAAAGATGAGTAGATTCACTTATCCAAACTCTCTCTTTCAGGATTGTCAGGTGGTATCTTCCATGGTGCAGCCTCGTCTTTTGGCCATTCTGTCGGAGCAGTTGTACTATGATGAGATCGCCATCCCCTTCACACGCATGCAGAATGAGTGCAAGCAGCTCATTGCACTTTTGGCTGATTCCAACATAGACCTGCAAGACCGTCTGAACTGTAGTGTTTTCACTATTGATCAAGCCAATGAACTGGTGGGTTCAACCACACACATGATCACAAACAAGAACACTCAACAGACATTTCTTCACCACCTACCGTAATCCTAGATTAATCTAATCTAGATAAATAGGGACAGGATATCACACCTGATCCAAAAGATACATTGTTTGTATAAAGGGATGTGAGTCCACAGGTTGCATCTTGTGAAGAATGACCTAATGTCAGTGAGTTTAAGTGTGCAAACTGGTTGCGATAATGATTTTGTTAGTTCTTAGCTGTTTTGCTTACTAGTGCTTTTAGCCTATTTTTGGCAATATTGGCCCCACGGGTTTTTTTCATATCATATAACTGTTATTTGTTGTTTGTCCATCGCTTCATTTCCTTAACTTACAGTTTTGGTAATGGTTTGGTTTCCAGCTGATTCTCATCTTCAAAGGTCATTTAATGTTCACTCTGTGAGAGATCAGTACTGTTGCAGTCACTTACACTCTACCTGCCGTGTGTTCCCTAGGTAACCACCATCTTTACAGAGTCAACGGCAGGTCTGAACGTGAAGTCAAAACAGTGGCAGGCGCTGGACAGTAAACGACAGCAGGCTCAAGCAACAGTGATGGAGACCAGCACAGAATGGCAGCAGCTGCATCTGCGCGTCCACATGTTCACAGCCTGCGCGGTGATCAACCTGCAGGTGCTTCCGGACAAGCTCAACCCGCTGATCAGGCCTCTCATGGAGGCCATCAAGCGGGAGGAGAACACCCTGATCCAGGGATATGCTGCTTCTTTTATTGCAAAACTGCTACAGCAGTGTGCTGGACGCTCGCCGAGCCCAAACCCCAAGATCATCAAAAACCTCTGTGCCTCAGCCTGCGTGGACTCCACGGCCACACCCTCATCTGCCTGCCCTGTACCCCCCACGCAGGAGAACGCCAAAAGTAAAAGTTGTTTGAGCTTTGGCATATTTTCAGTAATTTTAAAAAGCAAATTATCTTTGTTTTCCTGCATTTGTAGAATGAAAAGTACAAAGGGGGCCCTTCTAGAAAGTAATTTATGTGCTTACCAGCATGACAGTGACCGTATTTTTTCCTCTTATTTTTCATGCCATTAGGTGGTGGGTTAGAGAAGGACGGCATGCATCACATGGTCAACAAAACCCGAGGCATCATCACCCTATACCGCCACCAAAGGGAAGCATTTGCCATCACTAGTAAGAGGGGACCAGCCCCCAAAGCCCCAAAGACCCCCACCACAGAGCTTCCTCCTGGCAGCACCATCAACACTGATAGTGATGAGGTACGGAGGGCTACTGAAGTACCTTTTCTCTCCCCTCACATTTGGGTCATACATTGCTTATCCTTGTTTATATCATCTGTTCATTTTTAGAGCAAGAAGCCTTTTCTTATTCAGAGACGAGGGGCAGAGTTCTCCCTAACTACTGTTGCCAGGCACTTTAGTGCAGACCTCACCAAGTCTCTGCCGTACCTTTGGGAGAACACAGTAGGACCACTCAGAGCAGTGGTGACTGAAAGTCAGTGCATAGGTATGTTGATTAGGTTATTACCATTTAAATCTTGGTTAGTCATTGGAAACAGCAATTGCTTCACATTTTTGACAACATAGCAACTATCCATGCTGATTTTAGTGTGTTGTATATAAAGTTCAAACACTTGACCAGAGAGAATTATAATCAGAATTATAATCAGATTTTTGTCTCTAGGCTTCTAGTGCACAAGAATACAGCAAACTGTACTTGAGAGGCAAAAGTCAGTTTAAAGAGGGGTTGCTGCATTTTTGTGCATATCAGCTGAATACACTTTATAATGCTCTCTGTATCATCAAGGGTATCATCATAAGAAGTCCTGCATGTACATAATCAGTCCTCTGTATAACTGTGGGTCTCTTGTGTTTTCTAGACAGGCAGGTTCAGTTGGAGAGAGGAGACACTGCAGCTCAGGAACTCGTCAACTCTCTACAAGTTCTGGAAGTCATGGCTGGAGCCATGGCTGCTGAACTCAAACCTCTGGTGAGACTGCAGAGCCACTAGATGGCCTCTGTACTTTACTACCACCATGTCCTGAAGTTTTGGTACAAATTTTAATTCTAATAACATCACATGAGGACTTAAGAGTTTAAATATTGTTCTCTTTACCATCAATTTACCAGAGTAATGGAGAAGTATTTAGTATTCACATAAAGGCATCTGAAACTGCCAATACAATGCAAGCAAATGATTGAATGTGTCTTCTATTTTGTTTTATGTTTTTTGTTCTCTAGTTACTGGAACACCTTCCCCATCTGTTTACCTGCCTGCAGCATCCATACACAGCAGTGCGTCACATGGCAGCACGCTGTGTGGGCGTGCTCAGTAAAATAGCTATGCTGGAGACCATGAACAGTTTCCTTGAGTGCGTACTTCCCTGGTTAGCTGCCATTGACGACTGCACCAAACAGGAGGGCGCTATTGAGGCTTTAGCATGTATCCTTCCTTCACACAGACTTAACATCACTTGAGATTCAGTTTTCCTACCTAGCACATTATAGCTGAATTTTCACATTACTATTAACTAGTAAGGTGAAAACAGTGTGGAAATGTAATGTGCAAGTTGTAAAAGGTTAAAGCATCAGCTGCATCGTTGTTGTGTCATTTCTGTACGTTTACTGTCCTTGACGAATATTCCTCTAGGCGTCATGGAGCAGCTGGATGTGGACATTGTACCCTACATTGTGCTGCTTGTAGTACCAGTGCTGGGCCGTATGAGTGACCCCAGTGACAGCATTCGCTTCATGGCTACACAGTGCTTTGCTACGCTCATCCGCCTGCTGCCTCTAGAGGTGAAAACATAATAAAGATTAAAATGTAGTTTTGATGGAAAGGAAAGATTCTGATGTATTATGTAAGATGTATTATTTATACATTTGATCTTTATTTAATCAGTAGGTCTCTTGAGTTTAAAAATTCTTTTGCAATAGAGATCTGAGAGCAAAAACATTGGCAAGTACACAATTAAATCACTCACTCGCCGAACAGTAACATAATAACCTAATGATAGTTTTACTTCTAATGTTTCTATTTTTCCTTACTGTCTACCAGGCAGGTATACCAGACCCTCCAGCCATGTCTGCAGACCTGATCCGCCAGAAGGCCAGAGAACGTCACTTCCTGGAGCAACTACTAGATGGCCGAAAACTGGAGAACTACAAAATCCCTGTGCCCATTAAGGCTGAGCTCAGAAAGTACCAGCAGGTAGGTGTCGGTTTTTAAAATTCAATGCATCTCTGCCACACCCACTGAAGCAGCAGATGAAGGGTGCCTAACCAGTTTTTTTACACTTAAACAACTCCTTGGACACTTAATTTTTTGTGCCTGAGCTGCCTCTTCAACTTTATTCTGCCTATTTTTCTTTTACATTATGGAAGAGTGCTTTGCTTTAAATACTACAGGCTGTAAAAAAACAGACAGTGAAGACACATGGTTTTCTTGACAGTAAATTTAAAGCTGTCAAAAGGACAGGATACGTGTGCAGGTCCCTTCTAAAAATCTGGTATCTCTGCAGACCAGCCAGCCGTCTCATTAATGTAGCAGTGCAGAAGTCCAGTTAAAATGCTACTTTCTTGTTTACTATTATTGATCCTCAGCTGCAGTTACAATGGACACAGTGTTTTTCTGGCTGTTCTAGCGAGCAGATTTTTATGGCGGTATTTTCAGAGTGTGTTTTTGTGTCATCCTGCAGGATGGTGTGAACTGGCTGTCCTTCCTGAACAAATACAAGCTGCACGGGATCCTGTGTGACGACATGGGCCTCGGCAAGACACTGCAGTCCATCTGCATTCTGGCAGGAGATCACTACCTCAGGTACTGAGTCCAAACTGCACCATTACTGTTATTTTTGTTTGACTTTGAGCTTCACAGGGTCAGTACAGTGATTCCACTGCCATTCCATATAATTCCTACTATAGCAACTGAACATCTAACTTGTAGAGAGCATATATAAATGAATAGAAACGTGTGTCTACAAATTAATTATCTTTATTATTAGTTCTTTATATCTAAATGAAAAAAAAAAAAAACTTTCCTGTCCAAAGGTTAAATTTCTTATTAAGGTTGAACCATCTGGAAATCTTAAGCTTATCATGTAAAACATAATGAATATGAAATGGTATTGTACAGGAGCTGTTCATCTATGACTGTAACAGGTAAAGCAGATTTTATAGTTTCAAAGAAACCGGGATTCTTCTGAGTTTTGATGCCCTTGCTGTATCTCATTGATTCTTGTTCTTTTTTGTTTGAAGTGCTGTAAAAGTAAACTCTACTCAGCCTTCTGTGTTTGTCTTTTCAGGGCACAGGAATACGCCAAGACCAAGGCCGCAGACTGCAGCCCCATGCCCTCCCTGGTGGTGTGTCCTCCCACACTGACTGGCCACTGGGTGGATGAAGTTGGCAAGTTCTGCACCAAAGAGTACCTCAACCCGCTGCACTACACTGGGCCTCCTACAGAACGAATCCGGTAAGGCTTAGTCAGACATTTTGCAAGGGGAAAATGCCTGACAGCATACATAGGCAGATTTATGATCTTATCCTAAATGCTTTAAATTTTTTAAACTAAGTACAGTGGAACAAGCTGATCGTCATTTTTTAAATTAGTTAGAAATCACTGCTATCTGATGCACATTACTGGGGTTAGAGTTTTAATCAGACACAGGAGACATCCTCTAACAAAACTCATGAATTTTAAGAAAACGTTCATTTTTCCAGGTTGCAACACCAAGTGAAAAAACACAATCTTATTGTCGCCTCTTACGATGTTGTTCGGAATGACATCGACTTTTTTAGGTGAGTATCACTCCGCTTCTGATATTTGTCATTGTGTCTTAATTGTAGCTGCTAAGTTTTTCATTTTTGTCATCTTTTTTTTAGAAATATAAAATTTAATTACTGCATCCTTGATGAGGGTCACGTCATCAAAAATGGAAAAACCAAACTTTCTAAAGCCATTAAGCAGTTGGCTGCCAACTTCCGAGTTATCTTGTCGGGAACGCCCATTCAGGTGAGACGCCATCTTGCCTATCCAGTAATAGAGATTTGAGCATCAAAATTGGACTTCTTTCCTTGTATTCAGAGTATGACTGTTTTTTTTCCTGTTATGTCTCTCCCCAGAACAATGTCCTAGAGCTCTGGTCGTTGTTCGACTTCCTCATGCCGGGGTTCCTTGGAACTGAACGTCAGTTTGCTGCTCGCTACGGTAAACCAATCCTGGCCAGCCGTGATGCAAAAAGTTCCTCACGGGAACAGGAAGCAGGTATGTCAGCCTTTTCAGTTTTAAACAGGATATTACCTTTTCTAACAGCCTTATTTCTTTGAGCTTATGAGACATTAACTTTATTATTGGCCTCTCCCTCCAGGTGTTCTGGCAATGGAGGCCCTCCATCGACAGGTGTTACCATTCCTTCTAAGAAGAATGAAGGAGGACGTCCTCCAGGACCTTCCACCCAAAATAATTCAGGACTATTACTGCAACCTGAGTCCTCTACAGGTACTTATGGCCCCCAAAAGCTATCTTATTCAAAATTCATATTCCCACGAGCTTATTCTGTCACTAATAACATTGAAAAGTCATTATCTTAGTGCCTCAGCTTTGCATTTTCATTTTTTTCACATTGGATCATTATCTGGGATGTTTAACTTGTCCTCTGCCAGTAACTACAACTCTGATTTATTAAAAGTCAGACTGTGAGTGAAAAACCTAAATAATGCAGAACTGGACAGTCTGCTAATACTCTTTACATTTAAATATAAATATGAAGATTTTACTACTATTCTTTTTTTTTTCTTTTGACCACTACACTTAACTCTGAAATCAGCTCACATGTATGTCATGTTTTATCTGTAAAACTATCAAATGTGATGTGAAAACAACTGATTTCCACAGTCAGAGCAAGTAAAAGTGTGTGTCCTGCTCATAGTTTAGTAATAAAGTCCCTGCACACTACACAGCCATAACTCTGCTGCCTGACTGCTGACAGTATTGTCAGGCATTGTAGGCTCTTTTCATTAGGGCCCGAGGTGAGATGAGGAATTGATGGCCCTAAATTGTAAATTCACAGCCTGCCACATCATTGCTCCGGCATTGCTCCGAAGTCACATGATGTAGCCTTAAAAAACAAGAGCAAAAACTAGTTATCAGTTGCTCAACCTTGAGTGGCAGTTGCTGTCATCAGTTTACTACCAGCACATGTTGTGACAAGAATTTTTGTAGCACATTTCTCAGCTAATATAAAATCTAGTTCAGGTTCCCTTTATTTATAATCTTTTGCTCGAAATATTATCCTTCTTTGGGGAAAAAAGATTGGTTAGAACTCAGTGACTTACAATGTTTTGTAAATTAAGTTTCAGATTTAAGATTCTATGTTTAAACTTTAAGATCCATTTTCAATATACACAGATATAAACACAATTCTGACCGTAGAATAACAAACACTAGTCTAACATTTAACATTACAATCAGTCAAAAACACATTTTTTCAGGGACTCACTTAGTTTCCCAGAGGCCCAGTCAAATGACCTTGTGGACTCACTACACTGAAAACATAAATGTTTCAATCATCAGTGAATAATGTCATAGGCCAGCTGAAAGCTCTCCACTGAAGTCTAATGCACTACAAATGGGATGGAAGTTTACATACATCTGGATCAAAAGTAATGAGTCTGTTTTCCAAAGGCAATATATTTGGACAACTTTGTTTGCCTTTTCAATACCTGCAGGTTCAGTTATATGAAGACTTCGCAAAGTCGAGAGCTAAGGCCAGTGTGGAGGACAGCATCTCTACAGCCTCCACAGAAGAGGAGGAAAAGCCCAAACTGAAAGCCACAGGCCATGTCTTCCAGGTACAGCTTTTTTTATGTGAGATATCAAACTCTGCTTGTCTCAAATGTAAATCTGCTCTGCAGCCATAGTTAAAGACCTCTGGAGAGAAATTTTTGTAGTCTATAAACATGTTCAGTTCGTTTTCTTTATTCATAAAATAGTTTCATATTTCATATCCATGTATACTTATTAGTAGTCCTCTTCCTAAATGTCTTTGTTGGCACAGTGCTGCACCTCTGTGTTTACACCTATATATTGCACCACATGTATGATGTGAAAACTTTGTAGTGCAATATGATTTTGGATAAAAACCTTGTAATGACAGAGCAGAGGTGTCCTGGTTTGGAATAAAAGCCATCGTTAATACTTTTCTGCTTGCCTTATCTTTTGCTGATGTGTCATGTTAAACCATTCACTGATTTCCCCCCCCCCCCTTCCTTTCTGCATTCTGTCAGGCGCTGCAGTACTTGCGAAAGCTGTGTAACCACCCGAGCTTGGTCTTGACCCCGCAGCACCCAGAGTACAAACGCATCACTGAGCAGCTGACGAGTCAAAACTCCAGCCTGCGGGACATTCAGCACGCGCCCAAACTCTCTGCTCTCAAACAGGTGAAATACTGTGAAGTCAGCTTTTAGATTTACTCCACCACCATTTTTTTCGGGTTTAGTTGTAATATGTTCCACATAATCTGTAGTGATGGGGATTTTGTTTGGCAGAATTTAATGAAAGTAAAGTGGATGTTCCTTCTTTATCTTCTTTTTTATGCAAAAACCACACACACTTTCTGTCGGAGGAAGAATTTTTTTTTATTAAATGAAATAATAAATACAGAACTTGTATTGTCAACTTCTCCACCGTCTCATACTGTATTGTTTCTGTGATTTCTGTCCTCCAGCTGCTGTTGGACTGTGGTCTCGGTGGTGGTGGAGGATCAGAGGGGGGCACTGAGGCAGTGGTGGCCCAGCATCGTGTCCTCATTTTCTGTCAGTTGAAGAGCATGCTGGACATTGTGGAGCATGACCTGCTAAAACCAAAACTGCCCTCCGTCACCTACCTGAGACTGGACGGCAGCGTGCAGGCGGGCCTGCGCCACTCCATCGTATCCAGGTCAGTGGATAGATTTTTATTTATCAACAGATTTGAAAATTGATCCAGAACTCTTCCTTAGTGCTGCCTGTTGATGTAAATGTGAGCTGATACCAAAGTCCAAGTCTTCCTTCTGACTTTCTTATCACTGATTCCCAGGTTTAACAATGACCCCTCCATTGACGTGCTGCTGCTGACCACCCATGTTGGGGGTCTGGGTCTGAACCTGACTGGTGCAGACACTGTTGTGTTTGTGGAACACGACTGGAATCCCATGAGGGACCTGCAGGCCATGGATCGTGCTCATAGGATAGGACAGGTACTGCTGTTAGATCAAATTAGCATACATCAAAAGACAGAAAAAAACAGTGTGGACCAGCCCATGACCAGGCTGTGTGCCATAAAAACACACAGTAGGATGTTTCTACTTCTTCAGTTTCCCTGATGCATTATTGAACATGACCGTTGAACAGCCTTGGATTGTGTGACACCACTGCTCTTATCTGAATCCAGTGATGCAAAATAAACCAAGTGAAATTAAATTAGCATGGAGGCACTGTCATACACATGCAGTACATGATGTTAACATTTATTGTCATGTTTGCAATATGCAGAAACGGGTCGTGAACGTGTACAGGCTGATCACAAGAGGCACACTGGAGGAGAAGATCATGGGTCTGCAGAAATTCAAGATGAGCATCGCCAACACTGTCATCAGCCAAGACAACGCCAGCATGCAGAGCATGGGCACGGACCAGCTCCTCAACCTCTTCACTTTAGACAAGGTGAGAACTTTCAAAAGTTCCTCTCATGAAATCACACACTCGAATATCTGTTTAATATAATTACACTCGAATATTTGGTATTAACATGCAACATCGGGATTCGTATCTAGATATGTTTTGGAAATGGAAACAGTTTGGGCTTTGTCAAGATAAGAGTGCTTGCTAATGCTAGATGTACATGCAAGGCCAGAGGATAAAACATCCAGATGCAGTTCACATGGTATTAAAGGTTCCCACAGCTTACAGCACAGCATTCTGCTCTGAGTCAGCAGGCATACCAACCCAGATGTTTTTATCCAATAGAATGTTTGTCATTTCTGCTCCTCAGTCTGCTCAGACAAAAAACATCTGACAAAAGCCTGCTAGCTTGCATTCCTCTGTGTGTTCTTGACACACACACCTCTTCATGCAGGTTTTGCTACCATACCTGTGATGCATGCTTTGTGTTTGACTGAACTTTCTTGAATATTAATGTGTTTCAGGGTGAGTCGGGTGAGAAGGGAGAACAGTCGTCGTCAACCTCAGGAAAAGCCTCCATGAAGTCTGTGCTGGACGGCCTGGGAGAGTTATGGGACCAGCAGCAGTACGACACGGAGTACAACCTGGACAACTTCATGCACTCTCTGAAGTAACACTGTATGACACCCACGCAGCCTCCATCTGCTGGCCGAGCAGGACCTGGTCAGAGCCTGAGGAGACCCCCACTGCTGTATCTGTCTTACTCCCAAAACCCACCCCCACACCATACACAGTATAACTGGAAGGGGTCACTGATAGCTTATGGTTACAGAACATGCCCGGAAGCAATAAGCAAAACACAGCCAAAATAAGAACTATATCTATTTTTTGTGCTTTCAAATTGACAGGTATGCTGCAACAATGTTAGAACATTTTCTTCCAACATTTCTTAAAATTGCCAGACATCCCATAATTCCTTGCTGAGAGCAAACCGCCCAGGTTTTCAATGAACGCTCTACAAAACAGCTAAGAGAATATGAGTTGATGATGCTGCACCATCTGCGACAAGCATCCCCAGTGTTCCTCTACATCATCTACATCAGTGAACAGCAGCATCACCGCTGTGTGCAGTGGTGTTGCTGTAGTCTACCAAGCATAAAGTTTATAGTTATCCTTTACAGCTCCAGCACCAGGTGCTACTTTTACAGCCCACTGCCGGCCTTCCACACTGCAGTACCAGAGCATACAGTGTTAACTGCTTAAAAACACCATTATCCAGCTGAACCTCCCTCCTATCTGCCCCTCTACCACTTTCCTCTCATCACAAGGTCATAAAGCACTGCGATACCCAGCCACAGCTGTCACCGCCCCTCTGACTGATGGATACAAACATGTTTTTGTACAACAAAGGGAAACAGGGCGAGAGCGACAAGCTCGCTGGAGAAACCACAGGATGTCAACACGGTGTACCGGCTTTTTATAGCACAGTGGTGGCTGCTGAGCTCAGGAGCTGTTTGTGCTATGACAAGATAACTCCCATCCTCCAGATGGCGATAGTTTCTACTCGCCCCACGGAGTCTGTTCACATGGCCCGAGGTCATCGAGAGACTTTCTTGGTGAAATGAGTCTTCTCCGTGTCCAGCTCCTCCAAACGTGGTCTAACAGTGAGCTGGAAAACACTGCACTTGAAGCAGCATTACAGAGACTGAGCACGGGGCCAAGCTGAGACTGGTACCTGAAACTTGCCACAAGTATTTTAAAAAAAAATAACAGACTTGTACATTATTCTGTAATTGCTGCTTTTTGTTTATGATTGTGGAATTGTAATAAATTCTACAAACCTTTGAACTACACATCTTTTATTTCTTTGCATGTGGACAGTAATGGCCAGTAGGTGGTGTGGTTGCACATCCAAGGAAAATACTGAAATGACTGAACCTCACATAACTAAAAATATGGTCGCATTAATCTTTTCCTCTGACACAGGTACACATATTTAAGGATCATTTACTACTTTATTACAGCCACACACCACAAAGAAAAACATTCAGAAACTATGCACACATAGCAGATGGCTCTCTGAGAAGGCCTTGTCTATTGGCCTTTAAGTTGGTATTCAGAGCTAATTTTGATTTATTAAAGCTAATAATGGAGATTGTTTAGTCTGTCTCTGTTTCCAAAGTCAAGAGTGAAGCTTCAATCTCAACTTTACAACCAGCATAGATAAGAAGTCCTGAAAATACTCAGAGCAGTGATACTTTATGGAAGCAAGGAAAGGAAATTCTGTAGGCAACCTCCCTTGTTTACTCAACTTTAGTGATTAAAAAATACTAGCAAATGTGTATCTTTGAAAATGATTGAATAAATTTAAACTTAATGTTCAAAATTACTGGCAGTAAAGTCAAGCATGCAGGGCTTTTAGTTGCTTATCTGAGTTTCCTGGATCATGTGACTGACGGGAGATTATAACCTGACAGGACAAGCTGCCTTTGATTATCATCTGTGATCCAGATGTGCAAGTTTAAACGTTTCATTTGGAATTTTAGTGCCTGATTTTTATTGTTTTTCACTTGATTTAGGTCCAAATTTGGTCTACCTGTATTTGTGAACCCTCCTCCCCCCCAAAATAAACCAGAACGATGTGTAATTTTTAGCAATATTACAATGAAAAGCACATAAATGTAGACAGACTGATTGTCAAAGTCTAATATTTAAGTGCAGGCTCTGTTGTTGTCCTTGCAGCCTTTCTCTGCTTCCACAAAAATCTGTCCATCTGCAATTTAATGACAGCTGAGCAAACTGCGTCTGCCAAAGGAAGCTGGTGTGATCTGATAGAAAGCTCCAGAACAGCTACTGAATGGACTTTGTGGAAAGATTGATTTGTCAAATGCGATAACGATTCCTTATGATGCTCTGTCTGCCTCACCTGTCCGACGAATAAATCCATTACGCTAAAAGGCCAGATGGTCAATGTAAAGACAGTAAGTAGCAAAGGGCATAATGCGAGTTAGTACTGGTCAGCTCTTTTTTAAGGCCTGGTGCATTAACGGGACAGAGATGAGAGAGAGAGGGAGAGGATGCCATGCCAAAGACCACAAGGTTTCACAGCGTCATACAACTACGTTTAATAAGATTTGCTTATTAGTACAGAAAAAGGAAAAATTAAGGTGGGAACTACAAACTCTGAAGCAGTAGTAAGCATTAGCAGCATTGAGCTCCATGTTTTTCAAAATCACAGTTAATACTGCAAAAAAGTTCAGACCAAGTCAACAATCTCAAAAAGCCTCGTCAAGATAGACCCAGTGTTTAAGTCAGGAAAATTAAAAAAAAAAAAACCTAGAAAACAAAAGCACAGATGCCTTACGAACAAACGAAAGAAAAAAAACAAGTTTACATTTCAAAAGTAGTGGGATGTTTGTGGAAGAAAAGCACACTACCAATCTCTTTTTTTTTCATCTATTTTTGAGATCACAACATGACGAGACCTACAGTGTTTACCTGCCCAGAGAAGGCCCATAAAGCAGAAGTGAATATATAGTATACTATCCAAGTCTAGTTACATGAAATACATACGTATATCTATAGAGAGGAATATATAAAATGGTTACCATCATCCAAATCATGATCTTTTTCATTTGCACATACACTTTGTGTTATAGTTCAGGTATAAATTGTTTTGTTAAGTGACAGAGAAACTTAAAAAGAAGGCCAGGAGATTGATAAATACTTGGTGGTATGGTGGTGAAAAGTATCGAGCCCTGGGAGAGAGCACGCTAGCATCAGCTGTATAAACTGGTAGAAAAGGCCGGCCAGAAATAACATTGGAGTCTCTTTGAATGAGGACAAAAGAGGACAGGACGTCAAAAAAACACTTCAAGATGGAGCTTCAGCCTAAATTGAAGAAACTGTTTGACATTTTGAGGAATGTGTGTGTGTGTTTTTTTTTTTAACTGTCGTATTCAGAGTTAAAGAAGAACATCAATATCACTCTCATGTCTCAGAGTGGTGTCGATCTCCTCATGTAACTCTGTGCAAGAAACAAAAGTTTCCCCAAAATGTCAAACTGAAGAGATCAGCAGGGAAAATGTAGGATATTGAGAAAAAAATTTTAAAAATTAAAAAGTAGAGGAAGGAAAAAAAAATACTTTTAAACCATCATCTCATATGAATTATGAAGTTTCTACAGTGATACATGTTCTTCCCAAACTCAGCGTATTTAAACCATGCATCTCTACATTTACATTCATACTTAAATACAATCACACTGGTGCACTCTGCAGGGACCGAACCTACGAGGAAGAGGAGGAGTGTGACATGGCTGTTTCTTTAGGAGGAGCTGTTTGATTATTTCAAATGTGAGGAAATGTTGCTCTCCACTGCACAAAGTGATGAAGGGTTACTGTCGAGTTAGTGCTAAATATAGTCCTAGTAGTAGTATTGGAGTAGCAGAAGCAATGTGAATGGTCAGCGGTGTTGTCCATCTTCCACAATTACATCACGACATACTGCATGTATGCTCCATTCTGCCATTTTTATTTTATTGCCCATTCATTTGTTTACATTGCGAATCACTTAAACATCACCAACCACCAATCTGTTGTTTGTGAGTAGTTTTTTTTTCTCTGTAGATCATTTGCACACTAATGTAAGCAACATCAGCGAGTTAACACATAAAGCTTAGCATTTCAAGAATCGAGACACCTTAGTAACAATATTACAAAGTTTTTTTTTTCAGCTTCAAAAAAATGAAAAAAGTGAACAAACGAAAAAAAAAATAAACTTTTAAAAGAATTAGCATCATAAAATTAATTTATTCCAAGTAAAAATACAAAATAATATTAATGACATTGACCAGATATGAAAGTCTCCCCCAGAAATAACTATTAATGGTTGAGAAATAAGTCTGTAAAGAAAAAATACGAAATAAAAATGAAAATATGTAAATATGTTTAAATTCTTTTCTTTTTTAGCAAAACTTTCTAAAAATAATGAAAATTTCTCAGTACAAAGGCTACATTACTACTGGAAGGTACTAGCAGGTAGAGTAGGTAAATACACAGTAGAAAATGATTTTAGTGAATCACAATGCTTGCAATGAAAATAATTCTGCAATAAAGATTTATGCCTCTTTTTCTTGTTTTCTTCTTTTCTACAAACAGTACAAACAGTATTGCACATTACAACAAAGAATCAAGGTTCTTAGCCTTAAAAAATGGGACTAATTCAAGTCTTGCGTGAATAGAAGGCCACCAGTCAATTGATGCACCTTGGGGGCTCTCGGTCAAGTTACAGGTGAAAACACTTGTGTCTGTTTTTTTGTGTTAAAAATAACATTCTTGTCTCTCTAACCTCCAGCTCTTCAGCGACTCTCACAAGTCTCCGTTTGGGTTTTCTCCCGACGACGTCAGGCTAACAGATCGGGGTCACGTTGCTTTAGTTACAAAAGAAAAGGGAGCACATACTTTTAGGAAACATAAAAAACTTCTCTTAAAAAAATAATGAACAGAAGATCTCTTTCACAACTCTGGTCAGCATAGTAAATGACTGATTATAAATATACAAAAACGTGGGAAATATGTTCAGTTTTCTCTCTGAGCACCTGATAGTTTTTTTTTTTATTCCCTAAAGAGCTCATCTCTGATGTTTCCGACCAATTTGACCAGTGGGACACTCACCCTAACTTCCACTGTAATAAAGTAGACTGTACTCTCACTAACTACATCATTATATTAGTTATAAAGCTCTAGCTCCTTCAGTTGTTGTCTTTTTCAAAAAAATAAATTCTTAAAATAAAAGCAAATAAGCATGATAAAAATAAACAAATCAACCATCTGTTAAATCATTTCTCTTGAAGAATTAAATTAATATATATTTTTTCATCTGAATAAACTTACTTAGAAAATATCAGTTTCTCTCCTAATATATTTCAAAATTGAGGTATTGCAAAAGATCTTGTCAGTCAGAAAGCACGCTTTATCATCTTTTTTTTTTTTGTCTTTTAACAAAAAGAACTGCTGACCGTCGAAAACTGTTCAGATACAAAGAGTAGTGCATAACAAATGTCTATCATAGAGAAGGAACAAACATAGAAAACCTGTCTGGGTGGGGAAAGAAATGTCACAAAAACACCCAGAGTTCACTTTCATAGGGATACTTATTATTACTAATGGTTAGCCTCTTTTGTTTTTTAAGTCTTTTTTTTTCTATCAGTAAAAAAGTATCTTCTGCTTTAGTTTCAATTAATTGTTTTCCCGGACAACAAAAACATCTATCTTAAAGCAAAAAAAAAAAACAAAACAAAAAAAAAAAAAGTTTGCGGCTAAAAAACAGAAAGAGGGGAGGGACTGCAGGGCGCCAGCACGGGACAATCACAACTCACAGACAGAAAAAAAAAAAAAAAGAGGGTGGGGTTGGGAGGGGGGGTGACACACACACATATACTTGCACTGATGTAGGATCCCACCCGGATTGTCCACAAAACTACTAAAAAAAAAAAAACCAGTGTAACTTGCCCCCACCCCACCCCACCCCAAAGCCCCCAAAACCAGAGCCGCCCCTGTCTTCAGCAGCCAATACTTAAGTTTCTATGCATTGCATTCAGAACTACAAAACCCACTTCTCCACCTGCCCGCTCCTAGTTGCGCTCTATAACCTTTTTTTGATAAAAACTAAAAGATATATATGTCCACCATCTTTTTTTTTTCTTTTTTAGCAGGTCCATTACTTCAAGCTTTGCAGGAAAAAAAAATCTGGATAAATATGGTAACCCCAGCTTGCAAAAATCTGCACCTTCTGGCATAATTCCCACCCACCCCCCAGCCAACCCCACCCCATCCTACCCCAGCCCAGCCATGAAGTGAGCGCGTGTGCAGAGCTCAGTTTATCACCCACAAGTCTCCAGTAGCTTCAATGTCCCGTCTCCCACCCCCCAAGCCCCCCCCACTTAAATTAGTCATTCCCGACATCCCGAGCTACTCATCTAAAAGACCCCCCGCCCCAGCACGCCGTGCGCGCCGCGCAGACTTTTGCGCGTG
>JAPZDV010000003.1:5361730-5386332 GCA_029814665.1 Acanthurus lineatus
GTCATGTCCTTAGAAAAACAAACTCTACTTTGCTACTAGGAAGCTCTCTTGGTTGCTGGCCTGGGTGACAGGTTGGCCTACAAGACTCAGTGTAGTTCTGGTGGAATTGAAGTCTCAAACTGTGTATTGCAGCCTCATGTTTACCTATAAAAAATCTTGTTTTTCATGAATTAAGTGACATTATTCCAATGTGACAGGTTTTTCCATTGTTAGCTTTCTTAAAGATGAATTGCGTGATTGTTATCTCCTTTTTTAATACATCATAAAACCAGTACAAAAGTATGTGATTGTGCTAAAATAACAGCTATGATATTCAAGGTGTGCTATCTCCTTTGAGCCATTCTGCACAAACCATCTTGTTATAAAATCTTTTTACAATTCTCTTAAATAAAACAAGGCTAGATTGAGGCAGGTATCCTCCCTTCAGCCAGTGAAATGAATGTGACCACTAGGCCAGGAGACAAGAAATGAGAGCTCAGTCGCCATGGAGACGCCTCAGTGCATGAGTAGGCAGGGGTGGATGCTAACCTTGTTATAGCATGGCCACAAAATGAAAGGTTATCAAATCCCTCAACAGTAGGACACTGTCCCTCTGAGTTTAACTCTGCAAAAACTGCAGTGCAGTGTCCACAAGACAAATGAGAAGAGCATCAGGCAGAAACGGCAACGCTGCCACGCTATTAAATACCCATAAGGAGTCAGTGGAGGGGATACTGACCAGGGGTAATGAGCTCTTTGTCTTATCGTTAACAGTAACTTAGAGTTAATGGAATTATGCATGCTGAAGGCGCTAAAAGAGAAAATTAAACAGAAAAGTAGCACAAAGAGGAATCCTTGTTTCATAACACAACTTTTAACTTAAAACAGTGACTCCCACAGATGTAGAATCTTCACCTGCATCTCTCTGTCAAGATTTAAATTTTTTGTAGCTAAAAACTATCTTGTGACTCCAAAAAGTCTTAACTGGCTTTCCTGCTTTCCTCAGTGTTAAATTCCATGGCTTGTTTTGAACATTATTTGTATTCCACCCAGCTCACGTCATAATAATGACACCCTAAACCCCCACTGAAGATCCATGGTGATAGCTGAGGTGGGGAGGACAGCCCCGCCCTGCAGAGGCTCGGCTTCCTGGCTGACAGCCAGTCTCTCTTGGTCACGATCTGTCCCACTGCAATTGGCCGGCGGGCCTAAAATAACCAGGCTGAAGCACAGCCCGAGTGGATATACATGTATAGGGAACTACTATAATTAAACCAGTCCTGTGTGTCTGCAACTTGAAACATCTGTCGGGACTCCGGCAGCCAAAAGGCCGTAGTAACTGCACAGACGAGGCTGGCCTTCCGCTCTAGCAGGCAGTGCTGAGCAGTTGGCTGAAAACCCGACTATAATGAGGGCTCTGATACATGGGAGAGGGCTCAGGCAGAGTTCAGCTCAGCAGCATGCCATCAAAATGACTACGAAAACCTCAGCTGTGGTGGAGAGGAAGGATATTGTGAATGAAAGCATGAACCCGCTCACCCTTTTGTCGATGTCATTGTGCTGCAGCTGAACGAAGCGAGCGCTAATGGCAGCGATGTAGCTCTGTTGATTTGAGAAGGCCACACGGCCGGCTCCCTTTGGGTATTTGAGCTCTGGGTCAGTGTCGATGCCAGCGTAGCACACACCTCCATAGAGCCGGTCCATGATCATAGCCAGCTCCACTGGAGAGAAGAAGTGAAGAAAAGAGGGAGAGATGATTAAGGCCTCTAAGGAGGACTTTTTATTTTAGTTTAAGACTAATTTTGGCATTCCTCTGGCATTCCAAATTGCCATTCCTACTAAGTTTAAAGTTTAACTTGGACTTTGGTAAGTGACATTTTTATCACCTGATGTAAAAATCTAGCCTACTTTACTATTCATCAGAGCAGCAGTCTCAAACTGTTGGTATAATTAGTTGGGGTCACATTGCAGACCAGCCAGCGATGTTTATCCCAAGAACAGAAGGACTGAGCCTTCCATTACAACATGAATTCTTAACATGACGACCACTTGGCTAGCTTCCTGGAAACCCAAGTAAAGGATTGCTTTCTCAGAGGGAGAACTTTCATTATAACCACCAGGCAATGCGCCCTATGCCAGCCAGTGTTATGAAGCCAAGTAAGAAGCTTCTGGGGGATCACAAAAAAAGATATCCCATTCGTTTTAACTAGCTACCTGCACGCAGAGGCCGTGGCACCCCCCCTACAAAGATGGTCTTGCGGGGGTCCAGAGGCTGAGAGCCGTCCATGACAAAGTCACTGTCGCTGAGGTTCCAGGGACGGATCTGGACCTGTAAGACAGAAGGATAAATGTGGTCATTTAGAAGACAGTGTGTGGTCTACCTGTGTTAATTAGCCATGCTAACAGCTTAGCTCCTTAGAGGTTAATGTCCGTCTGTCCATCTGTCCGCCACTTTGGTCTAGATGAAAACATCTCAGTATCTATCGAATAGATTGCCACACCGCAGACATTCATGGTCCCCAGAGGATGTATGACTTTGGGAGTCCTCCAACTTTTTTACTTTAGTGCCAACAGCAGGTTTAAGTTTTCACTTATTCAGAGATAACATGCTATCATGCATTAATGTCACCAGATGATGCATCCTAATGACTGTACTGATCCCTTGAGCTTTTCATTCAACTCTTAAATCAGGTTGATGTTTTAATTTGTCAAATTGTTCAATTATTAACCAGCAAAACTACGGACACACCCATAGACCTCGACTCTAAAGTCTGTTTACTGCTTACAAGCAAATCACAGCATGCTAACACACTAAACCTACACAGTTACTGGTAGTTTCGGTGTGTTTTAATATGTAAGCTAGTTCTAATATGTGCAAAACTTAAAAATGCTAACACATTAAACAACATGTTAGCATGCTGACCCATAGCATTTAACTCACTGCCCAGTGTGCCAGAGACCAACCTCACACAGTTCTTAGAATGGCTGCAGGCTCTTAGTATGTTTTTTTTTTTTTTTATTATATAACTGTATTCCTACTTTTGTGAACAAATTTCAGGGAGTTCTTCAATTGTAAGAAAGTTTAAAAAAAAAAAAGTATTCTGGGACAGAAGGGGGAACAAAACAGCCATTTGAAAACATAAATGTATTTAAATATTCTATTACTGAATGTCTGCAGCTTACCGGTTTGTCTTTTATAGTAGGACTGGACACACACAGGTAGAGCTTGCCATCCTCCTCGATGCAGGCGTCGATCAAGGCCTGGACAGAAGTTTCTTCCTGGAAGAGTAGGAAGGCGTAGCCTGGAAAAAAAGAGCAGACCGGAGTTTTAGGGGGAAAAAAGCAGAAATTCTCTTACAAAACTACATCTGTTGCATTTAACAGTCATACCCTTGTGACCACGATGCCTTCAACTCTGTCCTCTGGGCAAGAGTTCATAGACATCTGGGTATTTTCTACAGTGTCTATATTGTCACAATCCTATGACTAAGCCCCTTAAGCCCATATTTCTCCCTGTAATTACTCATAGTTTCAGAAAAATTTGTCTCAACGCAGGCATATGACCTTGTAGCCTGTTCTTCTGTCCATTTTTGCCTCATCTGCCCCCATAAGACGCTCCGCACCCAGTACCTCGCTTTCTGCAGTGCTTCAGATTAAATGGCTAAGAGTGCTCCACTCCTAAGAAACCATGCAAAATTGATCAGCCTAACCCACTGCAGATCTTCCCTGAGAATTGGTTCAGGTAGACAGAGTTTGGTGATGTCTGTGCAAGGCAGAAAGAAAGAGCAATTCAGACAGTCACTCTGTAATATTGAATTATTTAGCACAGAGAGAAGGGACCTTATCCAAGGTCAGAGCTATTAAGCTGTTTCGGGAGGGACAAAAAGCAAACTCAATAGGGTACATGATCGAGCAATAAGGATCTGATTTATACTGAGAAAGGACAGAAAAAACAAGAGCTGAGAGCCCGATGTCACTTTTTGACAGCCAGGTAATAAATACATGATACTTGGCAGGAGTGAATACATTACAGATACCAAAAAGCAGCAGATGTTGGTGCACACAATCATCTCTGAATGGGTTGTAAATTATTAGTGTTTTGTTCTGGTGGTGCTCGCAGGAGCCCGGCACCACCTGTGGCACCCATGAGTCAGGGGAATATGAGCTGCAGTCTGAGTGGAGCAACTGGGACGGGTCGATATGCACAAGTGCACATGATCACACACACACACAAACACACACACACCAAGAGACTGGAGTACACTCTGTCTCCAACTTTCAATCATTTTGTCCGTGGTGCCCCTGGAGACTACTACAAAAGCCATGCCTTCCTCTTACTATAACCCCCTCCCCCGTCACACACAGAAACTCAAACACATGCACTTATGCAGACAAATGCATGTGTGAAGATGGCAGGAAAGAGGAATGTACAACTGTCATGTTTCACTTTTAACATTCCTGAACTGAGCTGCTGCTGCAGCTGAGATCAGGGGAAAGGAGAAATAAAGCCTGAATCGGCAGACCCAGTCAACTGTGGCATGTGGAAAGGTCTGAGTGAAAGTGTGCATAGTAGACGTGGTTATAAGTGTGTGTGGCTGTGTGTGTGTTAAGGGAATGAAAAGCAAGACAAGAAAGAAAAGTCACCGAGTATCAAAGGTGGAATGGAAAAAGCAGGTGCGTAAGCAGACGTGCTCGTCCTCATGAGGGCTGAAACTGCGGCTGTTTTGACAGCAGCTTTTGTCCGTGTGTGACGCGTGTCCTGTTGCATGTGATGTGTTCACTGTCACAGTGACCTGACAGTTTCCTATCTAGAGCAGTGATGGCAACTGGGACTTTCTGACATCTGCGTCTGTATCAGCAGATGATTCTGTAGATCTCTACGTGGTATAAGAAGCTTCTGTGTTACAATCTGATGATTTAGATTTTAGAAAATAGTGCACAGATTAGTGGACAAATGTGAAATAAGATCATACAACAGAGTTTTTACTGGCTAACAACAATACAAAACTATTGCTTGAGTATTGGATTCACAACAAATGCTTTGATAATAAATAAACTATTTAGGTCATTTTTGAAGCCAAATGCTAAACATGCTGTTTCCAGCGTCTCCATTCTGAGCTTTTGTTTCTTATCTTTGTCATTTATTACCTTAAACTGAGCTGCTGGATTTTAATCTGTTGACTGTACAAAAAGACAATGGGAAGACGTCACTGTGGGATGAAGGGAATTATTTTTCCACATTTCCCATTCATAGTTGATGGAATTTAGGTTGAAGAGAAAAGAGAAAATGGATGTCATTGATCCGTTCTAAACTCAAGTATGTGCCCTTTTTGATTCTTAATAGACCACTAAGTACTTTATATGGGCCCCAAAGTAAATCTGCAAACAACAGAAAAAAGTGTTTCATCGGGCAGCAATGACAACAAGAAAAGAGAGGGCAGTACGTGCAGAAGCAGGTCTGTTTGATCTCAAGAGAACTGCAACACTATCATTAACATGCACACTTTAATTGTTATTATTTACTATATCTTCTTTTTTGGATCAATATAAGATGTAGCTCCACGCTACTGCATTAGCATACACAATGCTGTGTAATTGTATGCATCTAGGATTATGCAAAGTAAGCACAGAGGCTCTCACTAATTAACAGGTTTTTAGCCGTTGTTGTTCTGAGCCCTGTAGAGTTAAGTAACAAGCTAACAACCTCAGCGGGGCCATAATGTTTTCTGTAATAACAAGCTGTACCATCATGGGTAAAACCAAAGTATTCACCATTACAATCACCTGCTTTAAGTGACCTGCTAATCACTGTCTTTTTATAACTGGTCAACACAAAGCCAAGCGCTCTCCAGGCCAGCTGCAAAAAAAATGCACACAAGACTCCACATTTTGTGCACCGTCATCTTTACCCACGTGCCTCGTCATCGCCTGGCATAAGACCCCTGTGTCTGAGTTGCCGGGTTACATAAAGAGGGTTTGTCACTGGGTGAAATCATGTGGTTTAAGACTGACATCCCCCTCAGAGGAAAAACAACTGCAGTCTTGCTCAGAAAAAAAAAACAGCATGAAAAGGCAGAGCTAGCCAGCAGCTCATACAGTCTGAAGGAGGGAACAACGTGTTCCATGACCCAGGGCAGGAGAGAGAGAGAGACGGGGAGGGAGAAAAGAAGGAGGGGGAGAGGAGTCCAATAGATGGAAAGAGAGAGGAGAAGTGAGAAAAGGTAGGGAGAGAGAGAGAGCAGCAGCATGAATGACATAAAAACAGAGTTCATAAATACTTAGAAGGTGGTGGTGGGGGGGGGGCATGGGGTCTATATTGATTATAGGGTCAGACGTAAAGCTGCTGCTTTAATGGACCCTGTTATAAAGTTAAAGAACCGATGGGAGGGACTTTAAAAGTGAGGCAGACAACCTTTTCCGTGTCCTACAACACCAGCTGCTCACTTCCATTACATCCTTCAAACCTGCCAAGGCAACTGCTATTGAAAATTACAAATCAGGACGGCTAACTTCAAGGAAAACTTTGTGTCTTTTAAATAAATGAGTGTCATACTGAAACCAAACAATCAAAACAGAAAAAGAAAGCATAAATTTCTCAACCGTAAGTAGGTCTCCCTAGTGGCAGCTATCTATTACTATTCTACACAGTTTTAATGTCCTAATTCATGCAAATAGACTACAATACAGTTTAATTTGGACAGCAGGAGTAGAAGACACACATTCTGATTTGGTCACTATGTACACAGTTGAATGAAACTGATGCGGCTTTACAATAAACTGTGTCTAATATAAACTGTATCTAGACCCAACGTGTGCCATTCAGGCAGACTGTACCAGAATCAGTACGACTCTACGCCTCTTTATTATCGCTCTGATATTTAGCCTGAATGTTTCTGAGGATGTGTCTTTTTCCATCCGTCTTGCGCAGTGCAGAGGCTTACACCAGAGGAGAGCGCAGATCTGCAGTGGCTCGTGCCTCAGATTTATAGGGCTTTGCTGCTGAGCTCCCAGCACTGTCCAGGGAGGAGAGAAATGCGTACACCCACAACATTTTCCAGTTTAAAAAGTACTGTTTACAGACAAATGATAGGCAGAGTGCCTTGTGGTTTGCACAGACAAACCAATGACCTCATGCAGGACAGAGTCTTTCCTCAAACCGAGGCCAGCAGTCTGACTCATGGGGAGAGAAACGGCTACCTCAACAGCAGCCTGATGACAATTTGTCCAATTGCTGTAAAAACAAAAACATTAACTCACTAACTGTATAAGCAACTGCTACTTAAATATAGCATTAGGCTCAGCTTTTCTAGAGTAAAGGGGCATTAATGGTGTTAATGGAGCTGTTTGAAATTGTTCGAAATTTGGGAAAATATCCTTATTTGCTTTCTTATGAAGTGTTAAACAAGAAGACTGATACACCTTTGTGTCAGTATGTTCAGTATGAAACTAACACCACGAGTGAGTTAGCTAAACTTGGCTTAAATATGAGGCTAACACCAGGAGTAAGTTAGCTAAGCTTAGCTTAAATATGAGGCTAACACCAGGAGTAAGTTAGCTAAGCTTAGCTTAAATATGAAGCTAACACCAGGAGTAAGTTAGCTAAGCTTAGCTTAGATATGAAGCTAACACCAGAAGTTGGTTGACTTGGATTACCACTAAGACTGGAAACAGGGAGGCAACTGGCAACTAGCCGGGCTCACTCACCTCTTGACCTTGCAATTAACAGTTTTTATGCAAAGCTAAGCTAACTTCTGTCTTTATATTTACCATACAAGCACAGGAGTGCTTTTAATCTTTTCATCTAATTCTTGACCCATAAGTGTTTTTTGAAATTTAAGCACTTAAGGAAAAACATATAGAACATCTAAGAGTTTTAGGCAAAGCAACTCTCAGAAAATGCTAACATCTCAGTTATGTTTAAGTTATGAACCTGGATTTATGGTCTAAAAATACACTGCTGAGTCAAAGTATTGCATTTGTACCTTGTGCTAGCTGATACTTCACATTATCCACATACCACAGTGGAAATGATACTGTGGGGTCACTCAGTCACTTAGTAGTACACATCATCTTTCCACTGATATGTCAAAGTCCCGCCTTGCTATCCTATTCTCTCCATTACCCCATCAACTGAGAGTTGTGTTGACTTTGCTGAAATCCAATCCATGATGACTCGATAAACCGTATGAGCACAGTCACAATGTGCATTTCCCTGGCTTTAATGGTGACATTTTAATCCAGGCTTATCTTTTCATGCTCAGCAACAGACGTGTGTCAACAGATTTATTTCACATAGGCCAGGGCACAGATGTGTTCGCCCCGACTGACCAGAGTGACCGAGAAATAAATCAGCTATTCGCGATCAGAGAAATGTGGGACCAAACGAGAGAGCAAAACAAAGCTTTACTGGCTAAAAAGTCACGTCAGTCTGCTCCGAAAAAACCTGGAGTCAATTCTCCCATAAAGCATGGGTGAAGCAGAAGAAAAGGAAGAAGAGGAGGAAGAGGAAGAGGAAGAGAGAGTAGGCTTTGTAGTATGGATAGAGAGAGACATGAACATCTGCCTCCCCGCAAAAACAAACACAGGCCGCAGAGCTTTGAAGCTATTGGACAGTAGTAAGTGATGGAGGAAAGGTGGGGTGAAATCAAGCGTCGCTAATCATCTCAAGTTGAAGAAGTTGCTCACTGGATATAATCCTTCAGAAAAGGTTAAAAGAGAAACCAAGACCTGAGTAATGCAGTTCCATGTAACACTGCAATTGTTGCCACTGCAGCATTTCCCTGCTGCCATTATTTAAGCCTTGCTGCATTGCTGTTTCATGAATAAAGAGAAAATACAGACTTCTAATTTGAGTTCCTGTTTTGCCAAACTACAGCTCAAAAAAGTTGATAATGTTTGACTACAGTCAAAAGCACACTTGTGTTAAAACCTTCTGAAGTCTTTAAACAGGTCTGACACAGTTGCAGCATGACGTGAGCATTAGCATTTGTAGCAGTTTACAGCTCCCAGCACTCAAACACTCCGGTGTACAGACAGCGTCACCTCCTCCTCCCCCTGCTTTCCCCAATCAGAGACAGAAATAGGTCTCTAACATTTCAAGCTGATTGCCAACAAAGGTGACAGCAGTGTTGGGTGATAGGGGAGGGGGTATGTGACAGCACTGCAGCCATCAGAGTTTGTTGTTCACACTTATTTGAAGAGTTGGATGGCCGAGAAAATTTTATGTTTTGCATTATAATACAGGTCTGATTTTAAAGAAGCAGTAAGAGATTTGCTGACCACTTGGGGGCACCAGAAAAAGCTGTAAATACATTGTTGATAGTGTCTTTTTATAAAGGCTATATGCTGCATGTGTTACCAGGTATTTACCTATTTACAGATCTGGAAAGGACAGTACAACATGTTTATAAGCACCAGGTGAATAAAAGCACAACATTTATCTTCCTACTAGCTCTGTTTTTAGTTTCTATCAACTCCTGATGGAAATATCTGGCTCTACAGCTAAATGCTTCTCTATGGACATCAGCTGCTAACTAGGTTCTTTGGTGTTTGGTCATTGAAAACAGGTGCCTGTGTGAAAATAAGCTCAACAAGAGTGGTAAGAGTCAACTATTGCAGTGAATAAAACCAAAAAAACAGGCCGTAAGAAGCCAAAATGCTCTTTAAAGCTGAGGGGATCTGCAGCATTTTAAGCAAATCTAAGGCCACCATCACAAGATAGCATGTCTTGTTTATCAAGTTTTTCATCTGCCACTGTTTGGTCACTAAATTAGCAAAACAAACACTATTGAACCGACAGTTTCCTTTGTTTTTTCCTCAACAGATCATGCAAAGGAAGGATGTTATGAAATATAACTAAGAAAGAGGAAAGACAAGAGAATGCTTTTTGACAAAAATGACTTGTATCCCCTTAGCAACAAAAAAACAAACAAAAAACAACAACAACAAAAAAAGAAAAATAAATATTTTAACCTTATGTTGCATTTCTATCATTATTGCAAAGTAGTGTGCAATATCATGATATCATGTCTTGGAGCTATGAAAACATAAGAGCACAATTTGTTAATCCCCGTTCCTACTTCTACCACAGGTTGCCAGTTCTCTCCAAGTACCAAATGAGTCCTAGCCTGTCCCACAATATGAGTCATCCCTGAGCCCGAACACTTTCATAACCGTACAGACACACATCCATGGCAGTTTAATGCGAAGCAGGGTGGAAAGTGACAGCTATCTTCCATTCGGTCAAGCTTGGAAGAACATTTAACAAGAGGAGAGGCCGGTGACCTCTTGATGCAAATCCCACATCTGTAATTCAGCCATTACACACTCCACACAACAGTACACACACACATGCAGCTGCGCGCCAGCTCTCAACCATGAAGCTATTAGTGCTAAGAACTCTGTCACCAGGTATCTGTCCAAGTTCCCCTGCCTGTTAATATTAAGAGTGTGACATTAACAAGGTCCTTTTACATTTCTGGGGTACTGGGGTTTTAAATAAGATTGACAGATGAGTTCCAGACAAAAAACTAGTCCCATATGTCTCCTCCCCTTACATGGTGACGTCCTCTCGCTGCCGTAAGCTCATTCATTCCCCTAAAAGGATGCTGCATTTTTCCTTCTGGCTTTGGATATTAGTAGAGCCAAGCCTATTCAAAATAATCCAAGCCAAGCTAAAAAAAAAAAAAGGGATGTTGAAAAATGAGAGTGGGGGAGAAACTGGCAGTGATTTTCACAGGTCCTCCAGATGCAGCGTATTACCATCTGCCCATGGAATGTTAGTTATTTCCAGAGCGTCTTTAATAACTTTTCCTAATATGACACACAGCAGCTCCCGGGCCAGAGGGAGTGATGTAGAGGCTCAGGAGAGGGTGGTGCTCTACTCTGATCACCTGCCTAAAGAATGACACCCGAGAGGCTGAGCAGAAAGAAGAACAACTTTCACACTCCTCAGGTACTCAATCATGCAGGGTCAGAGCAGTTATGGAGTCATTATGAGCTGTATGAGTCTTTCTGCAAGGTGACTACAGGGGGTAACTCAGATAAACAGACACCTCCATGCTTACCCAGCATGAGCTCCGAATTCTGGGTAATATGATTCTTTACAAACTCTAAGATGGCGACGCACCCGAGGTGATATTTATTAGTGTAGACTTTGATGTCTGATGGGAAAATAAAGATTACACTCTGAGAAACTGTTGTTACCTTTAGGTGGAAAGTAGGATTTGCTCTCAGCTTTGTGGGGCCAGTCTACCACCAGGTGACCATAGCGACGGAAACTGTTGGTGATTTCATCTATTGAAAAAAAAAAGAAGAAAGACAGATATTTTGATGTTATTTTCAGGAAATGTTAAGATACCATTCATGGCTGTTCATGTAATATGCATATGGAGGACTCTATGCAGAGCCACAGTCAGTGATGAGACAGGCACAGTTTCTATTTTTTGCTCTGTTCCTGCTGCAGTAGTAGCCACTGCATTAAACAGGAACACAGGCTGGGCACATCCAGTCTGGACTGGGCTGACTCGTGCTGTGGAAACTCATTAATTTTTCAACCAGCTGAGGACACGCATTGTGCGTCACCTCCGTCACCGAACATTCGCTTGTTCAAAGGTGTAGACATATGAAGGGAAACATTTCATGTAAATGTTAAACTAATTGGCAAATTCCAGAGTTTGTGAAAATAATTACAGGTTGTAATGACGCAACTGGTCACAGATGTTACACAAAAGCACTTTGAATTAAATATTAACAGATTCAGACACTTATAAAAATGCTTATAAAATACGGCATATAAAGGCATAAGAGGCACATAAAAGCAGAACCTAATGTGATGCTTCGGCGCTGGTCTGGTTAACTAATGACAATTTCGCTTTAATTTTGATAAAAAGTTGTGACTTTTTGGTGTAAGTTTGTAAATGCAAAGCAAACAGGAATTTATTTAGACTTTTTAATGATGTTTGCAAAATTGTGGATATTATAAATATCACCAATCAGAAGTGTTAAGCTAATCCCCCAGGAGAATTCTTTGACATTTTAGGAAATACACTTATTTCCTTTGTACTTAGTGTTAAAAGAGAAGCTTGATTCCTCTCTCAAGTCTGTACAATAAATGTCAGTTTAAAGCCAGCAGGGGGTAATTAGCTTTGCACAAAGTCTAGTAACAGAGGAAACATCTAGCAAGGCTCTATCAGAAGGTAATAAATTATGATTTACAGTTTGTTTAATCCATTCAAGTGTAAAAACATGTTGTGGCTTTGTGGTTATATTTCAGACTGTTTCTTGGGGTCATTTTTCCTTTTGATTCACTCATTACTATAAGCTAGGCTAACCTGCTGCTGGTGGTAGCCTCAAATCTGATATACCTACGTAGGCCTGTACGACTGGTATCAATCTCTTCACCTGAAAACATTGAAATATTCCTTTACTTTGATTCCTTGAACATATACTGCCAAAAATCTGGTCTTTGTTGAAGATTCATTGGTGTAAAGGCTTCAGGCTGTGTAGCACACCAAGGTTGTTTAACTGAAGTTTACAGTAGCTAAATAATGTGTTAAATTACCTTTAACAGTGTTCATTAACTTCAGCAAGAGTGTCAAGGTGCCCTTAAGCAAGGCTAAAATGCTCCAGTGAAACTGTTAGCGGCAAACAGCCAAAGACAACGACTTTCCTGGGAGGCTTCCAACTGTGGATGTACTATACACCATGTGTCAGTATAAATCTGCAGCAGTAAGTGCCGAAAAAAAAGAGGCTGAAGTGAAGTGAAAACTCCTCTGGATGTGTAAATGAAAAGCAATCCTTTATTTACCTTCATCTATGTCAGGGGGGAGACCTCCGACAAAGACCTTCCTGGAGTAGCGCTCCATCCTCTCTCCGTTCTGACAGCGGGTTGGTGAGTTCAAGCCAGGGGTCAAGGAGGGGTCACCGTGGCCGTCGTCAAGGAAACCGTCCTCAAAGGGAAAAAGACAGGAACGACCTGGGAGGAGAGGAAAAGAGAAGGACACCAGGAGGACGAACAGGGATGGCAGGGAAAGACAGAGAGGTACAAGAGCATGAAGTAAAAAGGGAGAGAAGGTGTGAGAGATAAAAATAAATTAATCCCATCTGGAAACTTTTATGGCAGCAGAATCACTCTGAATACTGTCATAATCATGAGTTAATGCAAATATTTCTAATCTTTTCTGAAGGTCAGATTATTTTTGGTATTGAAAGATAACCCACAAAAAACATAAAACATGTGGCCAAAAGTATTTGGACACCCATAAAGACATAGTTTTCCGAGGTCCTAAAGCATTGTGCAAAGAACAGTCATATTTGCTTGTCCTAGTGTCCACATACTTTTGGCCATAGTGGTTTTCAAATCACAATCATGATATCATGATGTCATCTTGGAGACTTCCTTGTAATTCCTGCTCCTGATCCTCATTACAATATCAGTGTTCCTGACCAGCAGGCACCATGCTGAGCTGCAGCACATAATGAGGATGGAGCTACTGGTGATGAGTCAGCAAAGAGCATGGTTATGGTTTTTTCTTTGCTAGCTGAACACATTGTGCCAGTGGAAGTTTAAACACACTATGTTTCCAAGTTTAGAGGCTTCCGCTGCTGTGGTGATGTCCTGGGAATATTTTAGTGCATTTTTTTTAATTGTGGTGTTGCTTGTCCAAATGTAATATGTAATCTCTATGCAGAGGAACCACATCTGTCTGTTTTTAGCAGGGTTCATGTCTGACCTTTTCAGAAATGTGGTTACAAAATGACATTTTACATGAGAAGGAATACTGTAATTTCTATCTTCTCTGTATTCATGCCAGCACCTTATTAACACATTTAATCTGAAAGGAATCTGATTCAGACATTACTCAGTGCACTTCACCATGCTACAACTGTAACACACACCCTCAGCCCAATACTGCAGTGACCTTAAAGTGCTACACACAGCAGTTTTCCTCCTTGCTGAAGAAAGACAGAATTATGAAAGTTGTAAAGACTTCAAATCAGAGATGATCCATGTTGGAAGCACCCATCTTTGCCATTCAGATGATGAATCACTTCTGAGTCAGCATACTCCTCCATCATACCCTCCAGATTTTTTTTTGGAAACACTCCAACAAAACTAGTGAAAACATTTGGGAAGGTTTAGTTTTTTAGTTTGGTGGCAGCATCACACTCAGTGTTGGGATTAAGTGATTAAATTAAAAAAATCAAATTATGATAAAATGACACTATAATATGTTTCAGATACTAAGAAAAAAATATGCAATTGGGCTAAAGTTACTAACGTAAATGCTGGTAATAATAATCATATACATCTAAAGCTATTTCTTTTGGTAAATTGCTTATATGTAGAGTGTAACATTCTCTCAGATGCCTTGCATCTTTTAGCGTTGCAGGAATATTATTTTTTTTGCATTGTTCTCTACAAATAGACAGTCTCCATTCATTTGGTTGTACACCCTTAAATTTTGAGTGTTGCTTTTGATTGGTCCTTTACTTCCAGTTTGCAATGCCTTGAATCCACCAATCAAATCGGTATGCATATCTCTAGGCAAACTGGAGTCTGCCATGCTTGTGAATCGACTGCCATGTCAAGGCAGGTTGACATGTCACCTAACAAGAAGACCTCTCAGTTCTGGTAATTCAACACAATTACTCCTATGAAGTCATTAACATGTTCGAACATGACCGCACAGTGTGACGCTTACTTAACAGCAATGACAATGCTGTCAGCTTCATAAAGCTCGATGTCAAACCTGAGGAGACATTTACAGGAAGTTTACGTAACCTCACTTAAACAAATAAAAGAAATCAGTTTAAAATATTTAAAAAAGTGATCAAAAAGTAATCAATCATTTACATGACTTTGATGAAGTAATTAGAATAGCTACATCACTTATACATTATTAACAGGGTCACTTGTTATCTGTAACCTTAGCTTTCAGCAGTAACCTTCCCAACACTGATCACACTGCCGGTAAAAGGAAAGATGGAGTCCATCCCTGATGAACCCAATAGTGCAAACAGATCACGTTTTTAAAATTGCTTTCGATTTTCTTTTATTGGTGCGATGCATTTGCACTTCAATATCCCCAATTTGCAATGTTTCTCATATTATAAATATCACAGGTAGAACACTGACTCAGAATAGAGAAAAAGGAAAATTGGCAGACAGATATTTTTCCCTCTCACCATCAAGCAAAGGAAGATTCATACAGCTGGATTTGGTGGAGCTTTGCCCCATGTTGACAAAATGCACAACATGGAAAACTGTGTGTCAAAATAAATGTGATTCCATTCAACCACAGCACAGATGTAAAGCAGATAGCAACACCACACTAAGATCGCCCTCGGCCTGGGAGAGACGCATGGCCGGCATGGCAAACAGAACCCCAGAGAAAATGCCACACGTTACCTCTTCTGCGGCCATAGCTCCGGGCTGCTTGTCAGCACGGTGGGGCAAGGAGAGAGACACAAGGAGAGACAGAGGGTTGGGTCAGGAACAAGGGTAGGAAAGAGATACACAGACATGGGTTTTGTGGAAATAAACCATAACCAGGCAGGAACATCTCTAAGGCAACAGTGAAACCACAGATGGCCACACCTGAGGTTCAGCAACAGGAAGGAGGGTGATTACTACACCCTAACACCAGCCCACAGTAAACCTGCAGCACCTGCATTGGCAACAAACACATGCAGATGTGCATGGGGGCGGGGAGTGCTTGTGTATGTGTGTGTAGTTTAGTCATGGAAATGGAAATGGCCGAGATATTTAGCAGCATAATGCAACGCTCCATAGCCTGAGATCGTAATCTCAGCTTAATGAACCTGCAATGGCTCATGTTCGTGCTAATCTTCTGTGAATATTCACAAATGAGGCCATAAAGCAGAGTACATGCAGGACTGAGGGTACAGCAGATTAGTCATTATCATGGCCTTGGTGAAATATTAAAAGTTGCTCGGAGATCAGGTATTGCAGGCCAGGTGCGAGTGGAAACTTCCCACAGGATAAGGAGAGCACGTCCATGTGGCTGGCAGCGTCTGGGCTCTGAGAGGGGACAATGACATGCAGAGGGAAAGGGGGCAGTGGAGAGCTGGCTATAATGTCAGGACTGAACTGATCTCAGTCTGTGACGAGACGAATGTACAGCATTGTGGAGACTTTTATCTAATCAGCTGGTCAGGTGCCTGTTCTCTGTCTTATCTTTGTCTGTGTTTTAATGCTCATTTCTCTGCACTTACTCAAATGAAATGTAAAGAAATAAAGATAACATCAATGCACTTCTCTCAACTTTAGTTTATTTCTTGACAAACTGGGCCACTCATTTTTTGGATAAAAACACATTAATCTTATTTTAAATTCTTTTTACTAGCTTCTAAATGTCTGTGAGTACTGAGCAATTTCCATCAGGTGAGAAGGACAAAGAGATACAGCTGACAGTTTCAGGAAAAGCGAATAAGTAAAGCTTGTGTAACATTTTTTGGTGTCAAATGGAGCTTAATATTTCAAGTTATTTCAAGGTCAAGGCTTTTCTAAAGCTTTCTTCAAATCTCATTCCTCTCATGTTATTGAACCACCTGTGATCACATGACTGAATTTATATTCTTAGATTATGTGATAACAACTGAGCTACTTCCATAAACACTACGCAAGCTCTACCTGCTAAGACCAAAAGACTCAATTTAGGGTCAAGAAAAAGCTAAAAAGACTTTATTTTTCAAAATGGGCATTATTATTTCAATTTTGAATAAGGCCCACTTTAGAGACAGTGTTTGGTTTGATCATTCTGGGCTTCTGTAGAAAAAACATGGTGGTGCAACATGGCAGAGACAGTGACAGAGGACCTGCTCACTTGGAACTATAAAGGGCTTAGTCTCAAGTAATTTAATACTACCAGTCATATTTCCAGGTGATTAAACTGTAAAATGTGAAAATTCTTTTTCTGCAATATTTTACAAATAGGTCCCCCTTGATCCTTCATACTGGATCTTAACAACTGTGCAAATTCCAGCAAACAGCAGGGGGGCTAACACAGTGCTTAACAAATCCTCCTGCTCCCCTAAACGCATCAGTCACAAAGCAGACTCATCACCTAAAAAACCAATAAGGCCTCTTGTAACTTGAGGGCCCCTTTGTGTGACTTGCCCCTCTGGCTTCTCTCGAGGAATATATATTGCCTCTGAGCCTCTTCTCCCTTGCTATGTTTTCATTAAAAAGATCTCGCTCTTCAATCCAAAAAAACCTAAGCAGTCTCTCTGCTGCGTTGCTCTCTCCCTGTCTGGCCTTGGCAGCAACAAAGTCACCTAGCAACCAGGGCAAAATGAAGTAAACGTTGCACTGGGAAACCATCAGATGCCACAGTGAGAGAAAATACAATCCAGGAGGGAGAGGAGGTAAAAGTGATGGTTAAGGGCAAGTCCAAACTTCAAACTGTGTGGTGTCTAAGAGAGAGAGAAAATGTTTAAAAAGGAAACTGGGTGATTCCTCTGGGCGTGATGAGTTTGATGTCTCCTGCTCTGCTCAGCGTCAAAGCCTCAGACACTTCTACCGAGCTGTCAAGCGAACAAAACCAATATATCTGGATAGAGGACCTACGCTTAGTACTCTTCACTCTTTCTTCTCTATTTCAAATGCTAACACCATCCGGAGAAAGTAGAGACCTTACAGTTTGTCACAGCATGAAGCCTCAAAGCTAACGGGATGAAATGAAGGAGAAACACTGAGTAAAGCACTTTAAAGTTGAAACCAAAGCTTCCCTGTCTAAACACATCACAGGCTACACCGGAGAGAGGCAATTCTGACAGACTTGGAAGATCTGGGCAGATCTTTGCTTGCCTGAGTGCAATCCCATGACACAACAGTTTAACATCAATCCAGGACACATTCTCTAAAGGTGCGAGCAATGAAAGGAACAAAATGGGGAAGGAGAAGTGGTGTTGTCAAGATGTGATGGGAGAAACTGCCTCAGCAAGAAAGTTTTTTTTATTTTGCACTTCCTTTGTTTTTATCTGTGAAAATACCCTGAGGAACACCTGAATATGTCCAATAAAAAAAAATAGGGCTTTGTTGATTTGGTTTGATCCCAGACATCATTGATAGATGATTTGTAGGTGGGGAAACATGCCTGCCCCTAAAGGCTAAAATATATGTAAGGCTCTAAGAAATTATGCCCCTGATTCTATTTAAGGACCAATAAAAAGCCCTTAAAAAGTCAGGGCCTATGCTGGAAAACTCTGGGGCCTCCATGCAGCAGCATTAAGAACTGATTTTCTCTCTGGCTTGTCACTGCTGGTCATCAGCCGGCTGGTGGGACACTGGGGAGGGGAGGGGTCTAGTCTTACATGTAGGGGTATTTTGGGAAGTACTATTCACGGATTGACAGTGCTTCACACAGTGCGAAGAGGTCTGTCCTAGGCTTATGGTGTCAGGGAATCCAGACCTTAGCAAAGGGTAGGCAGGTGTGCCCGGTGCATACTGACATGGGCCCCTGTGGTTTTAGGGAGCATGTGTTTTTCATGGAAACATGACAAAAAAACATTCCATTCTTAATTCTGTCAAAACACAGAGGACAAAATGCAGCAGCGACGCTTAAAAGTAAAACTGAGACAAATATGATTAATTCCACATGGAGAAAAAGATTATGGGTACTAGAATAACATGTGACTTACTATTCAATGGCATTATGTGGTCTGCTCCAGGATGATGAAAGTTGAGACCCATACGTCCTGTTGAAGAAAAAAAAAATAGAAAACACTTAAAAAAATTCGAACATATGAAAATCACTGACAAAAGCCACCCTGTTTATAAAAAATGTTTGAATCTTCCATTCTACAGTTGGCAACAGAAAAAGGCCAGCCATGATGAAATGTTTACATGAACTAACGAATACACAAATTTACCTGAGGTGACACAATGGCAGAGAGGAGGACCACAAAAAAGAGATGAGGAAAACAAGGTGGAAACACACATTCCTTTGTTGTCACATATCTCACATTCAAAAACATACACACACACACACGCGAATAATCACACAAACAAAGGCAGCTATATGGCTAGGAATTCAACAGAGCATGCATTCTGCTATGGTAACAATGTGTGCATGCTACAAGGACCCATCTGTCAGTGCCTTTGTGGGGAGAGGGGTGGTGTGGGATGTCTGAATGAAAGTCATCACAGTTATCTGTCTTCCTAGTCACAGGCAACAAAGAGCAAAATGCACTTGGGTAGAGACAGAAATAGCCTACCTGGCTTAGGACAAAACATTGTCGTCTGACTGTCAACATCATTTGCAGTGGTAGCCGCAAGAGGCACACCCTTTATCCCTAACCACTGAAAATTAGAGCCCTCTGTCAAAACCTGCCTACTCCAGCTTTTAATGCAACACACAGCTAACCAGCAGTCTGTCTTGAGTCAATTAAGAAAGACAGAGGGTGAAGCAACAGGTTTACTGGGATACGCTGATGTATTTGACAAATACCCTTTATGCTTATGAGACACAAACTCTATGAACCAGCCCATTATCTTGTACAGAGTGTCGTGTCAGTGTTAACTTTGGGGTGGGGAGGGGTGAGGATTTACAGTTGAGGGAAACAACTGCAATGGATCTCTTGCTTTACCACTAGAGTACGTTTCCCCATATGTAACACGGACTTTGACAGACAGACAACTGTGTGTTGCAAGCTGCTGTGGCGCAAACAAGATGACATGTCAAAAAGGTTCAAAATTTGCCCATAGAAGGCAGATAGTGGGGATAATAAGGGGGCCTCTTCCTGGCTCACAAACAAGAGTGAAACTAGCAGTTAGACCTGGTTACAAAACCAGAGAGGCAGGCTAGGGGGAGTTGAAGGGGCAGCCACCCCGCAGCTCCACAGATGTGGATTCCCACACTCCTCTCAGCCACTCAGAATCAAGGCAACAGTAGGGCCCAGGGGCAAATGGAGTGTGACTAGCCCAAACATTCCCAAACACGTTTGTTTGAACACGTGGATATATGTGACACTGCTTAGGGTCACATTATCTCTGCTTTATCCAACTTTTTATCATGAGGACATAAAAAACTTTGTTGGCATAGACCAGATACAACCCAAAGGAGGAACACCCAATGTTGTGTCCTGGAACTGAGGGGTTTTTTTTTAATCTCCACAAAGCTCTCCAATCATCTCTTGCCCTCTATCTCACCAGCCTTGTACCTGATAGTCGCGCCAGGTTTTTATCTTAGTTGAGAGTCCTATGGGGTGGCTGGACAGGAATCATGTGTATTGGTAAACGTGTGGGTGGTCTATTTGTTATCCCTTTAACTGAATTACAAGGTGTAAAGCCAAATGTCTGACTGGCTCAAGTGTCTCTGGGAGAGAAACCCTTACAGCTCCACAGCGGACTGTGCACTTTGAACTAGTACCACTACTTGTGGTTGAGCAAAACAAAAAAAACAACAAAAAAAAAGGAAGAGGATTAATAGAGTACTACATTATAGACTGGAGACTAGTACACTCCACTGAACACATTTACAAACAGTGACGTTATAGGAGGTCAAAAGTAGCAACGGTGCTTGCCTTTGCATCTACATTAGTCATTTTGCGTGACCAAGGGGGGCAGTTGCCCTCCTGAAACCCTGAAATAGCTTTGGGCATGTGCCATCTGCTTCCCCCAGGAGTTGAGTGGCGGGACCTGAGGGGCCACTGAGCTGCTGCTGCTGCCACTGCTCTTCTGGTGACATTTCCTCATCGAGAGCTCAAGATATTCTAAACCCCCCCACGATGGTTGCACATAAGCATGGCCACTTGGGAGACACGCAACCCATTTCCTTAGGCATGGATCCAACAAAACCTCCCTTTCACCGCCTGACAATCCTCAGGCTGGACAGTGACCTCACTGTGACTTTTTGGGTAGAAGTGGGATAAAGAGTAAGAGATGGATTAGCTAGACATCAGTTTGGGATCTGTGGTCCCAAATGGGGGGCTCCAAAGTTTTTTTTGTGGGAGAGTATGAGGCCTTTAAGAGGTTTAAGAAAAGCAAGGAAACCAACTGAGAAATTGGTCAGCTGACACATTATGCTGTCCTGTCTAGAGT
This sequence comes from Acanthurus lineatus, assembly GCA_029814665.1. NCBI lineage: Eukaryota > Metazoa > Chordata > Actinopteri > Acanthuriformes > Acanthuridae > Acanthurus > Acanthurus lineatus. The sequence goes on from JAPZDV010000003.1 coordinate 5,382,777, forward strand.
GCACGGGTTTCCAGAAATCTGAGAAAGAAAACAGGGTTACGACCTTTGAGCTTCATAGACTGTTGTTCGGAAACAACTGAAACATTCATGAGTGCTAATGCTTCAAGTTCCTCAACGGTTAAATTTCACAAGAATCTATGTGTCTCTTCACCACTGACTGTGTCCCACCTGGAGCTCTTCTCAACTGCTTTGGTCACATTTTGCTCCCCCCTGTTCCATATTATAGCACATGTTTAAGCCACCAGTAACACCTCCAGGAGAAAGCTTTGGCAGCAGATGAGAGTGGGTGTGCCAACAGCAAGGTGTGGAAATATTAGCCCTGATGAAAAAAAAACACCTTTGCAGCAGAGTTTTCTGAAGCTGCACTTCTTGCTGACTACTGCCAAAGACACCTTAAGCTACCAACATTACACTGGCAAAAAAGAGTACAAAAAAAAGAGGTCAATACCCTCTGAAGGGCATATGTTTTGCAAGCAGCCGGCTTATGACTGGAAAGACTGACCAGGATGGATGTTTGTGTTAGAAACCAGCAGGGAGAGTTATTTTTTGTGTCTCTGTCAAAGTGGCCCAATTCTTTCCTTCCATACAAGCACAAGCTGAACCCAGCAACCCTGGACAAAACAATTACAACAGGGCCAAAATTCCTTCAGTTATCAAACTATAACACAGAAAACTACATAAAATCATGTCCACTTTGAAACACAAACTGTAATGGCATATTTCTAAAAAGTAAATCCCAAAATATACCAACCGCCCACCATTTAATGTTTCATGAAAGTAATAATCATAAAACTATTAAATGCCTAACATACAATGATAGAGGATTTCCAGGATCCAGTTAAGCCTGCTGCAGAACTTGGCAGTAACAGTAAAGCTTTCAACAGTATTTCATGGCTTCTGAGATCTGGACAAACCATGATTTTTAATAGACAAAACAAGCCCAGACTTGTTTTGTTGCCTGGACTGGATTAGCCCAGTCATGCTTGCAGGAGCCATGAATTTTCCAACATAACAAAACATATCACTCCGGCAGTGTAGTTTATTGAAAGCAAGGTGCGATTTAACCTTTAACACAGCCAACAAACACAATGTCTTATCTCTATAGAGTCATTACTGGCAGTTAACAGTACAGGGCTTCACTCCTGCACAGAGGACATTGCAAGTGTTAGTTACTACAACAGTTGAAAAGTTGAGAGGTCAAGTTCAGCTTGTCAGCCAAACTTCATCAAAACAAAGTGTTTCAAACATTGATCTTTCACCTCAGGTTAGGCTGGGTGACCCCTCTTTGAATCTAAACAAGAACCAAGGTTCACACAGATGACTTATTCCAAATAAACATGAACTCGAGGACCTAGTTAAGAAGAAGAGGAGGGAAGGTTTTATTCTTTTTAGAGCAGAATCTTTGATTAAAAACCTTAATAACTTTTACTGTTACTGTTGGAGATCTTCACACCACAACTTTACCTAAAAGCGCATTTTGTGGGCTCGATTTGTGTAAAGGTTCCAAGTAAAGTATCTGGAAACACCCATTTTCTCCAATTATTAAAGGCACAATGTGTAAAAGTATTGGGGAAAGAATATCACCACAGTAATCCCCAACAACTGCTAAATATGTTCTTTGCTGTTGTTCTTTTTGGCTGTAGCTGTCGTTAGCTTGTTAGCTCAGGTAGCTATGCAGCTAGTGGTCCTATTAGCTGATAAGTGTGCCACTAGATGAGTAAATGTCTATATCCCGGCTACCAGTCAGATTCGGACTGAACACAGCCCCAAAAACAGACTGAGCCCAGTTTGACAACAGGGATTACAGTACTGAAGGGATTTATAGCAGCTCCAACCAGGACTCAGATTCCAGGGGTTTCAGAGACATGGCAAAGGGGGACAGGAGAGGCATGAGGCAAACAAGAGGATGGTCGGGCATCACCAGTGGTAATTTTCACATCTAAATTGTTAGTTAAGGGTTTATTTTGACAAAAACAGAGTTATTGACAGTTGGAGGGCTTTTATTTCTGTTGAATGTGAATGAAGCGTGTTTTATAGTTAGTAAAGAGGCAGCTAAGACCGGCCGGGGCAGGCTAGTTAGCATGCTAACTTCAAAAAAATACATAGGCATATTTGACATAATGTCAGAGCTGCCGCTTCTTCACATTCTATTGATGACATAAGTTTTTTTAAAAATTTTTACTTGTTTCCCTTTAAAGTGCCTTGGTAAGTAACACTGTTGCTCATTTGAACTGTAGTGCACTTGCAGTTCTCAATCTCCTGAAAAACAAAAAAGGCGCTGTGAGTCAGCTCTTAGCCACTGACCGATGCTCTTGTCAACAAGTGCACAAAGTCAAACAGCACCAGTGTTTGCTCTCTCTCTCAACCACTGACTTCAACTATAGCCAACACCTTCTATCTGTTACAGCATTATGCCTCATACACGCTGTTAACCAACACGTGACAGCTGACACCCAAACACAACAACGCCTGTTAAAATAAATGGAGCGCTGCTTGTGTAAAGCTAAACTAGTTTTCAGAACAAATGCCAGCTACCGCTCTCATGTCAGTATCTGAAATATGAAGCTTGGCCTTTTTACACTTAAGTTTTCGTGAGGATTAAACAAACAAGATGTAATGTGTTAATCTGTTTGCTTTAGAGCTGCTTGAAGTTTGTTCATTTTTACTTTTGAACCCAGCCAGACAAGCTTTTCCCTTCTCTTTTAGTCTTTATGTTCCGCTAATCACAAGTTGCAGCTCTACTTCAGGGGCTTAAATTTGCATTAAAATATGATGGAGTTCAATCTTCTAATAGCTGCACTTAACACACAAGAAACAATGTAAATCCTAACTGATGCATGAGTAAGATCATGTGAGTCAGACCAGCTGATGCACTGTGTGTGTGTATTCAGAGGGAAAAAAACATGGTGGGTGGATGTGCTCCATGCACAGCTTTCATGAGGACTTAAGGGACAACATGATCAATGAGAACATTGATTGTGTGTAATGTGTGTGTATGTGTGTGTGCATAAGGGGAGTGGTGTCATGCTGCAGACACATGTATCATGCCTGTTAGTTCATTTTGCCTAAGACAAATATAACAGCCTGAGAAAGGGTGTGTGAGGTGAGACTGTTTTGCATGGAATGTCACAGTTGATTTACATGTCAGAAACAATTTAGTTGTGTGTATCTTGTGTGAGTGTGTGTGTGTGTGTGATGATACTGCTGGCCAGCAGCAGCAGCAGTAGTGGCTGTTGTCAAACTGGTGGTGTTTTTCCAGGCCAAGGGGAGAATCTCTGGGGTGTGTGTGTGTGTGCATGTGTGTGTGTGTGTGTGTGTGTGTGTGTGCATGTGTGTGTGTGTGTTTGTGTGGTAGTGCCTAGCTCTCCACATGTGAGCTCAGCTGACCCAGTTCAGGAACTAAACACAGACCAGTGTGTGTGTGTGTGTGTGTGTGTGTGTGTGTGTGTGTGTGTGTGTGTTGTGTGTGTGTGTGAGTGTGTGTTTGTATGTGTGTGGGGCTGAAGAAAGGGCCTGTTTGTTCAGTCGTCCACTCGCCCCTATACACAACACCCAG
>JAPZDV010000003.1:5386432-5419009 GCA_029814665.1 Acanthurus lineatus
GTGTGTGTGTGTGTTTGTGTGGTAGTGCCTAGCTATCCACATGTGATCTCAGCTGACACAGTTCAGGCACTAAACACAGACCAGTGTGTGTGTGTGTGTGTGTGTGTGTGTGTGTGTTGTGTGTGTGTGAGTGTGTGTTTGTATGTGTGTGGGGCTGCAGAAAGGGCCTGTTTGTTCAGTCGTCCCCTCGGCCCTATTCCCTTCACCCAGGAGTAAAGAGCTTTCAGAAAGTTTGAGAGGATCGCAAGAATAAAGTGTCTCTCTGAAAGACAACACACACTCTTTGAAGTCGAATCTTCCCTTGACAAGTGCTAAGAACAAAAAAAAAGTTGAACCAAGATGGCCCAGCCCTCCTCCCTATCCTGACAAAAAAAGAGAGACAGGGGCTGTGGGTGGGGTCACCCTCACAATCTCTTTAGAAGACCCACCAATTCTCATTCGCATCACGGTACAAGTGCTTTTCCTTTAAAAAAAAACAAACACACAAGCATGCACATACAGAGGCTCATAAAACACTGAAGGAAAAACAACTATTTAAGTCACAATGAGAAGTATGTGAGAAATGTCTATGATGGGATGGATGTGGGTAAGACCCATTCAGTTGGGAATGCAGAACTGGGCGTACTGGGTTAATTAGTTTTGACTGGTGGTTCTCAGCTGGTGAATTATCCTCAAAGTGGGAGGTCAGACTTATGACGGTAGCTGACTTAGGGAAACAGCTTAGAATAAAAAAAATACTTTCTTTTGTTACTGTCTAGTATTGTCTAAGCAGGTTTTTAAATCAAGACTTACTGGTCTAGATCTGTGATTTTGTAAGTTAACACCCAACTACAAAAGGAGCAGATTAAAGTTGAGATCAGTCATAAATTTAAAATATCCTTATTATGTCATCTGTACGGTGGATTTTTCTTTGGTTTGGTTTGGTTCACGTGAGGTTTCTCCAGTCTGCAGATGGTCTGACATAAAGCACATCTTAGTCTTAAGATTCCTTTTGGAAACAAACTAGTCACACTAGTCACATTTTCATGGCTTACTACGTAGAAGCTATGAAGTAAAATAACAAAATTTCCCAACTGCTTTAGATGCCTTGATGCTGTGTCATCTTTGCACCTTTGAACTGAGCCTGGTTCCAAACCTGAATCCTCTCACACATCTCTGATTTGTCAGCCGATTCAGACAGGTGTGGTGCGGTGCTAATTAATGGCTTCTTAATCCACAGAACAATTGACCAATGAGGGTTCAACACTTGCAATTTAAAATAAGAGACCTAATTTTCCTGCATTGCTAGCTTGCTTCCTAGCCTAAAGAACAATTTAAGACAAAAAGCATCAGAAAAAAATAGAGTCCGGCTATTCAAGATCTTGTCAATAACCTCACAGAAATTACAGGTCTTAAACTTTTTATCAAAATGAAAATTAAGGAGTAGTTACTTAAAATTAGTTGAGACAGCCAACTTCTCCTAACAGCTACCACACCTTCAGCACCAATTGGCAATGACATTGGCAGGCCTGGTATGTTATTTGCAGCTGACTGGGGCAAGGGTAAAAATGAACCTAATACTTCTATTCCCTTCAGGAACTCGACTGTCATGAAAACAACATGATTGAATTATACTAAATGAAATGATACTGTCAAATTTGGCAGCCAAACCCAAAAAACATCATTTCACTTGGTATTACATGTCTATTTGCAACACACATGAACACAGACAACTTGCACAGTCAGAGAGAAATAGTGATATTTCTCCTGAAAGTGACCAAACCAGAGCGCAACCTAACCGTTAAGATTTACACAACAAAATGACCCTGATTTTTCAGGTTTGTGTGGCAAAACTGTTCTCTATGCAGGTACGGTGTTTGTCACAATAATTCAATATTAAATCAATATTGGCAGAGAAATTTCCACACAGGAATCCTTGTTTCCTTATGTGTTTATTTGAAATGTAGAGGTAAAAGAAGAAGTTCTTATCTCCTAAGCTTAAAAAAAGCACCGGCTGCTTTTTTTTTTTTAAATTTCAGTACAAAACACTGCAGACCAAGTCAAAGCACAGAGGCCTTTCTCAGACAGTGTGTAGGTATGCTGGCAGGGTGGAGCTGCTCTGTGGTTGGCACGGTAGCTTACTGCAGCCCCACGCTGTCTACATGAGGACAGGAGAGGTAAACAAGCAAAGGGAATGCACACCAGTGTCCGTGTACCACCCTGCCCATCATTCCCGTCTTTCCTGTATCTCCTGTGTTTCTTTTGTGCTTTGATAAGCAATTACAAGGAAAACCCTGCAGGACATTATGTCACCTTTCCAGCGCCGCCCGGCCAGGATGACCATTTCTCTGTAACAATGAACTCTCAGCGCAAGATTGGGAAAACAGACTCCACGCATGAGAAAGCAACATGCTCTGCTCATTAAATACCCCTCCCACCAATCTTTCCATTATTAAGATGGGAGGATGGGGCAGCAGAAAAAACTCTACACCCAACCTGACAGGGCCCCATCTGTGAGAGAGGATCCACAGTTTTTACAATAGACACGTGATCCGTGCTGCGAAAATATTGGCTTAGAAGGCAAGGCCTCGAAAAGGGTATGAAGAGAGACATCACGTTTATTATTTCTTTATACTTTCAAGGAGATGAAACATTAATTTATTTTAGTGCGGTTCTGCATGATACAGTTTATAAAGAAAAAAAACTGCTTCTGTGTATCCAGTTTGCTTGGAAACGCTGATTTGATCTGCAGGCTATGACTCAGTCATGGCATGTCTAAGCCCACAATCACTCACATAATAAAAGACCCAAATCTGATTTCTCAATTCAGCTTTGAGGTGATCATGTCTCTGAGAAAAATGCCAACCGCAAACACTCACATCAGTCAACACCTTCACGACATAGTCAGTCAACAACAAAAAAAAAAAAACCCAAGTCATGTGACGCTATCACTTGATCCATTGGTTCCAGTCAACAGAAAGCCACCGGGGAAAGAGGTAGAGAAAAAGGCAAAGGGAAAAAGACCACGAGTGCACATTGCTGTACATCTGGTCCACCACACACACACACACACACACACACACAAACAAAGATTATGTGAGATTTTGCAGGTAAGGCTTGTAATGTTAATTATTCATTTCAATTCCAAACAGAACATGATGATCCATACTGAATTTGTCAAGATTGGCAAATAGAGCAAAAGAAAAACAAATGTACCCAGAGATGATAAATGCCCATGAAGCAAAATAATAAAAAAAATTTTAAATAAAACCCCAAACAACCCAAATACTGTAAGCATGGACGTATGAATATTCCTAACCTGCAAAATGATTCCTCCATATAATATCAGCGATAGTCATTGGTGGGCCACCGGCAGGGTGTGGTTTACCTTTGTCATGGTCAGTCCTTATCATATCCATTAAGGAATTCTCCAAAGAGTGCAAGCTAAAAGCATCAAAGGGCCGATTCCGGTCCTGCAACACAGCAAAACGAGAAGAGGGTTAGAACTAGAGCCACCACAGAAGATCACATACAGAAGACCCACAAACACTTATCATTTATGGCTGCTGCAGTTGGAAGTACTGATGCCGGCTGTTTGCTTTACCTTGCTCAAAGGCAAAACACTGGCAAAAACTTGCATGTACCAACAGCTCCCTTTTTTTTTCTTAAAAACTCAGCACAGGCTGGGATGCATTCTTAGCTAATGTAGACTAATATAAATTCAGGATCTGAGACAAGATGTTACAGGGGGGAAAAGGGAAAACAGAATGTACTTGTTAGCCCTGGGGATGTTGGTGAATACAGCTGATATTGAGAAGAAGATATGAATCTTAGTCAGAGGCTCCTAAAGCCTTTTCATGTCAAAAAGCTACAGTGAAAGCACAGAAAAGATTCTGCCCTGAGGATCTTTCTGGATTTATATAATTCTGTACAGAAGTCTGGTGTTGTAGTAGAACCAAAAGGGTACATTTAATCTATGATCACAACATCTACTGTGCTGTTTTTTCATGTAATTAATGTGATACTCCTCAACTTTGCTCATGAGCCTCTGGAGGTTCAGTGTGTGGTTCATGCAGGCAAACATCACAACTTTTCACTTTTGAAACAAAAGTGCCAAAGTTTTCTGTCTTAGGCTTTTCAAATGTGAATATATGCTGGCTTTTGCAATCCTATATGACAGTAAATGCAGTTTCTTTAGGTTTTGAACTTTTGGTTGGACAAAAAAAACACTTGAAGTGTTATAGTAAAAGTGTGAGATTGACACATCTTATTATTTTCTGATAATTTATTGACACAAAATATTATGCATAAGCAAGGAAGATCATGTCAGATACACCAATCATAATTATAAAAACAATCAGTAGTAGGGCTGTCATCATAATAGATTTTCACTGCACGATTATTCTGACCCATAGAATTCCCAGCCAGCTTGAAGGTGAACAACTGCTGCCTACTACGATGAGTCAAGAGAGAAATGGAAATGATTTTTCACAATATTTCATATTATATATTAATATTTCATAATATTTTCACATGAGTATTATGAGTACCAACTCAATCTCAATATTTCATTTTAATAGGTTTATGACCCAAACCTATAATTATTAGTAGTTATTAGTCTTCAGTTTAACAAAGACAGTCTTCCAACTCTTGAATCTACAGTGATTCACAGTGATGGGATTCTGAAGTTATAATGGCGAACATGTTTTTTTCCCCAGAGCAACAGAAAATACAATACCCAAGTTAAAGTACACATTTTAATTTTTTTTTCAATATATTACAGTGAAATATCAATAAATGTAATTCCATAAATATGTTTTTCTGCAAAACAGACACCAGCAGTCTCAACTGTTAAATAACTGAGCATAACCTTCAATTTGTACAAAACAAAGAACATTTCTTTTTATACCATGAAATACTCGATCATGATTAACTAAGGATTATGTAAAGATGTTATGAAAGCTTTTCGGTGCCATCTACGCCTTACATGTTAATTACTCAGCACAGGAACTCAGCTGGATTTGAAACCACTCTCACAGCTAACACCTGTGTTATTTCATATGTATTTTTATGCCGTGATTTACAAAATAAGAATAATTTCCTGATTCTGTGAAGTACATAGGTCCAGCCAGGTCCAATACTGGACAGTTATAAAACAACATCAAACACCTTTCACTGCAGATGAAATGTTCAGACGCCCACTGTGTGTGAGTGAATTTATGAGACTGACATGTGTGCCAAAGGTAAAGCCTGAGAGTGCGCCTAACCAGAGCTGGAGGCTGCAGCCTTGGCAGCTGTGTCCTGTGTCCGCTGTCCAAGCCGGGGCCACATTGTTTGCACGCCACAGCTATTGTTGCCCATTCGGCTGAGCATTCAAAAGTGTTATTCCCTTCACTCTGGACCCGACAGCGCCACGTAGATAAAAATCTGCCCACTTGGTACAAACGGTAAACACTTAAAACGCTGAGCTTTTAGTTTCCCCTCCTCCCCTCCTCTCCTCTTTGACACATGTGGATGAGCACAGTGACGAGTGGGGGTTGGAGAGCTCACTGTAGTCAAATGATCTAAAGAGATCATATATTAAAAAAAACCCAAGCAGACTTTACTATTTAACACATAAGATGAGAAAAACCAAACTTGTGAAACCCAAGTTTCAGTTGACCTCTCTTGACTTCACTGCAGCTCATCTTCCCTCATGACACATAAACAAGATATAAAAGAGTGGTGCTGAGGGAGATCATGATCAGAAACAGACTAGGCGTTTAAGACTTGGCTGATTTTAATGAATAAAGTCTGGTCCAGAGGGTTAAGGGTTGCCAGATTCAGGAGCAGATGGTGAATCTGTAATCTGTTTTTATTTTCTATCATAAATTGCAAAATGTGCAAGCAGAAGTTAATTTGTGCAGCTTCACTACCAGAAAACAGATGAATCAATGGGAAAAGGCCAAAAGAGAAAGCGAAACAGTCCATGGTGGAGAGACCCATAGAGTTATGATCACAATATGACTATCCCATCTGATGTTTAGACAACATATTACACTGACTCATCAAAAAAATAGCCTTTTTAAACTACATTAGTCTCCAAGAAATTTCACATAAAATAAACAACCTTGGCCTATATTTTTATCAGTAATAATTGTGCCACTTTGAATTCAAGAACCTGTTTCAAATGGGGACCAACATTTATTATCATTATTAGTGAATCTGACAATTAATATTCCAGGTATTGGTTTCTGTTTAGACTAGAAATTGTTAGCAAATAGAGAAAATTTTTAAAAAACTAAGACGATGTCCTCAAATTGCTTTATTTGTCTGTTTGTTTGTCTTACAGTGCAAAACTCCTAATAATCGATTTGAAATGGACAAGAGCAGCATTGAAAAAAAGCTGAAAGCATAGTTTTGTATGGCAATTTGGCTTCATAGTTGACATAAACAATGAATCCATTCTTGAAATTGCTTACAATTCTGATCATTTTCTGTCAGCAGACTGAGCAATCAAGGGACTAATCGCATCAGCATCAATGTGAATATTTCCAAAGGACATGAGCCAACATGCCCTCTGCACCTTCAGCGATTGGCTGCGCCCTTTAATCATCATCTGTTATATATCTCATTTAAATGCAGGGTTAAATCTAGCTTATCTGACAGGTAAAATGAGGCGAAGGTATTGGCAAAACAGAATGGTGAGCTTAGGTGGCAAATAAAGCAAAAAGGTCACAAGAAACAAGCTAAACAACATGTGAACCCGACTGGTTACACCCTCAAACTTGAAGACGCTCCTGTCATTTTCCATGACCATCAGACAGCATCTGACTCCACCTGTCAGTCTGCCGACCAACTTCCAACTTCTTGATCTGATCTGATGTGATCACAATCCGAGAGGACCACAAAAGCCATTAACATCATTTCAAATCAGGGTATCTCCCGAGCAGCTCATGTGACTTTGCGTCTTAAGCCTCACACTGACATGTGAAGTTAAATTCCGCACATTCCTCGGCCTTTAAGTGGCAGCCAGCAACAGGCGAGCATGAGCCCATATCGGATCGCACTGGACTCAACATTTTCACCCTGCGCTTCATCTGGAGCGCCTGAAGAATACTGAGGGAATACTGAGAATACTGATCTGCAGAAAGACAAGTACACCTGTCACCGGCTGTCCACATGACAGTGCAGGACCGGTGTGTCCTGCCCGCTGTCCTGCTGGGGTATTTGCCAGAGTTTCACTTCAGTAAACAGCTCGGTCGACACGTGGCCCCCCTGACCTTGCATTCTGGTGATAACTCCTCTCCAATTATGGGTGTAATTGCTAAACAGCTAAGTGTGAGCTAGAGGCAGGACTGCATCACTGAGGTAGTCGTAAACCTTAAAAAAAAAACCTTCTCTGTTAACTTTATGTTATTCAATACAAGTTAATGATTTCAAGTACTAAGACAATTATTGGCATAAGATTTATTATAGAATTGATTTTTGAGAAAATCCCAGCTTCACACACAAAAAAGGTCAATTTCCTGAAAGAATGTGAGCACTTTCCAGCCTGTGAAAACATTTGAAGTACATCTTTTGTGGCTTTAGTGAAACTTCTTCAATTACCCTGATGTGTAATCATAAGTCAGCTTGATTGACAACTTGTGACTATTTGTCCTGAGTTCCCCCCATGTCCTGCGTCATAAACTGGAGACATGATGTTTGAAGGACAAGAGCATTTAAAAGGCAGGAAAGTTTCATTAAAGATGTCATGCAGTTGAATTATTTGAAATGTAGGGTCCAGTCTGAATCATACTAGTGACAAAAATCATTATATTTCAGCTCCTGCTGCTTCAGTTTTTATTTTTCTCTTTTTTTAATCTGCCTCTTGCAAAGTTCTTTATGTAAAGGCAATACTTTGATGGAGTGGTCCTATGAAGTGTTTTGCTCAAGCTTTGGCTTACGTCTATTTGCAACAAATGTATCTAATTATTTGTTCTTTTTGCCTTCTAATATAAGTTATAGTTTTATAAGAGAGTTAGTCTGTGTCACTATAGCAAGTCCAATGAAAAGGCATATGCTTTAAATGTTAATGCATAACAGTAATTAAAGTCATTAAGTCGGTGGCCAGAAGTTATGAAGATGTTCTGTTTTGCTTTATGGAGATTTATATCATGACAAGTTGATATGAAACACATAATGTTGCCATAAGTCTCTTAATCAAAACAATGAAAATATAATTGTTATAATATATAATTGTTTAATGACACAATAAAATAGCGTGGGATCACGGGATTTGTTTGTTTCATTGTTTATTGGTGTCTCTGTCGCCATTGCAGATAAAAATCTACCTGGATGACTCAGGAAGAAATGTTCACGGGGAACAGGCAATGTGTTAAAGTTTTATCCACATTACTTCCTACTCTTGCTCTCTGACTGGTGTTCGTGCAGAAGTCAGTGAAATACATAAAATGAGACACACAGTTGCCTAAAATTAATTAATTAGCTTACTGTTTTTTTCTGTGTTCTCTCATTTGATTTTAATTTGTAATGGTGAAAAAGAATAAATTACAATTTCCATGTGGCTTTTGGTTTTCTGTTAAAATTCAAACAACTTTAGTTTATTTGAATAATTTCAGAGTCATTTCCTGTCCACTGTCTCATGTCAGCTCCAAACAGCATGAGTGCACTAAAGTAATATGTCCCCTTCAGTTCTGATGTTTCATCTAGCAACACATGGCCACATGAGAGTAGATGACTGAGCTTCATCTCTGCTATTTGTCTTAGTTTCATTTCAGTAAACAGACCGCTCTATACAGCATGACATGTGACCCCCTGACCTTGTCTCCTGGTGATAACTGGAGCTGTAAGCTGGCCAAGTCAGGAGAAAAGAGACCGAGGCACTCAGCAGAGGAAACTGTGTAATAAAGCCTAGGGAGGCCTGACTGACACACACAATCATTATCTCCTGAAGAGGCTATACGTTTCAAGTCGGTTGGAATTTCAGCCTGCGCCGGGCTGTGATCCGTCTGCACATGCAGTCCTCTCTGCAGTAACAGGTTAACATGGCCCAATTCTCCCATTGATCAGGTGAACAATTGACTCAACGGTGGATTGCTTATTTTTTTAATACTGGTTTGTTTGGTCAGGAAGCATAAACTAAACAAAGGGAGAATACATGACTAGCAATGTGAAAACAGCCACACAGTACTGAACTCTGCAATCTGCCATGTCGATCAAGGTGGGATGCAGACTGAAACCAATTTAAAAGTGTGTGAAACTGACTCCCTGGTGTCAGGGTCAGTGTTTACATTTTCCATGTCCTACTGAAAATAACTCATTCTGTATTCAAAAAATAAATAGGACGTCCTTGTCCTTTCCTCTGGTGACAGTTATTATACTACTTTGGAACAAATGTCGGTCACATGTTGTGGCATAAACCTTAAGTCAAGGGTGTGTTGTTGCTGTTGCTGAGACGGACAGTCGACAGTTTCTGAACCTAAGTTTTTATCTTTCAGCTACTTTGCATTTTAGCTGACAGTTTTTCTTTTAAACATAAAACCTAAATGCTTTTATGGCTGTGGAGCTTTCTTGAAGCAGAAACACAAACACATCAATGTTAGCACTTTGAGTATATGATAAGATAAGATAAGATAAGATAATCCTTCATTATTCTGAGGACAGGGAAATTTACTTTGTCACAGCAGCAGAGTGGAAGGTAAAAAACTGAAGTTGCATCAATAAAGGGTAATTTGCAATAAAAATATATGGTGTAAATAGGGCCATAGCACCCAAAATTGCACAGAAGAATATCGCTGAGTTTATTTGCATTGAGTTTCATATTTTTTGAAGAATCACAATAAATATTTTTTTTGGCTTCTTCTGCTTCTAACTTGTGAGAGAAAATCTTCCTCTACCTTTCGAGTTTGACCTGCAGTCCTTTTCCATATAAGTTCAAAAACCAACCCACTATTCGACTCCGAGCCAATCAAATGAGAGAATACATGATGCCTTCAAGTACCGTCGAATATATTATGGCGTGTCATGTGTATCGTAATGTGAGAGCGCACACGAACTATCTACTTTATTTTTCAAATAGGGACTGAAAAATGAATATTTTTTTCCGGGGTGAAGCGTAAACTGTCTAAAGAATGATGATAATAAAAGATTGTAACTTACTTAATGAGCATACAATCTTTCACTTAAAAAGAAGCATAGGGCACGTTTAGGAGCTTAATGGTTGATGCATGATTTCTACTATTTACTGTAAAATATATTCATTCTGCAGTTAAGTGTTCATAATTTTATAAAATAAATTAGTATTTTGTTTTAAATCCCTCCCAAACATTGAGATGAAATGGTAATCGGGTGAGCACACAGGTCCTGTCAGCCTGCAATTAGACTGTTACGTAGAGCACTTGAATGCGTCATGTGTCCTTTAAACCTCACGGAGCGTGAGCTGGCAGAGGATAATTAACCATTTAGCGCAATAAACTGTGCCCATCGACTATTTCGAGGACTGACTCGGTTGTGTTTGGCTTTGATTTCGAAAAAAAGCCTATGATAGATGATTAACACTCCAAGGACTCTCTGTGTTATTCGATTTCTTTGACCTCCAAAGCAAATCTATCAGCATTCAAGCCTTATAAAAACACCACTGTTACCGGCAAACCCCGATGGTCATTTGTTAGTTCAACAAAACCACATCAGTCAAAGCTTCGGTATATCCCACGTTTATAACAAAGCTCTTCGTGCTGAATTGGTCTATTTTTATCAATTCAACCAGATCAAAGAAATGTCACTGCGATTGCGACCTAATGGTAACATACAATCACTGTTTGAGAAGCACTGGATTTAGAAATATGATTGATAATGGTAGACTATGATTCATGCGCATAAATAATTAGGCCTATTCAATCGCAAAATTATCTATTTGACTGCCAATTAAAAAGTCTTTCGATTATTATAACATTGCTTATGAACCTTCAATGAATCCATGGAATTGATAAGTTCAGGGTGACCTTAGCCTATTTTGCCTTATTTTTAATCTCAGGCACTGGTTTCCTTGTAATGGCTATAAAAAAGCCTGCATCGAAAACAGATATTCTTTAGGTCTATGTTTTTGACAGATCGATCACTAGAATAAAACTGACAAAATGTCAAATTGATCGACATTTTAGCATAAAGGCTGAAGCAACAGAAGTAGGCCTAGGCCTACTTTTACTGGGAATGCAGCTATTTACCTGGAAAGGCAGTATGTTGTTGCTGTTGTCAGTCCTGAAGGCGCTGTCCTCCATCCAGGGCTTAGGGGTGAGGGGACCAGGTCTTGGGAATTTTGGGGGTGCTATAACATTGCTGGTATAGGGCTTTTTCATAGGGGAGATGGGGTTCAGGGGTGACGGCACCCCGACGCCGACACCGACCCCGACGCCCACCGCTCTGCGCGGGTCCCTGCCTGCCTGCAGCCCGCTCCAGGGGTTGGAGGCTGTGCTCCATGCGGCGTTTTGGTGATTATTCCAAGCGGACGACGGGGCAGAAGAAGCCGAGGACGACCCCTTGCTGTTGTTCATGATGGTCTGATAAGCGTTTCTCTGGGGGAAGGGGCCTTGACTGGGGCTGACAGGGGATCTCCTCTGCTGGGGTTGCTGCTGTTGCTGCTGCTGCTGCTGGGCTTGCTGTTGATGCTGTTGGGACTGGGGAGCGAGACCGATTTGCGGGGAGAAATTGCCCCCGAAGACCGGGTTGACGTGGTGGGGGAAGTTCTGGAAAAGCATCGTCCCGTTCACCGAGGGTATTCCCTGGAAAAAGCTATCGTCCACGGCATTTGAGGTTCCCGTGGACCAAGTGCTCCCAAACGAAGAAGAAGGGGAGGAGAGGGGGCCGCCGGTCTCCTGCGGCTGGTGGTGGAAGCTCAACCCGGGCAGGATCGGCGACTCCATCGGAACTTTGTCCTTGCTGCTGCTGTTCAGCGCTGAAGCCGCTTGGTTGCTCCCGGTCGACGGGCTCTCAGACTCCGATGAAGAAGAACTGGGCTCGGATGACGGGGTCGGGGTGGATGGAGGAGGGTCTACTTGCGTCGGATCTTGCTGATGGTGAGGCTGGGCTTTGTTTTTGTCCATCAGTAAATCATCCTGCATGGTTTTCTGAGCTGCAACGAGGGGAAACAGAGACGAGGAGTTATTATTGTTGTTGTAATCTACGAGATCATACACCGGGCTCGCTGGGCTGCTGTAGTATCTGATGAACTGGGACAACTCCGACAAGGATATGATGTTAGAGGGACCAGGCAACTGCAAAGCGAATGCTTGATCACCCATTTAGCCGAAAATAAGAAGAGGAAAAACACACTTCCCAAGACCAGAATGATTCATAAATCCCACAAATTACACACGGAGCATAAGGCTGCAGATATTCACCAGATTTCGCCACGTCTCGTTTTTCCTTCCACGCAGGAACTCCGGAGCTGCAATGTGAAACTGATTCAGTGTGTGTTTTTTGCCAAAGGACCTCCCCTATATTCATTTACATACGTCAGTAAATACAGCTGTCCTTCAACAAGGTTAAGAGGCAGTTCTACCTTGACCCAGGCACGCACGACCACAGAGTTTCTCAAATAAAACGACTTCCACCAAAAGGCACAGTTCGCCCCTTTTTATGCAGTAGAAAGTGACGCACCTGAATCACTTCATTTAGCCCTTTACCGCAAAGATCTCTCTTGTACCGGCTAAACTTTTCGATTACAATAAAACATTTAGCCTTATTATATTCTAGCAAGGCGTATTGGACGAAGATCACGTACTAAAGACCGAGTTGACTTGGCAAATGACAATACAATAACTGCAAAGTCAAGACTGGAAAATATAATTTAGTCGGGAATTTTATCATAGCGCAAAGAGAGACTCTGCTCGAGGTCCGCATTGACACAGCCACGAGTTGGCACTGACATAGCTTAATAACTTGCAGTTTAAAGAAATAATAAAATGACTTTAAGAAAAGGCTGGAATATCACGAAAAGCTCCTGTCGCTGTCCTCTACTGAACCCTTCATGCAAAATTACCCTTTACTTTGCATTTCAGAGACAACGCCTTGCAAAGCCAATATAAGTACAACCTCGAATATTACTATCATCACGATAATTCCACATTCAGAGAGCCATAAAGTTGCAACGATACTGAATTCAACAGTGAGCAGGACCATCAAAAATGTAAATAAACCACAATATGTTTGATTTCGTTAATGTACAATTAGCATATTCGGTCAGCTGGAGCACATTCAAGGCACAACCATATGGCAGGGTGTCAAATCCTCCAAGGTTAAAATTATGCTAAATTAAACCCCATGATTACATAGGGCTCCTTTTGACTGACTGTCGAAACCTGGCTGCAGGAGAGCTAACATGCAGCCTACACTGAGGCCTTAGTTTCAATAATGAATGCAATAGTCTGTAGATGTGAAAATAACACTCCAGATGATATGCCGGATAATTTCAGCAGCAGGATGGCAGTGGTACAAATTGGACTTTCAAGGTAATCGCAATAGCCTGCATTGCACACACCCCACCAGTTAATCCGTGTTTTCTCCTCCAAGAGCTGCGCTTCCAAGGTCATCAAAGCAGCATAATCAGCAGCCCATACTGGCTCACCTCACCGGCCCTCTACCACAGACAACGCCAAATCCTGACCATTTAAATGCCTATATATCGCGCCGATCGAGGCATCCGATGGATTTCATGAAGCTGCCTTGCCTTAAAATCCCCCTTTAATCCATATGTGTCCCTACACATAAACGACAAAACAGCATGCACACACAGCGTTGTCACTCCTCTACCTAACGTGAAGCTTAAATTACCTTTATCGTTCACCTTTTTGGGACTCTGTAAATAAAGATATTTCTGTTTGCCTCGTCTGGGTTTAGATATGACAAACGAGCTACCCTTGTGGCGAGGTAGTCAGCAGTTGCCTCAACAGCTGATTGACTGCGGCGCATGGATGATGCCGAGGAGGCTGTAGGGAGTTGTAGTTTCTCACTATTGCGGTGGCTTTATAAAGTTAGCATATTTGCCTATTCTTTAATGACTGCTGCTACGAAAAAATATTAGCTTCAAAGATATTTTATAAATGATGTTGCAAGACGAGGTTACTCGTTTGAGCAGCGTTAAAAATAGTAATGATCGGCACTAACAATCTCTTATGCTCTCTCTCTCTTTCCCTGTGTCCCTCGTGCACACAAGCGCACGCGCAAGGATTATATTCTATACAGAGCAGAAAAAATATCAAGTTTAGACAATCTGTACAAATAGATTTAGCATAAAGCTCGACGTTGTGTGACTAAAAAACTTTCACAATCATTACAAGCAGATGTGATTAGCAAGGCTACCAAAGATAATTAAAATGTCTTACCACTGGTGTTTTGTAGCCATATATGCATCTTCATGACGGTTATATCTCCAAGAAGCTGTGGTCTCTATTTGACACATCTACCGAGAGTGGATTCGCAACATTAATTTGATATTTTTGGCCATAAGAGGGAGCGTATAAAGGAGCGTTATGAAACTACATTTCCCATGAAAAGGGAACGGTGTTCTTATCGGCGCGGTCCTTGTTTTGATGACGCAACCACGCACAGCAGCGCTATTCTGCGTTACCCCAGAGACTGGCAGTCAATGGAGTCAAGCGGTCATGCCAAAGCGACAATATTAGTGACAAACGAGGCCGTAGCCGATATAGAGAGTATTTTAGTTGAAATAGTGTATTGGTCGCAGTTCAGCGCTGTTTAGACTGTCATGACCGCGAAGGAATTGCTCTATGCTAAATATTTGACTCGTTTGTAGCTGAAGCGCCGTGTCAACACAAAGGCCTAGCGTTATGCAGCTAGTAGGCAAGCGATTTAACGGCAATCTCAGCTGCAGCAAATTAACAGGCGTGCCGTTTTAATGTTTTACCCTTAACGCAGTTAATCTGCACAACCAACAAGCTAGTATTTGAGTATTTTTTGCTTCTTAACGATAATGGCGGAACAGGGAGCAGTGGTCGCGCAGCAGAATTTGGACAGGTGAGTTCAAGTTTAAGGCTAAAATGCTAATGAAAGCTACGTAACGTTAGCGGTACGCAAAATCTTTACGGTTGACAGACATAGAGGGGAGTTGACCTAACTTATCGACTTCTGCATGAGATTATCGTTTTATATCAATTACTAACTCCAAAAAGATTTCTTCAGTAGCCCTGAAGTTAGCTCGCTACTGTAATTTACAGTGTTGATATAGGACGTCCTCTAGCACCTCTGTTAAAGGATTGATATTTCTTGCAACAACCTTATGCTTGCATGCAGCTCTTAAAACATCTTGTTATTAACTAAAACTCATAGTCTCAGCTGCCGCTTTTCCCAAAACACTTTACCTGTTAAATAGTGACCCTGGTCGTCACTTATCCAGTGACCTTAAGATCTCTGAAACGGTCAAGTTAGAACTGTCAGTTGACAATCACTATGGCAATAAAAAGTAAACTTCTTATCTTCTGTTGCAGAAGACAAGGACTAACTTTTCCATGACAATTTTGCTTTCACACCCTTAGATATTTGTTGCATAGAATAACCAAAAGTTAGGTAACCCTGATGTAACTTGATAAAGTGTCTGAATTGTCTGTGTTGTCACAGAGATTTGTGTAAGAAAATGTCACAATGTGCATACATTGAGAGCAAAGACTGAGTGGTGGTTGTGCTCGATTCTTAAGTAAAGGTTGAATGAGAGAGGAAATAAAAGCAGGTGCCATATCTTTCACATAGTTAAGATTGTGGACATATTTTATACTAGATCAAAGGAAAACCAAAAGAAGGCAAGGCAATGTTGTCTTGATACCATTGTTCTTATGCACTGCTTGGTGCCAGACTTTGGTTTTATGAAAGCCTCTGGGAGATGCATGTAGAAGTGTGCTTAAACCCCAGCATGTTTAAGCACAATGAAGAAATGCCTATGCCAAATGAGAGAGCATATGATTGACAGTGTTCAGATGAAATGTTTCAGAATCTCCTATGATTATCAGTTATGCAGTGGTCAGCTAAAAACGAACACACATTGCTAGAAAACTATTCAAGCGTACCTCTCATGGCTATAAGAAAGGTGGAAATACGCTTTACAACAAACTTGCTCATCAGAAAATAATACATTGTAATTTGGAATGTAGCAATATCTGCAAAATTACCACCTGGGCTGGACTTTGTCTAATCCTACCCTGCCAAGGTTAATAACTGTGGTCACTACACCAAAAACTGTAGATTATGTTATATAATGTTAGCTAACACACTTAGAGTTAAATTAGTCAGGGTATTATCACAGTTAAGGTATCTTACTAATGTCAGTCTTTTGCTAACCTCAATCACATGCATAAGAAGCTGTGGTTGGTTATTTATCTAGCACAGCATAAATGTGACTTGCTTACAGATAAATTATTGTATCAACTTATCGATCCAATGAATTATGCCTCGACAACACAGGACACATTATGTAGTTACAATGCACCAAATTAGCGGTGCCTCAATTACCCAGATTAACAACCTGTGAACCTGGCACGAGAGAGTGATCTTTTAAATGTGGCACCAGTGTCCAGTCATGCACTACAGGATGATGTAATGTCCCTTCCTTCATTTATAGTTTCCTTGTACCAAATTAAGAAAGAGCAAAGCAACAGAGCACAATGTCTGCAATGAAATTGGGGTAGAATTAGTGTCAGAAACTTCAACACAAAAAGCCTGATAAAAATACATAAAACATTATTGGAATTTTTGAATGTATGAAGTTATGCAGGTACTAAGATGGAGGAGCATGCAGGCACAGTTAACAAAACTGGAGGCAATAACGGAGCTAATGCTGAGAGAAGCTAATGGCCAATGTGCATGGTTTTGTCACTTAAAGGGTATGTTTAGCTTTGTGTTAACACTGCTAAACTGATGAAGCTGTCTGTTGCCTGAACATACATGTCTTACAATGGCAAGTTTTGCAACTGTCACAAGACATGCTCAAACATGTCTTATGACATTGAAATGTCTGATAAAACAAGTTTTACTCGACAGAATCCTGCATCCCAAGTGAAACAGGTTCATGGCCGTGTGGACCTTGAAATCTATTGTGACAGGTGTGGAAATGTTTCAGGCTGTAAACACATACAATCCTACCCTTAGTACATTTTGTCAGGGATGTCAAGCCACACAGTCAATAAATTACACAGTCCCATGGAGCAGGGCTCGACATTAACTTTTTGAGGCACATGTCTTTGGGACTTAAGCCACTTACGGGCTTAAAAATGGCAATGTATTTTTTTGCATTTTGTCTTCAAATGCTGAGTTTAAAATTCAGACAAACAATTGAAAGCATCTAAGCGGTGACAAAGTATAAATGATTCAGTTTGTGAATTTTATAACATTGGCTATATGTATCATTTTACCATACTAAATTTTCATTTAAACTGTATGCAGTTTAACAGTAGGTGGTACACACTGCTACAAATGAATTATTGTTTGTTGTTTGTCAATTTCAGTGATAGTATTATTATTTTTCAGTATACACATCCTCAGAACATTTTTACTCTGAGACATTGTCTAAAATAATTGATGAAGGATGAGATTTATCAAAATATATCTTAATTGTTTTTTTCTCTGGAGGCATAATTTCCCTGTTAATTATATTTTGATTTCATCTTAAAAAGCTGAAAGTGTCTCTCAGTATGAGCTATATAGATTAATCATTCATCATCCTTCTGACATTTTATAACAATGAGATCACCACAATTATACTTTACAGGTAGATGTAATGAATTATTGGTACATGCACTATAAATAGCCAGTATAATAAACAGTGGCCATAATAAACAGTGGCATGTGTAATGACAACTGTTGTGATACTGTTGGAGAGCCTTGCTGATGTTTGCCCACTTTATTAGTTAAATTCAACTTTTCTTGTTTTGCTTCATATTAACTCTGCAAATGAGTGATAGAGCTGGGACAAATGTCGATATGCAAACAGATTTGTAAGAACATTCCTACATCCTTTTGTGGATAAGTGTTAATGAAGATTGATAACTATCAATGAGGCTTCTTAAATCTGATGAGTATGCATCAGTGAAACTTATCCATTTAGAGCAGGTCACAGTTTTAAGTTGGTGCTTAGCTAATGTTATGGTTATCTAATGAGTTATATAGCTGCTAACCCTAACTAGCAAACATAAATTACTCGTCAGACAAGTTGGGTTCCCCAGGCAGATGTGCAGAACATAACCCCTTCCTGTTTGTTGAAACGCACCATCAAATTCATCTGGGAAATCTACAGTATCTTTTTGATTCATGTAGAGCATTTGCAGTTTTTCTTGGTGCCCTCTATGGCACTTTGCCACTGAGGTTAAAGTGTTAGGTTATGAGAGGTTCTTGCTCTAAGGATTACTTGAATTGGATTTTTTCTTATTTATGATGTTTAACTTGTCTGATAGGTTTAACTTGTCTGATAATTCAGTTTCCTTTCACTTGCCCTGCATAAAATCTGTACAAGGCTTAATGGTGAGCCCCACTTGAAACAACATGAGACCCTGAACTTTGCTCAAAGCTGCAGCTTGTCACTTTGACAGTCACACTAGACATGAAATCCAGACACTGCAGCCTCCACTTTATGCCTTAAAGACTGCCTCTTTTCATTATTTGTGATACCTCGTGGACAACCTTTTGGGCAGCAGGTTAAAATCACATCCAGCACATTATTATTTTTCCTGTCCACATCCTGGGTTGTGTGGCTGTAGCATCAGCTCCTACTTTGAACATTTGCAGTGTTGTTTTCAGTTGGTGATACAGCTTTTTGTTCATACTGCCATGTGAAGAAATGATGATCTACATGCATTTCACAATGCCAAAGTGTTTTTTTAAACTAATGAAATCCATAATTATCAACATAACCCTTTAGGATTTAGGCTAGATATCTGTAGTATGTTTTTTTTGTGTTCAGCTGACATCATAGATGGCTTTATGTGTTGTTGCTTGGGTTGATGTTTTATTATTTTTAATGATTGTAGCTTTAGCCAGTACAGCCAAATAATGTGGCCAGTTTCATGTGATGGTGAAACCTGACAGAATGAGAGACATAGTAACTCAGATGGGGCCGGTCTTTTCTTTCATAACCCCCCATTAAGCGAAGAGGACAAAACCAACATTTTATTTTCAAAATACAGTTTATGCATTTCAAAGTTTGCATTATATCATACTAACCTGAGTTCACAGAGCAGATCCTAGTAAAAACGTGTCATATTCTTTGTTGGTTAGAACCAACAAAAGCTAACTGAGCAAGCAACTGAATTTTAGAGAGTTAAACAAATACTTTTTCAGAGTTTTGCAGTCTTCATGATAGAAGAAAAGACATTTCAGCAGTTCTTGTGTGTTCTGCTAATTCGGCCAGAGTAAGTGAAGACAGTGAACTGAAAGTTTTTACCTGTAATAGTCAAGCTGAAGATCATTGGCCATGTTTGTAAAAGCATTCTCCTGTGTGATGGGAGTGTTTTTTAACCTTTTGACAGCTCAGTCATTAATAGAATATAACTACGCCACCAAAAACAACATAAAATAAGAACCTGTTATTACCCTCAGCATTAGTTCAGGATGACTTCCCTGTGATGAATTTAGTTTAATAATAATGATAATAATAATAACATGAATGAGTTGGCAGATGCTGCATAATATGCTTAGTGCTTTGACATACCAATCCCATTGTTTCCATATGCCTTTCAATACACAAAATTGAAGAGCAGTCTTGGCTTACTGCAGAAGTACTGCAAAAAAAAGCTGTTTTCCTCAAAAAAAAAAAGTCTCCGGCATATGATAGCTGTTGCAGTGTGAACTAAAAGGCATTAGTTGGCATTTGATGCAGCACTTTATGTCAGTATTGAACTTGGGACTTTGAAATTCATTTCCCAAGCACATGGTACAGTAGCAGAGAGAAAGGAAGGGCATGTGAGCTTTGTGAAATGTGTTTTAGCTACGTGCTGCAGGTGTGGGACAGAGGCAATAACCCTGACGGTGTTTGAGGAGCTGATAGCAGGAAGATGTATGTCATGTCCCCTTGCTTCCAGACTCTTGTGTACCCAGCCTCTATCATCGACAAACATAAGGCTCCACAGGCTCTTATCTGGGCCTGCCATGAGCAGCCAGCTGCCCCTGCAATGCAGTGTTTAACAAATAGATGTGGGGGACACATTTCAATCCAGCCTGACCTTTTTATTGGCTCTCACACAGCCTCCTTGTCCTGCTCTTTTCTTTTCTGCTTTTGTTGTCCAAATTGCAGACCCTGTTGCTATTTGTTTGAATGGATATATAAATATGTGTGTGTGTATGTGTGTATGCATAAAGGTTAGGGATAATTGACCCTATGATTTGGTGCAATGTTTATATGGGTGGTGAGAGCCTACAGGCACACTTTAAGTCTCAGAAAGGGACATTTATTTTCTTGTTAAACGCTAAACATAAAATTAGAGTTCATAATCATATTGATATACATGAATATAATTTACAAACCTGTTTTGTATTTTCATCATAAATTCACTTAGCAAAGAGGTAAGCTTGCTTTTGTAAGATCACAAGAAATAGAGTATAAATAAAAGCACCAGCAGATGGCCAGAATATCAAGTTGTTGGTATCCAGGTATTGAGTTAATATTTCTGTTATGGAAGAGCAACTGTATAACCTTTGCATTATTTTTTTCATGCACTCAGTTTTGGACATATTTTAAATAGACATCAATAGCTGATTAGCAGCTGACCTGTTGTGACCTGATAACTCACAGCTAGCCAAAATAGCCTATGTTGCATAATGCACACTTAGGTTAAAGTTCTAGCCAAGTGGCATGTCTTAAGATAGCTGGTGCCACTGGCAAACTTGAGTTATTCAAACCACAAGCTATTAACCAAAGGCCAACCTGTTAACATTGTTGGATCAAACTAGGAACTGTATCTGAAACATATGTTCAATAGTGTTTCACTCTTTGTAGCTTTTTAAACTCAAAAATAGTGGCAAAATAAAATAGCCAGGTTATTTATTACAAACACGTGAACATGAAGTGTGACTCTTGAGACTCTCATAAAAAGGAAGTTTTGGATTAATGGATTGTAATCCACCACTGGTCTCAGTCTCCTTAACTTTGGAAGTCAGCCACTCGTGGGCCAATCAAGGAATAAACAAACACCTTTTCCTAGAGTCCTGTGCACGTGTTATTATGATACAAGGGTCACAGTACCTAGTACCAGTGGTAAAAGTACACAGATTTGTTATGTCTGGAATAGAGGTGAGGGGCTCCTGTGTTGGTTAACTGAATAGACAAACTTTACTTATTTGTCAATGACTGACAAATGACAACTGAAACACACCTCAATAAATAAAGTTTATGCTTGCAGTTGTATACTAAATTGTGAGACTGTATGGACACAATGAAAAATGACTTTATTTTTAAAAAGATGCCACTATTGATATTCTTATGCAGCTATTAAGACTAGGAAAAGAAAACACCTAAGCCATATCATGTTATCAATATAATGATAATTTTACTGCCCAGCCCTACTGTAATGCAAATGCATTAAAATATAGATTGATATATGAATACACATTTGTTGTGTTTATATAAAAATAGCCACATTACAGACTTATCTTTTTAACATCTACCTTTTTGTGCTCATTTGGAATACCCTAATAGAAAAGCTTATTACTGAAAACTGTAAGGCCAAAACTCATCGAGTGAATCAAACAATGTACAGCATGTGCACAAAAGACAAAAGTATAAAATATATAAATTCTTAGAAGTTATGCTCAGTTGCTTTGAAATAGCTTAAGTGGATCACCAATGATCTTTTGGATCTAAACAGGTTAATACCACTGACATAAAAAGCTGCATAAACCTCCTTATAGAATAATAATATTGATGTATAGCGCAGTTCAAGCACTTGAATCATATGTGTCCTCCATGATTACAAAGGACTGCATTATTTGAGCTATGAACACCCCTTAAATTTGAGTGATTATTTTTGCCTTGTCTGAATCACTCGCTGGAGTGACACCTTCTTAAATAAATATTGAAAGTATTGCCACTAACACAAGTCACGTATCTAGTGCAGTGCTTACACGCAGTTGCTGTTATCGGTTATCTTTTTTTCTCCATCATTGTCACAGGAAACACTAAATCTGAATTCTCCTATGCAGCAAACTGAAACAATGCTGGTGGATCTCTTGACTGTATTTTGTCTCGTCCATTTGCTATTTCCAGAACTGACTGACAGCTTCACTTGACAGTTCTTCCATGACAACTAAAAGTTTCACTGAGTTATTGGCACAAGCCCTCTTTTTTGATAACTTTGTTGAAAGGGTTTTTCCAGTGCTCCATAGGTTTATAAAATAACCAAACAATAAATACCTGCCCTGCACTCTGACTTACAATCAAGTAAGTCTTACTGACTTGTCAGATTTTTCACTTGACCCAATCCAGCCATAGCAGAAGCTTGAGTTTATGTTGCTGCATTCAATTGCACAATACTATAAGGAAAACCTGTGTTTTATTCCCCTCATGGAAAATACCCAAGGCTAAAAATGTATTGCAGTTTTTCAGAGCTGACACTAACCAGTTAAGCTTCAAAAGACTAATGTAACCTGAAATGAAACATGAAAAGTACAAATCTTAGACACTTGGTGGATACTATAATGGTTCAAGGTGGCAAACAGCCTGGGTTGTTGTTTAATTGACATGGGCGAGAATAGTTTGTAATTGAGTGTAAGCAGTCAGACAGAGAAGCCCTCCTGGGTTTTAACCTTCCATTAGGATCTGTGTGGGCCAGAATCCTGTACTCTGCCTTTGTGCTGAGGAACCTCCAGCTTTCCCACAATCATGTGACCAGCACAGAGTGAAAGGAGCCTTTGTGGGTTGGCTTATGTGTTTCTTAAAAAGCAGGAGCCTGACTTGTGAGACGATGAGAAAGTAGCCATGCTGTCACACTCATGTTTGCACACAGTGCCAATCACACCTTCATCTTGTATTCCCTCATGGCTCACCATCAGACCCCTTCCCCTGTGTTTGTGTGACTTTATGATACAGTTCTGTGCTTTCTTAGATCATAAAAAAATACATCCTAAGCTGAAATGGAGCACATGATGTTGGCCTAGCTTGGCTGGGAGGATATACAGTCCTCCATTGCCTCACATTCTTTTGAACCTGGCAGCTTGAAGGTTTTTCAAAATAACCTCTGAAATAAAAAGGATAATACACAATGCTGTTTGCCTGCCCTTGAAGTTTCTAAGCAGTCGGTTAGCATTAGATGGATTAGAGCTCATTGTGGGAACAGCAAGGCCCCACTCAGGTTTGCCTGTTTAGCATGTAAATAAGTGGTTGAAATGGCAGGTTAAATAGCTTAAACATAGTTCAGGCAAGTAGCCATCACTGGATCTTGGAATGGCCACTTGCTAGACCAAGAAGTAACTGGAATATGTCAGGTGTGGTCGCATCTATTAGCATTATGCATCTTCATGTTTGGGTTTGATTTTTGTCATATGTGATTGTGGCAGGCACATCGTAAAATCTTTAGTAAGTAACAATTTTCTACACCTTATAAGTAAATTAAGACTTAGTTACATTGATGTAAAAACAGTTCCTCAGACCTTTTGTTGATATTTTTTGTTTTTAAATTACAAGCCTGTTTCAATTCTAGAGAACCTCACTGTATCCAGGAAACCATTTTGTACATGTGCATCTTTGGCTTAGCTGCCCAAAGTTCTGTTAAACAGGGTTGAGGTGACAGTGAGCTGGAGATTAGGGTTTTGCACAGAGGATAGCATTTCAGTGCTGTTGTGTTGGTTCTGTCATGCTGTGGGGCTGGGTTACAGGAATAAGAGCCAGTGGATCTAAAGGAGCCTGGGGTTTTGTTCTCCACTGTTGTGCTTCTGGAGATATATGTACACTGTTCTTCTCAACTCCTTATCCTTGTGTTTTATAGCTGCCTTGCTTTCAGTATCCCTGCTATTTTGAATAATAAGTCTCCCAGTGTAGAACATGGGGAATGGCAAATAATGCATGTTTTTTCTTAATGTTGAATGTATCGAAGAGCTTTGATTATAGTGCAGGCTCACGTACCTGTCAGAGAGAGGAGATGGGCACTTCTGTCATGAGCTCTGTGAGACCACTAGACAGAAGTGTGATTGGATTCGGTTGATGTTTCTGTCAGGCTCAGATTCACCACTTATGCACGCTGTGCCCTTAAGCTGGCCATGTCACCTGAGCTCCTCGACCCTAAGGCTCCTCTCCTGCATCGTCATGTTTTATTCATTACCAGGGTAGCATTGGAAAATCATTCATTGCAGGCAGGCAGTGACCTGAGCAAATAATCCAAGTTGGCCATCCAGTCTGTCACAGATGAGCCCCCTCTACACTCTAGTAACAGAGCACACCTAGACCTTAGTATGACGATGACAGAAGGCCCCAGATTTGACATCCATTATTCAGCTGTTAAAGCAGGAAGATTGAAATATACATGCTGTGCTTTGGGGATTTACCGAGTCAGCTACTGAATAAATGTCAAAGTCATAGAGGAAGTTCTGCTTAGAGTTTGCCAACAAGTAAAGTTTGATTTGAAGTGACACGTTTTTGGTGACTTGGTGACTTTTTTTCAGACTTTTTTCAGTGAAAGTTTGGTGTCTCGTTTGACTTTTACTCAGAGAATTATGTCTCTGTCATGGTAAAAAATTAGTGCCATGAAGGCATAGAAATGTAGAAACCCTTGGGTGATATCACAGACATCTACACCTGTTCATCTTCAGCACAGTCCCTCAACATCCATGACAAACCAGAAATGAGCAAAAGAGGGGATTGATCTTCCAGCAAACTGGGACAGAGTGGAAAAAATATTTAATCACCAACAGTGGATAATTTTGTGAAGTATTGGAGTAAAAGTTTTCCGCAGTGATTGCCAGTAAACCCTAACCCATAGACCTTCTCCATACTTAAAAATCCTTTAAAGGTCATAGAACTCTCTGCATTCTGGGAACAAGTTTAGCACTTGTAGCTGTAGGTCATACTGGATATTTTAATAATTTTTTGATGTAGTATGAAACATTTCCTAGTTAAACTAAAAAAGCAGTAGGCTTCCTTCATTCCTAGCATACCTGTTGTTAAAGACAGGAAATGAAACAGTAAACTCCCCTAGATTGGTCTTATCAGGTCCAACACAGAGAGCCAGTTGTGTAAACCCTGTTAAAAAGAAGATACTGACACTGGGATGCTGTCTTATGCCTCTCAACCCAGTGTAAAAATCTTATACATGATTGTCATGAAATAGAAAGACTTGGACCTATGTTTAGATTTCTGCTGTAGAAGACTCTGACAGAATGAGTCCTCACCTGCAATGTGTTTTGTTAGACATGACGATTGCAAGTTTTCCCATAGATTTTCTGAACATAAATATGCCAGTTCCTTTCCAGATCACCACACAAATGTCCACACATGGTATTGAAATGTATACAGTCATGGCCTGAGAGGAAAAAAATAAACATCTCTTTTACAGATTGTCTCTCCTCATTGAATTTCTGCCAAGGTTTATTGATGTGTACACTCATCATAGTTTCATTCATCCAATATAATGCCAACTGTTCATGGTTCAGTGTAATTATGAAAATGAGAATGTAAATGTCACACAAGGGAAGTCAGGCAGTAAATGAGTTTAGGCAGCAGTCAGCCGGTGAACCAATGGATCTCTTAGCAACAAGCTAGTCCCAGGCTAAATTTAACTTCAATATGGCTTAAGGGGAAATCTTGACATTTTAATTTTAATATTCTTCATTTTAACAATTATCACACAGGTAGGAAAAAATGGAACCAATAGAACTCCATAGGCGTAGTTTTGGAGCATGACTGTGGTAGTCATGGCAGTGTTGGTGATTTTCAGAAGAAATCTTGTCTAACCAGTGACTGTTTTCATTATTACGTAGCAGCTAAAGTAAGAATGTTGATGGTCTGCATTCTTGAACTAGACTTCATGCTGTAAGACAGAGGGATGGTGAACATGAACCTTCCCAGGCTCATGCTGCTGATTAATTATGGAAAAGCAATATAATGTCTCAGTCCGTGTTGTACTGTGGTAAGGTCAGGAAATTTGATATCGAATTACCATCCCAGATGTTGGACAGACATGGAGCAGAGGAGGGCTAGAGGGTGTAAACTTCACAAACGGAGTCCAATTAATTGGAGGATAGTACAGCAAACAAGCCAAACACACATTGGCTCTTGCTGTAGGTGTGGAGGCATAAGTTTGTGAAGATGGACTTATTGCTATTTTTGTAGAAGAGGAGTTTACTCAGAAAGATGTTTACAGGGTGTGTGTGTGTGTGGGAGGAGAGAAAAGAGGATGTGTTGGGATACTTGGTGGTTGGGGAGGTGTTAAAATATGGTTTGCTTGAGGCCAGAACAAGGCGTTTGTTTGGATGTCACACAGGAAGGAGGCTGAGTCTCCTCAGTTAGTCTGCAACCAAAGCATTACAGATCCTAGCTGTGGTTTGTCAGAATATTGTGCCCACCCGGACAGGGTTTTCTGCACGCAAGTAAGATAAATGTTGGTCCTGTTTTAACTATTGGTCCATGAGAAACTGATTTGAAACAAATGTTATCTGTCATTGTGATCTTGTGATGTGATCTTAAATATAATGCCCTGGAAATTCGTAACATTGTATCCATAAGGGAAAATGATGTGCCTCTTTTTATGAGCGGTTGCATGTGCTTCAAATAGTTCCTGCTGTGCTGTCAGATATGCTTGACAAGCAATCAGCATAATAACTTGTTTGCCTATCAGTTTTATGTATTGATCTTGGCTGATATTGTGCAGAGTGGCATACAGTGATGCACTGTTTGTGTATATGTGAGTGTGTTCTTCCTGGGCCTGCAGTTACATGAGAGACTTTGATCATTGCCCGAAATGCTGAAAATGGCCTTGCCAACACTTTTCTCAGAAAGGATTTCAAATAAGCTTGATCTAGGCTAAACCTTTGAATCATGTGTGAAGCGACTTTGTGTTGCTGACTGTCCACTTTTTACTTAAAGGGGACATGAAAGATTACACTCATCATGCTTCCTCTCTTCTTTCCTCTAATTGACCACTCAAACATCGATTTGCTTATGCATGTTTCTTGGTGTCATAAAGAATAACCTATATACAACACAACATATAAAATAATATAACATTTTATCAAAAATCCAGCAATATCAAACTTCCTGTCATTAAAAATTTTGTGTGAAAAAATAAAAAAGCTTAACACTTAGTGAGGAATGTAGGCCTATTTCTATAAGCTGTAACAGGGGCTATAATCATTATAGGGGCTATATATATTTTTATATCTAAATAGTTGTTGTTGAAAAGTGTTCCCAAAATTTTATGATCTACCAAAAATGTCAAATTTAGTTAGCAATCTGCAACTTTTTATCAGAATTTGTATATGTTTCATTGTCTTCGCCTCACCTGTTAATGTGTGTGTGTGTGTTTCTGTTTATAGGAGCTGCTGGGTGTGTTTTGCCACAGATGAGGATGACCGCACAGCAGAGTGGGTGCGTCCATGTCGCTGCCGTGGCTCAACCAAGTGGGTTCACCAGGCCTGCCTGCAGCGTTGGGTGGACGAGAAGCAGCGGGGCAACAGCACAGCACGCGTAGCCTGCCCACAATGCAATGCAGAGTATCTCATTGTCTTTCCCAAACTAGGTGGGTTGTATCAAACAGTATATAAAACTAGGGCTGAAAAAATAAGATTGAGGCTTAGAAGTAACAACAAAACCATAAAGATGCACTGGCTTAACTTTCTGCCATTTGGACTGCATGTATGTTGTGCTTTTCTAGTCTTAATGACCACTCAAAGTGCTTAACACCACAAGTCAGATACAATTAGCAAAACACATTCATATACTGGGAGCAGAGGCTGTAACGCAGGGCACCACCTGCTCATCAGGAGTGATAAACATTCACACAAGCACTCGCACTGATTAAGATCCAACTGGAGCACTTTCAGTTTCCATATCTTGCCCAAGGACACTTCAACATACAACGTGGAGGAGTCAGGAATCGATTTCTTCACTGATAAAAGAGTAACCCACTCTGCCTTCTGCAGGTCGAGTTTTAGAGCAAGGCTTCTGCGCTGTGAAAAAGTAAAAGAGGTATATTCAAAAGTCAAAAAAAAAATGTGTAGGACTTTCTGAAGGAATCTTCTGCTAAACTGCTTAAAGAGGAGATTATAATTAGTACCACTGCATATGTAGAATGAAAAAAACAGTATCAACCCTTTTTTTGTACAGAGGGAGCTGCACAAAATTTAATAAACTACCTCAACCAATGTCACTTGGGTCAGCAATGGTTGTTGCTGTGGAAGTGATCTAACAAGGCCTGTGTAGTCTGCTGGTCATCACTGCTCAAAGCCAGTGACTTAAGACTATATTAACTGCTACAAGCATAACACACTCAAATCTCTGGCAAAATTGTATGCTGTCAAGGTGTGTTGTGGGTAATAGGCACCAGCTTGACAAGGAGGAAGGATCCATGGAAATAAAAATCGGATAGCTCTCCATCTGCTGTGTCATATCACCTGCTGTATTTTAACCTTTTTGTCATTACTGTCCATTTTGACAACAGTTTTATAGGAGTGCAGTGCTAATTCTGAATTTTGTGTCTTTTCCTGTCGAAATGCTGTGAAAACGTAATTTTTTCAGCACATGTCAATGTTGAATCCGTATTGTAAGTTTTAATGTAAATAGATTTCTGAAGCTCCTCTTTGACAGCACTCTCAATAACTGCTGCCTAACTGCTGCCCAACTGTTTGTCTTGCCTGAGTGGATGTTTATTTACTCGAGAGCCAGCATTCCTTCTGTGGTGATCAGGGTAAATATTTCCTTTCTGCCTGATGAGAAACAGAAGGATGCTCACTTGTTACACAGCCCAGCTCCAGGCTGATTGACCAGCAACAGTTTAGAGGAGCAGCTGCCTCAATTATCATGACACGTCAGAGTGACGAAGGCGTCAGTTGTTCCCAAAGGCCTTTTTCAGCTATGACTCATCCAGTGAACATACGTGGCAATGATTATTTAGACAGAACCTCACATTTTAGTTTCTCTGTTTCAGATTCTTTATATGTCTCAGACAGCGACAGACCTGTCTTTATGCTGTTTGTTGAACAGAATTGTGCAGGGACAAAAAAGAAAAAAGCTCCAGATACAGCAAATGAACTTGTACCCCTTCTGAAATTTTACCATTAAATGTCAAATCCTGGACACATATAATGTTAATGCTGCACAGTTGTCACTGGGTTACCCATCAGCCACTGGGCAACTGCTATTTCAGTCTTTCAAAGACAGAGAAGCTGCAATATGAGACAGTAGCTGGCCCTAAGACAATGTTAGCAGGAGGTCTGGCCTGGCTGGTAAACAGGTTCATGTATATTTATAGTGACCAAGGCTGTGCTGTCAGTTGCTTTGGCGCTATAAGAAGGTTCAGCTGAGCTCCATTACACACTTCCTTCTCCTTAGTAAATAACCCCGTGTATGTCTGCGTCTCCCTCTGAGAGCTGATTATTAGCACTTGGCTCTGAGCTGGGTATTTGTAAATGTGTCTGTCAGGTCCTTTTGTATCTGAGAGGTTGTGTTAATTAGCTCCTAGGACAGTCAATTAGTGCTACATCAACTTACATGCAGAAAAACATATCGTCTACGGGAGTGGTCTAATATCAGGACTCACCACTTAAGATTGCCAGATCACCTTGAGCAAGCAAAATGCCATGTGAGGCAAGTGAATCTGGCAAATGACCTGCCTGATCAGCCAAGTGTGTTGGGTCAGAATTAAACACATTGTTTTCCAAGAGCTGATGATGAAATGATCAAAGAAGAGAGCCAAAAGAGAGAAAGGGGGTTGTGCATGTGTAGTATTGATTGGGGTTTGCAAGAAAATAATTTCAAAGGTAGAAAGTCGATTAAAGATGGTAAACAGTTCAGTTATCCTGGAAAAAAGGAATTGATTTGAGTGGTGTGAAAAGATGTGAGAAGAACTCTACCTATATATAACAGAAAAACTGTAGCTGGATGCCATAATAAGAGCTGACGGCATCTGGTTTGCATCCAGCTAAGAGAGCTACTTACAACCTTCCCTCCAAGGCCTTGCTCGTTCATGTCCATGTTCTGATTCATTTACATAAATAATTAAAGAAAATGAAAATTAAGTTCAGTTGTTTGATAACTATCATTAAAAAAAACCTTGTATAATGGCAAGTAGACTTCTGACCCATGTGGAAAAAAAGTACATTAACACTGAACCCTAAATGGGCCTTGATAACACATTTATTAAAATGTGTTATGTATGATATTTAATAAGTCATTAAAATATCTAATTTATCTGCTTGCCTATGAAAATGGAAATAACTGCCATATCAGTCTATGCCTGAAAGCGACGTCCCAAAACAAGTTACATAAGGTTTCAGTAGACAGTTTCTGTTTTAGGACAAATGATCACATCTTTTAAATAGTTTAGTTGGAGCCTTACAGAAAGGAGTAAAATGGGTTTGTGGATTAGACGTCTGTGAAGGTGGCTGCAGTTTCTGTCAGAGCCTCACTCTGCAGGTGCACTACATGCACTGAGAGTTTCAGAATCAGTTATTGCATAAAATATACAGCATGGTTTCTACTCTTGATGCCAACTTGAAGAGATGAAGATCCAAACTCTTTCAAGGTCACTTGACTGAAAAAAGGTCATAGGTCAAGGTCATTTATTTGTTAATTCATTTATACCCATGCCTAGTTTTTTGTAGTAGTTTTGGATACTTAGACTTCTTTACACAAATCAGTTAAAAGGAAGTGGTTTAACATCTTTTATTACACAGAACTTTTCAGCACAGGTGCAAACAATGAAAGCAACTATGGCTGAACTCCATTTTCAGCTTCAGTTTCAGGGTCTCTATGTTGTTCATGCTTGCTTACTTGCACAAGCATTTAAATAAAACAGAGCTGAAATTAATGTTCAAATTACCACTGTTCTCTTCATGTATAACATAAAATGTCTGCAGCAACAAAGGCATAGTGTGTAGATTTTTAAAGTGTTGTAATTACATCATTATAACTTGATGATAAATTCACCAGAATGGCCTGCGGAAAAACTGTGTATGCATCCAGATGGTTAACTACAATCAAGTGAGTTTCATAAGCTGGAGAAATGTTTAACTCTCAACTTCAATTTACGTCACTGAAATAAGATTTACTTTATTTAGCTTAACCTTATCCTCTTTACTCCCTTGACCCACAGTCAAACTACTCAGCATCCAGGATGGTCATTCCCTGCAGCAGCGCAATGGTCAGACTATGGAAAATAACTCTGGAGTTGTTAGAGTATCACTAGGCTTATTGTATTGACCAACTTATAAACTGAGTCTTAAACAAAGTATTTTTGTTTGCTTCCTGGGATTTCAAATTGAGGTTTTCTTGCTGAACCCATTCATTGGAAGTTGAACTATGAGTCTCACTCACATGCTCAGACTTTGAGCCACATTATGAACTGACTGTGTTTTTTCACACAGTTAGCTTTTGAAGTTAGGTTTTAGATCAGTTGCATCATTTTTCTCACAGTGTTCCTCATCATTATGTCTATGTGGTTAGTTATTTTTGACCCAATCTTTTTTCGTAACAGCCAGTGAGGAGTTGTGGTCTAGAAGTTAAAATGTTTGCACTCATCAGCTTGTGACGCCAACTCCAGACTTTGTGTTCCTTTGTCATGTGTTCAAGTGGTTTGGCCAACAGCAATGGAGCATTGAGATTTATTATGTAGAGGATTATTTTGAAAGGGAACTTCCTCTTTACTGTGGCTCATTTGCTGAGTGATGATGCCCTTAAAGAATGATACAGCAAACCTCTGCCACCATCATCTTTCAGTTACTGAGAACTTTATGTAAAAAATCAGTCTTGTTGTGTTACCTTTCCATTTGACCTTGTGTAATTTTTTGGTTTGCCTTCAGTTTAGATGACAGACCGTCAGGATGTGTGGGTGGAGACAGTATGTCTAACCAGCTGTTGGAGGGAAAAGTCCGTTTTGCATTTAAATAAGAGAAGTGTCTAGTGTGGTCTAGACAGTTCCTCTTCCAGAACATCCTTTGTATGTGAATAATGTGTTGCTTTTTTAAAGCAGCATTTCTTATAATATAACATAATAACATATTCAAGTATCTCATAATTAGAAACGGTCATAAACTGTGATAAAAGTTCCTAATGCTGCTGTGTAAACCTCTAAAAAAGTTAAAAGGCAGAGCTGACCCTGTTTCTATGGCTGAGATGTGTCTTGTGTAAACCTAGGAACTATGCAGTATTGTTGTTCCAATCATGATTCCAGTGTTAAAATGTCCTCAGTACTGCCTAGAATGCTGCATCCGGTGATGACAAGTACATAAGTCTATGCAAAGATCCAATATAATGTAAGATTTTAAGTAAAATCAGTCTATGTATTAGTTCCTGCTACTTCTCAATACACTTTTACACAACTTATGTGTATTCTTTAGTGTAAAAGGATTTCCATAAATGGCAAGAGATTTGTGAAACACCAAGCACAGGGTTATTAATATATCTGATACAAAGAGCTC